>CM035847.1:127616376-128816376 GCA_020510985.1 Pholidichthys leucotaenia | reverse complement strand
AAAAATTTTGACGAAAGATAGTAAGAGAAAGGGTATTATTTCAGAGTTTTATAACTCATTGACACTATTCTCAAGTGAAAACTCAGAAAAGACTGAATTATTGGAAAGAAGACCTGCAAGTTGAAATTTCAGAGGAACAATGGGAAATGGCTTGTGCAGGAGCTCAAACCAAATCAATAAATGTACGTCTTAAATTGATACATTTTAAATGGTTAATGCGGATGTATGTTACACCAGTGGAATTAAATAGATATAACAAAAACATACCAGATACATGCACAAAATGTATGGAAAGTAAAGGAACCCTATTTCACTGTTTATGGGAATGTAGAAAAATCAGAATGTTTTGGGAAGAGGTGAGGGTAACAATTGAAAAAATAATTTCAAAACAATTCATATTGAACCTTAAACTGTTTTTGTTGGGTCTGTATCCAGAAAAACATAACTTTAATAAGAGTGAAAGAGCATTCATAGACCTCGGTTTGCTTAATGCCAAAAAATGTATTGCATTACTGTGGAAAAAGACTCATAGACCAGATGTGACTCAGTGGTTAAGACAGATGTTAACAAACCTTCCACTAGAAAGAATAACATATATACTGAAATTAAAGGAAAATGTGTTTGAGAATATATGGAGACCTTTCATTGATTATGTAAAGAAATCAAACATAACTTCTGAAGAAGAAGGTGAATGATATGTGTGGACCTTGCAAATTCCAAACTGGTGAATGTATATTATGTATTCTTATGTAATAGATTACCTAGACTAAACAGAGGAGCATTGTTGTTGACTTGCTTTTGTTAATGGTTGTTGTTGTTTTTAGTACATTTTTTGTTGTTGTTGTTAGTGGGTTTTTTTTTAATTTTTAAATTACTTTAGTGTTAGTGTCTGACTGTTTGTGCCATGTTTGTAAAAAAAGGTTCAATAAAAAATATTGTGGGAAAAAAAAATAAGCCCCTTTTCCACTAGTACCTACTCAGCCCGACTCGTCTTGACTCTACTCAGCTAGACACGGTGTGGTTGGTTTTCCATTTTAACTGAGTACCACCTCAAGTGAGTGGGGTTGGGTTCATTACAGGAAGGTGGCCCGTTATACCATTATGTTCTTTACATGCTGACATTTTCACTGATAAGTAACGTAACAGATGCTTAAAATCACAAAACACTCACCATCTTCCCCGTGAGCAGCCATCAGCTCGAAGACCTCCTGGTATACTTTCATTTTGGTTCGCTCCGCTGCATCAGGGCTGATGGCGCTGAAAAGATCATAGTGGTCAAATTTGTCCAAATGTAGTTTATTTTTCAAGTGCAGGGATCCAAGTGCTGTAACACTGATGGAAGAACTGTGCACACCAACAGGGAGACTGTTGAAAAATAACCACATCTGATCAAATTTGACCACATACAGTGGTGTGAAAAAGTGTTTGCCCCCCTTCCTGAGTTCTCTTTTTTTCCAGATTATCAAACAAATTTAAGTATTAGACAAAGATAACACAAGTAAACACAAAATGCAGTTTTTAATTGAAGGTGTTTATTATTAAGGGTAAATTAAATCCAAACCTACATGACCCTGTGTGGAAAAAGTGATTGTCCCCCCGTTAAAATAATAAAAAAAGAGAAATCACAAAGGGGGCAAACACTTTTTCACACCACTGTATGAACTTTTCAGCCGCCGCACCAGTGGAGCATTCCAAAATGAAATACCAGGAGGTCTCCGAGCTGATGGCTGCTCACGGGGAAGATGGTGAGTGTTTTGTGATGGTGTTGATTTGTGTGTAGCCATTTATTTCATTGATTATTACAGAAATAATAAAAACTCACGACTAAATTTACAAATGGCGGTTTTGAATCTTGTGAAGACATCACTCTCATCCACTGACGTTACATCCTGGCCAATCAGTAGCCTGCAATCCGTTGTCACATTTTCAGCTCAACTCAGCAGGGTTGGAACCTCACTGAAGTAGGTCCCAAAAAAGTACCTGGTACCAGGTACTAATGGAAAACCCTACAAACTGAGTAGAGTTGAGGTGAGTAGGGCTGAGTAGGTATTAGTGGAAAAGGGGCGAGAGAAAGCGTTGGTGTGGAGGAGCACTATGCAGTTCACCACATATGGCCAACTGGACATGTTTCCACAGGGCTTATGGCCAGGGCAGTGGTTGCAGGGGCGGGGGTGGTGTCACATCAGTTTTCCCACTGGCCAGGCAGGGCACACAGTCTTTCACCACGATCTCCACATCCTTGTCAATTCTTGGCCACCATAATGAGACTCTAACTAACTAACTAACTAACTAACCTGCACTTATAAGATAAGATAAGCCTTTATTAGTCCCACAATGGGGAAATTCCAGGATTGCAACAGCATAGGGATAGCAACACTCAGAGCAACAATCAAAAGGCAAGAAAAAACAACATCTAGTAAACATATGTCCATATTACTATAAATGTATATATATAGACACACAGTGCAGAGCATTATGGCTGGTGAATGTGCAGCAGAAAGTCTAAGCTCTCTCTCCGCGGATGCAGCGGGCCAGCTGGAAGTCTTTGGGCATGATGGTGACCCCCTTAGCGAAGAAGAGACCCACCAGGTGGGCCTCGCTGGTCTCCTGCAGAGCCATGACGGCGAAGCTCAGGAAACGCAGGACGGTCTTGAAGTCCTGAGCGATCTCCCTCACCAGGCGCTGGACGGGCAGCTTACGGATGAGCAGCTCCGTGGATTTCTGGTAGCGACGGATCTCTCTCAGAGCCACGGGCCTGTGACGGCGAGGCCTCTTCACTCTGCCGGTGGCCAGAGCGCCTCTCCGAGCAGCCCTGGTGGCTAGCTGTCTCCTGGGGGGCTTCTTCCTCCAGTAGATTTTACGGGCGGTCTGCTTGGTTCTTGCCATCGCTCTTTATATAGCGCTTTTCTAGTCACAAAGACCACTCAAAGCGCTTTCATTAATACTAACCCTCTATTCTAAGGGCCTATAGGAAACAGATATCTAGGGACAATTTAGAACAGCCAATTAACCTAACATGCATGTTTTTGGCATGTGGGAGGAAACCGGAGAAACCCCGGAGTAAACCCACGCAACACGGGGAGAACATGCAAACTCCACACAGATCACTGTTGGTCGGGGGCTGGGATCGAACCCACGATCCCACGATCTCCGCTCATTATACGTCGTAGGGTCACCAGTGTGGAGATTGTGTGGAAAGACGAGGCTGAGTTTATTACTCAAAATCAGTTTTATTCACAACACATTCTCCAACATCCAAAAACAGAAGAGAGAGACATGCCCCCACAGCTGCCCCTTTATACCCCAGGACATCAAAGTCAACAGTCGCATTGTCTTTACATCCCAAATCACAACGCGCCCCCCTTCAGGTCTCCTGTCTCCACCTGAAGTCCTGGTGGTCTCCTCTTGCAGTCCTGGTGGTCAGGAAATCCTTCATGGCCGTCTGCCTGCATACAAAAGGCCAGACTTCACATCCTCCTGCAACCCCTAGGAGGTTCAGACCTTTTGTTCCTCTGAGACGTGCAGTAAACAATAAGCATACAGTAACAAGCATGTGAAGCATATGGAAACCACATATGTGCCCACAACATAACTGAACTATATACAGAAAGGTAGCGCCGTATGGGGCCACGGCCAGTTTGCCACGTGATGACGTCACCTACGGTGAGCCGACCCGTCCAAACAGCTTACCGCCCTTCAAGAAGAGTGGAATGCCATGTCTCAGCAGACAATAAGTCGACTTGTGAACAGCATGAGACATTGTCAAGCTGTAACTGATGCTCAAGGGCACATGACAAGTTGAGACATTGACATTTTTTGTTCTGGTATACCCACTACTGTTGTTGAGTTTTGCTTCAATAAATTGTCTGAGATGAGGAAGTCACGATTGCACGCTTCTACATAAATGCCCTACTTTCATATTATGTATATCACTGTAGAGTGAATTTTTTTACATTTTCCATAAATTTCACATGAAAGCCAAATATCCCAAACTTTTTGTGAGTAGTGTATATATCACTAAAATGCTCACCTCACAAAGGAATAGTGCTGCTTTAATGCAGTTTAAAGTGGCTTGTACTTCTTAGAATTTACAGTAGTTTGAAAAAAGGTTTGCCCCCTTCCTGATTTCTCATTTTTTTGTATGTCACACTTAAATATTTCAGATCATTAAACAAATTTAAATATGAGACAAAGATAACACAAGTAAACACAAAATGCAGTTTTCAAATTAAGGTGTTTATTATTAAGGGAAAAAAAATTCCAAACCTACATGGTCCTGTGTGAAAAAATGATTGCCCCCTAAACCTAATAACTGGTTGGGCCACCCTTAGCAGCAACAACTGCAATCAAGCATTTGCGATAACTGGCAATGAGTCTTTTACAGTGCTGTGGAGGAATTTTGGCCCACTCATCTTTGCAGAATTGTTGTAATTCAGCCACATTGGAGGGTTTTCGATCATGGACCGCCTTTTTAAGGTCATGCCACAGCATCTCAATCAGATTCAGGTCAGGATTTTGACAAGACCACTCCAGAGTGTTATTTTGTTTTTCTTAAGCCATTCAGAGGTGGACTTGCTGGTGTGTTTTGGATCATTGTCTTGCTGCAGAACCCAAGTGTGCTTCAGCTTGAGGTCATGAACAGATGGCCGGACATTCTCCTTCAGGATTTTTTGGTAGACAGCAGAATTCATGGTTCAATTTACCACAGCAAGTCTTCCTGAAGCAGCAAAACAGTCCCAGACCATCACACTACCACCACGTTTTACTGTTGGTATGATGTTCCTTTTCTGAAATGCTGTATTACTTTTACGCCAGATGTAATGGGACACACACCTTCCAAAAAGTTCAACTTTTGTCTCGTCAGTCCACAGAGTATTTTCCCAAAAGTCTTGGGGATCATCAAGATGTTTTCCGGCAAAACTGAGACAAGCCTTAATGTTCTTTTTGCTCAGCAGTGGTTTTCATATCGGAACTGTGCCATGCAGGCCATTTTTGCCCAGTCTCTTTCTTATGGTGGATTCATGAACACTGACCTTAACTGGGGCAAATGAGGCCTGTAGTTCTTTGGATGTTGTTGTGGGGTCTTTTGTGGCCTCTTGGATGCATCGTTGCCACGCTCTTGGGGTAATTTTGGTCAGCTGACCACTCCTGGGAAGGTTGACCTCTGTTCCATGTTTTCGGCATTTGTGGATCATGGGTCTCACTGTGGTTGACTGGAGTCCCAAAGCTTTAGAAATGGCTTTGTTGTGGAGCGTGTAAATAACGAGGCAGATTTGACTCAGACATTTTATTACACGTCTCACACAAGAAGCATAGACAGCATGAATACTCCACAGAGACTCTCCTCTTAAAGTAGAACTGAACTCACTTTTTTGCCAAAAAAGTAGAATAGCAGATTAATTCCTTATTACCTATTGTATTTTTCAACACAAAAGAAATTTTTAGGCCGTGCGATGGCCAAGCTATAAGCCGATAAACTTTTGCCTCTGGCTGGCAGTGCCAAACAAACCGGAAGTAGTGCAGACGACGCTGCGTGACGTCACGAGTGTGACCCTTATCAAAACAACAATGGCAGATGATAGCAGTTCCAGCAGTCAAGAACACCAGAGTTTTCAGAGTGAAGAGGCATTCAGGATCGGTGACAAGACAGAGGAGGATGCAGGAGTGTCAAGTGAACAGGAAGAGAGCGAGGGAGGCATCGAACCGTACAGATTAGAGCCAGAATTTTCGGGGGATTCCAGCACCGACTCAGACCGCAGCAGTGATGGGGAGGAGAGTCGCTTAAGGCACTTTTCCACAAGTATCACCTTAGCTTTACTTACTTTTACTTTACTCAGTTTCTCGCTCTTTCCACAGTACCCTACAGGCTTTAACCGATACGATTTTCGTGCCAGTTTAGGGGCAGGGGACAAGCGAGAAAAAGCGAGGTGTGATTTTTCGTCAATCGACTGCTAGCCGCTGATTGGTCATTGAATGGTTGTTGAATGGTTATTGAATACATGGTTATTGAATACAGAATGGTGAGTCTTTACTTTGGCATGTTTGGGGTGTCAGGATAAGGAAAATTAACAATAAAAAAGAAAGGGAAAAAAAAAAAACCATCAGCATTTTTCCAACTTATTACAGTTATCCCTCACTTATCGCGTTTAATGCGGTCTTCCTTCGCTGGGTATAGGCTGGGTAAAACGTCTCGGCCAATCAGCTTGCGAGGTAAAACGTCTCGGCCAATCAGCTTGCGAGGTAAAACGTCTCGGCCAATCAGCTTGCGAGATTCCCGAGCGGGCTGGGGAGCCGGGGAGAGCGGGCTCTCCGTGTTGATACCTGATGTTCTAATGAGAAGGCAGGGAGACTACATTAGAACATCAGGTATCAACACGGAGAGCCCGCACAGCTCAAAATCTACCTCTCTGACCACCGCTCCACTCCTCTCCGCCCACATCTTCACCGCTCGGGAATCTCGCAAGCTGATTGGCCAAGACGTTTCACCTCGCAAGCTGATTGGCCGAGACGTTTTACCCAGCTTCTCTCCCTGCAGAGCGCCTTCTTTATCGCTCGTGTTGCTTAGTGGCACTTTTCGCTGTTCTCTTGTGCCTTTTTGTGCAAAATAGTGCTTGTGACGCCCTTGGGAGGGGGGGGGTGACGCTACTTCGCGGTTTTTCACTTTTCGCGGTCGCTTCTGGTCCCCATTAAACGCGATAAGTGATGGATCACTGTATATCTAGAAACGCATCGCTTCCCAGTCGCTTTTCCTCCCCCTTTCTTTTCTTTCGTCGACATGACAGCTTTCCTTGGCCACTGAACAGATCTTCCCAGGTGTTGGAAGTGTTTTGTAGTCGACTATCACGACAAAATGCACCAAAAACAACCAGTGTCGACGTGCTCGCAATGGTAAACATGAGGACTGGGTCACACTCGTGACGTCACGCGGAACTCCGGCTGCGCTTCGGCGGATTTGTCTGATTTTTCAGGGCGGGAAATTCTAAATCGCGATTTTCTCCAAGATTCCGGGATTTGTGGAGGGGGTGCCAATGATAAATTATCTTTATAATTGTATGTACTATCACCCAGTGCCGTTCAATGCCGTTCAGTTCAGTTCACCTTTAAAAAGCATGGCATTCTTCTAGAAGCTTCTCACACACAAAAGGTCACATTGCATTCACTTCCTTAATCCTTTAACATCCTTCCAGAAGTTTCTAACACACAAAAGATCACACTGCATTCATCCTTCACACCTCCCTGTTATCTCCCAGGGAAACTCTGCTCTTTGTTCTTGCCTAAGATGCTATACAATTATGCACTCCCCATGTGTCACCAAATTGTAACCTTTTCCAGACTGATAGATCTCAATTACTTTTTCTCATTTGGTCCTGAATTTCTTTGGATCGCTGCATGATGTCCAGCTTTTGAGGAGAGAAGACTGGAGAAGATGCAAAGGTAGGTGCCAGAGCACCAGGGTGGAGAAAACTATGTGACTTTGGCACCCGGAGTTCAGTCTGACTTGGTGATGGAGGAAAAAAGTCTGTGTTTGCAATACTCGTGTCACATCTTGTCAATCCGCTACACTGGTGACCCTGAGATGTGAGAATGGAAGACGGACCAAGCACCTCTGTGGGAACATCCGCACTAGGGTTTTCCCCCACTGCATTCGCAGTAGCGGTCACACTCCCAGACTTTTGGCTCTACGACCGGCCGCCTGGTTCATTCATGTGGAAGCTTAGTTCGCCCTCTGCTGAGTCTCCGCTGACGACACAAAGTACCATTATGTGGTGGCTTCGCTGGACCTGCGCTCCACTCAGCACACCATGAGCCTGCTCCAAGCCCGCTCAGCCCAGGGAAAGTACAACATCCTCAAGCAGCTGCTGCTGCGGCGTTACACCCTCTCTGCTGGAGAGAGTGCAGAGAAGCTCCTCTCCCACCCGGACTTAAGGGACAGATCGGCTGTGGAGCTTATGGAGAGTATGCTGGCTTTGCTGGGTGCAGATGACAGATCTTTCCTCTTCGCCCATCGCTTCCTGAGGAAACTGCGGGTTTCGGCACAGACGATTTTGGCCAACTCACTGCTGCTGGCTGCCAGGGACTGCTGCTTGCTGGCGGAGGAAGCGGATCGCATTATCCTGGCGAGCAGGAGTTTTGGAGTCCAGGCGGTGAAACTGGGATATTTGGCGGCGTACACCGAGGCTGAGGAGCTGAAGGCTGTGGCCGGGACAGCCACTCGAGCACGCTGGAACAGGACAGCATGTTTTTACCATCAACATTTTGGCGCCGATGCGTGGCGCTGTCTCCTGCTGTGCTGCTTCAAGATGCTGGAGAAATGGGCCAGCCAGCGGTCAGTAGCGGCTACGACCGCTAGCAACAGGGAGAAGCTGCTTTTCATAGAGGACACACGTTCTGGGAGACAGTTTTTGGTGGACACCGGCTCCCAGAAGAGTCTCATTTTGCTAGTCAGCACTGATAGGCTGGCGGAAGGCTGTGGCCCGCCACTAACAGATGCCAACAGATCCCCCATCAAGACTTTTGGAGAAAGGTCAGTGACTGTGTGTTTGCATGGACGCAACTACAAGTGGGACTTTGTGGTAGCTGCTTGTTCAGGTCCTATCTTCGGCGCTGATTTTCTGTGTACTTATGGTCTCCTTGTCGTTGTTGCTAACAGACGTTTAGTGGATGCTGTGTCATTTGCCTCACTGCCTTGTATGGCTCAGGGAGCTGGGCCACCAACACATGCCAATTTTTTAGCCTCGGGGGACGTGTATCAGTATTTGCTTTCCGAGTTTCCCGCGTTCACGATGCCCATGTTTTAAGTTACCGTGACCAAGCATGGGTTCAAGCATTTCATCACTACTAAGGGCCCACTGGTTTTTGCGCGTCCGCACCGCCTGGATGCAGCTAACCTAGCCATCGCGCGGGAAGAGTTTGCTTACTTGGAACGTCTAGGGATCGTTAGGCACTCCAATAACCCTTAGGCGTCCCCGCTGCACATAGTGCCCGAGTCCAATGGTATGTGGCAGGATGCACATTTTTTCTAAAGTGGATCTGGTCCGCGGTTATCACCAAGTCCCAGTTCGTGCCGAGGACATCACAAAAATGGTGGTGATAACACCTTTTGGCCTCTCCGAGTTTCTACGCATGCCGTTCGGGTTAAAGGGCACAGCCCAAACTTTTCAGAGGATGATGGACGCGATGCTCTGCGACTTGCAGTTCGTTGTCCCCTACTTAGATGACATTCTGTTGGCTAGCGTGTCAGAGGAGGAGCACCTCACCCATCTGAAGCAAGTTTTCTGTCGGTTGGAAGCACACGGACTGATAGTTAATCCAGCGAAGTGTCAGTTTGGGCTGCCAGTGATCGATTTCTTAGGCCACCACATCTCGCTGGAGGGCACGGTTCTGGTGCTGGATAAGGTATGAGCGGTGTCAGATTTCCCATGTCCGCAGACCGTGAGGGCACTGCAGGAATTTTTGGGGATGGTCAATTTTTACAACTGTTTCATTCCCCCAGCAGCTCAGCTGCTGCAACCGCTATACTGCGCGCTCAAGAAAAAGAAACCTGTGGATAGCGTTGACTGTTCCCCCGATCGGGTCCAGGCATTTACAGGCACCAAAACGGCACTCACTAATGCGGCTTTGCTGGCCCACCCATCCCCGTCGGTGTGGACAGCGCTCACGACAGACGTGTCCGACATTGCTGTAGGAGCCGTGGTGGAGCAGTACGTCTCCTGTTCGTGGCAACCTCTCGCCTTTTTCAGCCATACTTTGCGCGACAACGAGCACAAGTATAGCACCTTTGACAGAGAACTGTTGGCCCTCCACCTGGCCACGCGTCATTTTTAGTTCTGGCTCGAGGGTCGTGAATTTACCGCCTTTGTCGACCACAAACCCCTAACCTTCACAATGTCCAAAATCTTGGAACAGTGGTCGGCTTGGCAGCAATGGCACCTGGCCGCAATTTTGGAGTTCACTACAGACATTCAACATGTAGCCGGTAAAAACAATGTCGTGGCTGACTGTCTGTCGTGTGCGCTGGTTTCCCCGGTCTACGTGGGTATTTATTTTTCCGCCATGGCTACCGACCAACCAGGGGATGTGGACATTTGCACACTCTGATCTGCGGCTACCGGACTAAAACTGGAGAGCAGGGCGGTACAGGAGGGTTGCCCCCCCTTGCTTTGCGATGTCTCCACCGGCCGTCCCCGCCCGGTGGTTCCGAGCTCTTGACGCTGCCGCGTTTTCGAGTCCATCCACTCCCCGTCACACCTGGGCGTACGGGCTTTGGTTAAGCTGGTCGGGTCCAAATTCGTCTGGCCCCGCTTACGCAAGGATGTGAAGGAGAGGGCGGTGGTGTGCGTTAAGTGCCATCGGTTAAGGTTCAGAGGCACACCAAAGCCCCCCTCAAACCTTTTTGGATTCCAAGCAGGAAGTTCGACCACATACACGTGGATTTGGTGGGCCCCCTTCTGCCGTCGCAGAATTTCACGCACCTTTTAACAATAGTGGACAGCACCACGTGTTGGCCAGAGGCTGTTCTGCTGGCTTTCACCACGTCTGCCGATGTGGCCCACGTGTTTTTAGTTATCCTGGGTCGCACATTTCGGTTCCCCGTCGAACATCACCTTTGACAGGGGTCCCCAGTTTGTTTTGGAACTCTGGTCCATGATGGCTGAGAGTCTGGGGGTCAAAATCCACCGCACCACCGCATACAACCCGCAGGCTAATGGTTTGTGCGAGAGGTTTCACAGGTCACTTAAAGCAGTGCTCAGAGCCTCGTTAATGGATATGAATTGGGTTGACGGCCTGCCTTGGGTCCTACTGGTGTTCCGCTCCGCGCCCAAGGAAGATATGGCAGTTTCCCTGGCGGAGCTCGTTTTTTGTCAACCGTTGCGGATCCCAGGTGAATTTTTGCAGGAAACTCCCGCACCCAGTACCGACTCGTCCGTGCGCCTTTTTTCCGGGACAGATGCTGGCAGCGTTCCGGAGCCGGTGTACCATTGTTTTCCCCACACTTTTGTTCCAAAGCGTTTGGAGAACGCCAGATTTGTTTTCGTTAGACATGACGCATACAGAACCCCACTGCGTCCTCCTTACGACGGCCTATTCAGAGTTTTGGAAACGGGGGCAAAACTTGTGTGTTAGATTTTGGGGGGTGTAAGGAAACCATCTGCATAGACAGGCTTAGGCCCGCTTATGTGTTGGCAGATGAGCAGGTGGTGCTGGCCAAGGCTCCCCGGCGTGGACGCCCACCTGTGGTGGGTCTGCAGGGTTGTGTTCCCCCTTCAGAGAACTGTTTGCAGGAGACCAAATTTTTCCCCTCCCCACCCTTTCCCCCTCCAAAGGACTGTCCACTAGGACCTGAGTCTTTCGCCTACCCACCTCGACAGGAAGGCACTTCGGTCGGCCCGGCAGCTCCACGCTACTGCTGTTACGGGCAGTTGCTCAAGCCCAAGGTACTGGAGGGTTAAGGCCCCTTCTGGGTGTTTGGGGGAAGGGGGGGCTGTGTGGTGGCAGGACGGGAGGTCTTACTCCCACCCAGTGACTTGGGGGAAGGGGGTGAGAAATGGAAATGCGGGAGAAGAAAGGAGAAGATGCAAAGGTAGGCGCCAGAGCGCCAGGGGGGAGAAAACTATGTGAAGATGTGCCTTTACACCTGGGATGCCAGGTGTGAATGTATTGTGTGGTGATGTGCTCTGTTGTAATGTATGTACTCCTGGTGCCAAGGAAGAGAGTGTAAGCTGTATAAAAGGTTCACTTTGGCACCCAAAGTTCAGTCTGACTTGATGATAAAGGAATAAAGTCTGTCTGCAATGGTCGTGTCTTGTCTTGTCAATCCTCTACAATTTCTTGATTGAGAACAGGTGTGGCAGTAATCAGGCCTGGATGTGGCCAGAGAAATTGAACTCATCTTTCCAAAGATGTAATAAACCACAGTTAATTTATGTTTTTTTTTTGGGGGGGGGGGTCATTTTTTCACACAGGGCCATGTAGGTTTGGATTTTTTTTACCCTTAATAATAAACACCTTTGTTTAAAAACTGCATTTTGTGTTTACTTGTGTTATCTTTGTCTAATATTTAAATTTGTTTTATGATCTGAAACATTTAAGTGTGACAAACATATAAAAAAATGAGAAATCAGGAAGGGGGCAAACACTTTTTCACACCACTGTATGTCACAAACCAACAGGACATGACTTCATTTCTTTAAGGGTGCTTTCACTAATGCAGGCTTTGGTTCATTTCAGTTCAACTTAGGTTTGTTTCTTCTAGTACAGTTTGTCTCATCTGCTGAGAACACGATAAACACACTGAAGTGTGCATCAAAGTAACTGTACCAAGACCCCCAAAAAGAGGTGGTTCAAATCATCTAGCAAACTCTGCTGCAGTCCGCCAGGTGGGAAAGCATACTGAACTAAAGTGGGACCAAAAGCTAAAAACACAAATGATTTCAGGGCATTATATAATCGGATTTTAATTTATTTCTTCCAAACAACACATTCCTGTTTACTTTTCTTGTTCTCATAGCAATAAGAGGAGAGAATGTTCTCACATGATTCTTGCATGATTTGATGTGACTCATCTTGGTCTGCTTGGATTTTTCTGTGTGAAAGGGAACCAAACCAAGGGAAAGATGATACAAAGGGTGTTTTCACACAAATTTATTTAATTTGGTATGAATCACTTGACAAGCTTGTTACTTTGTATCATTTTCTCCTTGGTGCGGTCCCCTTTCACACAGGCAAAAATTCAAGCAGACCAAACTGCGTCACGTTAAATCCCACGAGACTTACGTTAGAATGTTCTGTTCTTATTGGTCAGATTTTTTTGCCGCGAGAACAGGAAAGGTAAATAAAGGAAGTAGGATGACTACTGTGTATTTATGCATTTCTGGGGAGAAAATAATACAAATTGTAGCATAATCTACGGGTGGGTTTTCTTCGCCCCGGCTATTGTTTATTACATATGTGCATATACCACTTTCGGCAAATCATACAGTTTGAAAATGAAGCACTGCTACAAATGGAAAACAACATGTTTAATGTTCATTAATCCTCCAGAACCGTGATGTGCTCAGCAACAGATATTTTCAAAGCTCCATCAGGTATGTACAGTGGCATAAAACGTTTTACCGTTTGCCACTGGTCCTGTTTTAGTACAGTCCTTTTCTCACCTGCAGGACCGCACCAGAGTTCGCCAGCTGATTCAAATCAAGACCACTTCCTTCAGGAGGTCTCTGTACGGTTCCTTTGGCGCGCACCTGAGTGTGATTACCGTGTTCTCACCAGACAAAACGAAACGCACTAACGGAGAAAACGAACTTGAGTTCGACTGAAATGAATTAAAGCCTTTAGGTGTGAAAGCACCAAAACAAACTCTCACCCTAACTGACTTCTTACTTGTGATTGATCCTCTAAAAAAACTTTACCCACTCAGATGAGGAGCTCATTAAAGAACAAACTCTTTCAGAGCTTTACAGACTTTTTTTTAAATGAACTGTAAAATGGAACCAAATGGTTTTTGGTCCTAAAATCTACATCTATATGGTCTTCAGGATGCCAAAAACTTAAAATCCATCCCTGGAAAAACTGATAATATGGGACCTTTAAGTACACAATTATAAGATGGCAATTTTAAATCCTTGTAGCTTCTAGCATCTGTGCATTATGGAAAGCATTTAGGTAATTTAGGACACCACATCCTCATGCAAAACATCCCACCTGCAAGTCCTCATCAGTGCATATCTCATTACTGTTTGTCAGTTTTCAGATATGGTATTTGAATACTTTGCCTTTTCCCCTCTTAATTGCATGGTGGTAATGAAGGTAAACTGCCAGTGCCAAATATACTTTGTTCAGAAATGGTTTTATTTATTATCACAATTTCAAGTAAAGTATGGATGTATACGTGCCACTCTCATTCAGGAACACAGGTGGTTTGTCCCATCGAACATCTGCACAGCATCACGGCTTTCAGGGAGGATGGGACTGAACAGACGTGCAAAGCAATTTACAAAAATATAAATATTCAAAACCCCCAAACACATATTTGGGACAGCATTAGTTTTGTCATACTTAATTTACAACATAAAACAATTGCAAACTGAGAAGGACTCTGATACACAGCTGCACTTTCAGTAGCAACAGTGTCACTTTAAAGTGACACTCCAGCAAAAATCAAGTTTTTTTTTTTCCTGTTGTTAACATGTCTGCAACATGTTTTGTGACTTACAAGACATACCAAGAGCGGACTCACACAAATGTCTCATATCTCTGTTTTTTTGCTGTAAAGTTTCACCTACCCTCCGCCTCCCCCAAACAGGCAGCTTTGGACAGAGCGTTTCTAGCTACATAAGCATTCCTGCTTAGCCTGATTGGTTATAACATTAACCAATCAGGCCAAGCACTGGACATGGCTACAGACTGCCTCGGGGGAAGAGAGTGGAGCCGAGGACAAAAAAAAAACTAGAGGCCAGGAGCAGCAGCAGCTTTTACAAGTTGAGAAAGATGGCAGATTATACGTGTTCAGTTTTTGGCTGTGTGAGCAAGAAATCCTCTTATTTTAAATTACATGTCTTACCCACAGAGATGAAAATACGACAGCAATGATTAATTTTATTTGGAAAAACCTCAGTGTCCCTGCTGAAATACCGGAGAGGACACGTGTTTGCAGCCTGCATTACCCTGCATGCTGGGGGAGATGGCCCTGGTGTGCATCGCGCAACGGCCGGGGCGAGTATCGTCGTAGGTGGACCTGCGGAATGATCATTCTCGGTGGAGTGGAGAGTTGCTGCCTGGTTGGAGGGCTCCCCTCGCCTCACTGGGGGCACCTCCTGGTGCACCCCACCAGCCGGCTCACTCTGAAGGGGGCCGCGGAGAGCGAGCGAGTGCTCCTCAGCTCCTCCCTCTTCCCCCGAAGGAGCGGTCTCTGGTTACCCACTCACTGCGGATCGCCTCCCTAAGGGCTGGCGAGCAGAACCAGAGAATGGCGTGGAGCCCTCCAGCCTTCATGTGAGGCCGGGCAGCGACTCTCCGTTCCATCAAGAATGATCCTTCCGCAGGTTCACATATGGAAACCTTACTTCCTCAAGTTGGATTGCCTTCTCGGAGTCTCCATTTTCTTCCAGCTACTGGTGGGTGGGAGTATGGGTGGAGCTCATTAGAATATCCATAGATCTGCACATACTTAAGTAGGTGGAAAATGTAAAAGCTCTTTCCAAGCCATTCTAGGGTAATGAAAGTTTTTTTGTGTATAAAAAGCCACTATATACTATTTTGGGCAAAACACATTGGTTTAAGAGGTGGTTTTAGAGCCGCCGGAGCAGGTCTTTAAAACCAACTGTTCCCCATCGTACCTTTAATTCATCCATGCCAAAATGATTTTCTACGAAAGCTACTGGCTGACTTTATGACTTCAGTTTATGGCAAATGGCACTCAATATCTATGAACTTATTCTTTTTACATCCTCTAAAATCTTTTAAAAATGTATTTTTTTACAAGTTTGCAGCACAACACATACAGTACGCATGGGGTTGCTTACAACAGCAACTTAGACTAACAGGCAAAACCCACATTCCTATAAAACTACACATAAAAATTCTTCACAATAAAAATCTTGAATGTTTGGGGAATGGCTGCCCATTTTGGATCAAATTTCTTTTGTTGTTTCAACACAATAATCCAAGGTTATCTGATCCCATTACTGAGGATGTAACGGGACCTAACCAAGCCTTCAACTGCTGCAGCATTCGGCGTTACACAGCAACACCTTTACCCTCTAGAAAGGTCCAGTCAGCTCTTGCACAGGAACGGCATAATGAAAAGGCATGAAATAGGTTCACAGGATCCTTGCTTGGCTCCACTTTTTGTGCAAAAAAACTTCAGCTCATTCTGGACAGTTTTTGGACATATTTTCCTTAATGTTCATCTGAGCTGGAGGAGCTCGGCAGCAGAACACACTCCTGCCTTCGACTTCTTTTCCTCCTCCTCTGTGCAATCCGCAGCCTCCTTCGGATCACATCTGGAAGCATGAAAACAAAGTATTTATTTCGCTGCTTGAGATTACAACTGTTGCTCACTGTGAACTTCCACCTCCAAGAGTTTGTGTCTGTGATTCTGAAAGAGAGAAGAGGTCAGCAAACTGTGGCTCCAGAGCCACATTCAGCTCTTTTGCCTGTGCGGTTTTGACCAGTTAAAAAAGAAAATGAATAAATCAGCAAATTTACAAAAAAAGATGCAAATTTATGAATAAACAGCTGTATAATAAACAGCAGATTTCAGAGAAAAGCAGTGAATTTAAGAGAAATGTAAACCTAAGACAAAATTCATAAATTTATGAGAAAAAAGTTGAAAAAATATGAAGAAAAAAAGCAGTTACAAGAAAAAAAAGAAAATGTAACAGAAGAAAAATAGCACATTTATGAAAAACTACCCTATTTTGAGAAAAGTCAAGAATAACATCACAAAATTAGAAATATATGATAAAGAAATTTAGAATTGTATAAAAACAGAGTGACACATTTATGAAAAAAGGACACATTTTAAGAGGTGATTTTCACAAATTTAGATGAAAATGGTAGCAAACTTGTGAGGAAAACGTTAAATTTATGAAAAAGGTACAAATTTAGGAACAGATAAATTACATTTTAACAGGAAAAAGATGCAAATGTATGAGAAAAATTAAACTTTATAAGAAATGTCAAATTTTACAACAGTAAATATGTAAAATGATGTGGAAAAAGGTAGCAAAATTACAAAAACGTCAAACTTATCACAAAAAAAAAATTAAAAAATGTTCAATCTTGGAGAACTGACAAAATTTTGTGTAGAAAATTACAAATTGATAAATTTTTTTTTAGCAAATTTAACAGAAAAAGCACAGATAGGACAGCTTTTCAAATTGTTTTTTCATTAAAGTAACTTCAAATGGCTTCAGAGGATGCTGACCCCCGACTTGGAACAAAGGAAGAATAACAACAGCAGCTCACCTGCCACGCTGTCGTAGTCCTGCCGTGGGTCGTGCCAGTAGAGGCTGGGCATGGTCCTCCACTGTCGGTACAGGCGAGTGTGGAGCACCGACAGAGTCAGAAGGACCAGCAGGAAGCCGAGCGCTGCGGCCGCCCACACCGCCTCGTCTGTCCTGGGCATCCTCGGCAGACCTTTGTCAGCAGCAGCAGCGGCAGATTGTGTGTCAGTTCCTGAGGCTTTAGCGCAGTCGCAGTGTTCGTCACCTGCCGTGCAGCCGTCACACTCGTGGCTGACGTGCCGGCTTTCGCCGGCCGGTTCTGGGTTTTGCCGTGGCTGAGAACCCGACTTCGTTTTGGAAACGGGGTTGCTTTCATTTTTGTGCAAAGAGTGCATGGTACCGTGCATGTGCTTATGCTCCACCGCTCTTTCTTCAACTTCTATGACTTCATTATCCCTCCTGCTGCCATCTGCTGTGTTTTTCTCTCCAGAATCATTCACTTTTATTGTGTGCGTTTTCGGATCATTTTCTTTCTGCTTGATCGAGTCTGTACCTTCATCCTTGGAGCTGACAGCCAGGGCTTCAGGCCTGGCTGCACTGCTTTGTTTGATACTCAGATTATCCGCTGGAGTATCTGACTGAGAAGTCCTAAATCTTAGTAAAACATTTTTAGGATCAGTCTCAGACATGTTTGGCCTCAGAGGAGTCGTGACACTTGGTTTAAGGCTGTGGGTTTGATTCTTTAACTTCGAAGCTTTGCTTGAACTAGAGAAATTTGAATGTGTCCTTTTCACGGCAACTGATGCTCTGTCCTCTGTCCTTTGGAGGGCAGTTGTGTTGGGCTGTTTGACCAAAATACTGGTGATATTTGTCAGTGTGCTCGGGCTCTCACGGTTATTCCCGACCTTCTCTTGTTTGCCTCCAATGGCGGCTCTTATCTGCCGACTTTTACTCCCCACTCTTGTTCGTTTTAAGCCTTCCTTCTTCATTCTGCTAATCAGCTCGGCCTCTGGACCTCCATCCAGCAGAGAGAAGAGGGTCCGCTTACAACAACTCCTCAAAGACTCCTAAAGATATACAGCAACAATTACAGCCATGCAGACCTTCCAGACAACTGAAATGAATCTGAGGTGAGTAAAACTGCTGATAATCAGAATTTTAATCTGAGTTTGCCAACCTTCATTGTGGTTGGCCGCTCGTGCCGATGCTGCTCCGCTGACCACACCAACAGCAGATTGTATCTCCTCATCTGGCCAACACCATCTGGCTTTCTTCTTGCAGTCTGTGTATGATCCAGCCAAACACAGATGTCCGAGGAGGCCACAGTGGACAATTCCAGCGTACGGCCCCAGGACACCAAGGCTACGGGCTGAACACAGAACAAAGTGGAGAGAAACTTTTATACCCAGGGGATAAAAAGCCATCTGCCAAGTTACTCAAGTGTAAAGCATTAAACTGCTGTTGCTAAGAGATGTTCCTTCGAATAGGCGACAATGGAAAGACTTGATAAGACTGAGAAAATTATAAAAGAAAACAAACAAAAAACAGATGTTTCTGCAGGGGTTAGATTAACAGAGTAATTCATGTCTACTATTAAATCGTATGGTGAAAGTAAAATCACTAAAAAACTAATGGACTTGCATAAAAACCAAAATAGTTTTACTCAAAAAGAAAAAAAGATGTAAATTTAGTGAAAAATCCACAGACTGATGTGGGAGAACACAACAAATTTACAAGAAAACTGTCTGAAAATTTATGAGACAACCCCTTACAAATTTATGAGAACAAATCTCAAATGTACAACAGTCTAAAATTTAAAGCAGCAAAAAACAAAAACAATGACGAAAAAAGTTCACAATTTAACTGACAAAAATCGTTCAAATTTACAACAGAAAAGTCAAGAATAAAACCCCATCTCAAAGAAGTTTTTAAGTACATGCTTTCTAGCTCTCATGCATCTAAAAAAACCCATAAATTTAGAAGGAAAATTAACATATAAAACAATAATATATTAGGCTACAATATTAGCTTTATTTTATTTTACAAGAACATCTGACCCTCACAGTGTCTGCTGAGAAAAATTCTTGCCCTTGGACACATGCAGTTGATGACCCCTGCTCTACTGGATATGGAAAAAAATACAATTATTACAAGCAAACAAGAATGTATAGTTACTTTTTATTTCAGAAACTGGATCCAAATGCTTAACTAAGCACCCCAATTTAAAAAAAATAAATAAAATTCACCAAAATATTCTAATACTCATGGGGTGAGCAAATGTTCACATATCATTACATATGACATTAGGGAACACCAAACATGTCTGTAATTTGAATTTCCATAGTTATGAATATTGCAATAATTAAACCAAATTCCTCCAACTAATGCCTCTCACAAGTAAAACGTCTTACCAAGTGATTTTTGAGAAGTGGGTGTGGTGTGATGATGTAGTCCGTCAGACAGGATCGGGCCAGGTGGGACAGGAGGAGACGCTCGTGAGGAGGTGCACAGGGGTGGTGGAGCAAAACCGTAGCTCCATGCTGGGAAACAAGAATTCACGTGACCATCTTTATCTTCGTTCTTTAATATCATTACAAGGGTTTCATTACCAGTGATAACTGCTTAAAATAATACAGTGTAAATACAGTATTTTCCATATTAATAGGTATTATTATTTTTTTTAATTTTAAAGTGATAATGTGCCAAACAACAGTGACTGGTCTCCCTGTGGAGTAAGGAGGATGGAAATCGCCATTACTGGTTGAAGCTTTTTTTTTTTTTTTTAGCCTGAATCTACTTCACATGATGGTGTATAGGATGGTACAGTGCATCTTGAAAGTATTCACAGCGCTTCACTTTTTCTTGTTACAGCTTTATTCCAAAATGGATTAAATTCATTTTTTCCTCAAAATTCTACACAATACCCCATAATGACAATGTGAAAATTTTTTTTTTGAGATTTTTGCAAATTTATTTAAAATAAAAAACTAAGAAATCACATGTACATAAGTATTCACAGCCTTTGCCATGAAGCTCAAAATTGAGCTCAGGTGCATCCTGTTTCCACTGATGATCCTTGAGATGTTTCTACAGCTTAGTTGGAGTCCACCTGTGGTAAATTCAGTTGATTGGACATGATTTGGAAAGGCACACCCCTGTCTATATAAGGCCCCACAGTTGACAGTGCATGTCAGAGCACAAACCAAGCATGAAGTCAAAGGAATTGTCTGTAGACCTCAGAGACAGGACTGTCTCGAGGCACAAATCTGGGGAAGGGTACAGAAAAATTTCCGCTGGTTTGAAGGTCCCAATGAGCACAGTGGCCTCCATGATCTGTAAGTGAAAGAAGTTCAGAACCACCAGGACTCTTCCTAGAGCTGGCCGGCGGTCGAAACTGAGCGATCAGGGGAGAAGGGCCTTAGTCAGGGAGGTGACCAAGAACCCGATGGTCACTCTGTCAGAGCTCCAGTGTTCCTCTGTGGAGAGAGAGGAGAACCTTCCAGAAGGACAAACATCTCTGCAGCAATCCACCAATCAGGCCTGTATGGTAGAGTGGCCAGACAGCAGCCACTCCTTAGTAAAAGGCACATGGCAGCCCACCTGGAGTTTGCCAAAAGGCACTTTAAGGACTCTCAGACCATGAGAAACAAAATTCTCTGGCCTGATGAGACAAAGATTGAACTCTTTGGCGTGAATGCCAGGCGTCATGTTTGGAGGAAACAAGGCACCGCTCATCACCAGGCCAATACCATCCCTACAGTGAAGCATGATGGTGGCAGCATCATGCTGCGGGGATGTTTTCCAGTGGCAGGAACTGGGAGATGAGTCAGGATAGAGGGAAAGATGAATGCAGCAATGTAAAGAGACATCCTGGATAAAAACCTCCTCCAGAGCGCTCCTGACCTCAGACTGAGGTCAGACTGTTCATCTTTCAGCAGGACAACAACCCTAAGCACACAGCCAAGATACAGTATCAAAGGAGTGGCTTCAGGACAACTCTGTGAATGTCCTTGAGTGGCCCAGCCAGAGCCCAGACTTGAATCCAATTGAACGTCTCTGGAGAGATCTGAAAATGGATGTGCACCGACGCCTCCCATCCAACCTGATGGAGCTTGAGAGGTGCTGCAAAAAGGAATGGGCGCAACTGCCCAAAGATAGTTGTGCCAAGCTTGTGGCATCATATTCAAAAATACTTGAGGCTGTAATTGCTGCCAAAGGTGCATCAACAAAGTATTGAGAAAAGGCTGTGAATACTTATGTACATGTGATTTCTTAGGTTTTTATTTTTAATAAATTTGCAAAAATCTCAAAAAAAATTTTTTCCATGTCATTATGGGGTATTGTGTGTAGAATTTTGAGGAAAAAAAATGAAATTATTCCATTTTGGAATAAGACTGTAACATAACAAAATGTGGAAAAGTGAAGCGCTGTGAATACTTTCTGGATTCACTGTATGTCGATTTTTAAAAATACTGGCAGCTGCCAGTGGTACCCCTCACCCTGCTGACATTAAGAGCACTACTTCTTCTTCTTCTTTTTTTTCCCCCTTGTTCTGTCAGGCAGCTAGGTGAGCAGAACAGATGTACATGTATTTTCATTCTTTATTTTTATCCATCCATCTTCTACTGCTTTTCCTGAGTTCTGGTCGTGGAGGCTGCAGTTCAAGTAGAGAAGCCTAGACTTCCCTCTCTCCAGCCACCTGCTCCAGTTCTTCAGAGGGGATACCAAGGCGTTCCCAGATCAACTGGGAGACGTAGTCTGTCCAGCGAGTCCTGGGTCTGCCCTGGGGTCTCCTCCCAGTGGGACATACCCGAAACACCTCAAGTAGGAGGCGTCCAAGAGGCATCCTGATCAGATGCCCAAACCACCTCAACTGGCTCCTTTCAATGTGGAGGAGCAGCGGTTCTACTCTGAGCCTCTCCCAGATGACTGAGCTCCTCACCCTATCTCTAAGAGCGAGTCCAGTAATCCTACGAAGGAAGCTCATTTCAGCCGCTTGTATCCGCAATGTCATTCTTCTGACAAAGCTCGTCGTCATTTTTAATAAACTTGCAAAAAATAATTAAGGGGTACTGTGAATAGAGTTTTGAGGAAAAAAATTAATTTAACCTTCTTCTTTCGGCTGTTCCTTTTAGGGGTTGCCACAGCGGATCATCTGCCTCCATCTCACCCTATCTCTTGCATCTTCCTCTGTAACACCAACCCTCTCCATGTCCCCCTTCATTACATCCATGAATCTTCTCTGTGGTCTTCCTCTTTTCCTCCTGCATGGCAGCTCCATCTTCAACATCTTTTGTCCAATATATCCACTATCGCTCTGCACATGTCCAAACTATCTCAGCCTTGCCTCTCTTACTTTGTCTCCAAACAGCTCAACCTGAGCTGTCCCTCTGATACACTCATTTCTAATCTTGTCCCTCCTAGTCACTCCCAATGAAAATCTTAGCATCTTCAACTCTGCCACCTTCAGCTCCACCTCCTGTCTTTTTGTCAGTGCCACCATCTCCAAACCATACATCATAGCAGGTCTCGCTACCATCTTGTAACTCTTCCCTTTCACTCTTGCTGCTACCCTTCTGTCACAAATCACCCAGACACTCGTCTCCACCCACTCCACCCTGCCTGCACTCTTTTCTTCACCTCTCTTGTGCATTTTCCATTGCTTTGGATGGTTGGCCTCAGGTATTTTAACTCATCTACTTTCACTACCTCTACTCCTTCCATCTTCACTGTTACACCTGCCTCCCTCTCATTCACACTCATGTATTGTCTTGCTTCTACTGAATTTCATTCCTCTTCTCTCCAGAGCATACCTCCATCTCTCCAGGTTCTCTTCCACCTGCTCCCCACTCTCACTAGAGATCCCAATGTCGTCTGCAAACAACATGGTCCACGGAAACTCCTGTCTGACCTCATCTGTCAGCTTGTCCATCACCATAGAAAACAAGAAAGGGCTCAGAGCCGATCTCTGATGTAATCCCACCCCCACCTTGAATCCATCTGTTACTCCTACATCTCACCTCACCACCAACTTGCTGTCCTCATACATGTCCTACACTACCCTCACATACTTCTCTGCGACTCCTGACTATACAGTATACAGTGGGGCAAAAAAGTATTTAGTCAGCCACCAACTGTGCAAGTTCTCCCACTTAAAAGATGAGAGAGGTCTCCAATTTTCATCATAGGTATACTTCAACTATGAGAGACAAAATGAGAAAAAAAAAAATCCAGAAAATCACATTGTCTGATTTTTAAAGAATTTATTTGCAAATTATGGTGGAAAATAAGTATTTGGTCAATAACAAAAGTTCATCTCAATACTTTGTTATATACCCTTTGTTGGCAATGACAGAGGTCAAACGTTTTCTGTAAGTCTTCACAATGTTTTCACACACTGTTGCTGGTATTTTGGCCCATTCCTCCATGCAAATCTCCTCTAGAGCAGTGATGTTTTGGGGCTGTCGCTGGGCAACACAGACTTTCAACTCCCTCCAAAGATTTTCTATGGGGTTGAGATCTGGAGACTGGCTAGGCCACTCCAGGACCTTGAAATGCTTCTTACGAAGCCACTCCTTCGTTGCCCGGGCGGTGTGTTTGGGATCATTGTCATGCTGAAAGACCCAGCCACCTTTCATCTTCAATGCCCTTGCTGATGGAAGGAGGTTTTCACTCAAAATCTCAAGATACATGGCCCCATTCATTCTTTCCTTTACACGGATCAGTCGTCCTGGTCCCTTTGCAGAAAAACAGCCCCAAAGCATGATGTTTCCACCCCCATGCTTCACAGTAGGTATGGTGTTCTCTGGATGCAACTCAGCATTCTTTCTCCTCCAAACACGACAAGTTGAGATTTTACCAAAAAGTTCTATTTTGGTTTCATCTGACCATATGACATTCTCCCAATCCTCTTCTGGATCATCCAAATGCTCTCTAGCAAACTTCAGATGGGCCTGGACATGTACTGGCTTAAGCAGGAGGACACATCTGGCACTGCAGGATTTGAGTCCCTGGCGGCGTAGTGTGTTACTGATGGTAGCCTTTGTTACTTTGGTCCCAGCTCTCTGCAGGTCATTCACTAGGTCCCCCCGTGTGGTTCTGGGATTTTTGCTCACCGTTCTCGTGATCATTTTGACCCCACGGGGTGAGATCTTGCGTGGAGCCCCAGATTGAGGGAGATTATCAGTGGTCTTGTATGTCTTCCATTTTCTAATAATTGCTCCCACAGTTGATTTCTTCACACCAAGCTGCTTACCTATTGCAGATTCAGTCTTCCCAGCCTGGTGCAGGTCTACAATTTTGTTTCTGGTGTCCTTCGACAGCTCTTTGGTCTTGGCCATAGTGGAGTTTGGAGTCTGACTGTTTGAGGTTGTGGACAGGTGTCTTTTATACTGATAACGAGTTCAAACAGGTGCCATTAATACAGCTAACGAGTGGAGGAGAGAGGAGCCTCTTAAAGAAGAAGTTACAGGTCTGTGAGAGCCAGAAATCTTGCTTGTTTGTAGGTGACCAAATACTTATTTTCCACCATAATTTGCAAATAAATTCTTTAAAAATCAGACAATGTGATTTTCTGGATTGTTTTTCTCATTTTGTCTCTCATAGTTGAGGTACACCTATGATGAAAATTGGAGACCTCTCTCCTCTTTTAAGTGGGAGAACTTGCACAATTGGTGGCTGACTAAATACTTTTTTGCCCCACTGTATATATATATATATATATATATACAGTATATACAGTATACACACACACTACCATTCAAAAGTTTGGGGTCACTTAGAAATTTCCTTATTTTTGAAAGAAAAGCACTTTTTTTCAATGAAGATAACTTTAAACTAATCACAAATACACTCTATACATTGCTAATGTGGTAATTTTTTTTTTTTTTTTTTTTTGTTACTTATTTGTACCCGTAGGTAGACTTGGTTTGCAGTCTGGTGACAAGCCACCGGCTGCTGGTCGCTGCGTGCGCGAGCGCCCTAAACCTACATGTTTTTGGTGTGCGGGAGGAAACCGGAGAAATCCCGGAGTAAACCCGCGCAACACGGGGAGAACATGCAAACTCCACACAGCTCACTGTTGGTCGGGGGCTGGGATCGAACCCACGATCTCATGATCCCCGCGGTCCCCCGGCCGAGGGTAAAACTGTGCTGCCACAGTGCTAAACCACTGCGCCACCGTGCAGCCACTATGCAGAATGACTATTCTAGCTGCAAATGTCTGGTTTTTGGTGCAATATCTACATAGGTGTATAGAGGCCCATTTCCAGCAACTATCACTCCAGTGTTCTAATGGTACAATGAGTTTGCTCATTGTGTCAGAAGGCTAATGGACGATTAGAAAACTCTTGTGCAATCATGTTAGGTCCGCAATGATGTAATTGCTGCAAATGGAGGATTCTTTGACGAAAGCAAAGTTTGAAGGAAAAAATTATTATTTCAAATACAAATCATTATTTCTAACCTTGTCAATGTCTTGACTATATTTTCTATCCATTTTACAACTCATGGTGGTAAATAAGTGTGACTTTTCATGGAAAACACAAAATAATTGTCTGGGTGACCCCAAACTTTTGAACGGTAGTGTATATATATATACAGTATATATACTGTATATACACACATTTTTTCTCTTGGCACCCTATCATATACTTTCTCTAGATCCACAAAGACACAGTGCAACTCCTTCTGACCTTCTCCATACTTCTCCATCAGCACTCTTAGAGCAAACATTGCATCTATAGTACTCTAGCTACAGTGGTGTGATAAAGTGTTTACCCCCTTCCTGATATCTCATTTTTTTGTATGTTTGTCACACTTAAATGTTTCAGATCATCAAACAAATTTAAATATTAGACAAAGACAACACAAGTAAACACAAAATGCAGTTTTTAAATGAACGTGTTTATTATTAAGGGAAAAAAAATCCAAAACTACATGGCCCTGTGTAAAAAACTGATCGCCCCCTAAACCTAATAACTGGTTGGGCCACCCTTAGAGACAACAACTGCAATCAAGCATTTGTGATAACTGGCAATGAGTCTTTTACAGCACTGTGGAGAAATTTTGGCCCACTCGTCTTTGCAGAATTGTTGTAATTCTGCCACATTGGAGGGTTTTCGAGCATGAACCGCCTTTTTAAGCTCATGCCACAGCATCTCAATTGGATTCAGGTCAGGACTTTGATTAGGTCACTGCAAAGTCTTCATTTTGTTTTTCTTAAGCCATTCAGAGGTGGACTTGCTGGTGTATTTTGGATCATTGTCCTGCTGCAGAACCCAAGTGCGCTTCAGCTTGAGGTCATGAACAGATGGCCGGACATTCTCCTTCAGCATTTTTTGGTAGACAGCAGAATTCATGGTTCAATTTACCACAGTAAGTCTTCCAGGTCCTGAAGCAGCAAAACAGCCCCAGACCATCACACTACCACCACCATATTTTACTGTTGGTATGATGCTCCTTTTCTGAAATGCTGTGTTACTTTGACGCCGGATGTAATGAGACACACACCTTCCAAAAAGTTCAACTTTTGTCTCATCAGTCCACAGAGTATTTTCCCACAAGTCTTGGGGATTATCAAGATGTTTCCAGTCAAAACTGAGATGAGCCTTTATGTTCTTTTTGCTCAGCAGTGGTTTTCGTCTTGGAACTGTGCCATGCAGGCCATTTTTGCCCAGTCTCTTTCTTATGGTGGAGTCATGAACACTGACCTTAACTGAGGTAAGTGAGGCCTGCAGTTCTTGGATGTTGTTGTGGGGTCTTTTGTGACCTGTTGGATGAGTCGTTGCTGCGCTCTTGGGGTAATTTTTTCACTCCTGGGAAGGTTCACCACGGTTCCATGTTTTCGCCATTTGTGGATAATGGCTCTCACTGTGGTTCGCTGGAGCCCCAAAGCTTTAGAAATGGCTTTATAACCTTTTCCAGACTGATAGATCTCAATTACTTTGTTTCTCATTTGTTCCTGAACTTCTTTGGATCACAGCATGATGTCTAGCTTTTGAGGCCCTTTTGGTCTACTTCACTTTGTCAGGCAGGTCCTATTTAAGTGATTTCTTGATTGAGAACAGGTGTGGCAGTAATCAGGCCTGGGTGTGGCTAGAGAAATTGAACTCAGCTTTCCAAAGATGTGATAAACCACAGTTAATTTATGGTTTAACGGGAGGGGGGGCAATCACTTTTTCACACAGGGCCATGTAGTTTTGGATTTTTTTCCCTTAATAATAAACACCTTCATTTAAAAACTACATTTTGTGTTTACTTGTGTTATCTTTGTCTAATATTTAAATTTGTTTGATGATCTGAAACATTTAAGTGTGACAAACATCCAAAAAACTGAGAAATCAGGAAGGGGGCAAACACTTTTTCACACCACTGTATGTAGCATGTGATTTTTTTAAAAGAAAAAAAAAGTATTATTTTTATTCTGTTTTTTTTTTAACTTTTATTTCACATATTTGCCTTTTCTCCCTTTTATTCTGGCAGTAGCCAGGCGCAGCATTCTCATGTGCTGTTTTGTAAAGTACGATGACAACAGCGGTATTCTCTTCTATTTTCCACTGGCAATCAGGACAGGCTGACCCATGTGGGGAGGTTCTGTATTTGGCTTCTCTGTCATGATGAATTACTCCATGTTTGTAACATCAGCTTCACAGAGCAATCACTCCTTTGTGTCTCATCAACTTTCATATTAGATAACAAACTGACACTAAGAGAGCAGTGGGTTGAGCACAGAGCAGAAATTTGGATTAATATGCTACTTGCTCTTAAAATGCAATTTTAAATAGAAAAAAATGTAGAAAACTCAAGTGGTCTGGCGGATCTCTATCAAAAGAGTAACAATATGCTGCTGTATGAGCAATTTAACAAAGACACTTTTAAAAGTACGAGGGATAGAACCTGGACATTACTGAGGTCCATATACACTGTGAAACACGTCCATAAATTTTACAGTTAAAAAGTGCAATATCATGAGTTATAAAAAAATGTGAAAAGGTGAAAGGTACTGTTTCTTTCACAATACAGTCAGTTTAGATATATGCCAAAACTGCCTTTTTTAAAACATCTTTTTAGTTAAAAAAAAGTTAAATACCATATTTATAGACACATCCTGCAAAACATCCCTGGGTGTGCATGGCCACATGGATTTCTGGGTATTCACCGTTATGGAAAGAAAAGTGTTTTTTGTTAAATTTTAGAAGCATCAGATACTACATTTTATATGCAACTGAGTCATTTACTTAATGTTTATTTGAATTATACAGTATATTTCTCCTTTTATGTTATTACAATGCTTTTATTGTGAAGGCAAGCAGAAGTACAGCTACCATGGATGTCTTGTTCTCCTGCAGTGGTTTTTGAGAACATGGCAGTTCTCATTAAAGTTATCAGATAGCATCCTAAGTATGTGGCTATTATCGCTGAACATTCTTACTTACCTAATCAATAATGTCATGGTTGTCAACAGTCTTTAACTGTGTTGGAGTTTCTTACCCATAACCATTAAATATTCAATTCAGTCAACTTTATTTATCCCTCAAGGGGCAACTAATTTAAAAAGCAACTTGTATATTGATGCACCAAGTTGTGCAAACACAACAGACAATAAAAGAAAACAAACTGAAAGTCACAGCTAACCAACCATTAGAGAGAGTGCTATAATAAATAGTTCTACTGTTCTACTATATTGATTATGGTGAAATTCTTGCAACCACAGCTGTCATTATTTTACAGTAAAATTTACTATTTTATTTTTGCAGTGTACTATATGTCACTGAGGAAATGTAATATCTCCTATATCAAAAGCTAAACATACATGTACTGAGGTTTCTGTCTGTATCATACTAACTGGAGTCACTAAAGATAATTTTTCTGGTAAAAACAAAGGATAAATCCTGATGAAGACTACGCACACCAAATTTTTATTTGTTTTTCACATGATCCAAGATTTTGGTTGATTATTATATGTGACAATGACGTTTGTGCTCAGTTAGGGACTGTACTTGACCGATGAAAGGCTTCAAAGTGATTTCTTTTTGTCGTTATAAATGAAAAATTGAGGATTTTTTTTTTTTTTCTAGGCATATAGTAGGGCTGGTGGAGGGCGCCATGCTTCCAGGCCTATTTAGTGGTAGCGGAAATCCTGCTCTGAATAAGCCGTGGTCCAAATTATTATGCAAATGATATTTGTCTCTGATTTTCCTAAATGGTCGATGCAAATGACAGTCACTATAGTTTAAGTCATCAACCGTTGGAGCATAATTCAAATTTTATTGAACAAACCTCCCAATGAAAACTATTTTTTTGCAAAAATAATAAAAACCCCTCAAAATGTAGTGTTCCAAATTACACTACACACAAAAAGTTAGGGGTATTTGTCTTTTGGGTGAAATTTATGGAAACTGTAAAAAGTTCACGCTACAGAGATATTATATCGTGAAAGTAGAGCATTTAAGTAGAAGCATGCAATCAAACAATTTATTGAAACAAAAGTCATCAACACTGGTGGGTATACCACAACAAAAAATGTCAGTGTCTCAATAACTTGTCATGTGCCCTTGAGCATCAATTACAGCTTGACAACGTCTCATTCTGTTCACAAGTCGACTTATTGTCTGCTGAGGCATAAGATAAGATAAGCCTTTATTAGTCCCACAATGGGGAAATTCCAGGATTGCAACAGCACAGGGATAGCAACACTCAGAGCAACAATCAGAAGGCAAGGAAAAAAAAAAAAAAGCAAGAGCAGCTAATATACATATGTACATATTACTATAAATATATATATATATATATACACAGACACACAGTGCAGAGCATTGTAGCTGGATGGAATAAATATATGAGTATATAAACACACAGTGCGGAGCATTGTAGCTAGATGGAATAAATATGTAGATATATAAACACCCACAGTACGGAGCATTGCAGCTAGGTGGAATAAATATGTAAATATATAAACACACACAGTGCGGAGCAATGTAGCTAGATGGAATAATATGTAGATATATAAACACCCACAGTACGGAGCATTGCAGCTAGGTGGAATAAATATGTAAATATATAAACACACACAGTGCGGAGCATTGTAGCTAGATGGAATAAATATGTAAATATATAAACACACACAGTGCAGAGCATTGTTGCTAGAAGGGATGAAACAGCACAACCGTCTACTTAGTTATCCTACATGGTATGATTATGTGCCCATACATATTCTCACCCGCCATAGCGACCGGTATTTTCCTAGTTGTATGCCAGAGGGGACCATTGTGTAAGTCTATTGCATCTTTTGCATTCAAAACTATTAGGTTGTTACGTCTTTTTGCTATCTCTGCGAGCAGCCCTGCTTAGGTTGTACAGTCTGACAGCCGTTGGCAGGAAGGACCTGCGAAACCTCTCGGTTGTGCACCTGGGATGATGTAGTCTGCTGCTAAATGAGCTCCTCAGTGCATTCAGTATGTCCTGCATAGGGTGGAACTCGGACTCCAGCAGAGATGACAGTTTAGCCACCGTCCTTCTCTCTCCTATCTCCTCCACCGGGTCAAGGCGCTGCCCCAGGACAGAGCTAGCTTTCTTGATCAGTTTGTTCAGTCTCTTCCTATCGGCTGCGGTAATGCCACTGCCCCAGCAGACCGCTCCAAAAGTGATGGCTGATGCCACCACCGTGTCATAGAATGTCTTCAGCAGCGCCCCTTGTACACCAAAAGACCTGAGTCTCCTCAGAAGGAACAGCCTGCACTGTCCCTTCTTGTAGAGTGCGTCAGTATTGTGTGACCAGTCTAGTTTATTGTTCAGATGAGCACCCAGGTACCTGTAGGATGTCACCATCTCGATGTCTGTTCCCTGTATATTTACTGGTGCTGTGAGGGGTTGCCCATGCCTGCGGCAGTCCACCACCAGCTCCTTAGTTTTCCTCGCGTTGATCTGGAGGCAGTTCCGATGGCACCAGTCCACGAAGTCCTGGATAAGCCCTCTGTACTCAGCTTCATCTCCATTGGAGATGAGGCCAACGATCGCAGAGTCATCAGAGAACTTCTGTAGATGGCAGTGCGTTGTGAGAAGTCCGCAGTATAAAGCGTGAACAGGAAGGGAGCCAACACTGTTCCCTGGGGGGCCCCTGTGCTACCGACGATCGTGTCGGACACACAGTCCCGGGTTCTCACAAACTGAGGCCGGTTCGTGAGGTAGTCCAGGATCCATGATGACAGGTGCTGGTCCACCCCTGCGCGCAGCAGCTTGTCCTTCAGGATTATCGGTTGGATGGTGTTGAAAGCACTGGACAAGTCAAAGAACATGATCCTCACCACATTCCCGGGCTTCTCCAGGTGGGACAGAGAACGGTGAAGGAGGAAGATCACCGCATCCTCCACCCCAATGCCATGCTGGTAGGCGAACTGGAGTGGATCCATCGCTGGTCCCACCAGGGGGCGGAGGTGAGCAAGGAGCAGTCTCTCCAGGGTCTTCATCAAGTGGGACGTCAAGGCCACCGGTCTGTAGCTGTTCAGGTCTTTGGGGTGGGAAGTTTTTGGTACAGGTACCACACAAGATGTTTTCCACAGCTGTGGTACCCTCCCCAGCTTCAGGCTCAGGTTGAAGATGTACGCCACAATCCCACACAGCTGGTCTGCACAGGACTTGAGGAGCTTTGCGCTGATGCCGTCTGGTCCCGACGCCTTCCTCGCCTTGATCCTCCTCAGCTCCGTCCTCACCTGGGTCTTAGTCAGGGTCAGGTTGGGGGGCTGTGTGTTGGGAGTGGGGGGGTGTTGGTGGAGTGGGGAGTGGGCAGCAGGACTTGATGTCTTTAGAGGCAGCAGTGGTTGTTGTGATTCAGATTGTTCGCCCACTCCCTGCCCCTCGTGGCCTGGGGGGAGGTATTCTGGAGCCCAGAGATGGTTTTGAGGTTTCTCCAGACCCCGCTGATGTCGCTCTGTTGCAGCTTGTCCTCCATCTTCCTCCTGAAGCTGTCCTTGCCTTCTCTGATCTTTCTCCTCAGCTCCCTCTGTACGGACTTCAGCATCTCCCTGTTCCCCAACCTGAAGATCCTCTTCTTCTCTCTCAGAAGTGTTTTTATCTCAGGGTTGATCCAGGGTTTGTTGCTTGAGCAACACCGTATGGTCTTGGTGGGAAAAAAAAAAAAAAAAAAAAAACGGATCAAAAAGAGAGAGGGAGGGAAAAAAAGACTCAGAATTGAGCCGCTGTTGCAAAGGACGGCCGACTCGTGTGGCGCCGGAGGGCAGCCCTCAGGTCATTGAGGTTGTGGGGTGCAGGGTTACAAGCCTCTACACGGCAACTCAGCTGATCCCATAAGTTTTCTATGGGATTCAGGTCTTGAGAAAGTGCAGGCCACTCCATTGGAGGTACCCCAGCCTCCAGCAGCCATTCCCTAATGACGCAACCTCAAAGAGCTGGAGCATTGTTGTCCATGACAATGAAATTGGGCCTGTGTTGTTCATGCAGGGGCACAATAACTAGATTAATTATGTTATTCAGGTAGTATCAGCTTGTCACTGTACCATTCATAAGGTGTAGCGCAGTTCTGTATTGACTAGACACACCTGCCCAGACTGTAACATGGTGACAACAGTGGCTGATGCATAGCGCTCTCCTTGATGTCTTCAGCATCATTGGTGGCCATCATTTCTGCTCAATATGAATCCACTTTCATCAAAGAACAGCACTGAGGCCCACTAGTTCCTTGTCCGGCATAAATGCTCCAGGTACCCTTGCAGGTCATCTAGCACACAGACCACGCTGATGTAAACAGTTTTGAATGGTCTGACGTGACACATGGATGCCTCTCACCTTTCTTAAATGTGCCTGGAGTTGAACGGTATTCATCATCCGGTTCTGCAGGGTACTGTTCACGATGAAGCGGTCATCAGCGTGGGATGTGGCCAAAGGACATTCACTTCTACGCCTTTCTGTGACTCTTCCGGTCCTCTGTATCTCTGCTGCAACCTGCTGATGACACTCTGTGATACTCTACTCAGTGGCCACTGCCCTCTGAGAACATTCTGTTTGAAGCCTCGCAATGGCGAAGTATTGTTGATCAATTGTTAGACGTAGTCTTGGTCTCATGATGTCAAAATGTGAACAGCATGGTGAAGATGACTGTTTAAATACCAATTCTAAATGAACCAGAAAATGTCTTGATTGATTCAAGGATCAAACACCTGTTGTGAACTTTGCTGTTAAGCACCTTGTTAGTGAATGGTAAGTTATGCAAAAAGTACTGAAATATTGAACAGTTGGACATGTGCATTCAAAAGGTTAGAGAAGATCCAATTAAGTTCACCTGTAAAGGTTATAATGCATTTTAGGTGCATCCTAAAATTTCACCCGAAAGTTGAATATCTCTAACTTTTTGTGAGTAGTGTATTATGCACAACAGAGTTTCAAAACATTTTATTGGTTGTAAAGGACTGAAAATGGTCATATGTTGAATTTGCAGCATTAGGAGGTCATATTTACTGAAATCCAAAGCTATTTCAATCAAAAACATCTTAACAGGCCAAGTTACATGTTAACATAGGACTCCTTTGATATAACGTCACAATTCTTGCATCCATTCAACTTGAGAGTTTTTGTAGAGTTTCTGCTTGAATTTCTTTGCAAAATGTCAGAATAGCCTCGCACAGCTGCTGTTTTGATGCCAACTGCTTCCAACCCTCATAGATCTTTTGCTTGAGGATGCTCCAAAGGTTCTCAATAGGGTTGAGGTCAGGGGAGGATGGGGGCCACACTATGAGTTTCTCTCTATTTATGCCCGTAGCAGCCAATGACAGAGGTATTCTTTGCAGCATGAGCTGGTACATTGTCATGCATGAAGATAATTTTGCTATGGAAGGCACAGTTCTTCTTTTTGTACCATGGAAGAAAGTGATCAGTCAGAAACTCTATATACTTTGCCGAGGTAATTTTCACACCTTCAGGGACCCTAAAGGGGCCTACCAGCTCTCTCCCCATGATTCCGAACCAAAACATGACTCCGCCACCTCCTTGCTGCCTTTGCAGCTTTGTTGTGGCATGGTGGCCATCCACTAACCATCCACTACTCCATACATCTGGACCATCCAGGGGTGCACGACACTCATCAGTAAACAAGACTGTTTGAAAATTAGTCTTCATGTATTTCTGGGCCCACTGCAACCATTTCTGCTTGTGAGCATTGGTTAGGGGTGGCTGAATAGTAGGTTTATGCACAACTATAAGCCGCTGGAGGATCCTACACCTTGAAGTTTGTGGTACTCCAGAGGTACCAGCAGCTTCAAATACCTGTTTGCTGCTTTGTAATGGCATTTTAGATTTGTCTGGCAGAAACCTTCCTCATTATGCCTTTATCTGCACAAACCTGTCTGTGCTCTGAATCAGCCACAAATGTCTTCACAGTACAATGATCGCGCTTAAGTTTTCGTGGAATATCTAATGTTTTCATAGGAACATCCTTCTTAAGTAGTTTTCCTTTAATTGGGCTCACCTGGCAATCTAATTATGACAGGCGTCTGAGATTGATATCAGTGATCCAAAGATCCCTGAGACACAATACCATCCATGAGTTTAATTGAAAAACAAAAAAACAATGTTTATGACACTAAAATCCTATTTGCATAATAATTTGGAACGTGGTGTACAAATGTATACAATAAGTTTGCTGGACTGAAGAGATGAATTCATGTGAAGCAAGAAGTCTGATTAAAACCCTTTTGTCCCCCAACTTACCCATATGTTATTGAGCCACCGTTGAGGTGGACAGTACAAGTATTCTCCGCTCTCTGCCCCTATTGGTCTGTGCGCTCCGCTGCAACACACATAAACACAACTTCATGGCTTCAAACTATTTCCTACAGCAGGAAAACATTAAGACCATGATGTAGGGAGTTTCTGTGGCAATAGTAACTGGTGTGCATTAATGTCTACCCTTCTACTCACCTGTTGGGAATGGTGTGGTTGTAGAAAATATGTTTATCCATACATATCTGCCTGGCTGGCTGCATTGAAAAATGTAAGCACACAAGGCAAAGTCATTTTAGATTTTCACTGCTTTTACTGAATTTAGATGAGCTAAAATGTTTGCAGGCGCTGCAATGGACTGCTGATCTGGACATGGTGTACCTCACCTCACCCCCCAAAAGATGCTGGCATAGACTCCAGCACCCCTGTAACCCAATAAAGGATTAAAGAGCTCATTGATCGCACTTTTTTCTACATTTTGTCACATTTTTTGTTAAAAATGTCTTTAATTATTTATTTGTTGCTGCAAATTTGTTTTTTGTTTTTCCAGCCTTTCTGAAAATGGTCTGTTTTGACTGTATACACCTTTAAATCTTCAGACTGCATTCAACTCCACCCACCCGCTTACATATTGTTGCTAACATTGACTGGCTAACTCCTAGCCTTTTGCTTGGATGTATCCTGAGCTGAATACGGGTCGGGTCGGCCTCGGGATCGTTCATGGCACAGGCGGAGAATTCCTGTAAAACTCCCTACACATGTTGGTGACTGAGAAAAGTCTTTTCTCAGTGCCCAAGCATCACACACATATGCCCCGCCTCGTTTGTTGCTGTCTGTTGTTGCTGTGAGGTGCTTGGGTGCATGTGTGTGTGTACGCACACACAGCACTTCATATGAGTCACAGTTGAATATTTTGTTTTGCAACACCTTAACTCCTGCACTTTGTACAGTTTCATTGCAGGTGTTCTGCTCGTGTATGATTGTTTGTGTGTTTTTATGAGCCACCAGGGGACTACAGACGCAAATTAGCAGTACTGCTAAATCTGGCATACTTACACTTGTATTGATGTTCATTAGTATGTAATGTCTCTTTCAAATAAACATGAAACTTTTTAACAGTTTTTTAGGGGTTCTCCGCTTCTGCTGCTGGGGATCCCAGGGCTGACTTGAGGGGTCGACTGCATCAGGGCTGACTTGGCCTGTTACCACTGAGCCAACTAACGTTTGTCTTAAAGAATGAATGAAATAATGCATCACTAATTGACAAGGGTGTGGGGTTTTAGTGACTGTATGATATGACCAGTCACTGGAGTACAATAAGCCCAGAAATATTCACAAATGAGTGGATAAACTGCTAGCTTCATTGTGGCTAGCTGACATTACTGGCAAGCTGATGATAGCTAGCCGGTCAAAATAACATCTAAGAACAATGTATATTTAGAAGTTTTGGTAGCTGAATAAGGATTCCAGTGGGGGTGAATAGAATTTATAGAAAATATCAATTCAGATCTACCAGATTAACATTTACCCTAACGCTAGGCAGCCTGTTGATCAATGCTAACCAACCACCTAACCAAATTTCTGCTAACAGAGCTCAATGTAGCATTGTGGCAAAAATATATTAAAAAATCAGAATAGCAGGAGATATATCATCAACTGTGGATTAGTGAACCAGGTGGAAACAGTGATGTCTATAAGGGTGACTGAAACCTAAAGAAAATTATATAAACTATGCTTGGTAAGCTAACTTGTTAGCTTACTGATGTCCACATGATTGACAATTAGGCTGGCCAATAATAGAACAGCGGGCAGATACAATGACGCACTGGGCTGGGTGTACTATGGAAGTGACGTCCTGTTTGGAAAAGTCAATTTTGCATTTTGGAGTGAAAAACGAAATAAAGAAGTGTGTTTTTTTTTTTTTAAGTGAGCGTTTTGATATTTTTTCAATAATCACATGACTAATAGACGACTTTAAAACCTACAAAAAAACAATTTTTAGTGAATGACCCCTTTAGGTGGTAAAGAACATGAATGAATGAATGAAAGAAAAATATGTTTGCAGGTGACAGTTTTGGTTGATTGCGTCCACAAATTTGTGAACGAGTGTAAGTCATCCAGCTGTGCTCAGTAGCTAGGTTATATTTTATGTTTGGCAGGTCAAAGGTTGGAAAAGCATAATAAAGATAGAAGCTGTTTAAGCAAACTGCTTGGCCAAATGTTTCCTCACCTCAGGATCATTCACAGTGTAAATACTTGGAAGTCTCTGTAAATAGGAAAAAGAGTGAACAATGGATTAATTATGGAAAACAGCAAACAAAACAAGAGATAATATGACCATAAGCACAGCACAAGGCTGAAATGAGATTACAGGAGGCACAAGTAGTTTTTAAAGAGACCTATTACAGTATGAACAGGACTTATCATTGCTATAATGTTTAAACTTCCTGCCACTGAGTGTGTTATAACACACTCCACACAGGTGAGCCATTGTTGACTGTGGAGGTAATATCTGATATGATCAAGTCTGTGATATCCATAGTTACCTGAGTAGACTCTGGCAAGGGAGATGTGGCACAGTCCCAATAAACCATGTCCACAGGCAGATCTCGGTGCAAAGACACCTACACAAACAATAAATCAGTCACTGAATGCAAACTATGTCCATTAAAATAATCACATACATTTCTATACCAAATCTCAGGCCGCTACTAGCTTTGTTGTTTCAGCAAAATTTTAACGATCATTCATATTTTCGTCTGGGGTAACTTTGCTAAGACTCAACAAGAAAACACCAGGAATGCATATACAGTATAACAAAGGGAAACATATACAAAAACGTTTCTATATGCTAAAAGTAGGATGTACTGTATATATTTAATGTGACGTCCCATTATATTTTACTACATCATGAGCTGGTCTGTCTGAAGTCTGAATTCTTTTTTTTTTTGTACTTATTTTGTACCCGTAGGTAGATTTGCTTTGCAGTCTGGTGACAAGCCACCAGCTGCCGGTCGCTGCGTGCGCAAGCGCCCCGTATCCCTAACCTGCATGTTTTTGGCATGCGGGAGGAAACCGGAGAAATCCCGGAGTAAACCCACGCTACACAGGGAGAACATGCAAACTCCACACAGATCACTGTTGGCCGGGGGCAGGGATCGAACCCACGACCTCATGATCCCCGCGATCCCCCGGCCGAGGGTAAACTGTGCTGCCGCAGTGCTAACCACTGCGCCACCGTGCAGCCCATTCTGTAGAGGTCTATTCATCATTGTCAATGTTTTATCAGCTGGCTTTCTCTCCAAATAGGATTTTACTGCATGAAACTACCTGCAGGAGGGATCATGGTGCTATGTGACCCTTATGCAGTTCAGGCTACTCTGTTTGGACTTCTGCCTCCGTGACCTAGAACTCCAGGTAAATGGTAGAGGATGGATGGATGAAAAGCCCTTTAAGCTTCTTTAGGCTGTAGAAACTCAATTTGGAATCCTTAAGTAGAGCTTCAGGATTGGGTACCTTCTAGTATATCAAACTGGAAACTCTGAGAAACTTCTCACTAGGTTTCTGAAGCTATATAGGCGTTTCACACCTTCTTTTGTCATTGACCCCTCCCTTGTTTTTTTTTTTTTTTAAATTATTCTTTATGCCAGCTTAAATACCTCATCTTGAGTATCCAAGTGTTTGTCTGTCTGTAGTAACAGTCAAAGTCTACGGTTTCCACTGGTAACATTTCTGTGTGGCGGGCCGCCACCCCTGAAACCGAGCCACCATCTTAAGAGGAAAAATAAATTTAAGAAAATAAATGACGGAGTGAGCTCTGCAAGCTTGCACACGAACAACTCATGTGAAGTCATCCGCGCATCAGCGTTCAGAAGGGCGCCACCTGTGTGACCGTTCCAGTCGGCAGGCAAAGTGTCTCTCTAACATCGCTGTCAAAGAGAAGCATGAGCTTATTAAAGTACTTTAAACAAGGAAACAAAGCAGAAGAGGTATGTAAGCAGTGGAGGCATTTATCGTGGTTTTAACCCGATGGTAACTGGAACAATGAGTCACTTCTTAGCAAACGGGTTCAACGGGCTTCATATGCAGGGAAAGGCACAGGTGACGGATGAATTGCTGAGGATTTACTTCATTAACCACTACAATATCAGCTAATTTATGTTCATTATGTACCTGGCAAGTTAAAATGACCAAAATTCACGAAGTCAATGACTTTAATCCGTCAACAGCCTTCAGACAAACTAAACGTGCCAACATTTGGATTTCAAAATAAGGGAGGTTTTTCCTGCTGTCTGGGTGGTGAGGAGAGTTCTAAAAAACTATAAATATAGAGAAATATTATAACAGAAATAATTGAATCTTTGGTAATTTAAGTTAATTTATTAACAATAATAATTAATTTATAGTTAATTTATTAACAATAATAAAGTTTCAAATGTACAAGAAAAGTCATAATTTTACAAGAGGAAATTACAAATTTGAGGAAAATGGTTGCAAGTTTAGATAAATTTACAGAGAAAAGTAGAAAACTATAAGAAAATTGTGATAAATTTAGGAGAAAAACCTCAAACCTTCAAGACTGAAGTTATTACTCAAGTTTTTATTTACCTAAGTGGGTGCTTTTTGTACCCTTAACTGAACTTGAAATTTTGGGGTATTTACTTTTAATTATTAATTTAATAAGATACTGCTTTTACATGAGTAGAATTTCTGGCTACTATACCCACCTCTGATCATATAATTTAAGTATGCTTGAGTAAATTACTATTATGAATATTTTTTCCCCTTTTTTTTCCTACTCTCTCAATGGAAAAAAGAAACACTATAATACAAAAAAATATATACATATTACACTATATACAAAAAATATACATATTTGTGTCAGTTATGTAAATCATGACTAAAAAAATCCTGCAGAACAAAACGTGACACTTGGTATTTTCTAACCTGTTTCTATACCACCATAGACAGAGAGAGAATAAGACAGCTCAGAGAGGGAAAGATGAGGCAGAAGAGAGGAGCCAAGGAGAGGAAAGTGTTCAAGCAGAGAAAGGAGAGAAAGAAAGTAAAATGTTCAAACACAGGACGTCTGGGTGGGAACCCAACTAGCCCAATATTCCAAGATTCAAGTCTTGGTTGTAAAATACTTCAAGTGGTATGTAAGTTGCCCCCTCATGGATCGTCACCTTATCGTGGTGGGGGGGTTTGCGTGCCCCAGTGATCCCAGGAGCTATGTTGTCCGGGGCAATTTGCCTCTGATAGGGTCTCCCAAGACAAACTGGTCCTGGGTGAAGGGCCAGACGAAGAACGATCCAACAGACTCTCATGATAAATTGTATATCAAGGATTCAGTGTACCCCGCCCGGTATGGGGTTACCGGGGCCCCACCCTGGAGCCAGGCCTGGGGGAGGGGCTCGAAGGCTAGCGTCTGGTGGCCGGGTTTCCACCCATGGGACCCGGCCGGGCTCAGCCCGAAGGAGTTACATGGGTCCGCCCTCCAGTAGGTTCACCACCTGCAGGAGGGATCATGGAAGTCCGGTGCTATGTGGATTAGGTGGCAGTCAAAGGCGGAGACCTTGGCGGACTGATCCCAAGCTTTCTAAACTGGCTTTTGGTACGTGGAATGTCACCTCTCTGGTGGGGAAGGAGCCTGAGCTGGTGTACGAGATTGAGCGATACCGGCTAGATATAGTCGGCCTCACCTCAACACACAGCTCCGGTTCCGGAACCAGTCTCCTGGAGAGGGGCTGGAGCTTGGCCTTTTCTGGAGTTGCCCCGGGCGAGAGGCGACGAGCAGGGGTAGGTATTCTTGTATCGCCCCACCTTGCTGCCTCTATATTGGAGTTTTCCCCGGTGGACGAAAGGGTTGCTTCCCTGCGCCTTCGGGTTGGGAAACGGGTCCTGACCATCATTTGTGCCTATGCACCAAATGATGTTTCAGAGTACCCACCCTTTTTGGAGTCTGTGACTGGGGTGCTGGAGGGTGCTCCTCCTGGAGACTCCATTGTCCTACTGGGGGACTTCAATGCGCACGTGGGCAACGACAGTGAAACCTGGAGGGGGGTGATTGGGAGGAACGGCCTGCCCGATCTGAACCCGAGTGGTGTTCAGTTATTGGACTTCTGTGCTAACCACAGTCTGTCTATAACGAACACCATGTTCAAGCATAAGGGTGTCCATATGTGCACCTGGCACCAGGACACCCTAGGCCGCAGGTCGATGATCGATTTTGTTATCGTGTCATCAGACCTGCGACCGTATGTCTTGGACACCCGAGTAAAGAGAGGTGCAGAGCTGTCAACTGATCACCACCTGGTGGTGAGTTGGATCCGATGGCAGGGGAGGAAGCCATTCAGACCTGGTAGACCCAAACGTATAGTGAGGGTGTGCTGGGAGCGTCTGGCTGAGGCCCCTGTCCGGGAGGTCTTCAACTCCCACCTCCGGAAGAACTTCAACCACATTCCGAGGGAGTCTGGAGACATGGAGTCTGAATGGGCCATGTTCTCCACCTCTGTTGTTGAAGCGGCAGCCCAGAGCTGCGGCCGCAAGGTGGTCGGTGCATCTCGTGGTGGCAACCCCCGAACCAAGTGGTGGACACCAGTGGTGAGGGGGGCCATTAAGCTGAAGAAGGAGTCCTATCAAGCTTGGTTGGCTTGTGGGACTCCCGAAGCAGCTGAGGTGTACCGGCAGGCCAAGCGGAGTGCAGCTCGGGTGGTTGCTGAAGCAAAAACCCGGGTATGGGAGGAGTTCGGTGAGGCCATGGAACAAGACTTTCGGTCGGCTTCAAAGAGATTCTGGCAAACTGTTCGGCGGCTCAGGAGGGGAAAGCAGCTCCCCGTCCACACTGTGTATGGTGCGGATGGGACACTGTTGACTTCAACTGGGGATATCGTCGGGCGGTGGAAGGAATACTTCGAGGATCTCCTCAATCCCACTGATACGCCTTCCACAGAGGAAGCAGGGTTTGGGGACGAGGGGGATGACTCGCCTATCACAGGGGCTGAGGTCGCCAAGGTGGTTAAAAATCTCCTTGGTGGCCGGGCCCCGGGGGTGGACGAGATTCGCCCCGAGTACCTCAAGGCCCTGGATGTTGTTGGGTTGTCATGGTTGACATGCCTCTGCAACATTGCGTGGAGGTCGGGGGCAGTGCCTTTGGCATGGCAAACCGGGGTGGTGGTTCCTCTCTTCAAAAAAGGGGACCGGAGGGTGTGCTCCAACTTTAGAGGGATCACACTCCTCAGCCTCCCTGGGAAGGTCTATGCCAAGGTACTGGAGAGGAGAGTCCGGCCGTTGGTCGAACCTCGGATTCAGGAGGAGCAATGTGGTTTTCGTCCTGGCCGTGGCACATCGGACCAGCTCTTTACCCTCTCGAGAATTCTTGAGGGTTCGTGGGAGTTTGCCCAACCAGTTTACATGTGTTTTGTGGACTTGGAGAAGGCATTTGACCGCGTCCCTCGTGGATTTTTGTGGGGGGTGCTTCGGGAGTATGGGGTATCGGGCTTGTTGTTACGAGCTATTCGGTCTCTGTACGACCGTTGTGAGAGTTTAGTTCGCATTGCCAACACTCGGTCGGAGTCATTCCCAGTGAGAGTTGGACTCCGCCAGGGCTGCCCTTTGTCACCGGTCCTGTTCATAATTTTTATGGACAGGATTTCTAGGCGCAGCCAGGGAATGGAGGGTGTCATGCTTGGTGACCACAGGATCTCATCTCTGTTGTTTGCAGATGATGTTGTCCTGTTGGCTTCATCCAGCAATGACCTACAGCTCTTGCTGGGACGGTTTGCCGCTGAGTGTGAAGCGGCTGGGATGAGAATCAGCACCTCCAAGTCCGAGTCCATGGTCCTCAGCCGGAAAAAGGTGGATTGTCCTCTCCGGGTTGGGGACAGGCTCCTGCCCCAAGTGGAGGAGTTTAAGTATCTTGGGGTCTTGTTCACGAGTGAGGGGAAAATGGAGCGAGAGATCGACAGACGGATTGGAGCAGCATCTGCAGTGATGCGGACGTTGTACCGGTCTGTTGTGGTGAAGAGGGAGCTTAGTTCTAAGGCAAAGCTGTCGATTTACCAGTCAATCTACGTTCCTACTCTCACCTATGGTCACGAGCTTTGGGTAATGACCGAAAGAACGAGATCGCGGATACAAGCGGCTGAAATGAGCTTTCTCCGTAGGATTGCTGGACTCACCCTCAGAGATAGGGTGAGGAGCTCAGTCATCCGGGAGAGGCTCAGAGTAGAACCGCTGCTCCTCCACATTGAAAGGAGTCAGTTGAGGTGGTATGGGCATCTGATTAGGATGCCTCCTGGACGCCTCCCACTTGAGGTGTTTCAGGCACGTCCCACTGGGAGGAGACCCCGGGGCAGACCCAGGACTCGGTGGAGAGACTATGTCTCCCAGCTAGTCTGGGAACGCCTTGGTATCCCCTCTGAAGAGCTGGAGCAGGTGGCTGGGGAGAGGGAAGTCTGGGCTTCTCTGCTTGAACTGCTGCCTCCGCGACCCGGACCTCCGGAAAAGCGGTAGAAGATGGATGGATGGATGGATGGTATGTAAGTTCCATATGCAAATGGACTGTGCAAAATTTAAAAGAAATAAATAGTATACAGTTAACATATTCCGGTTACAATAGTGTCGTTTTCTGACACCACCACCACCACCACTCAGGGAAAAAATATGTTGCCACTGCGCCCAGGTCTTTAAGCCAGAGGAAATACTGAAGTCTGCTGCATGTACATGTGGCATTCATGTTTTAAAGGGACATAGGTCTTGACATATGGGTGTTAATGCTAAAAACTGGAAGCTTCTATTTCTCACTATTGCTGGGAAATAAATTTTGTTTTTAAAAGCAACTTTATGTAAGATTTTCACCTTAAAATAATGCTTCCAAAATTATTTTGATGGTACATCAACCTTTGACCGGGTGAATGTTACTTTCCCCACAGCCTGAGTGGGCCCACATTGCCTGCAACAGCTCTGATATTGGGAGGAGCAATGAAAGGACTGCAATTGATATCATGGGAAAACCAAAAGAAATCAGCCAAGATATCAGAAAGAGAATTCTGGACCTCCACAGGTCTAGTTCATCCTTGGGTACAATTTACAGATGCCTGACGGTGCCACGTTCATCTGTTCAAACAATTATATGCAAGTGTAAACACCATGGGAATGTCCAGCCATCAGACCGCTCAGGAAGGAGACAGGGATGGCAACAGGAAATTCTGATTTCAGCTGAAATCTAATTTGGTCGATTGACTTATGGGGGGGCCGGGGGGGGGGGTGCAACCCCCCTGAAGCTGGGAGGTTTTCAGTAAAACAGAAGTAATTTAGACTGAAAAAAATGAAAAAAAAATGAAATACTAGACTTAGATAAATCATTAAATTTACTGAAAAGTTAACTTACTTTTTCTTCAATGTTGTCTCACTGTCTTTAGTCCAACATATTTAACAGTTCTATAAGAGTTTATTACACTATTTACACTGGTCACCAAGTCACTTCTAATGTGAAACTTTCTTCCTTTTGGCAGCAAGCTGTGTCAGTCTCTGAACTTTGAACTTCATTTCCTTTTCTGGTTTCTTCAGAAATTGTCCGAGTGTTTCTGTTACCTCGTCGAACTTTGAGCCAATTTTCACCTTTACCGTCACTTTTCTCTCAAGCCAGTTCCATCGGAACTTATTTTTGACACTTTTGTCTATTTCTAGCACTGATGACTCCTGATCCTTTGATAAAAATCTCATAATTCCGCTGAAAACAATACCGAAAGCTCAGAATTCCAACACGAACCAGGGATGTGATTTGGGGTTGGGGAAATTATTTGAAAATTCAGCAGGGGGTCTGGGGGACGCAGTCCCCCAGCGGGGTCCAGGGCAGAGCCCCGTTTGGGGGGGGGGGCAAAGCCCCCCAAAGCTCCTGGGTTTTTATGATTTTTAAGTATCAGAACTGTGCTTAAATGACATAAAACAAACAGCTGAATGCCACTTATTACTGTATAATATTGACTTATGTTCCAAGAAGATAGCATTCCTAAAATATTCCAACAAGCATTATCCATCACATGCTTTAACACTTGATCAAATCAAAATCAGTTAATTTTATCTATTCCATAATAGAAATAAAATTCCAACATACCATTACTTTTTATAATTTCAGCAATCATTTCAGATCACCAGTTTCAATCTCCATTGAGACTTGAGCAGTTCATTTTGCACAATCGCTGATGTAGCCAAGCCTTAGAAATATTCAAAAGTTATGAGTCAATGTCCACTGTGCACTGTCAATTTCAAACTGTTTGGAATCATAAAAGGGGATGGTTAACTTTTATTACCGTTTCCTCCCCCGCGCAGCCTAGCTCATACAGCCGTTGTACGCCGCCAGTAACAGAGAGTTAATGGCTCTCCACCTGGCCATACGCCACTTCCAGTCCTGCCTGAAAGGGCGCAGCTTCACTGCGTTCGTGGACCACAAGCCGCTAACGTACTTAACGTACTTTATCTTCCTGGAAGATAAAATAAAGCGGAATTCGGCGAATTAGCAGAAAATCACATCTCTGAGAACACGCCGTCATGAATTTTTGAAAAAGCATACAACGAGCCATTTGATTGGTCCAATCGTTTGCAACTATCCAATCGCAGGGCTGTCAAGCTACTGCAATACAGCAGTAGCTTGAACACAACACATCCGGGTTATCGCGGGAGACGACTTCCGGGGAAGCGCCGAGCGCTTATATAATCGTGTTGATTTTCGCTCAAATCGGTAACAATAAGGTACCTTACCCCCCCCCTAAAATTTTCTCAACGGATTTAGACGATTCACAGAAATGATCAATTTGAAAATAAATCGGCGGAAATCCGCAGATCGGCGGAAAATTGCCATCCCTGCAGAGATGAACGTGTTTTGGTATGAAATGTGTATATCAACCACGGAGCAAAAACAAAAGACCTTGTGAAGATGCTGACTGAAGCGTGAAGAGTAAAGAGTGTCATTATCCACAGTGAAACAAGTCCTGCACCGATATGGGCTGAAAGGTCACTCAGCGAGGAAGAAACCATTACTCCAAAAGCAACATAAATAAGCCACATTACAGTTTTCAAATGCATACAGAGACAAAGACCTTAATTTCTGGAAACATTTCCTGTGGTCTGATGAAACTAAAATTGAACTGTTTGGCCATAATGACCTCTGTTACATTTGGAGGAAAAAGAGGGAAGCTTGCAAGCTTGAGAACACCATCCTAACTGTGAAATACAGGGGTGGCGACATCATATTGTTGGGGTGTTTTGCTGCAGGAGGAACTGGTGCACATCACAAAATAGATGGCATCATGAGGAAAGAACATTCTGTGAAGATATTGAAGCAACATCTCAAGACATCAGCCAGGAAGTTAAAGCTTGGGTGCGAATGGGTTTTCCAAATGGACACTGTCCCTAAGCATACCACCAAATTAGTTATAAAGTGCTTGAGGACAACAAAGTCAGTGTTTTGAAGTGGCCATCAAAAAGCCCTGATCTCAGTCCCATAAAAAAATTTTGGGCAGACCTGAAAAGACGTCCGCGAGCAAACATGACTTGGTTACACCAGTTCTGTCAAGATGAATGGGCCAAAATTCCAGCAAACTATTGTGAGAAGCTTGTGGAAGGATACCCAAAACGTTTGACCAAAGTCATACAGTTTAAAGGCAATGCTACCAAATACTAAGGAAATGTATGTAAACTGACTTTGAAGAAAGCAATAAAAAAATTCTCTAGAAAATTATTTAACAAATATAAAAGTGATTTGGCAAATAGAAATAATTTTGGTAGCAGTGTTTCCTCTGACTTAAAGACCTTGGCACGGTGGCCACGTATTTTTTTCGGGGGGAGGAGGCAGAAAACACATGACACTATTGTAACTGGAATATGTTATTTTTATACCATTTCTTTCTTTTTTTTTTGCACAGCAACTTCGCATATGGAACTTACCATATAAAGTATTGTACAACCAAGGCTTGAATCATGGAATATTGGGCCAGTTGGGGTCCCACCCTGACGTCCTGTGCTTGAACGTTTTTACTGGTGTTATTCCTCTCTCCATCCTCTGCTCTCACCTCCCCTGGACCCTCTGTCTGAACACTTTCCTCTCCTTGGCTCATCTTGTCTGTCTCATCTTTCCCTCTCTGAGCTCTGTCTAATTTAGGTTCTCTCTCTGTCTATGGTGGTATACAAACAGGTTAGAAAATACCAAGTGTCACATTTTGTCCTGCAGGATTTGTTTTTGTCATGGTTTACATAAATGTCAAAAAATATACATTTTTTGTATTTTCATTCTAGCATTTCTTTTTTTTCCCATTGAAAAAGAGAAGGAAAGAGAAGGGAAAAAAACATTCATAATAGTAATTTACTCATGCATACTTAAATTATATGATCAGAGGTGGGTATACTTGCCAAAAATTCTACTCATGTAAAAGAAGTGTTAAGAAATTAATAATTAAAAGTAAACAACCAAAAATTTCTAGTTGAGTTAAGGGTACAAAGAGCACCCACTTACAAACTTGAGTAATGACTTCAGTCTTGAAGGTTTGAGGTTTTTCTCCAAAAGTTATAACAATTTTCTTGTAGTTTCTTGTTTCTACATTTCTCAGTAAATTTACTATCTAAATTTGAAACTATTTTCCTCAAATTTGTAATTTCCTCTTGTAAAATTATGACTTTTCTTGTATATATGAGACTTGTGGATTATTTTAGAGCTAATTTTTGTCTTTTTATAAAATTACTGGGGTTTTACTTTCATAAATTTGAAACAGACTGTGGTAAAATTTTGACTTTTTTTCCTTATACAATTTACACTTTTGACCATAATTTTGCAGAGCCAGAACAGAACAATAATTTAACTCTGATTTCAAAGAAAAAAATATTAATAAAATTGAATTTAATGAAATAAATGAACTTAAATTACCAAAGATGCAGTTATTTCTGTTATATTCCTCTATATTTATAGTTTTTTAGAACTCTCCTCATCACCCAGGCAATAGGAAAAACGTCCCTTATTTTGAAATCCAAATGTCAGCACGTTTAGTTTGTCTGAAGGCTGTTGACGGATTTAAGTCGTTGACTTCGTAAAATTCAATCATCTTAACTTGCCAGGTACATAATAATGAACATAAATTAGTTACTAATATTGTAATGGCTGGTGAAGTAAATCCCCAGCGATTCAGTCACTCTTGCCTTTCCCTGCATATGAATCCTAACCACACCTGTTAGCTAAGCAACTCTTCATTATTGTTCCCGTTACCAGCGGGTTAAAACCACGATAAATGCCTCCACTGCTTACATACCTCTTCTGCTTTTTTTCCACGCTTAAAGTACTTTGATAAGCTCGTGCTTCTTTCGGACAGCGACACTAGAGAGACACTCTGCCTGCTGACTGGAACGGTCATGTGGGCGGGATGCTTTCGGACTCCATGGCCACACGGATGACTGTCACGCGCTCTGTTCGTGTGCAGGCTTGTGGAACATCATTCCTTAATTTATTTTTCTTAAATTTAATTTTCTCTTAGTGTGGCGGCATAACTTGAAGGGTGGCAGTCCGCTACGCAGAAATGTTACCAGAGGAAATCCCGGGTTATCCTAACTGACCCAAAAGAGGAAAAGTTTAGTCTGATTTAATGTCAGACAGTGAGAAAAAAAAAGGTTGTGTGTCTTTTTATACAGTGTATGTAAACTTCTGGTTTCAACTGTATACAGACTGCATCTCAAAAATTGTAAAAGCACAAATGAAAAATTCAAGTGGAAAAACTACTGAGAAGATTTCTTCTGTTTTTGGGGAAAACTTTCTGATGCCACGAAATGAGATCATATGTGCTGTTGCAATGATCAGAGAACCATAATGGATTTTTACTAAACCTGCTGCTGTACGTTGGCAGACAAAGAAGAAAAGCGGAAGAGTGTGTGGGTTCATGAAATTATTCCATAGATTCTTCTTTTTGCCTCAAAGCTTCCTCGGACCCAAAGATAGGTAGGATGAAGTAAGCACATAATGTAAAGTGGAATTAGGCTTGCAAATAATTAACAATAATAATAGCCTAATAACAATAATAATAATTTCATCTTGGATGCATGGAACTATTACAGAGGACCACTCTGCAATCATACAATAATTTTCTCTCCTCCTCCTCCTGCGCACTCGGTATCCTCTTTGAAAGCAGGTCAGATTTATGTAGAGCTCAGCCTGTGGATAAACTTATCCAGCCTGTTATTTATTCCAGCCCTGCCATCAGAACAGAGGAATGTGATGGTTGGATATTTTATAATTGGCTTACAGCATTTTTAATCATTCATAAAATCACTCTGAAAGTGATCCCAATGATATCGCCAGCCACTTTCGTTATGGTTATCATTGTAGTGTGGACTCTGCCATCCACTTGAGTTAGAACAATTTTTAAAACTATATTATAGTTATTATTATCTTTATCATGCATGGCGTGGATGGCCCTCAAGTGAGATTAGCAATCAAAGAATTGCTTTATTAAGACTAAGACAAGTATCTACGACAAAAACTTACCCGAGTAGCGAGCAAATTGATCAGGTGTAATTTTTGTTTGTCTGAGGAAAATAAAACTCAAACTCTGCCGTACACTTTGATAGAATACAAATCATTAGGGACGCACCAATTGTGAAATTTGGGTCTATACTGATAGCAATAATTAAAATATTAAATTGGCTGATACAAATTGCTTATTATTATTACCTCCGCCAGGAGGTTATGTTTTTGCCGGGGTTTGTCTGTTTGTCTGTAAGATAACTCAAAAAGTTTTGGACGGATTTCGATGAAACTTTCAGGCGTTGTTGGAAATAGTACAAGGAAGAACTGATTAAATTTTGGGGATGATCCGGATCACTGTCCAGAAGAAAACCACCATTACGGTAAATGCCATTTTTGTGAATAACTACTGAACCACTAATCCTATCATTGTCAATCCAATTGCTAGTCATATGTTTTCATGGTCAAGGAATCTCAACACGTACACACAAACACTGTATGGGGGGAACAGTGGCCGCCATTATGGAAAATGCCATTTTCGTGAATAACTACTGAACCACTAATCCTATCATTGTCAATCCAATTGCTAGTCATATGTTTTCATGGTCAAGGAATCTGAAAACGTACACACAAACACTGTATGGGGGGAACTGTGGCCTCCATTACGGAAAATGCCATTTTCGTGAATCACCACTGAACCACTAATCCTATCATTGTCAATCCAATTGCTAGTCATATGTTTTCATGGTCAAGGAATCTCAACACGTACACACAAACACTGTATGGGGGGAACTGTGGCCGCCATTACGGAAAATGCCATTTTCGTGAATAACTACTGAACCACTAATCCTATCATTGTCAATCCAATTGCTAGTCATATGTTTTCATGGTCAAAGAATCTCAAAACGTACACACAAACACTGTATGGGGGAACTGTAGCGCTTGGCGGAGGTCTGCGCTCTCCGAGTGCTTTTCTAGTTTTGTTTTTGCTTTCAGCAATTCCATCTTATTACCAGTGAGACAAAGAAATATGTTTTATAAAAAAAATTACTAAACTGAAATACTTTTAAATGGTTCGGGCTTGTATGTATTCTGAATTTGCAGCTATACAGTGGATATATAAAGTCTACACACCCCTGTTCAAATACCAGGTTTTTGTGATGTAAAAAATGAGACCAAGATTTCAAGATTTCAAAACTTTTTCCACCATTAATGTAACCTATAACCTGTACAACCCAATTGAAAAACAAACTGAAATCTTTTAAGGAGAAAAATAAAATTCTTACAATAACCTGGTTGCATAAATATGCACACCCTTAAACTAATACTTTGTTGCAGCACCTTTGGCTTTTATTACAGCACTCAGTCTTTTTGGGTAGGAATCTATCAGCATGGCACATCTGGATGTGACAATATTTGCCCACTCTTCTTTGCAAAAATGCTCCAAATCTGTCAGATTGTGAGGGCATCTCCTGTGCACAGCCCTCTTCAGATTACCCCACAGATGTTCGATCGGATTCAGGTCTGGACTGTGGCTGGGCCATTCCAAAACCTTAATCTTGTTCTAGTGAAGCCATTCTTTTGTTGATTTGGATGTGTGCTTTGGGTTATTGTCGTGCTGAAAGACGAAGTTCCTCTTCATCTTCAGCTTCAGCTTTCTAGCAGAAGCCTGAAGGTTTTGTGCCAACTCTGACTGGTATTTGGAACTGATCATAATTCCCCTCACCTTGACTAAGGCCCCAGGTCCAGCTGAAGGAAAACGGCCCAAAAGCACGACGCTGCCACCACCATGCTTCACTGTAGGTATGGTGTTCTTTAGGTGATGAGCAGTGTTGTGTTTGCACCAAATATACCTTTTGGAATTATAGCCAAAAAGTTCAACCTTGGTTTCACTGGACCATAACACGGAGATTTCAAATGTGTTTTTGCAAAATGTATCCGGGCTTGGATGTTTTTCTTCGTAAGATAAGGCTTCCGTCTTTCCACCCTACCCATTAGCCAAGACGTACAAAGAAGACAGGAGATTGTTGTCACATGCACTAAACAGCTAGTACTTGACAGAAATTCTTGGAGCTCCTTCACTGTTGCTGCCCGCCTCTTGGGAGCTTCCTTGTCAAGTTTTCCTCTCATCTTTTCATCAATTTTGGAGGGATGTCCAGTTCTTGGTAATGTCACTGTTGCGTCATATTTTCTCCACTTGATGATAACTGTCTTCACTGTGTTCCATGGTATATTTAATGCCTTGGAAATTCTTTTGTACCCTTCTTCTGACCAATACCTTTGAACAATGAGATCCCTCTGATTGTTTGGAAGCTCTCTGTGGACCATGGTTTGTGCTGCAAGATGTGACTACAAAAATGTCAAGAAAAGCCTACTAGAACAGCTGAACTTTATTTGGGATTAATCAGAGGCACTTTAAATGGTGGGAGGTGTGTGCTGACTCCCATTTAACATGAGTTTGAATGTGATTGGTTAATTCTGAATACAGCAATGTCCCTAGTTATAACAGGGCGTGCATATTTATGCAGACATGTTATTGTAAGTTTTTTTATTTTTCCCCTTAAAAGATTTCATTTTGTTTTTCAGTTGGGTTGTACAGGTTATAGGTTACATTAATGGTGGAAAAAGTTTTGATATAATTTATCTTGGCCTCATTTTTTACATCATAAAAACCTGGCATTTGAACAGGGGTGTGTAGACTTTTTATATCCACTGTTGTCATGGTCTGTGTGCCGATGTCATCCGCGCTCAGGCCATACATCTCCTCAGCCCGGCTTTTGCTATGACAGCGTCTCAGCGGGCTTCCGGCTGTCAATCTCCACGGGACGGCTGGAGGCCAATTACCTCTCATCAGCTGAGGCACTGTCAACCACTATAAAAGGGAGCGGCCCTGTTTGCTCAGGGCTGCGACCTCACACAAGCTATCCATGTGTACCTCTCGGTGTGGATTAGGCTGGAGTCCCTACGTCTGGCTCCAGCCCTCCTCTCTTCCCTCATCGTTATCCATAAGTGTTACCTCTTGTACTATTTGTGTTTTGCCCTACGAGGCTCTATTCCTTTGTTGTTTGCCTTAATTAATAAACTACGCAAACTCACTGGTTGGCCCTTGGCTCTTATTAATGGCTCGCTAGAGCCATTCGTAACAGTAGGTCGCAGCCAGTGAGTTTCCGGCCACTGTGAGTTTTTGCATTAATTGGACTGTTGTTCCTACCTGTCTGGGTACCCTGCTGGAGACATGCCGTCGCGGAGGGCCCGCACTCAAAGTCAGAGCGATGATCTGGCAGACGCTCTCGAGTGCGTCGATGAAATCCTCATCACCGCCTCCCTCCTCGACTTCAGCAGCGACGTGCACCGGTACCTGGACCAAGCTGAGGATGTCCTTAATCATCTCCCCCGTTTCGCCAACCACCCTGAGGTAAGCGTGAGGAGAGATGACATCGCCGCACAGTGCAAGATACTCCGTGGGCTGGAGGGAAATCCCGGCAGGAAGCCGAAGAGGAGGAGACGTCGCCCCTCGCTTCGGGATCCCGCTCCTGCCTCCGTTCCACCCCGGGAGTTCGCACCATCCAGAGGTCTTTCCCCATCGAGCATGACGTCAGTCGGGATTCCCCCAGAGGAGCTGCAGCTGACAGCAATTAACATCTGGGACCGAGTGGCTGCTGCTCGCTCCGCTGTGCATCCTTCTGTAATTATGAAGCATATGGCGGCGGCGGTCAGACTGGTGGAGAGGAATCCCGGGTTAAGTGACTTTCCTAAGTTTGCCGATCTCCTCGCCTCTGTTTCCGCACAGGAGCGGCGATTCCCGGACCTCACCTTCGCCTCGCCCTCTGCCAGAAGCTGTTGTCACTCACACAATCAACCTCAGCGTGAATCCCATCCGGATCCAGTTCCGGGTCGCCGCAAGGGCTCAATTTCCCGCACAGCTGTTACTCCCGCGCCTTGTCAGAGGGGAATCCCCGCAGCCTCTCCCTCCGGGCCATCTCCTGCTGTCCCATCAGCGCTCCGTGCCCAGCTTGTCTCGGCTGTCGCCCCCTCCTCCTCATCACTTATCCCAGCTGCTGTGTGTCTCTGGAGTCCTGTTTCGGCGAGCCTCGTCCCGGAACCTTCTCGAGCGGCTCCCCTTCATCCTCCCAGGGGGCCCTCTGTCACCGTCCGGCGGGGAAAGGCAGGAGCAACGTCCGCCGCAGCAGGCAGCATCCTGCCTCCAGGAGACAGGCAAGTCCCAGTTCATTCATACTCTCATTATTGTGATTTGCCTTGTCAGACTCCTGGGGGTGGAGTTCGGGCTTCGCAGTCCCCCGAGCTCCCACCACCTGCTGTGGCTTTAATGGTTAATCCCACATCCTCTGTGTCTCCCTCCACTGAGCGGTCCTCGACGCCAGGCCAACGTTGCCGGATGAGGAGGGGAGGGGGCCTGCAGTTCTGGAGAGCCTAGTTCCGGTCCCGCAGCCACGTCGTGGGCGGAGGAGGAGAGCGGACTGCAGAGTGGAACCTGCGCCGATGAGGAAGCGTCCCTGGGTCTCCACGGACGAGCGGTCCGGTCCAGCGGGTTGAGGGTCCCCTGCCACCACGCCGTGCGGGCCGTCGGCGTGGGCATCGGTGCCGGAGGATCCAGAGGCTGCGGATATCATCATGCCAGCTGCGGAGCCCGACGTAGCTGAGCGGGAGCCTGATGACGACCTCCTGCCGTCTGAGCCCGGATCTTCGGAGTTCTGGACGGCGTCAGAACCCGAGATCAGGCAAGTGCTCCGTGTTGTCTTTCTACTTTCCATTTTAGAGCATTTTTGCCTGTCTCTTGGGGAGGCGAGCCGGGTGCAGCCGCCCGCTGCATCCAAGCTTGTCTCGCCGGGTTCTGGCGCTGCCGGTGATCCTGATCCCGGTTCTTTTTCTCTCTCCCGAGCCTTCTCCCAGGGTCGCCGGCGAGAAGCTGCTTTCGCCCACTGTGCCAGAGGTTCCGGGTTTGGGGTTGGAGGTCGGTTCTGGTGCGGCGCTGACCCAGTTGGGGTCCGACGCGGGTGCAACCATGGCCCAATCGGGGTCCGTCACGGGCACAACCGTGACCCAATCGGGGTCCGACGAGGGTGCAACACCAGCAGGATCCAAGTTCGGTGAGGGAGCTGCAGATCCCCTGCCACCGGACACTGGACCGGCTCATCTTCTCCCCCATCTTCATCATCGCCCTCATCTTCACCCTCATTGTCCCCCCAAGCCTTCTCCACCAGGTGCCGTATGGACCCTTCACTTTCGGCCCGGCTCACCCTCGCTATTCCCCTCTACAGGGAAGCCGTTGCCTTTCTCTCCCCTGCGGTCCTGGTGGCTGAGCGATGCGGGTCAGCCGCCACAAGGACTGCCGCGCCCATTTGGCTCTCTGGGCCGGCCACCTGACCCACTGGACTCTATTCGGCGGCCTGGTCCAGCCACCTGAAGCACTGTTTTTCCTGGCCTGGGTTTCGGGTAGGCCGCATGAATTCTTCCCGTTACCCCTGTTGGCGGTTTGGACGCTGGGTGCGGGGAGACCCCCCAAACTGTGTTATTTCGCCTGTCATTCCTGTGGCTTTGGTTCCTTTGTGATTTTGTGAGTGTACAGGTATGATATTATGATTTCTTGTAGTCCCATTGTGGATAGTGTGTCTTTTTTTCTTCCCCTCTCCTGTTTGAGGGATGTTTTGTATCTGCCATATTACGCCTTAGGAGCCTCTGTGTTTTAGTTATAGGTCTCCTGTTGTTGCCTTTTTTTTGTTGGGTCCTGTCTGCATATTGTCCGCATTTTATGGAGTGCTGTTTTTTTTTTTTTTCTCTTTTCTCTCTCCCGTACTCTGTAATTGCTTTGTTTGTTCCCTGTCAGTGTGGTGGGTTTTTTTTCTCTCCTCTTTTTCTGACTCACGCCCTCCTGGCCTGCGCCCCATCCGCCCACCCTAGGGGGGGTGGGGGGCGGGGGGCGGGGGCTTGGGTGTTACTGGCCATTCTGAGCTCGGCCTTGAGGGGGAGGTCCTGTCATGGTCTGTGCGCCGATGTCATCCGCGCTCAGGCCATGCATCTCCTCAGCCCGGCTTTTGCTATGACAGTGTCTCAGTGGGCTTCCGGCTGTCAAGCTCCACGGGACGGCTGGAGGCCAATTACCTCTCATCAGCTGAGGCACTGTCAACCACTATAAAAGGGAGCGGCCCTGTTTGCTCAGGGCTGCGACCTCACACACGCTATCCACGCGTACCTCTCCCTGTGGATTAGGCTGGAGTCCCTACGTCCGGCTCCAGCCCTCCTCTCTTCCCTCATCGTTATCCGTAAGTGTTACCTCTTGTACTATTTGTGTTTTGCCCCACGAGGCTCTTTTCCTTTGTTGTTTGCCTTAATTAATAAACTACGCCAACTCACTGGTTGGCCCTTGGCTCTTATTAATGGCTCGCTAGAGCCATTCGTAACAACTGTAAGCTACTGTTGTCCATTTCAGGGCTGTAATACAGAATATTTTCAGAGCCACAGTGGAAGAACAATGAATTTAGCTGTCACGCCTCGCCGCCCATCTGCGGCGCCAGCTGCACGCACACCTGCACTTCATCAGCGGCGAGGGATTTAAGCCGCCTCGCCCTGGGCTTCGGCCTGAAGCCGTCAGACTTCACTCGTCACGATTGCTGTGAGTAACCTCTACCACTTCAGCAAACATCTCGGTAAGAAGCCCTTACCTTTTTCCTCTCCAAGTCTGCTCCCCTGTGCACAGGTGGATTTCCCGGCGGCGGACCATTCCTCACCGTCTCCATTCCCTCGCTGCTGCACCGGGCTCTCCAGGTCGCTGTCTACCGGACCTCGTCCTTGCTGTGCCAGCCACCTGCTAACTCCAAGTAAGCTCATCACTATTTTTACACCTCCTGTGTTGGTGTGTGCCCGTCACCCTTCTCCCTTTGCTTCTCCCATAGGGTTGTCCGGCTGTACGGTCTCCTGCCTCCGTGCCCGACGCAGACGCCACCACCAATACATTCACATCTCGCAGACACACATCCATACACACTTGTTGTTAATAAAGCTATTGGATCTACTCTGAGCCTGCGTGTGTGTCTCCTGAGCCGTGCATTATGTCATTAGCTTTGACTTTAATGGCCAAAGATGATAAATTCTCACAAATGACTAAAGATGCAGTCCTTTCTGGTAAATATAAGTTATTGTAGAATAAATCTACACATTTTTTAACCATTTACAAATCAGTGAGGTCAAAAGTAACTTGGAGAGTATATTCACATATACTGAGTAAATGTAATTGTTTTGTAAGTGAGCATAAAAAATATTCTATAACATGGGTGGTGTTAGGCCTTTTTTAGGGGTGCTGTAGCACCCTTAAATTTGAACTCAGCACCCCTATAAACTGGAGAGAGAAAAGTTGTGATTATAAAATTTTAGTTTGTCTTTTGACAAGCCGAAATAACATCCAAAACATATGCAGTAGTTGCTGGTTTAAACGTTTTAAAAATGAAAATGAAAACACCCCAGCCACACAAATGGTATGATGGCTCCTCACACTTTTTCTCCCCTGTATCGGTGGCACACTGGAGCCCCTCCTGGATGCAACACACACACATGGAGAGGTGTCTGATGGATCCAGTAAGTAGCTGCAATGTGAGACTAGGAAAGCACAACTCCCGACTTTAAGTGTTAAAGAACACTTTAAACCGATCAAAAAGCATCCGACCATCACTGTCGCTTGTTTTGACAGCAGGGTTGAAATAAATGACAGCGGCTGGGGACATTTATTAGGATCTGAGTGGAGGAGAAATGATTATAGACTGTATTTGGATGCATAAAACGGCACTCTGAAACAGCTCTGTGCATCCAAGCTGAAATTATTATTATTATTAATTATTTGCAATGTGATTCCACTTTTAAACGGTCTCATCCTGTAGCAGGAAAAACATACTGTATGTACATACAGTGGGGCAAAAAAGTATTTAGTCAGCCACCAATTGTGCAAGTTCTCCCACTTAAAAGATAAGAGAGGCCTCCAATTTTCATCATAGGTATACCTCAACTATGAGAGACAAAATGAGAAAAAAAGAAAAATCCAGAAAATCACATTGTCTGATTTTTAAAGAATTTATTTGCAAATTATGGTGGAAAATTAGTATTTGGTCACCTACAAACAAGCAAGATTTCTGGCTCTCACAGACCTGTAACTTCTTTAAGAGGCTCCTCTGTCCTCCACTTGTTACCTGTATTAATGGCACCTGTTTGAACTCGTTATCAGTATAAAAGACACCTGTCCACAACCTCAAACAGTCAGACTCCAAACTCCACTATGGCCAAGACCAAAGAGCTGTCAAAGGACACCAGAAACAAACTTGTAGACATGCACCAGGCTGGGAAGACTGAATCTGCAATAGGTAAGCAGTTTGGTGTGAAGAAATCAACTGTGGGAGCAATTATTAGAAAATGGAAGACATACAAGACCACTGATAATCTCCCTCGATCTGGGGCTCCACGCAAGATCTCACCCCGTGGGGTCAAAATGATCACGAGAACGGTGAGCAAAAATCCCAGAACCACACGGGGGGACCTAGTGAATGACCAGCACAGAGCTGGGACCAAAGTAACAAAGGCTACCATCAATAACACACTACGCCGCCAGGGACTCAAATCCTGTAGTGCCAGACGTGTCCCCCCTGCTTAAGCCAGTACATGTCCACGCCCGTCTGAAGTTTGCTAGAGAGCATTTGGATGATCCAGAAGAGGATTGGGAGAATGTCATATGGTCAGATGAAACCAAAATAGAACTTTTTGGTAAAAACTCAACTTGTCATGTTTGGAGGAGAAAGAATGCTGAGTCGCATCCAAAGAACACCGTGCCTACTGTGAAGCATGGGGGTGAAAACATCATGCTTTGGGGCTGTTTTTCTGCAAAGGGACCAGGACGGCTGATCCGTGTAAAGGAAAGCATGAATGGGGCAATGTATCGTGAGATTTTGAGTGAAAACCTCCTTCCATCAACAAGGACATTGAAGATGAAACGTGGCTGGGTCTTTCAGCATGACAATGATCCCAAACACACCGCCCGGGCAACGAAGGAGTGGCTTCGTAAGAAGCATTTCAAGGTCCTGGAGTGGCCTAGCCAGTCTCCAGATCTCAACCCCATAGAAAATCTTTGGAGGGAGTTGAAAGTTCGTGTTGCCCAGCGACAGCCCCAAAACATCACTGCTCTAGAGGAGATCTGCAAGGAGGAATGGGCTAAAATACCAGCAAGTGTGTGAAAACCTTGTGAAGACTTACAGAAAACCTTTGACCTCTGTCATTGCCAACAAAGGGTATATAACAAAGTATTGAGATGAACTTTTGTTATTGACCAAATACTTATTTTCCACCATAATTTGCAAATAAATTCTTTAAAAATCCTTCAATGTGATTTTCTGGATTTTTTTTTTTCTCATTTTGTCTCTCATAGTTGAGGTATACCTATGATGAAAATTGGAGACCTCTCTCATCTTTTAAGTGGGAGAACTTGCACAATTGGTGGCTGACTAAATGGCGATCTGTCCAGGGTGTACCCTGCCTCTCACCCAAAGACGCTGGGATAGGCTCCAGCCCCACCGCGACCCAAAAAGGATTAAGCGGAAGAAGATGAATGAATGAATGAATAAATACTTTTTTGCCCCACTGTATACGTGGCGGGATGAAGCCGGTGTGGAGTGTGCAGCTCATGGCTCTGCTGTTAGAACAATATCATTAATTGGTGAGGAGGGAGAATGATTTTTACCTCCGCCAAGGAGGTTATGTTTTCATCGGCGTTGGTTTGTCTGTTTGTTTGTCTGTCTGTTTGTTAGCAAGATAACTCAAAAAGTTATGGACGGATTTTCATGAAATTTTCACAGATTGTCAGAAATGCGGTATCCTACAGATGATTAGATTTTGGTGGTGATCCGGATCACCGTCCACAAGAAAACCGCCATTACGCAAAATGCCATTTTCGTGAATAACTACTAAACCACTAATCCTATCATTGTCAATCCAATTGCTTGTCATATGTTTTCATGGTCAAGGAATCTGAAAACGTACACACAAGCACTGTATGGGGGGAACTGTGGCGCTAAACCGCCACTACGGAAAATGCCATTTTCGTCAATAACTACTGAACCACTAATCCTATCATTGTGAATCCAGTTGTTAGTCATGTGTTTTCATGGTCAAGGAATCTGAAAACGTACACACAAACACTGTATGGGGGGAACTGTGGCGCTAAACCGCCATTACGAAAAATGCCATTTTCGTGAATAACTACTGAACCACTAATCCTATCATTGTGAATCCAATTGCTAGTCATATGTTTTCATGGTCAAGGAATCTGAAAACATACACGCAAACACTGTATGGGGGGAACTGTGGCGCTTGGCGGAGGTCTGCGCTCTCCGAGTGTTTTTCTAGTTAAAACTGTGGTGACACAATAACAGATGGCACTCCACCCAGGACTTGAGGTTGGAGGGAGAAGGAGGTGAGAGATGGTAATGGTGAAGGAGTGAGCGGAACCAGCGAAGGGTGCCGTAGTGCTAGGGGGTATTTAACTAAACAAAGAGGTGCCTTCGCTCCCGCTGTGACAGGTTTCACACCTGAAAACGCCGGGGCACGAAAGTATTGTAATAAGCCATGCTCTGTGTAGTGTATGTTGATGTGTGTACATGCTGAGTCTTGTATGTTAATGTTTCTCACCCTGGGTCCCAAAGGTGGGAATAAAGTAGATAAAAGAGGGCGCTTTAGTACCCAGGGCAGTCTGTTCTATTGGTTGGAGGAGAATAAAGTTCTGCGTTGTCAGCTCGCTGTCTCATCTGATTCCATCCTCCACACTGGTGACCCTGAAATGTGAAATGGAGAACGAGCTAAGCTCCTCCGTGGGGACACTCCCACTGGAGTATCCCACTGCTGCATGCACCATTGCAGTCAGACTGCCGGACTTTTGGCTTTACGACCCGGCCGCTTGGTTTATAAACGTGGAAACCTAGTTCGCCCTCCGCGGCGTCTTAACAGATGACACAAAGTGCCATCATGTGGTAACTGCGCTGGATGCACGCACCACACAGCGCGCCATAAGCCTACTCCAATCCCCGCCAGCCCAAGGAAAATACGATGCTTTCAAGCAGCTGCTGCTGCGCCGTTATACCCTTTCAGACGCAGAGAGGGCGGAAAAGCTCCTCACCCACTCGGAGCTGGGAGACAGATCAGCTGTGGACCTGATGGAGAGCATGCTTGCATTGATGGGCATAGACGAGGGATCTTTCCTTTTCGCCCACCTCTTCCTCAGAAACCTGCTGGCTTCTGTGACAGTGATTCTCGCTAACTCACCATTGCTGGTGGCCAGGGACTACTGCACACTGACAGAGGAGGCAGACCGCATCATCCTGGCAAACAGGGTTCTCAGCATTCAGGCAGTGAGACCGGGATCTCCAGTGGAGCCCAGCGAGGTTGTGGAGCCAATGGTGGTGGCCGGGACAGCCGCCAGGAGACACAGGACTGGGACGCTGTGTTTTTAATCACTGCCGTTTTGGCAAGGAAGCGCAACATTCTCTGCCGCCGTGCCACTTCAAGAAAGCCAGGAAACAGGACAGCCAGTGGCCAGTAGGAGCTGTGACTGCTGACGACAGGGAGAAGCTGCTTTTCATCACGGACACATGTTCTGGGAGACGTTTTTTGGTAGACTCTGGCTCCCAGAAGAGCCTCATTTTGCCGGTCAACACGGACAGGCTGGCAGAAAGTTGCGGCCCGTCTTTAACGGCCACAAACGGATCACACATCAGGACGTTTGGAGAAAGGAGGGTGACTGTATGTTTACATGGACGCAATTACCAGTAGGACTTTGTGGTAGCTGCATGTTCAGTCTCCATCTTAGGTGCTGATTTTCTGTGTGCTTATGGACTACTTGTTGATGTTGCCAACAGGCATTTAGTGGACGCTGTATCCTTTTCCTCCTTGCCCTGCACAGCTCAGGGAGTTGGGCGATCAACACATGCTAATGTTCTAGCTCCAGGGGTAAGAACCAGTGTTTGCCTTCTGAGTTCCCAGCACTCATGGTTCCTACCTTTTCCGCTACGGTAACCGAGCACGGGGTCGAGCATTTTATCACAACGAAAGGTCCGCCTGCGTTCGTGTGCCCTCGCCGGCTGGATGCGGCTAAACTAGCCAGCGTGCGCGAGGAGTTTGCTAACTTAGAGCGATTAGGTATCGTTAGGCGCTCAAACAATCCTTGGGCATCTCCACTGCACATGGTGCCCAAGAATGATGGGTTGTGGTGGCCGTGCGGCAATTTCCGACACTTGAGCAACGCCACGGAACACGACCAGTATCCCATCCCGCACATCCAAGATTTTTCCGAGCACCTGGCTGGGACGCGCATTTTTTCAAAATTGGATCTGGCCCGCGGTTACCACCAGGTTTCGGTTTGCGCAGAGGACGTTCCCAAAACGGTGGTAATAACTACTTTTGGTTTTTTCGAGTTTTTACGCATGCCGTTCGGGTTGAAGGGCACAGCGCAAACTTTCCAACGTATAATGGACACGGTGCTCCATGACTTGCCGTTCATTTTTGTCTACTTAGACGACATTTTGGTTGCTAGCGCGTCAGAGGAGGAGCACCTCACCCACCTCAAACAAGTTTTCCAATGGTTGGAAGTGCAAGGGCTTATTGTTAATCTGGCAAAATGTCAGTTTGGGTTGCCAGTGATTGATTTTTTGGGCCTTTGCATCTCACCAGAGGGTGTGATCCCGCTGCCGGATAAGGAGTGCGCGGTGTGAGATTTTCCACATCCACAGACCGTGAGGGCGCTACAGGAATTTTTGGGAATGGTCAATTTTTACAACCGTTTCCTCCCCCAGCCAGCCAACTGCTGCAACCACTGTACGGCGCGCTCAAAAAAAAGAAGCCCACAGAAAGCATTGACTAGACCCCAGAGCGGATCCAGGCTTTCACAAATGCCAAAATGGCGCTCGCTAACGCGGCTTTGCTTGATTCATGAAACATGAATCAAGACACTGCCAAGATGGCCGACTGCAGGAAGTGCTGAGCAGAGCTGAGCTGACCTCTTCGCCAAAATCTCCCAAATTATGCCATAAAACTTAGTCGGAGAAGTGACGACTAACTCATAAATTGGATTTGCCTGTGGACGAGCCGATAGAGGATTTGCAATCCTATACTGACGCACAGTATTACAACAACGTCATGCCTGGAAGAAAACCGGCGTCCAAATCCACCTAGACTAAACCAAGCTCGAGCGAAATGGACGATACTCCACCCTGTAACATTAGTGAGTCCCTAATGTCTATTAAATGCCAACTTAAAATGCTCGACTTACTCTATCAGCTGACAACTGATATTAATGAACTAAAGCAAGCCGTGGAATTCAACAACTCATTAGCCATGTTTACATGGACACAAGTAACTGGATTAAAAGCCTGATCAGAATAAAAATTCTTCACGCAAACACGCCAATCTTAATATTCTGACATGATCACACTCATTCAGATCAAAATTTCCTTCAGATCGAGACGGGTGGGTTATGCCAATTGTTAATCCGATTGATGCGCATATACACACTTATGCCCCTTTTCCACTAGTCCCCACTCAGCCCTACTCTACTGCACTCTACCCGCTCTATACCCTTTTCCATTAGTACCTGGTACTTTTTTAGTACCTATTCGAGGTAGTCACATTTTTGTCACATTAAAATTGATTTTAAAAAAATAGTTTTTAAATAAAAATGTTGGCCGTTGAAATGTTGGTTAAAAACTATTTTTTTAAATTAATTTTATGTAATATTCTAATTTTTTGAGAAACTGAATTTGGAGTTTTCATGGGCTGTAAGCCATAATCATCAGAATTAAAATAAACACTTGCAATCTATCACTGTCCGTGTAATGAGTCTATATATGGGTTTCACTTTCTGAAATGAGTGACAAAAATATTGAACTTTTTCATGATATTCTAATTATTTGAGATGTACCTGTATACGTTTTGAACTTGCTTGAACTAACCACCATCCATTTCTGTCTTTGGTATAGGCAAGAGGAAAGGAAAAGCAGCCACCCCGCAATGGACGTCGCCACTGTGGAAAGTACTGAAATCCTTTGCTTTTATAGGTAAAGTGCCAAAACCAAAGTAGCACAATTTCCACTTAATATAAAAGGGACTGAACTGAGATTTATTTGATTGTGTAAATATTAATTACAGAATAACTGAAAATGAATGGCACATCAACCGTAAAATAAACCGCTTGTTAATGTATTTATTTTTTTGTCAGATCACTTGTGTGATCCTTTGTGAGTTATGTTCATAACTGTATGTTGCACTTTGGGGAATGGCAGTTGTTCAGTCACCAATATAATTTAGTTTATATGTGTAGTTTATAGTCTATCATCAATAAACTCATGCAGTATTATAATAGCAGGATAAATTAGAAATATTTGAGACACATTGTAGTGCATCCTTTTATATTTTAGCAATACAAGTACAAAACACCACCCACACTTGAAACCAGGGCAAGAAGAGACACAGCGGTGACAGAGTGGTGGCTAAACTTTTATTGATAAAAACTCCATATTTTGACTGAGTGACTCCATACTCGGTGATGCACACCCTCAGTTAAAGTACTAGATTCAATTCAAGTGAATGTATTAATTCATTCTGATTGCTGAGGCCACAGTAAAAACAAATGATTTTAAACGTAACCCAGCCCTTGTAAAATCTACTGAAGCGCAGCTACATGAAAATTGTGGTTAAATACAACAACAAAGCACTTTTTTGTCACATTCCACCACTGGCTTTTAGCAACAAGTGTATTTCCCAAATATGTTTTAAACTTGCATTAATTAACCACCACCCATTTCTGTCTTTCGTCTAGGCAAGAGGAAAATGATCCACCCCAAACCGGACCTTGTGTCACTATTTACAGAGATGCAGGCTGAAGATCTGGTGAACCGGGACCAGCGGGAGCGGCACATCCAGTTGCTTCTCAGTGAGGCAGCGTGGCCGGCGTGCGTGACCCATTCTAGGTTTTTGAGGTTTTTTTACAGTTTGAATTTTGCACATTCTGAATAATCTGGAATTTGCTGCTGATTGTAATAAACAATTTAGTGACTTATGTGTTTGCATCATGAGTTTCTATTTTGTCTGTTAAGGCACCAGTGGGAAAAGAGTCAACAGTACAAACCATTTATCGGTGACTTTGAAAATAATGGCTCATTTTTAAGAAAAAGTAACCAAAAACAATTATTTTATTTACTGAAGACTGTATTGTTGGATGTGCCAGTGCAGAAGACACTGCACACTTCAGTGATAGTACCAGTATATGGAGGAATTCTGGGCCATATTAGCATCTGTATTTTCTAAAAATGGGTTAGGGCAGGGGTGTCCAATCATGTGCCACGGAGGGCCAAGACCCTGCAGGCTTTACCTCCAAACAGTGTCTTAACAGCAGATTCCATTGAATTTCTTCCACTGACTGCTGATCAGTGAGAACACCTGCTAAAGAGACTGGGTAGAAGAGAGAACCTGCAGGGTCTTGGCCCTCCACGGCACATGATTGGACACCCCTGGGTTAGGGTTTAATGGGATTTAACATTTTAACACAAACTGCTTTATGGTTCATAATTCTGTTGACAGACTTACACCAAACCAAAAGTGATTTCTCAAACTGCTGGATTGTTCTTAGACAGCTTTTCCAATCTTTTAGTATTTAATTTATGTCACTTGTGGGAACCTTCACATATAAAACAAAAGAGACACATCTGCAAAAATTTCAAAGGTTCATTGTCAAAATTCCCAGTGCAATACTTTTTTTTTTTTTTTTTTTTTCCGGTTCCGGTTCCGCCGGACCGGTGGCGCCACACGAGTAGGCTGCCCGTTGCAACAGCCTTTTTTTTAATCTTCCTTCTTCTTTCTACACCTTTCACTCTGTATATATATCACGGACGCACGGATCGCCCCGGGGGTCTCCCGGGTCGGCGGACGGAGCCACGGTTTGCAGCGGGAGACGCTACAGCGGGGAGGAGCTAGTGCTAGCTAGCACTTGGCCGCCGCCCGGTGCTAATGGGAAACTTTACATACCGGGAGCTGTAGCGAAAACGACGCGGGTGCCGGGCTGGAGTTTAGGCGGCGTGCAAGAAATATAAGACAGAATAATAAAGAGCGATGGCAAGAACCAAGCAGACCGCCCGTAAAATCTACTGGAGGAAGAAGCCCCCCAGGAGACAGCTAGCCACCAGGGCTGCTCGGAGAGGTGCTCCGGCCACCGGCAGAGTGAAGAGGCCTCGCCGTCACAGGCCCGTGGCTCTGAGAGAGATCCGTCGCTGCCAGAAATCCACGGAGCTGCTCATCCGTAAGCTTGCCGACCAGCGCTGGTGAGGGAGATCGTCAGGACTTCAAGACGTCCTGCGTTTCCTGAGCTTCGCCGTCATGGCTTGTAGGAGACCAGCGAGGCCCCACTGGTGGTCTCTTCTTCGCTAAGGGGGTCACCATCATGCCCAAAGACTTCCAGCTGGCCCGCCCGCATCCGCGGAGAGACAGCTTAGACTTTCTGCTGCACATTCACCAACCAACCATAATGCTCTGCACTGTTGTGTCATATATATACATTTATAGTAATATGGACATATGTTTACTAGATGTTGTTTTTTCTTTGCCTTCTGATGTTGCTCTGAGTGTTGCTATCCTGTGCTGTTGCAATCCTGAATTTCCCATTGTGGGACTAATAAAGGCTTATCTTATCTATCTTAATACTACATGAATACATGTATATACATTGTTGATGCAGAGAATATATACTGCTCAAAAAATAAAAGGAACACTTTGAAAACAATCAGATTTTAATGGGAAAAAATAGCTGGATGTCCTACACTGATATGGACTGGTAATGTGTTAAGAATGAAAGATGCACATCTTTTGATGGAAATAAAAACACTCCAAAACTTAAAGTGAAGAAATTGTGGCAGGCTAGTCCAGCTTACTCAGGTTAAAAGTGTTCCTTTTATTTTTTGAGCAGTATATATTTCTACAGTATCTACATGTATCTAGTAAATCAAGTATTTTTCCATGTAACCTTGTGACTGCATTATTTTAATTGCTTTTAATCCTAGTACAAGTTTGTTTTGGCCTAAAATGCATCATAATTGCCAAATATATTTATTATACCTAACTCAGTACTGTTTACCTTTTGAATATATTTTGTGGCTAATGCTATAACCCCATAACTACAACCTGGCGATCAAGTTTTGGCAGCTGAACAGTTTTTGCCATGATACACCACAAACTCAGTGCTGCTGGAGCAGCTACATGACATGATGTCTCAACAGTCTCTCCATGATTTTCCACAGATCAGAGCAATTTGTTGCACAGGAAGCTAAACGTTTCTACAGACATTCTTAAGCTCTATAACCAATGATCGTTTGTGATGCTGGGGGTGACATCAGTGAGAGGCTGTCTTGAACCGCCCAGACCGACCGTTTGAAGCGGTAATTTTCCCACAACAGAGCCATCTGAAACTCCACACACACAGCATACATATTTTAGTACCCTAGTAGCGATACATTGCAGACATTACCAACGATTAGTACGGTGGGACTTAAAGCAAACTAGCATTAGCCAATCATTAGTTTACCGTCATATGTGATCTAGTTCGTTATCCTCACGTCTTCACTCTATTGGCATCCCCTAATACGCGCCAGTACTTTTCCAGAGTGTTTCGTCTCGCTGCCTGTCCCCTTCTCTGGTGGTCCTTTTTGGCCTTTACGGTGACAAAAAGCCAGAGACCGAGGAGTCACCTTGTACAGCCGCCATGTTATGTTTTGCTTGGGTCGCATGTTTTACGTCACGGTGCTGCCTTGCTGTAAAAAAAATCCCACCCACCCCAGGCAGTACTGAGCTGCAATGGAAACAGAAGTGCACCGAGAAGAGTAGAGTAGAGTTGGGCTGAATGGGTACTAGTGGAATAGGGGCATTAGCCCGAAGTTTGGGTAGAAAATATGTTTACTGCGCATGTCTGTACATCAGTCACACGTTGACATGACATATTTCCGCCTTTACAGCAGCTAGCAGAAGACATGGCAGGAGTAAAATAAAATGTCTGTATCGTCCTGCTGTCTCCCTCTGTTCATCATATGCAGAAATATGTACTTGTAGCTTCATTACGAAGACCAGCAGAAGCAAAAGTACAGTCTGAATAACACAGTACAAGTCCATTTCAAAAAGAGAAAGACACAAAGTGGGGTTTGTTTACATCGGAAGTTGCTTCTTCTTCTACTATTTCTGGAATGTCAGATAATTGTGCGCATGTCAAAATGACTTAGTCCATTCAAACGTGTGACACATGGAAACACACGTCCTAATCGGATCAACTTTTTCAGGATCCATGTAAACAGTAAAGTTCTAATCTGAACTGTAATCAGAAATTTTGCCCATGTAACTGTGGCTACTGATCGAGGTGCTAAAGGCTGATAATGCGTCACTCAGGCTTGAAGTAAACAACCTCAAACGTCTGACAGCCGAACTCCAAAAAAATAAACTTCTCATGGCAAAAAACGTACTTGGCCTGCAGTGTCGGAGCACGAGGGATAATATCATTACACATGGACTTCCAGAAGTAAAAACTGAAACAACAAAAATCAGAAGAACTTCTAAAGTCATTCCTAGTCAACGAGTTGAAAATGAAGCTGGAGGAGGCCGTGGCTATTCATTTCTCCAGAGTGCATCGCCTCGGAAAGACCAAATCCGACCAACAGAGGAGGCCCCATCCTATTGTGGCCAAAAGCACCAATTCCAAGATGAAAGCTGCCGTCATGTCCAAGGGTAAAGAGCTAAAAGGTACCAACTACTCCATCAATGATCAGTTTCCACCTGAGATCATGAACAGATGGAAGCTGCTCTACCCAATCATGATGGAGGCAAGAAACGGTAAAAGGAACGCTCGTCTGTTCATTGATAAACTTCACATCGATGGAAAACTGTATAGGAATCCTCACATCACATATTGGCTAACTGGAGGCAACCAAAACATTACTGCTGAACCTCAGGAGGAGCCACCGGGACTTTTGCACGCTGCCTCTCTAGCAGTGTAAACACAGACGCGTGATGATGACATCAACGCGTCCCCGCTGCCATGACAACTGATGAACCTGAAAGATGGTGAATGATATACTTTCTTTTTTACTCACTTCCCCTCTTATCCATATATTCATTTTGATTTGGGAATTGGCCTAAATTCTGCTCGTTTGACTGGGTAGATCTGTTGCCTGGTGCGACGAGGCCAGTATCTCTGTGCTCTCGGACTAAAGGACTGTTGTGCTGACAATGCGTCTTTGTGTATTTCAGTGTGTGTGTAATTGTGTGTGTGTTTGTCTGACTGTCTTGCATATGGATGAGGGTTTGTCTATGTCTATGTCTCTAAGTGTGTATTGTTGCTGTGTGATCCCAGTAAATTTTATCAGCTATCGTGCATAATGATCTTCAATGAATCTAATGAAGAAGGAGTGGATACGACACAATTTATGGACTATAATAGGAATATAAGCTGTGATCAGTATATTCCTGAGCAATTAACATCCTTTAAAAACCAATACAATTATTCTTCCATGCATTTAAACCAAAGGTGTCAAACATTCCATGGCGGGCCAAGACCCTGCATGTTTTACTTCCACCCAGCATCTTGAGCAAGTGTTTTCACTGATCAGCAATCAGTGGGAAGACATTCAGTGAAATCACTTGCTGAAGGCACTGGCTGGAGGTAAAACCTGCAGGGTCTTGGCCGTCCATGGAATGAGTTTGACACCCCTGATTTAAACATCAGGAGCTTGAATAAACATCATCATGATCTAGTTACTTTACTTACCAGTACAGGCTACAGCTTTGATGTAATTGGTTGTAGTGAAACTTGGCTGAATGATAAGTCATACATAGACATCTTAAACCTTGATGGTTATAAACTGTTGACGAAGAACAGATGTGGCAGATGTGGTGGTGGTGTCTGTCTGTATATCTCTTGTAGACATGATGTCGGTGTTTATGATGATATTGTCATGGAAGACTGTCATATTGACTCTCTTTTTGTTGAGATACATGTCAAAAATGGGAAAAATTTAATTGTAGGTGTGATTTATTGCCCCCCCAGACACCGAGCTTAATATTTTCACAACCAAACTGGAAGAAATTTTATTCTCAATCAACAACAAAAATAAAAGTTGTATTCTCCTTGGAGACTTCAACATTGACCTCTCCAGGGATGATGCAACTAAAAATGGCTTTATGAATACACTGCACTCCTCTTCCTTCTTCCCTACCATTAATACCTATACTAGAATCACTCACTCCACCAAGTCCATTATTGATAATATCATTACTAACATTCGCAATTCCACACTGGTATCTGGAGTTGTGCTCTCCCGAGATTTCTGATCACTTCCCCATTGTTCTGTTTCTTGACCTTGCCGTTAGACCCTCAATCTTGTGACATAAACTAAAAATAAAAATACTTAATAAAGAAACCTTACAACAACTGAGTGAGGACTTGCATGTCAAGGAATGGGATAGAATCTACAATTGTAGTGATGCTGATGCTGCATTTGATGCATTGACCAAGGAAATAACAGAATCCATCCAGAGGGCAATTCCTGTCAAGACTGTCACATGTGGTGGTACTATTCAACATCCATGGCTTTCTAAGGGCATACTAAAATCTATTAAGTACAAAAATAAATTATATAAGTGCTACATAAAGAAACCAAATATTAACAATAAAAATGAATGTACTAATTCTAGAAATAAACTAACACATATTATTAGAAAGAGTAAGAGTAATTATTATGAAGAACTTAAAAATGCATCACAGTGTGATTCCAAGAAATCCTGGACAGTACTAAATAAGGTTCTAAATAGGGACCAAAAAACCCCACACACTTCCGAACAATAACGCGGTCAGTAATGCCACTCTCACTGACAAATTTAATAATTATTTCATTTCCATTGGAGAAAATTTATCTAATAAAATTAACCACCCCCAGGCTGCCTCTTTCAAATACTATCTATCAGGAAACTACCCAAATTCTTTCTTCCTGAAGCCAACTGATTGTGAGGAAGTCTGGAAAATCATCAAGGACATGAAGAACTCAAACTCTGTTGAAGCTGATGAAATTTCCAGCAAAATTTTGAAAAGTATCATTAATTTAATACTGGAACCTCTTACCTACTGCATTAATCTGTCTCTAATCTCCGGAGTAATGCCACAAATAGCAAAAATTGCACAAACTATACCAATTTATAAATCAGGTGATAAGAATGATTTGACTAATTATCATCCAATATCCATTCTGCCGACTCTCTCAAAGGTTTTGGAAAGAGTTACCAGTTACCTTGATAAACTCAACATTATTCTCCCATCTCAGTATGGTTTCAGAAAGAAACACACTACCAACGTATATGGCAATACTTGAACTAATTGAAAAAAATCAATGATGCAATTGAAAGAGGCAACTATGGTATTGGCATTTTTTTAGACCTGTCTAAAGCATTTGATACCATTAACCATGACATCCTAATTAATAAATTACAACATTATGGTATCAGAGGCCTTGCATTAGATTGGTTTATTAATTATCTGTCTGGAAGACTTCAGTATGTTTATATAAATAACCACTAGAAAAGCACTCGGAGAGCACAGACCTCCGCCAAGCGCTACAGTTCCCCCCATACAGTGTTTGTGTGTACGTTTTGAGATTCCTTGACCATGAAAACATATGACTAGCAATTGGATTGACAATGATAGGATTAGTGGTTCAGTGGTGATTCACGAAAATGGCATTTTCCGTAATGGCGGCCACAGTTCCCCCCATACAGTGTTTGTGTGTATGTTTTCAGATTCCTTGACCATGAAAACATATGACTAGCAATTGGATTGACAATGATAGGATTAGTGGTTCAGTAGTTATTCACGAAAATGGCATTTTCCGTAATGGCGGCCACAGTTCCCCCCATACAGTGTTTGTGTGTACGTTTTCAGATTCCTTGACCATGAAAACATATGACTAGCAATTTGATTGACAATGATAGGATTAGTGGTTCAGTAGTTATTCACCGAAAATGGCATTTTCTGTAATGGCGGCCACAGTTCCCCCCATACAGTGTTTGTGTGTACGTTTTCAGATTCCTTGACCATGAAAACATATGACTAGCAATTGGATTGACAATGATAGGATTAGTGGTTCAGTAGTTATTCACGGAAATGACCTTTACCGTAATGGCGGTTTTCTTCTGGACGGTGATCCGGATCATCCCCAAAATTTGATCAGTTCTTCCTTGTACCATTTCCAACAACGCCTGAAAGTTTCATCGAAATCCGTCCAAAACTTTTTGAGTTATCTTGCTAAGCAACAGACAGACACAGACAGACAGACAAACAGACTAGCAATTTGATTGACAATGATAGGATTAGTGGTTCAGTAGTTATTCACGAAAATGGCATTTTCCGTAATGGCGGTTTTCTTCTGGACGGTGATCCGGATCATCCCCACAATTTAATCAGTTCTTCCTTGTACCATTTCCAACAACGCCTGGAAGTTTCATCGAAATTCACTTCCGCTCTTCAAGGAGAGTAGACGCTTCTCTCTTTTCTCTCTGCTCTAGCTCCCCACTTCCCTAACTAACTGGATCCCAGCTTGCTGTTGTCTGTCTGCGTCTACTGCTGATTATCGAAAGAAATTATGGAATTGATACTGCTGGGCTTTGAACGCAATTGACACTATTTTTTCAACAAGGAATAGTGCTCCGGGGGAAGCTGTTTGCCCGCAGGGACGGCTCCAGCGGGCTATTTAGGGTGACAAGTGTTTGAGGATCTTGTGCCTGAGTAATCTCTCTATCGAAGATATTGAAGATTTGTATATCTTTCGTAATAATGGTGACTGGGATCGTTCTGATTGGAACTGGGATTGTCCTGGTGTACCGCAAATTCGTGAAGATGGATACAACCTATCAAAATGCTGGCCACGCGAGGGTGCATCCATCAAATTGGAAAAATGGAGGAGACTTTGATAGCGACAAATGGAGAACTGTCTCGGAAGGTGATTACATCTACGCTTAAGTCTATCCACGACGGACTCAAAAGCCCCGCACTGAAGGATTAAGCACTGAATCTGCAGAAGAAAATAAAGTTCTTTCTCTGTGTTCAGTCTATTTGGCTCAATTTCCCTTACAAAAATCCTCCTGATAATCCCCAGTCTTTGTTTTTCAAAACACTGAGCACACGGCCTCTGGACAGTAGCTGCTTGGGACAATTGCCAAGGACAATTGCTGCAGCCAGACAAAACATCTTCTGCCAAAGTGTCCTTGTGCTCATATTGATACAACATTGCTTCAACACTACATCCACACTGACCCAGAAACTGACAACAAGATAACATTCACTGCTCTCCTTGTGTCCTGTGAACTCTGGTCTTGAATGTGCATCGTGGGCTTTTTTTTGTCTTTGTAATCATAATATTGATTACTTATGGTCAATATTCTGAATTCAATGATTTTTTTTGCTCCTTCCTATTGTATGATTTCTTATCTGTACCATCCTATTGGCAGGCGCGTCCCCGATGCAGCCGTGTCACTGGAAATGCAGGTTCATTTTCTGTGTCAAGTCAAATTCTCTCGTATGTTATCAGTGATCTGTTAATGTACTTGGCAATAAATCTTTTTCTGATTCTGATTCTGATTCTGAAATCCGTCCAAAACTTTTTGAGTTATCTTGCTAACCAACAGATAGACAAACAGACAAACCCCGGCAAAAACATAACCTCCTGGCAGAGGTAACAAGTCATCGTATAAATCCATCAATCATGGGGTTCCCCAGGGTTCCATTTTAGGACCAGTTCTATTCATTCTGTATATAAATGACATTGCTAACTCCTTGTCTCTGCTACATAAAGTACTGTTTGCTGATGACACTAATTTATTTTTTGCTCACCAGAATCCAGATGAACTTGAACAGATAACACAACATAACAAAAATATTTTTTTTTTTAAGTTGTCTGTGTTTTTTCAACTGATTTAAGACAATTTTGCACCGCTGAATCCGAAAATGACATCCGTTTCTCTCGATCAGGTCAGGTTTTTATGTTAAGTTATAAGCAGTTGTGCAGCAGTTTTACAGGTGTACTGTAAATTGAATAGTAGACACTGATAAAGGTAGGTACATGTAAACTGAATGTTACGTCATCATTGTTTAAAATTCAGAGAATTTCAAGAAATAAAAAAGAATTTTGCATCATATAAAGCAAAAATACCTGTACATATAAACAAAAACGTGAGAAAACATGTGGCCATAGTTCAAAAAGTTGACCTGATTAAGCAAAACCATGTGATTTTTGGATTCAGCACATCAAAATTGTCCTAAATCAGCTAAAAAAACTTAAGACAATAAATTTGGTGTTGACCAGTGTAATAAATAGTGAACTTATGAAAATAAGCACCTGGCTTCAGTGTAGCAAACTTTCACTTAATATCAGTAAAACTAATTATATTGTATTCCAATAAAAGCCAGACACCAAGGAACGTTGCCCCAAAATTAATGGACAGAATATTACAAGCGTTAGCTCTATAAAATTCCTGGGGGTCCACATTGACGAATTTCTCAATTTCAAATGTCACATTGATGATCTAACCAAGAAACTGGCCAAATATGCTGTTCTGTTTTTTAAAGTAAGACATTTTCTACCACTTTCAGGACTTCTCACTCTACATAAAACTTTATTTGAGCCTCACTTACATTACTGCAATATCATATGGGGTAACACATTTCTAACTCACCTAAAAAAGCTAGAAATTCTCCAAAAGAAAGTCATACGTGCCTTATCATGGTCTGAATATAATTCTCCTACTAGTCATCTTTTCCATCGTTATAATCTTTTAAGACTTGCTGAGCATAATTACTTCCAGAATGCCTGCATGATGTACAGTATCAGGTTGTCCAAAAACTCAACTATAAATTATGTGAACTCATTCCAACCTTCCTTCCCATACACACCTATACCATCCATCCATCCATCCATCTTCTACCGCTTTTCCGGAGGTCCAGGCAGAGAAGCCCAGACTTCCCTCTCCCCACCCACCTGCTCCAGCTCTTTAGAGAGGATACCAAGGTGTTCCCTGACCAGCTGGGAGACATAGTCTCTCCAGCGAGTCCTGGGTCTGCCCCGGGGTCTCCTCCCAGTGGGACGTGTCCAAAACACCTCAAGTGGGAGGCGTCCAGGAGGCATTCTAGTCAGATGCCCATACCACCTCAACTGACTCCTTTCAATGTGGAGGAGCAGCGGTTCTACTCTGAGCCCCTCCCGGATGACTGAGCACACCTATACCACTAGAAATAAAAACCAAATTACTGGGAAAAAACGAAGACTAAAATTTACCAGGTTTAGTATTGTGTGCAGAGGACCGCAGATTCGGAATGAGCTTGATGAGAATCTAAAAATGTCGCCTTCCATCTCCATCTTCAAGAAAAAACTAAAACTACAACTCCTATCATTATATAATTAATCTATTTGTTACACAAACTTCCATCCATCCATCCATCTTCTACCGCTTTTCCGGAGGTCCGGGTCGCGGAGGCAGCAGTTCAAGCAGAGAAGCCCAGACTTCCCTCTCCCCAGCCACCTGCTCCAGCTCTTCAGAGAGGATACCAAGGCATTCCCAGACCAACTGGGAGACATAGTCTCTCCACTGAGTCCTGGGTCTGCCCCAGGGTCTCCTCCCAGTGGGACGTGCCTGAAACACCTCAAGTGGGAGGCGTCCAGGAGGCATCCTGATCAGATGCCCATACCACCTCAACTGACTCCTTTCAATGTGGAGGAGCAGCGGTTCTACTCTGAGCCTCTCCCAGATGACTGAGCTCCTCACCCTATCTCTGAGGGTGAGTCCAGCAATCCTACGGAGAAAGCAAGTTACACAAACTTGCTTACTGATAAGTTGTTACTCCATTGTAATTTTGTTTTATATGTTGATTCACTCCAATAGTATTTAATAACTTGACTATATATCTTGAACTTACCTACTAATTCAATGTAAACAAATGCTGGGATTATGTGCTATATGTCTGTCATATGTTTGTTTGTTCCTGTACACAAAGACATCAGACTGATTTCCGTCATCATTTTATTGTAGAAATGGGCTCCCTACTAAAAGCTTTAAATAGCTTATTTGGGATGACCCATTCACACTCCAAAACAATGTGGAAAAAAAGCCTATTGTATACTGCTAATCATGCTGTTGATAATTCATAATGTAATTCATTCATGCTGTTGATAATGTGTGATGTATGTGCGTGAATAAACTGTTAAACTCAGGTGGCCTACCCAACCACACCAGCGTGGATAGCGCTCACCACAGACATGTCTGACGTCATGATAGGGTCCGTGGTGGAGCAGTACATCTCCGGTTCGTGGCAGCCCCTCACCTTTTTCAGCCATACTCTGCGCAACAACAAGCATAAATACAGCACTTTTGACCGGGAGTTGTTGGCTCTTCACCTGGCTATGCGTCATTTCCAGTTTTGGCTCGAGGGCTGTGAGTTCACCGCGTTCGTTGATCACAAACCGCTAAGGTACGCAATATCCAAAGTTTCAGAACCATGGTCGGCTTGGCAGCAACAGCACCTGGCCGCAATCTTGGAGTTCACTACCAACATTCAACACGTAGCCGGTAAACTTAATGTCGTGGCTGACTGCCTGTTGCGCACGTTAATCTCCCCGGTCTACATGGGGATCGATTTTTCTGCTATGGCCGCTGACCAAATCGGGGACGCAGACATTTGTACACTCCAGTCCACAGCTACCAGATTAAAACTGGAGAGCAGGGTGGTGCAAGAAGGGTGCCCCCCTTGCTCTGTGACATCTTCACTGGCCACACCCGCCTGGTGGTTCCGAGCTCTTGGCACCATTGCGTTTTTGAGTCCGTCCACTCCCTTTCACGTCCCAGGGTGTGAGCTTCAGCTAAACTGGTGGGGGCCAAATTTGTCTGGCCTCACCTACGCAGGGATGTGAAAGAATGGGCTGCAGTGTGTGTCGCGTGCCAGTGGGCTAAAGTGCACAAGCAAACCAAAGCCCCCCTCGAACAGTTTCAAATTCTAGCCAGGAGGTTCGACCACATACACGTGGATTTAGTGAGCCCCCTTCTGCCGTTGCAGGGTTTCACACACCTTTTAACCCCTTGCACTCTGGTCAATTTTCCTAAAAATGCCAAAAAAAAAAAAATGTGCCCAAAGTAAATCGAAAGCTGTTCTTCAACCCTTTGCAGCATCTTCATGGGGTTGGTCTCATTTAAAAGAAAACACTTTGAATTTTTTGGCAAAAAAAACATGATCTCTCTAAGTGCTCTGGCCACTGAGTTACAGTCATCTAAACATAGTGAACTTGAAGAAAATAAATTTGGCCTGGGTGTTTTTTTTGGATACAAATGCTTGCAAATAACACAAAGCTTCAGATCCGGGCTGGAAAATGCAACAGAAATGTAGAACCAAGTGTTATCCAGCTGAGGTCCAAATTTTGTAGCAATACCACAAAAAATGAATATATTACACAGCTTTGTTCTCAGGCTGTTCCCAGGCATTTTGGAACTGTGCCAAATTGTGCCAAATGGCACAGTTTGGAAAAACGTCTGTAACTTTTGAATGATTCAATGTAGAAGCTTCATTTAGGGCTCTAATGAAAGGTCACATTCAGGGCTGTGTCTGTGTGTGTGTGTGTGGAGGGGGGGGGTTGTCCACCCCCCCCGCTACAGAGGACGGAGATCCGCCCTCGCTACATGACGGATTACACTCGGATAAGGCATGTTTCCACAGCACCGCTGTCACTGCGGCTCCCCCCACCCCCCCGCTACAGAATCGTAGCGGGGGGGGGGGGGCGTTCATGGTCCGGAGGCGGCGAACGAACCGTGTAATGCGGCGCACGCACTTCGGACATCGTGCGCCGCACAGTTGTAATTTACCGATCGGTCAAAAGTCATTTTTGATTACAATTTTCAGGGATAAAAAATAATTTGGCTTATAACACCTTACCTCTTCACAGCCACATTGTCCTGGCCAACTTCTCTTCCTCATTGTCAGACGAACCGACGCTGGTCCGCTCGTTCTGGTCTCGCGACCCGGTCAAAACATAATTCCATGATTGCGGTTTTGGCAAATGACTTACGACCTTCGTCGTCGGCCTCCGTCGGTCTATGATGACCATATAAGAGAATCCTAAACACTCTGCTGGAATTAAAATAAATAAATAAATAAACCACTGCCTGTGGCTGCTGAAGCAGTCTCTCTTCACCCAGCTTTAGACAAAACAGCTCAGCGAACTTCTGTGCTTCAATTGGCTCGCAGCCGTTGGGAGGCGGGTCCTTCTGGCTAGGTTTTCATTCATTGGTTCTTCAAGGTTTCAGAAACCCAATTCAAGGCTCTTATTAGTCGAATGAGAGGTCAATCAGATGAACTAATCTGTTTGCGGCTGTGTCTGCAGCTTTTATTTTCAGTGCGCGCTTGGACGCCATACACCACCTACATCAAAATCTCCATGATGCGTCCTAGAGCGCACGAGTGTGCCCTCGTGCGCTCTAGGACGCAGAGACTTGCCCACCCGTGGGACAACAGAGCGCAAGAGGTTAACACTTTAAGTGTGAGAATTTGCGTGCCTCCAGTGGCAGCGCGCGGCACTGCGCCTGCCTTCTCAGTGTGACTTTGTCAAAAGTAAGTGAGAAATTTCTGGGGTTTTTTAAATGTACTGATTTCTTGTTCATATACTTTGAAGATAAGATGATGAGGTACCTCTGTACAAAAAATGGTGTCAAAAGACTGAACCACTTTTTGTGTAAATACATCCAAAGTCCAGTTTTGACTGAGTTATGGAATTTAAAGAGGTGCCATGACATCATGCAAATTAGATGCATACATTTATTCCTATCTGAAACTTTGGATCATATTTTACATTTTTCTAATTGACAGTAAGTAAGCCATTATCTCTTACCACTTTCAAGTTACAGCTTGGAAATCTGAACTATTTTATTGACAAAAAATATTTACCACTCTTGACCACTGGGGGTATGTTGCAGTTCTGCACCACACACTCAGAGGGTTAACAATCGTGGACCGCACTATGCATTGGCCAGAAGTGATCTCGCCGAATTCCACCACGTCTGCCGAGGTAGCTCGCACGTTTTTGTCGGCTTGGGTCGCACGGTTCAGATCCCCGTCGGACATCACTTCCGACAGGGGTCCACAATTTGTTTTGGAACTCTGGTCCGCAATGGCCGATAGCCTGGGGGTCAAAATTCACCACACCACCGTGTACAACCCCCAGGCTAATGGGTTGTGCAAATGTTTTCACAGGTAGCTGCTTTAAGCGACCTGTGAAAACCTGTGAAAATTTTTTGAGGTCCCCGGCGACCTCAAAAAATGAGTTCTGCCGGGGAAGCAGAACTCATTTTTTCTCAGCCATTGCAGATCCCTGGGAAATTTTTGCCAGAGACCCCCGCGCCCGGGACCGATCCGCCAGCGCATTTTTTTTCCGATGCTGGGGCTGCCAGTGTGCCGGGCCCGGCGCAAAATTGTTTTCCCCGCACCTTTGTTCCAAAGCACGTGGAGAATGCCAAATTCGTTTTTGTCAGGCACAACACCCACCGAACCCCACTGCGTCCGCCGTATGATGGCCCATTTAGAGGGCTGGAAACAGGGGCAAAACACTTTGTGTTAGACTTGGGGGGGGGGGGGGGCGTCAGAAAACCGTCTGCATTGACTGGCTTAAGGCTGCTTATGTGTTGGCAGACGAGCAGGTGCTGTTGGCTCAGGCTCCCCGGTGCGGACGCCCACCTATGGTGGGTCCACAGGTTTGTGTTCCCTCTGCAGAGAACTGTGCTCACAGAACTAACTCTGTCCCCTCCCCACCTTCTCCCCCTCCACAGACCAGCTTTTCCTCCTGCCCACTTTGGCAGGAAGGCGCTTCGACCAGACTGGCAGCTCCCCGCTACAGCCGCTACAGGTGCTTGCTCAGGCCCAAAGGACCAGAGGGTTAGGGTCCTTTCTGAGTGTTTGTCGGGGGGGGGGGGGGGGGCTGTGTGGTGACACAATAATAGATGGCACTACACCCAAGACTTGAGGTTGGGGGGGAAGAAGGAGGTGAGAGATGGTAATGGTGATAGAAAAGTTTCATATTTACCTCTGCCAGGCCGAAGGCCAGGAGGAGGTTATGTTTTTGCCAGGGTCTGTCTGTCTGTCTGTCTGTTGGTTAGCAAGATAACTCAAAAAGTTTTGGACGGATTTTGATGAAACTTTCAGGCGTTGTTAGAAATGGTACAAGGAAGAACTGATTAAATTTTGGGGATGATACGGATCACCGTCTTGATACAGGAATTTTTAAAAGGATTCTTTAACATTGTGAGATACGGCCATTTTCAACATGTGTGCAGGGGCAATAGAGGGCGCTGGTCGGCGTGTCTGACGAATACAAACTCCGCCTTCTTCAAAGTTTTAGGCACAAAAGCACGCGGAAAACTGTGGTGGGCAGGGCCCGCCAGCGTGCCTGTGTTTGCGCCACGCTGCAAAAGCTGACACGGGCAGCTGTCCGCCGCCGGATTATTTGGCACAAATTCCCCGGCCAGCCATAGGGGCTGCGCAAAAACCAGCTCTCTGCCGGGGAAGCTTCAAATCCTCTTTTTTTCCGCGGAGCGCAAACCCAATAAAACCCACACCAACCTGTCTACCCAATTTGCATCCGTCAAAACAGTGGTGGCCCGGGCCCGCCAGCGTGCCTGTGTTTGCGCTACGCTGCAAAAACTGAGACGGGCAGCTGTCCGCCGCCGGATTATTTGGCACAAATTCCCCGGCCAGCCATAGGGGCTGCGCAAAAACCAGCTCTCTGCCGGGGAAGATTCAAAATCCTCTTTTTTTCCGCGGAGCGCAAACCCAACTAGAAAAGCACTCGGAGAGCGCAGACCTCCGCCAAGCGGCGCAGTTCCCCCTATACAGTCTTCAGATTCCTTGATCATGAAAACATATGACAAGCAGTGGTTCAGTAGTTATTCACGAAAATGGCATTTTTCCGTAATGGTGGCCACAGTTCCTCCCATAGAGTGTTTGTGTGTACGTTTTCAGATTCCTTGACCATGAAAAGATATGACTAGCAATTGGATTGACAATGATAGGATTAGTGGTTCAGTAGTTATTCACGAAAATGGCATTTTCCGTAATGGCGGCCACAGTTCCTCCCATACAGTGTTTGTGTGTACGTTTTCAGATTCCTTGACCATGAAAACATATGACTAGCAATTGGATTGACAATGATAGGATTAGTGGTTCAGTAGTTATTCACGAGAATGGCATTTTCCATAATGGCGGCCACAGTTCCTCCCATACAGTATTTGTGTGTACGTTTTCAGATTCCTTGACCATGAAAACATATGACTAGCAATTGGATTGACAATGATAGGATTAGTGGTTCAGTAGTTATTCACGAAAATGGCATTTTCCATAATGGCGGCCACAGTTCCCCCCCATAGAGTGTTTGTGTGTACGTTTTCAGATTCCTTGACCATGAAAACATATGACAAGCAATTGGATTGACAATGATAGGAGTAGTGGTTCAGTAGTTATTGACGAAAATGGTATTTTCCGTAATGGTGGTTTAGCGCTACAGTTCCCCCCATACAGTGTTTGTGTGTACGTTTTCAGATTCCTTGACCATGAAAACATATGACAAGCAACTGGATTCACAATGATAGGATGAGTGGTTCAGTAGTTATTCTTGAAAATGGCCTTTTCCATAATGGCGGCCACAGTTCCCCCCATACAGTGTTTGTGTGTACGTTTTCAGATTCCTTGACCATGAAAATATATGACTAGCAATTGGATTGACAATGATAGGATTAGTGGTTCAGTAGTTATTGAGGAAAATGGCATTTTTCGTAATGGCGGTTTAGTGCCACAGTTCGCCCCATACAGTGTTTGTGTGTACGCTTTCAGATTCCTTGACCGTGAAAACATATGACTAGCAATTGGATTCACAACAATTGGATTGACAATGATAGGATTAGTGGTTCAGTAGTTATTCTTGAAAATGGCCTTTTCCATAATGGCGGCCACAGTTCCCCCCATACAGTGTTTGTGTGTACGTTTTCAGATTCCTTGACCATGAAAATATATGACTAGCAATTGGATTGACAATGATAGGATTAGTGGTTCAGTAGTTATTGAGGAAAATGGCATTTTTCGTAATGGCGGTTTAGTGCCACAGTTCGCCCCATACAGTGTTTGTGTGTACGCTTTCAGATTCCTTGACCGTGAAAACATATGACTAGCAATTGGATTCACAACAATTGGATTGACAATGATAGGATTAGTGGTTTAGTAGTTATTCACGAAAATGGCATTTTGCGTAATGGCGGTTTTCTTGTGGACGGTGATCCGGATCACCACCAAAATGTAATCATCTGTAGGATACCCCATTTCTGACAATGTGTGAAAATTTCACGAAAATCCGTCCATAACTTTTTGAGTTATCTTGCTAACAGACAAACAAACAAACAAACCAACGCCAATGACCACATAACCTCCTCCTTTGGCGGAGGTAATAAAACCCACGGCAACCTGTCTACGCAATTTGCATCCGTCACTGAAGCCCTGAGTGCTGCTTTCAGTGATCTATGAAAACGCTCGCAGCCTGGGACTTTGCACATGAAGGAGATGGGCACAACACCAACAATTCAGTTTATTACCTCCGCCAAGGAGGTAATGCTTTTACTACTGAACCACTAATCCTATCATTGTGAATTCAATTGCTAGTCATATGTTTTCATGGTCAAGGAATCTGAAAATGTACACACAAACAGTGTACGGGGGGGGGGGGGGGGACTGTGGCGCTTGGCGGAGGTCTGCGCTCTCCGAGTGCTTTTCTAGTTATAATATGCTTTGTCTCAGAGTCTGTGTGAAAGTGCTAAAGATGCTGATGCAGCTGTACTTTGTTATCACTTTGTTTTAGTTCACATGTACGGTTCTGGTGTGACTGGTGCTGAGTGAGTGTGATGGTTCCTGAGAAAGAGATAATCTGTACACCAAGTTTTGACCAGATGTACTGAACCAATGGACATTCTCTCCTCCACCTCTCGGATAACAGAAAGCTTAAAGGACTGAGCGGTGTGTGTTTGAGTCAGAATGATGCGCGAATAGGCTCGGAGACTGTTTTTGTATTGTTTTTCACTGGCCAGTGTAATTATATTTGCTGAAACTTTGATCCTGCCTGATTCTTGACTGAAGGTTAAGAAGAATTTTTCTCACAAATGGTGAAGAAGTGAGCGGAACCAGCGAAGGGCACCATAGCGCTAGGGAGTATTTAACTAAACAAAGAGGTGTCTTCACCCCCGCTGTGACAGGTTTCACACCTGAGAACGCCGGGGCGCGAAAGTACTGTAATAAACCATGCTCTGTGTAGTGTATGTTGATGTGTGTACATACTGTGTGTCTCATATGTTAAAGGGTACCTGTGGTGGTCGTGAAAAAAAAGATATTATATTGAGCCCCTGTCTCACGTTCTAGTTCAAGTTTAAGTTGAAATTCATGTTCAAAGCAATTTGATATAAATCCATTGCTGATGTGCTTGTTCAGCTATGTCGGCAAAACATGGGTGCAGCCATACTAGCGGCTACATGGCCTTCCAGGACGCTTCCTGTGATGTAATAAAGTGGGCACCGTGATCTGGATCAAATATTGGCTGAGCCTGGAGTGCCCGGATGAGCAGTGGCTTTCGGGATATTCAAATTCAAATTCAAACATTTATTTCAAACTCAGGATTCATATTAAATGCAGAACTAAAACGAGTAGAAAATAAATAAATAAATGCTTAAATTCAGCGGGTCGTCTCGTCTGATCTGAGCTTATAACGGCCGCAACACAGCAGATGATTCGGCTCCTCCCTCGCCGCTATACAGAGCGGCAGACGCTCGGCGCGTTGCGTTGTGTGTGAGGACCAAAATTCAAATGTTTATTTCAAACTCAGGGTTCATATTAAATGCAAAACTAAAACGATTAGAAAATAAATAAATAAATGCTTAAATTCAGTGGGTCGTCTCGTCTGATCTGAGCTTATAACGGCCGCAACACGGCAGATGATTCGGCTCCTCCCTCGCCGCTATACAGAGCGGCAGACGCTCGGCGCGTTGCGTTGTGTGTGAGGACCAAAATTCAAATGTTTATTTCAAACTCAGGGTTCATATTAAATGCAAAACTAAAACGATTAGAAAATAAATAAATAAATGCTTAAATTCAGTGGGTCGTCTCGTCTGATCTGAGCTTATAACGGCCGCAACACGGCAGATGATTCGGATCCTCCCTCGCCGCTATACACAGCGGCAGACACTCGGCGCTCTTGTTAAAACAAAAACATACAATGCAATATGGATATCGCAACATGGCGGAATGTAAAGCCTTTGGATGTCTCAATAATAAGCGAAAAAACAAAGATAAACACTTCTTTTGTGTACCCAAACCCAGCTCACCTTGTCAGAAGATCATAGCGGAAAAGTGATTGCGCAATCTCGGAACAGGGCACAGATGAATCCTGTCAGACGAAATTGCGTTGTGTGTGAGGACCACTTCGTCACTTTAACCCTCAGAAGACCTTTCTGGCTCAAACCTGTAGCCATGTTGGACGAATTCTTCCTCAGAGTCCGACAATTCAGCCATAATAGAACAAAAACACTCACAACAGCACCCCAGTCTCTCATACAGACGGGAGTATTGTCTTTTCAGTAGCAACGGTATGACGTCACTTCCGCATATGTTATGGCGGCGCCCATAGTTTTCATTGGCTGGCCATGCCCGCAGTCCTATTTCAATATATCTCAGGTGGTATATGGCTGGCAACAATTATTTACCTAAATAACAAATAGCTTTTCCTAATGTTTTCAAATTAAATGCGTCTTCACGACCACCACAGGTACGCTTTAATGTTTCTCACCCTGGGTCCCTAAGGCGGGAATAAAGTGGATAAAAGAGGGCGCTTCGGTACCCAGGGCAGTCTGTTCTATTTGTTGGAGGAGAATAAAGTTCTGTGTCATCAGCTCGCTGTCTCGTCTGATTCCATCCTCCACAAAGCTATAATTTTATAGTTTTCATTACCGTGTTTAGTGTGGATAGCCCTTTACCCTCTAAATATGTATATTTAATGGGCTGGTCCAGGAGTGTTAAACATGTAGCCGCGGGCCAAAAGCTGTCCGCTAGGGCGTCCAAGTTTTTCTCAGTGAATTTACAGCTTTCTTTCTAGAAAATGTCTGACTTTTTTACTACCGATTGAAATTGTTTATGTAAATTTGAGACATTTTTCTCCTTAAGATGAAACTTTTTTCCTCATCAGTTTTCTATTATTTCTCTTCTTTTTTTTCTGATGAAAACAGGTAGTGTCCATCCATCCATCTTCTTCTGCTTAATCCTTTTCAGGTCGCAGGGGGGCTGGAGCCTAACCCAGCATCTTTGGGCGAGAGGCAGGGTACACCCTGGACAGATCGCCAGTCCATCGCAGAGGTAGTGTCCATTTAAGTTCAATCCATCAGCAACTACTAATGACACAGTGCAGCCTGAAGGGATGTCCCAATTGATATGGGTCATTTTCAAAGGGCCACGGGGTAGGGGTAGGTTACAAATGAGAAGTGGGACAGACCTCAAATCTACCTGTACTTCCTTCTCACATTGCAAATATTTTTCTCCACTGTTTTACAGTATTTACTGCTCTCCATGAATAATTAGACAGTGTTTCTATTTTTTATGTATGTAGGATAAGGGTCATTTACATACAAAAAGGTTGTAAATTTAGTTCAAGTAAATTTTAGAATGCAACAGTCAAATTCAATCATATTAAACATAATTTCCCAACCACAAAATTGTGGCTAGTGGAATGGCTGAGTGGCTAGTGACTTTGGAAAATCACTAGCCACAGTGGCTGGTGAGCAAAAAAGTTCATGTCAAGCCCTGATTACTTTTCATGTTGTTAGGAAGGCGTTAGCCAAGACGGCTAGTAGCAGACGTCGCACTGTCAGTCAACCACTGTGGCTGTTTGAATTCGAGAGGAAGAAGCTGCTGTTGTTTTGGTTGGTATAAGCAAACTATTAAATCCAAGCTGTCACTGTTTTTAGGTATCATCACGTACCATGTTCACTAACTAGAAGCCAGGGAGGAGGTGTATGAAAGCTAACGAACAAAATTACACGTGTGTGTGTGTGTGTGTGTGTGTGTGTGTGTGTGTGTGGCCTGCCCATCCCCCATCATCCTCATGGTCATAAGAATTTTTTTTTTTTTTCAGAGAAAAGAGCCAGGCTCCGGCGTTCATAAGCCCAACAATATAATGAGCTTTCTATCAGCTGAAAAACCATCTTTAAAATGCCATGCCTGTGTGTGCCTTTAGATCACAACCTTAGAATCTGTGGTCTCCATAACGTCAAGAAAAGATTATCAGTGTCTCCTGCCCTGAATTTCACTAATTCAATTCTATTTATTTTCTATATCTGTGTTTGATCATCAGTGCAAAAGGGAAGACAGGAGGCTGGAGAAGGAGAGGAGGAGCGAGTGAAGACCCAGGCGAAATAATAATGATCCCAAACTGTATTAGAATATGCAGGATGGTTTTTGTGTGTGTTTCTGTGCATATGTGTAAAAAGGGTGTGTGTGTGTGGAGGTGGTGGAGCTCAGTGGGCGCTCAGCACCCCTGAAGCTCTGATCCTAGAACCGCCCCTGCTCTACAACAATGACTCAGTTAAAAAGTTACTCGAGCGCATAAACTTGAATAAATGTAACTTGCTGATACTCATTTCTACATAGTGCTCTGGAGGTTACTTTGAAAATGCAATAAATAAATAGGGTTGCATACAGCGCAGGTCATACCTTTCCATTGTCGCACCCTCGCACCGGAGCCTGGGAGGAATCACACCGATCCGCACTCACCCACACAGCCGCCAGCAGCGTCACCGTCAGCGGCCAAGGCGACGTCCTGTGAGTCCCCATGGTGACAACAACCGGTCAGACATGGAGGCGCTTCACGGCGCGGCCATAGGTCCAGTCTGTTCCCCCACCGACACAGTTACAGAATAAATCACTTTAACCAAACCTAGACTCAACAGCACCACGGCAGATGAGGAGCGGCGGTGACCAACATGGAGATCCACTGGGTGCCTGCTGCGTTTCCATGCGGGAATATAAACTTCCTATAAATCATTATCACGATAATTCAGCCATATATACTCCAGCTTTACCAACAAAAACCCTCTCTGTTGTACTCCAATACAATGCCAGCGCAACACACACCTGTCAAGTTTAGCACTATAATGATTTTTCCTTGCAAATTTCAAAAATAAAACCATTCTGTGGTTGTACCAGTCAGGAATGAATTAAACTGCAGTATTATCCTATTCTTTTTTCCCCCTTAATAATATTGTTCACATTCTATATATAATTTTATTTACATTTTATATACTTTACAGTGCCCATAATAACAATAATCGGAAATAGCTTTATATTTTTTCTGGTGTTTTTATCAAACTTTACGATCTCTGAACTACGGTGGCTGCGAAGGTCCTGAAGGTACCCAATATGACAGTTATGACTATAAATAAACTCTGGGTGGCGACATTTTAACATGATATTATCAAAGGCGAAAAAAGGTCACAAATTTAGGGAAAACGTCACATTTTACAATAAAACACAATTTCTCCGACAAAAAAAAAATAATGTATAAAAAGTGCAATTTTTACAAGATAAAAGTAGATAAAAGATTGAAGACCACGAATAAAAATGCAACTTTTTCTCTGAATGAGGAAAAAGTCACAAATTCACAAGAAAAACCAATGCAAATTCATGAGAAAATCTTAAAATGCTCAATAAACGAAAGGAGCAAATGTATCCAACAAAAATGAGGCATGATTACACAGGGTTACAAAAATAATTTTTTGGTAAGTTGTCTGTGTTTTTTCAACTGATTTAAGACATTTTTGCACCGCAAAAAAATGACATCCGTTTCTCTCGATCAGGTGCTAAGTAAAAACCTGTACTGACTTATTACTGTAAATTTAATGTTACGTCATCATTGTTCAAAATTCCAGAGAATTTCAAGACATAATTTTTTTTTTGCATCATATAAAGCGAAAATACCCGTACATGTAAACAAAAACGTATAAAACAACATGTGGCCATAATTCAAAAAGTTGACCTGATTGAGCAAAACCAATGTGATTTTTGGATTCAGCACATCAAAATTGTCCTAAATCAACTAAAAAAAAAAAAAAACAACTTAGACAATAAATTTGGTGTTGACCAGTGTTATAATAAAAAAAAAGTTTTCTTTCAAGAAAGATGCAAACGAAAAACCTTAGAAATGTATGAGGGAAAAAAAAGAGGAAAAAGTCCTTGATTTATAACTGAAAAATTCAATAATTAAATGAAAAAATGTCATATAAGCAGAAAAACAAGATTTACCTGTAATAACAGAAAGAGTTGCAGACAAAAGCTGCTTTCAAAATAAAACCCACTCTATGAAATAAGGATAAAACAAAAGTGTAAACGTGCGAATGTATAATATTTAAAACACAAAAGGAAAACTGGCCATTTAAATGACCGCAGATGCGACATCATTGTGTTTTACTCCTAACACAACGGCAAAAGTCGACTTTATTTTGAAACTTTCCCGGGGGAGCCTCCGCCGTCCCTCCACCCAGAAGCCGCCACACCTTCATCTTTGAGAGCAGCTGCTGTGCAGGTGCGGCTGTCAGAAGGCTCCCCACCTCCTGCACGGAGCCGCTGTCTGCACCGCTATGGCGTGCCCCCTCAAAGGTTTGCAGCCTGTTCATCTTAAAGTTTAACTTTTTTTTTTCAATTAGCACTTTAATGAGTGTGTGTTTAATTTGATTTTGATCTGTTTTATGTTGTGTTTGTGTTTGGCTTTTTTAGTCTGCAACCAAAGTCTGATCATTTTTGTCACCTTTCTGGTGCCTCTCTGAATTGCTTTAGTAGATGGGATATTCATAGATTTTATAGAAGCAGAAAGTGTTTGCAGGCACCAGCAGTGGGCTTATCTCTTTTGATGTTTGATGATTATTTTCCTTTTTGTGTTTTAACTTGGCTGTCCATTTAAGGAAGTGAGATAAGAGGGAAGTGCAGGCACACAGTGTTCCCATTTGTTTGTATTCAAACTACATGACAGAAAAATAGACTACTGAAAACAGCTACGAATTCATGCATGTTTTATCAGTTTTTGCTGGTATTTTGGAGATTTAAGTGAGAGATAAATCAGTGTAGCTGATAACTCATCCAAACATCTAAAGGCGGCCCCTGCTCTTTCCAGCTCCAGATGGAGCAGACACGGCAGAGGTTTCCTCTGGTGGTCCACAGTCCTATGATGAGGGGCTAGATCTTTCAGACCCCGCCGTGATGGAGGAGGATGACCACAGTCAGAGTCAAACTCCAGTACCCTGTGATCTGGTGAGCAGGAGAGACGCAAAGGAGTCATTTTGAATGCCTTAGCCACACTGTTGGTATAAAGTCACACATGCAAAATGATGCTCAATATAAGCAGATTGCAAGTTGATGTCAAATAAACCCTCTTTATATTGTATGGATTGCAAGGAAAGTGCACCCCAAACTCTCTTGGTTCCTCTTCTTCCTTTTACCAGGAGATGTTCTCATATGACAGCGAGAGCGACAGCGAGGATGAGGACGAAGGTATTGGCAAGAAGAAGAAGAAGAAGAAGAAGGTGAAAAAGAAGAAGAAAAAGAAAGTAAGTTTCTCAAAAAGCTGATGAAAAATGATACAGTATATCCCTGCTCTGCTCAGTACAAACTATTTTACTAAATGTCTGCCAGTCGATTTTTAAATTATATATATCTTTTATTTATTTTTTGGTGACTTTATAGTGTTGCCTCCATTGGAAGCAGACGTGGGTAGCAGCGTTACCTTTACTCAAGTACTTTTTCATAAAATTGTACTTCAGTAAGTAGTTTTATTACAGGATTTAAAAAAAAAAATCTTGCATATACTGTATTGATGAGAAAAAAATATCACACTTTGGTGCTCCTTGAGTTACTTTTAAATTTATGTTAATACTAAGCTGCAGATTTAAAAGAAAAAAAAAGTAGTAATTAGGAAATATTAGGAAAAAAGTCCAAATTACAGCAAAAAGTCCCAAATTTTTGAGAAAATTACAAACGTATTAGAGGCGTGTTTAAGTAATAATTTTCTTAAATAAAAGCACAAATGTACGCATGATAAAAGGAGAAAAGTTCAATACAAACTCCATCCAGAGAGGGAGCTGGGAAGGGAACTGTTTGTGTATTGTGTGGTTCAACTGTCAGTTTTGGAGCTATTGGCTCACAACATACTTGCATTGGGTGTGTGCGTGTGCGTGTGTGTGTGTGCGTGTGTGTGTGCTGCCAAGCCCTTGAAGAGCCCCTCCTAACTAACCCTACCACTTTAAGAGCCAGTCACAAAGCCTCACCTGGGTGTGCTCGTACTGACTCATTCCCCTGAATTGCTTTCACCAACAAGTGGCTTTGAAAACCAGTTTAAAATGCATAAATTTCAATAATAACTTTGCTTCCTCTTTTTTTTTTCTTTTGACAGAGTTGCAGCTCATCATCCTCTTCATCTTCATCCTCCTCTTCCTCCTCTTCTTCCTCCTCCTCAGACAGTGATAGTGATAGTGAGGTAAGTTGTAAAAAACAAAACAAAAAAAAAAACCCAGGTGAAAATACAAGTACGCCCTGCCGAAACTGTTGATTTTGTTGACAAATGGACGAGAAAACATTTTAAATCTGTTTGCAACAGTGCCACCACACCATAAACGCACAAAAGTCAAACATGTTTATAGCTGTGACATACTTTTGTGGATGAGAAACCACACCCCGGAGTCCTGAGGCTGGAACCAGCCCTTCAGCAGAAAGATCTTGTTTCCTGCTATGGGAAAATGGTGACTTCTGTTTTTTGGGTCATCACATTTATGCTCGGATCGTTATCCTATTTATGGCCCAGCTTTTAGATAAATTGGATGCACCAATATATTGGCTGAACAATGGCGTACAGCTCCAAATTCAGAACACCTCCATTATTTCAGTTCACTTTTCTTTTATGATACATATTTCTTTGTCTTCCTTGCATTAAAGGTGGAATAGATGAAAAAAAAAAAAAACCAACAGTCAGTATCGGCTGTTGGTCAACTTATTATCAACTTATTAAACATCAGTATCAGTCAAAATTTCATAATTGGTGCATCCCCACTTGTTGTGTTCTAGCACCTTGAATAATTCAGTCCAGTTATTTTTACTTGTGTCATAACGAAGGGACCCCGCCACGTGAAGTTACAAAGCACAATTCAATAAGTCATATCTGGTTCCGTAAATTCATTTAGAGGCTTGCACAAAAGAAAATAAAATTACTCGAACATAGCTTGTTTTCTCAAGATCCAAGCAATGCTGAGAAAAATTGCAAATGAAAAGTATTTCTTTCAATCAAGCTTTTAAGCCTGCTGTCATCATCCTTCGGAAAATACCGTCATTATCAGTTATCTTGTTAAATAAAGTGATTCTTGGCACATTAGGAAAAGGACAGTAACAAATAAAATGCATTTCATCTTCAACTTCCTGTGAATAAATTAATCCTGAGTAAGACGCCTATATGATCAGTAACTGAAGGTTTCCCATCACGCCCAAATACCATTTCAGTTACCATGCTTCACATGATAATATGCATGAGGTTTTGCCTGCATCAAAAAAAAGATATTTATCATCAAATATAAGATAAGATAAGATAAGCCTTTATTAGTCCCACAATGGGGAAATTCCAGGATTGCAACAGCACAGGGATAGCAACACTCAGAGCAACAATCAAGAAGACAAGGAAAACAAGAGCAGCGAGTATACATATGTACATATAAACATAAATATATAGACACACGATGCGGAGCATTGCAGCTAGATGGAATAAATATATAGATATATAAACACAGTGTGGAGCATTGTAGCTAGATGGAATAAATATATGAATAGATCAGATCTAAGACATGGCCTACTTCTAATCAGTCACACCTAATTTGGAATCCTTGTCTCTAATATGAATGGATTTGAAAATGTTCCATGCACTGAATTTCTGTGTTTGTATTTATTGTGAAGAATGACTTACATGCAGCTTGATAATGATGTATTATTACAGAACTTGATCAGTTGTTTTGATGTTCAAATATGCAGAGAAAAAAACCGCTAATAAGTGTACTTAAAAAAACCCCCAAACCCTTAAACATGACTAGACAAATTGTGTTTCCATGCTGCCCTGGTCCTGCTGTAACACGTTACACACTGGCTGCTGCTGTTGCATACCTTTGAATACTTTTGAATTAGTCATGCCAGCACTTGTGGTACTGATTATTTGCAGACATCTTGATGCTCAATTAGACAATGTGCATCTCTCTGTTTATTTATATGTGCAGCAGAAATAACCTTTAAACACTGTAAAGAAATGGCAGGCTTTTTTTTATAGAAACCCTTTGCAAAACAGTTGAACAGCCACATTTGTTCTCAGCTGAAAGCATCAGTTCACACCCAGTCCAGAGAGTAGCGAAAGTTTGTTCTGTTTCTGCCTTCGGTGAGGACAATACTGTCTTTTCAAGTTTTAGTGTGTGATCGGTAAGTAACCTTATTTAAGGTCTTTTGTTTTTGTCAAATTAATAGACAAGGAAAAAAGTCCCATGTCAGTGCTTTGTCAACTGTTCACCTTAAATATGTTAAATATTTTTAGTATTCGGTTTGGTAAACACGCCTTTATGTGACTAAAGTCATGGGATGACAGTCATTGAGGGTGTGTGTGACGAAAATCAGGAGACTCAGGAAGAGTGAGTAACTCTGCCCTCAGGGTGAAAGGCTGTGAAGGTTAAAGACACCTGACAGTTGAGTGTTTGTATGCAGCAAGTGGTTCCACAGTTTTTACTTTAACTGGGGCTGCCTGTTTGTAAAGCATTATTGTAATAAGATCACAACAGCCGAACAAACTAAAATCGAGTGTGTGATTTAAAAAAAGAAATTTTTTTTTGGTATGCATTTCACCCTGGGTCATAGGCGGTGGCTCTAAAAGGTTCTTGAGTGGCTGTTGTATTTGACAGGGAAGGCACACACCCATTGTCAATGTTTGAAATACTTTTGTATCTATACAACTACTCATGGGTGCACAGTTGTAGGTCACACCCACAGGCACACATTTTTAAGTTCTCTGCAGGTGGTAGTATGCTTTATTATGTCATATAAAACCCCATCAAAGCTTGTCTGTCTACGGTTGTAGGACTTATACGATGTGACCTCAGAGTAGCCATCCATCTTCTACCGCATTTCCGGAGGTCCGGGTCGCAGAGGCAGCAGTTCAAGCAGAGAAGCCCAGACTTCTCTCTCCCCAGCCACCTGCTCCAGCTCTTCAGAGAGGATACCAAGGCATTCCCAGAACAGCTGGGAGACATAGTCTCTCCAGCGAGTCCTGGGTCTGCCCTGGGGTCTCATCCCAGTGGGACGTGCCCGAAACACCTCAAGTGGGAGGCGTCCAGGAGACATCTTGATCAGATGCCCATACCACCTCAACTGGCTTCTTTCAATGTGGAGGAGCAGCGGTTCTACTCTGAGCCTCTCCCGGATGACTGAGCTCCTCACCTAATCTCTGAGGGTGAGTCCAGCAATCCTACGAAGAAAGCTCATTTCAGCCGCTTGCATCTGCGATCTCGTTCTTTCGGTCACTACCCAAAGCTCGTGACCATAGGTGAGAGTAGGAACGTAGATTGACTGGTAAATCGACAGCTTTGCCTTAGAACTCAGCTCCCTTTTCACCACAACAGACCGGTACAACCTCCACATCACTGCAGATGCTACTCCGATCTGTCTGTCAATTGCTTGCTCCATTCTTTCCTCACTCATGAATAAGACCCCAAGATACTTAAACTCCTCCACTTGGGGCAGGAGCCTGTCCCCAACCCGGAGAGGACAATCCACCTTTTTCCGGCTGAGGACCATGGACTCGAACTTGGAGGTACTGATTCTCATCCCAGCCACTTCACATTGAGCGGCAAACCGTCCCAGCAAGAACTGTAGGTCATTGTTGGATGAAGCTAGCAGGACAACATCATCTGCAAACAACAGAGATGAGATCCTGTGGTCACCAAGCATGACACCCTCCGTTCCCTGGCTGCGCCTAGAAATCCTGTCCATAAAAATTATGAACAGGATCGGTGACAAAGGGCAGCCCTGGCGGAGTCCAACTCTCGTGGGAATGAGTCCGATCGAGTGTTGGCAATATGAACCAAACTCTCACAACGGTTGTACAGAGACCGAATAGCTCGTAACAACAAGCCTGATACCCCATACTCCCAAAGCACCTCCCACAAAAACCACAAGGGACACGGTCAAATGCCTTCTCCAAGTCCACAAAACACATGTAAACTGGTTGGGCAAACTCCCACGAACCCTCGAGGATTCTCGAGAGGGTAAAGAGCTGGTCCAATGTGCCATGGCCAGGACAAAAACCACATTGCTCCTCCTGAATCCGAGGTTCGACCAACGGCCGGACTCTCCTTTCCAGTACTTTGGCATAGACCTTCCCAGGGAGGCTGAGGAGTGTGATCCCTCTAAAGTTGGAACACACCCTCTGGTCCCCTTTTTTGAAGAGAAGAACCACCACCCTGGTTTGCTATGCCAAAGGCACTGCCCCCGACCTCCATGCAATATTGCAGAGGCGTGTCAACCATGACAGCCCTACAACATCCAGGGCCTTGAGGTACTCAGGGCGAATCTCATCCATCCCTGGGGCCCGGCCACCAGAGAGATTTTTAACCACCTTGGCGACCTCAGCCCCTGTGATAGGCAAGTCATCCCCCTCGTCCACAAGCCCTGCTTCCTCTGTGGAAGATGTATCAGTGGGATTGAGGAGATCCTCGAAGTTTTCCTTCCACCGCCCGACAATATCCCCAGTCGAAGTCAACAGCACCCCATCCGCACCATACACAGTGTGGACAGGGAGCTGCTTCCCCCTCCTGAGCTGCCGGACAGTTTGCCAGAATCTCTTTGAGGCCGACCGAAAGTCTTGTTCCATGGCCTCACCAAACTCCTCCCATACCCGAGTTTTTGCTTCAGCAACCACCCGAGCTACACTCCGCTTGGCCTGCCGGTACACCTCAGCTGCTTCGGGAGTCCCACAAGCCAACCAGGCTTGATAGGACTCCTTCTTCAGCTTAATGGCCCCCCTCACCACTGGTGTCCACCATTTGGTTCGGAGGTTGCCACCACAAGATGCCTTGACGACCTTGCAGCTGCAGCTCTGGGCCGCTGCTTCAACAATAGAGGTGAACATGGCCCATTCAGACTCCATGTCTCCAGACTCCCTTGGAATGTGGTTGAAGTTCTTCCGGAGGTGGGAGTTGAAGACCTCCTGGATAGGGGCCTCAGCCAAATGTTCCCAGCACACCCTCACTATATGTTTGGGTCTACCAGGTCTGAATGGCATCCTCCCCTGCCATTGGATCCAAATCACCACCAGGTGGTGATCAGTTGACAGCTCTGCACCTCTCTTTACCCGAGTGTCCAAGATCCTGGTGCCAGGTACACATATGGACACCCTTATGCTTGAACATAGTCTTCGTTATGGACAAACTGTGGTTTGCACATAAGTCCAATAACTGAATGCCACTCAGGTTCAGATCAGGCAGGCCGTTCCTCCCAATCACCCCCTTCCAGGTTTCACTGTTGTTTTCTGCGTGTGCACTGAAGTCCCTCAGTAGGACAAAGGAGTCTCCAAGAGGAGCACTCTCCAGCACCCCAGTTAGAGACTCCAAAAAGGGTGGGTACTCTGAAACATCATTTGATGCATAGGCACAAATAATGGTCAGGACCCGTTTCCCAACCCGAAGGCGCAGGGAAACAACCCTTTCGTCCACTGGGGAAAACTCCAATATAGAGGCAGCAAGGGGTGGGGATACAAGAATACCCACTCCTGCTTGTCGCCTCTCACCCGGAGCAACTCCAGAGTAGGCCAAGCTCCAGCCCCTCTCCAGGAGACTGGTTCCGGAACCGGAGCTGTGTGTTGAGGTGAGGCCAACTATATCTAGCCGGTATCTCTCAACCTCATGCACCAGCTCAGGCTCCTTCCCCACCAGAGAGGTGACATTCCACGTACCCAAAGCCAGTTTAGGAAGCTTGGGATCAGACCGCCAAGGTCTTCGCCTTTGACCGGCACCTGATCCACATAGCACTGGAGCCCCATGATCCCTCCTGCAGGTGGTGAGCCCACTGGAGGGCGGACCCATGTAACTCCTTTAGGCTGAGCCCGGCTGGGTCCCATGGGCGGAAACCCGGCCACCAGACGCTAGCCATCGAGCCCCTCCCTCAGGCCTGGCTTCAGGGTGGGGCCCCAGTAACCCCATACCGGGCGGGGTACACTGAATCCTTGTTCTAGTATTTATCATGAGAGTCTGTTGGATCGTTCTTAGTCTGGCCCTTCACCCCCCTCAGAGTAGCATCACATTTAAATGAACATTTTACCTCAATTTTGGGTAATAACCCCCCCCCCAAAAAAAAAAATAGAGGTGCACACATACACACACTTGAGGTATGGCCAGTATTATTTCTCATTAAATAATTTTATGAATAATTTATATAACACAAATATAATACTGTATCTGTCAGAGAAATAAATAAACTTGAGTTTATTGGCAGTCTTCTCACTTTTATTATGAAAGTTCATGTATTATTTTGAAAGTTTGTGTTTCTTGCTGTCAGACTAGTACAGACAGACAAAAAAAAGTCCGCTTTCCATTCCTATGCTTTGATAGAGTACACTGTGAACAGCCACCCTTTTCAGCAATGACCTTCTGTAGGTTACCTTCCTTGTGGAGTGTTTCGATGATCGTCTTCTGGACAACTTTCAAGTCTGTAGTCGTCCCTAAGATTGTGAATGTGTGTACTATACTGGTCAGGGAGATATGCAGTATTTATATTGTTTGAATAGTAATTTACTCAAACTTAAAATGAAATGTTCTAATATATTGAGATATTGTATGTCAGATTTTCATGAAAGATGAGCCATAATTGTCAAAAATGGCTTTAAATATTTAAGTTTATGTGTATTGAATGTATCATACAGTATGTTAGTTTACCTTTTGGAATTATGATATGAAAAATTTCTTGTTTTTCCTAATATTTTGAGATGCGCCTGTATTGCTAACACTAAAGCAGCTCTTTTTCACTCCAGCCGTCTGAATTTCTGCTTCTTTAGCATTAACATGTTTGTTTTTAGTGTGCTGCTAACAAAAGGCTCAGGGACTGGACAGCCGCAACTGTAAACTACAACCAGTTTGTGAAAGTCTACAGGATTTTTTCACGGAGAGGCCATACCTAAATAGCATCTGATTATTGTTCCATTAGTCTCTGTCACAAAGCACTATTATTGTGCTTTACTTATTTATTATTATTAAACTCTGATCATTGGCGACTCTGTAGTCAGAAACGTGAACCAAGAGACTCCAGTGGCCATAGTCAAATGCATTCCTGGGGCCAGAACAGGCGACATTGAGTCAAATTTGAAAATGCTGGCTAAAAGTAACTGTAAATACTCGACAATTGTTATCCACGCCGGCATTAACGACATCCGACTCTGGCAGTCGGAAGTCACAAAACTTAGTGTGGAATCAGTGTGTAACTTTGCCAAAACAATGTTTGCCTCTGCGGTATTCTCTGGGCCCCTCCCCAATCTGACTAGTGATGACATGTTTAGCTGCTTGTCATCCTTCAACCGCTGGTTGTCTGAGTGGTGTCCTGCAAACAATGTGGGCTACATAGACAATTGGAACTCATTTTGGGGAACACCTGGTCTTATTAGACGAGACGGCATCCATCCCACTTTGGATGGTGCGTTTCTTTTTTCTAACAATCTGGCATCATTTTTATCCAAATTTCCAAAACATTGACAATTCAGAGTTGGGACCAGGAAGCAGAGTCGCTGTCTTACACACCGCTCTGCAGCTCCTCTTCATCCACCACCCCTCAACTTAGCCCCTGTCTTCCCCATCAGAGAATCACTGTCTGCTTTCTCCAAAGTAAATAAAAATATAATGCATAAGCATCCCAAAGTGATTAAACAAAAAGTTGGTAAAACTCAAATTAAACAAAACATGAAGTCTCTAAATTCAATGACTTGGCCTCTGTTCCTCCTCATAATTTAGAAATTAAATGTGGTTTGTTAAATATTAGGTCTCTAACTCCCAAGTCTCTGCTAGTCAATGATCTGTTAATTGATCATCAGATTGATTTAATATCTCTTACAGAGACTTGGTTAGGGCAAGAGGATTATGTTGGTTTAAATGAATCAACTCCCTCTGGTTATTTAAACTGTCAAAATCCCAGAAGTTCTGGTCGTGGAGGAGGAGTAGCAACAATTTACCATTCCAAATTACTAGTTAATGTAAAGCAAAAAACACGTTATAATTCCTTTGAGGGCCTGGTCCTCAGTATTGGGCATTTTAGCAATTTTAGGCTAAACCCAATTTTATTTGCCATAGTTTATCGTCCTCCATCAGCCTACTCAGAGTTTTTATCCGAATTTGCCGAATTCTTAGCGGATTTAGTGCTGAAATCAGATAGAATAATTATAGTAGGGGACTTTAATATACATGTAGATGTAGATAGTGATTGTCTTAATATGGCATTTAATTCAATATTAGACTCGATGGGGTTTTCTCAGAAAGTAGGAAATTCTACCCATTATCTCCACCACACATTGGACCTTGTTCTGACATATGGCATAGAAATAGAAAATCTGGTAGTGTCTCCTCCTAACCCTGTACTGTCAGATCATTGTCTGTTAACCTTTGATTTTACTATTTCTATTTGGCTCCTAAAGAAAAATATTACTACAGTAGATGTCTCTCAGATGATGCTGTTACCAAATTTATGCAGATTGTTTCCTCTATGCCATGTGTCAACACAATGGAGATAAGCGATGGAGAGCTTGCTCCTTCTGTAATTGATAGCATGGTAGATAGTGTTACAGCTTCTCTGCATCAGACTCTAGATTTGTGGCCCCTTTAAAAAAGAAAAAGTCTAATCAGAGATTTCTGACTACTTGACTTACTGCCGTCCCCTGACTACGGGGACGGCAGTGGCTCAGGAGGTAGAGCAGGTTGTCCAATAACCACATGGTTGGCGGTTCAAATCCCACTCTCCCCAGATATCCTGCCGTTGTGTCCCTGGGCAAGACACTTTACCCCAATTGCTCCTGGTGGGTCTGGAAGCGCCATGTTAGGCAGCATGCCACCATCAGTGTGTGAATGTGTGTGTGAATGGGTGGATTGCAGGATCTGTAAAGCGCTTTGGTCATCAAGAGATGAGAATAAAAGCGCTATATAAGTGAATGCCATTTACCATTTACCATTTACTTGGTTCAACACAGAAACTTGTAGCTTAAAACAGAAGACTCGTCAATTAGAAAGAAAATGGCGCTCCACTAATTTAGATGAAATCTATTTAGCTTGGAGAAATCATCTTTTAATTTATAAAAAAAAATCTCTTAGAAAAGCTAGAACGAGTTATTATTCTGCATTAATAGAAGAGAACAAGAATAATCATAGGTTTCTTTTCAGCACTGTAGCCAGGCTGACAAAGAGTCAGGACTCTGTCAAATCTAGCATTCCCTTAGAGCTCACTAGTCAGGACTTTATGAACTTTTTCAATAATAAAATTTCATCCATCAGAGATAAAATCAATCAAATTCTTCCCACCATTAACTTAAATACAGTAACTACTACAACTCCTTCAATTGATATCGGTTTGGATGAGTTTACTCCAATTGACCTTTTAGAGTTAGACAAAATAATTTCCTCATCCAAGCCTTCAACTTGTCTTTTAGACCCTATTCCTACGAGGTTATTTAAAGAAGTCTTCTCATTTATCGGTAGCTCTATTCTTCAAATAATCAATTCTTCATTAACATTAGGCCATGTACCGCAGGCTTTTAAAACTGCTGTAATTAAACCCTTACTTAAAAAGCCAACGGTGGATCTCGGAGTTTTAGCTAACTATAGACCAGTCTCTAATCTCCCTTTCATTTCAAAAATCTTAGAAAGAGTTGTTGCTACGCAATTATTTGACCACTTGCAGGGAAATGGTTTATTTGAAGAGTTTCAATCTGGGTTTAGAATCCATCATAGTACTGAAACAGCCTTAGTGAAGGTCACTAATGACCTCCTTTTCACATCTGATAAAGGACTTGTTTCTGTACTTGTCCTTTTAGACCTTAGTGCAGCTTTTGATACTATCGATCATAATATTCTACTTGATAGATTAGAACACTGTGTTGGGCTTAATGGAACTTAGTTGCAGTGGTTTAGAGCTTATTTATCTGATAGGTTCCAGTTTGTTCATGTCAATGAGTTTTCTTTCAACTCAAAGCTCAGTCATGGAATTCCACAGGGATCTGTGCTAGGCCCTACTCTTTTTATTTTATATATGCTTCCGTTAGGCAACATTATTAGAAAGCTCTGTATACATTTTATTGTTATGCAGACGACACACAATTATACCTGTCAATGAAGCCAGATGATAGTAATCGATTAGCCAAGTTAGAAGCCTCTCTTAAGGAAATCAAAGCTTGGATGACTTGTAATTTCATTCATTCATCTTCTTCCGCTTAATCCTTTTCGCGTCGCGGGGGGGCTGGAGCCTATCCCAGCATCTTTTGGGCGAGAGGCAGGGTACACCCTGGACAGATCGCCAGTCCATCGCAGGGCCAACACAGAGAGCCAGACAACCATTCACTCTCACAGTCATACCTAAGGACAATTTAGAATCCCCAGTTTTGATGCCAATTAACCTAACTTGCATGCTTTTGGCATGTGGGAGGAAACTGGAGAAATCCCGGAGTAAACCCACACAGACACGGGGAGAACATGCAAACTCCACACAGATCACTGTTGGTCAGGGGCTGGGATCGAACCCAGGATCCCCCAGCCAAGGGTGAGCTGCTGTGCTGCTGCAGTGCTAACCACTCCGCCACCGTGCTGCCTGAAGTCATTCTTGTTGGTCCAACAAACCTTAGAAATACCTTTCCAAATCAAACTCTTAGTTGGGATGCGGTTACTCTTTCTCTTAATAGTTCTGTGAGGAACCTTGGAGTTATTTTTGATCAAGATCTGTTTTTCAATTCACATATTAAATTTGTTTCTAAGACTGCCTTCTGTCATTTGCGTAATATTGCCAAGATTAGGAGCATCTTGTCTCAGAGTGATGCTGAGAAACTGATCCATGCTTTTGTTAGCTCTAGATTAGATTATTGTAACTCTTTATTATCAGGTTGTCCTAAAACATCTTCAAAAAGTCTTCAGTTGATCCAAAATGCTGCAGCAAGAGTTTTATCAGGTCCTAGAAAGAGAGATCATATCTGTCCGGTTCTGGCTCCCTTCATTGGCTTCCCATAGAGTTTAGAATTACGTTTAAAATCCTTCTTCTTAGTTACAAAGCTCTAAACAATCAGGCCCCTTTTTATTTAAAATATCTGATACTATCCTATTATCCTAACAGAACACTATGCTCCCAAAATGCTGGATTACTTGTCATACCTAGAATCTCCAAAAGTACAATGAGAGGCAGAGCCTTCAGTTATCAAGCTCCTCTTCTGTGAAACCAGCTGCCAATCTGGATTCGGGAGTCAGACTCATTCTCTGTTTTTAAGGATAGGGTTAAAACCTTCCTTTTTGATATAGCCTACAATTAGGGAGGGATCATGTGTCTCTGATCCCTCCCCTAGTTATGCTGCTAATAGGTTTAGACAGCCGGGGGACCTCCAATAATGCACTGGGCTTCACTCCTTTCTTCACTCTCAATATTTTTTTTTTTTTGCTGGTCATTAACATTTGTTTGTTCTCTCCCATAGATTGAGTCCCCATCGTGCTGTTTGCTCTCTACATGTCTGTTCTTTTCATCTTCTCTATCCCCTCACCCCCCAGCCAGTCGCAGCAGATGACTGCCCCTCCCTGAGCTTGGTGCTGCTGGAGGTTTCTTCCTGTTAAAAGGGAGTTTTTCCTCTCCACCGTTGCCAAGCGCTTGCTCACAGGGGATCGCCTGATTGCTGGGGTCTTTCTGCAATTGTGGGGGTTCCCCCTACATTTGAAAGTGCTATGAGATGACTATTGTTGTGAAATGGCGCTATATAAATAAAGTTGAAATGCAAGTTAGGTTAATTGGCATCAAAACTGGGGATTCTAAATTGTCCTTAGGTATGACTGTGAGAGTGAATGGTTGTCTGTCTCTCTGTGTTGGCCCTGCGATGGACTGGCGATCTGTGCAGGGTGTACCCTGCCTCTTGCCCAAAGATGCTGGGATAAGCTCCAGCCCCCCCCCCCCCCGCGACCCGAAAAGGATTAAGCGGAAGAAGATGAATGAATTGAATTATTCATATTGTACATAATAAAACATGTATTTAGCCATCACACACGTAGGGGGGCAGTACATAAACACACGATGGGGAAAGTATTAACAAAATAAATAAATAAAAACTGCAAACATGCAATAATGAAAATATGCATGATTTTTTTTCAGGATGACAAAAAGAAGAAGAAAAAGAAGGATAAGAAAAAGAAAAAGGGAGAAGATAAAGTGTATGTGTATGACAGTGTTGTCATATATCAGGCTGGTAAGTAAACAAATGATAACCCTATTCTTGTTTTGAAATATTCACTAATTACTTCTGATACTGAGTTATTTAGTTAGTACAATATATGGTCACTGTAGTGTTGTTTGCGTGAACTGACAATGAAGATTTCCCCTTGATGAGATATTGTTTAAAGCATGAATGTGTTTAAAAATGATCTTTGCAAGATTTTGTCTGATTTGTTTTACTGTTCCTTTATGATTCTGAAAATATAATAAACAAAATCAACCAATCTATTTGTCCTTCAAGCTTAAAGCTGTCATAGATTTCACATAATCTCTTGAAGGTTGTATTCGCTGCACTTTACCCACATTTTGACTGCTTCCACAGGTCTTAATGAAATGTTTGTTTATTGCAGCATCATTGTAAATCATCTTTTGCAACCTTACTCAGAACATCTGATTTCAGTGCATGTCGCTTTAAATTCCCTAAGAGCCACGCTTAACTCCACCCTCCCCTCTAGCATCACTAATGCTAATCTCAGCTGGCTAACTCCTAGGTCAGCTCGAGCCGAAGCCAATGAAAGTAAATTTGTCTTAAACAATGAATCAAATAAAGCATCAATGGTGGACAGGGTGTTATGTCTGTGTTTGCTCAATGAAACCAGCGGACACATCTACGTGTTGTGGGTTACTTTATTACACCAACCAATAATTAGAACAAGCTAACTTATAGCCTAAGCTAACCGAGGGGTGGTACAGGGCAGTTGACTGTTGGGAGGCGGAGTGCCAAAAGAGACCGACTCCCGCCGTTAGTCCTCCTTCATAGTCCTGCCGTGATGACGTCATCTCGTGCATGCGTCTCTGCGCCCGTGACATCTGTGGTACCATTTGCCATACATCACATGGGGGTGTGTGGTTTCAGTGGCCAATGGGATATGACCGTTACAATGAGCACAGAAATATTGGTGAATGAGGGGCTAATCTGCTAGCTTCAACTAGCCACCTTGGGTCTCAGATTGAGAAAATAAAACTCTAACTAAGCTTAATTAAGGTCTAAGAATGAAATATATGGTCAAGTGTTGTTAGATAAATAGGAATCTAGTGGGGGTGAATAGAATTTATAGAAAATAACCATCAAATCTGGCTGGATCTACAGTTGCATTCATGGCAGGCAGCCTTTCAGCCAGTCTCTGCTGGCTGAGGCGAGCTGCAGTAGGTTACAATGATTGACTTCAACCGCTTAGCCGAGCTAATACTGACAGATCGATGTGGCATCGTGGCAAAATTATAACAAAATAAGCCAGAATGAGGCAAGATATGTTATCGACTGTGGATTAGTGAACCAGGTGGAAACATGGATGTCTATTAGGGTGACTGAAATCTAAAGAAATCAACAATATAAACCATGGCTGTCTGGTAAGCCAACTTCCTTGTAGCAGTATTAGCTCTGAAGCTAATGTCTTGGCTGACCTCCTCGCTCCTCTGCATTTGCATATAGACAACTATGCTGGCCAGTAATGGAGCAGTGGCACATATCAAGGCTGAGCTGAACTTTTGTTGACACAGAGTAAAAAACCCTGAGGAGTTAAAATGACTCGGGCTGCGTGTCCACCAAATGCGTTTTTTCAGCTCTGGGCTGTTATTTTCCATTCATTCTCTATGTAGTCCAGTGTTTCCTACGACGCTGAAACACTTTCGGTGGTGGCTGTTTTTTGTCGCGGCACTCAGGGCGCTCAGAGTTGAAAAAAGTTCAACTTTTCAGAGACTGCAGCTGAGCTCGTCAATGTCAGACCTTAAGCAGCCAATCAAAACTGCTGCGTGGGCGGGACATAGGACGCCAGTACTAGTCTGTACTCAGACTCCTGCTTTCCGTGTCATCATATTTTACATCCAGAGCTGCTAGAAAACGTTTCCTGTCCATTGTTATTTAGAGACTGCTATTAAAAAATCAGTAGAAAGTCTGACAATAGGAAAAGCGGGAGTGATGAGCTGAGAGTGACAAGCTGTTGCTGGGATACAGGGCACAGACTTTTTTTTTTCCCCAGAGCGCAGCGCACAAACGCTGGGAAAAAAAAAATGCTCAGGGCGGGGGAGACAAATAACGCGTTTGGTGGACACGCAGCCTAATTGGACACAAAACCGTATATATAAAGGCTGTGTGCTTTTTTTTTTTAAAGAGAAGTGGGTGTTTTGATGTTTTTCCGATAATCACATGACCAATAGATCAGAAGGTCAAAGCCTACAAAAACACAATTTTTCAGTGAATGGGCCCTTTAAGTGTGGTGATATCAAATTCAAGCTCACTGATGGCCAACAGGAGCGTCATGAATAAACTTGCCTGGGTATTGATTGTTAGAATTATTTTCTGACTGGAAAAACAGAAGACACTTGTAACTGCAGTAAAGGGTAACTATAACATGCATGCAGTGTCCAGATGGTGTTTTTTAAAAATTATTTGTAGATAGTTCTAAATGTCAGGTTTTTGTGTAAAATGATAAACCACAGCAGTGTAGCTCACTTTTATATTCAACAAAATAACACATGGTCTTTGTTTTTTCAGCATTAGTTAAAACAAATCAAAACAGAAATCATCAAATGCTGAACAACTTTATATAAAACTCCCAACTCTGCACTCCACTGAACAAGTTGCATTTGTATGAGCACTTTTACATTAATATAAATAATGATATTTGTCTTTCTGGCAACAAATAAGTATAGGAAAGCAAACGTAGTCTGTGTCCATCCATCCATCCATCCATCTTCTTCCGCTTAATCCTTTTCGGGTCGCGGGGGTGGGGGGGGTGGGGGGCTGGAGCCTATCCCAGCATCTTTGGGCGAGAGGCAGGGTACACCCTGGACAGATCGCCAGTCCATCACAGGGCCAACACAGAGAGACAGACAACCATTCACTCTCACAGTCATACCTAAGGACAATTTAGAATCCCCAGTTTTGATGCCAATAAACTTAACTTGCATGTTTTTGGCATGTGGGAGGAAACCGGAGAAATCCCGGAGTAAACCCACGCAGACACGGGGAGAACATGCAAACTCCTCACAGATCACTGTTGGTCAGGGGCTGGGATCGAACCCAGGATCCCCCAGCCAAGGGTGAGTTGCTGTGCTGCCACAGTGCTAACCACTGCGCCACCGCGCTGCCCCTCATATTTTATAATTTTCATGCTTTGTTTCAAAAACTCTGAAAAAGTTGTACGCTTTTGAACATGATGGTGACTAAACATGAGACATGTTTTTGGTTTAATTTGACAATTAAATACATTCATATTTCCCCATCTGCCTTGAAACAATCTGTACTTTTTAAGCTTGTTTAGTTATTGTTATAGTTTAAAAGTAAGATGATGTGAATTTTTATCCTCTGATACTATCTTTACCCTCAGTAAGATTGAAGGTGTAACCTTGGCCCTGCCACAGATCAGATATTGAAAGAACTGCCTCATTAAATTAAGTATAACAATTATTTAGTTCACATAAAATATACTGGAGGGCCGTATCTGGCCCTCCCTGGCCTTGATATTGATACACCCTCTAATATTCAATCAATAAGGTGCACAACTTAGTATTCATTATGCCACGTGGTCAAGTATTTTTAGGTCACAGTTGTGTCCGTAAAAAAGGAGGAGGTGAGGTGACAGTTTACAATTTTTATTAAAACCAATAGGAACAAAACAGGAGTCGCTCCACACAGGTCAAGGGTCCGCAGCAAAAGAGACAGAGCCACTTCCGCCATGGCCCCTCATACTCCCTGTGGCGCCACCACCGGAAAGGTGGAGCATCATCTCCCACTACACCCAGGGCACCGCCATATTAGTACACCCAACTACAGTATATACATAATATTAATATCTAACATTCCTCCCCCCCAAAGAAAATGGCAAGCAGACTAATTGGGCCCTCCAAAAATTTACAACCCAACTCACATGCTAAGCATCAAAGTATAGAACATAAATATACAAAGCTATCCATGCACACAACACAAGCCTTGCGGATTATTCCGCCATTTCAATCATTACAGTCTTTAAACATAAAAAGGCCACGTAAAAAAAAAAAAAAAAAAAAATTCCAAAGTAATTATATACATTTCTAAAACCCTTCAATCAATAAACACTTACAAACAATATGTACATTAACCTGATGGCGGTCCCAAATCCCCCACTCAGCATTCCCACCCCACAACATGGGCAACTTAAACACACATGTTCTTCTTCTCACCACACACGCGCACACACAGGGGACATCAGACAAAAGTTACGCGGTTTCAAAATCAAGAGAACAGCAACAACATTAACATAACATAGTATAACACAACATCCCGCTAACCCCCCTTTAAAGTCCAACTAGGGACTCCCTGGAGTCCCACCTCTGGAATGTCTGTCTGGCGGCTCTCTCCCAGAGTGTCTCCGCCATTTCCTTTCTGGAGACGGGATGCGCTGGCATGTCTTCTCCCCCATATGCTGCAGCTCGTTTGGGTGCCTCCTGGATCCATCAGACAGTTCTAAATAACCGTCCATGCAGGCCATCACCACCCGTAACCGTCCCTGGTCATCTCGCCGATCCTGTGTTCTGCGGAGTCCTCCAAGCCGAGACTCAACCCTAGGGCAGACCTCGTTGCCAATATTTAGGGGAGTTCTCACTGGCTTTCTAGGTCCACCACGTCGTGACCGGGCTTTTCTTCGGTGTTGGAGAGTCTCGCTGACCCGGTCCGAGCTCCGCCTTGGATCCTGCTCACAGGTGCGTCTGGGAATCGCACCACTCAGTCTCGCCCCACTCTCTTTCATTTTTAGCGCCGAATCAGCCACAGCAGCGCCCAGTTCTACGGTAGCACTCGGCCGGACTCCGGAACTACAAGGTGCCTGCACGCTGGCTCCACTCACTGCCACAGGTGTCCGTCCATGCCGTTCAGGTCCCTCGTCCAGGGTACTGTGAGCTCTGGCACCGGAAACTCCCCGTGATGACGCTCCATAGTACTGGTACAGCCCATCTTCACTCATTCCGAGCAAATTACAATCCCACACTTCGTTATCATCTCCCACAAAGAAGGGTCATTCCCATAGCCCACAGCTGGACCACTCCTCCTCGACGCCATAGGCTATTGAGAACCCGAGCCCATAAAACAGGTCACAGCCCATCAGGTTTGACCCCTCGGTGGACACTATGAACTCAACACCACACATCTCTGCTGACCTGTATCTCACCGATGGCAGTAGTGAGCCCATGATGTCGAAGAGGTTTTTGCCGTAGCCATAGCAAGCTACATCAGACCTGCTTACCCTATAATGTGGGGAAAAAGTTCTTCACTGTGAACCAGTTCAGGATGGAGACTGCCGATCCCTTATCCAGCATCAGCAGCACCTCAACCCCATCCAATGCGATGTTACAATAAATTCGTCCATCTGTGCTCGGTGAGACCATGTGAACTACTGTAGGTTCCCTTGTGGAAGAACCCCCTTCTGGTCTCCGGTCCCCTTGCTCAAAGTTTTTGCAGGCCCTAGCAAAGTGGTGGAACAGACCACACTTTCCACAGCGCTTCCCTCTTGCTGGATAATCTCTTGCCTTGTAGCGGTGCCTGGCGGACCCACAGCCATAACACCTTGGCGTCCCTGGGGTGGACCTAATTCTTATGGTGGCAGCATATTCCTCATCACTTTCGCCGTCGTCGCTGTCCAGATCCGTGGCCAACGCCTTCCATTGTTTCTTGTCCCTCCGCAGCTTGTCATCTTCGCTGAGATTTTTGGCCAGCTTATCTGCTGCCTCATACTGCTGTGGTAATTCCATGGCGGTGATCAGCATCAATTCCCCAGTGTATGTAAGGAGACGTGCCCTTGCGGAGGACCCAAGTACATGCTCTGCCAGGTGGTCGCGGACCATTTCTTTCTCTAAAACACTGAATTGGCACTCTCCTGCCAGCTGCCATAAGTCTGCCACAAACTGTTGCACTGACTCACCCGGCTGCTGGCGTCGCTGTCGAAACTGGATTCTCTTCATGATGCTTTTTCCGGGGCGCGAAAATAGCCCCGCCATTAGCTTCTCCACATTGTCAAAAGTGTCACCACCTCCTAGCGTACTCAGAATCCTCTGGCCCTCCATTCCAAGGTTATGGACCAGAATTTCCTTCACATGCAGCTTTTCGAGCTCGCCGAGGTCCAGAGCAATGAGATAATTTTCAAAGGCAGCATACCACCTAGCCCAGGGAATGGGTGGCTCTCCTGGAGTCTCCAGAAACAGCCGAAAGGCGGTAGCATGCTCCATACCTTTTGCCCTCGTTGCCAAATGTTGTGTACGTAAAAAGGGAGGAGGCAAGGTGACAGTTTGCAATCTTTATTAAAACCAGTAGGAACCAAACAGGAGTCACGCCGCACAGGTCAAGGGTCCACAGCAAAAGAGACAGAGCCACTTCCGCCATGGCCCCTTGTACTCCCCGTGACACCGCCATCGGAAAGGTGGAGCATCACCTCCCACTACACCCAGGGCACCGCCATATTAGTACACCCAGCTACTGTATATACATAATATTAATATTTAACAGTTACATTTCCCTAAATGTTTATAACATTATATTGAAAGAAAAATGCAGAACAAACAAACTAGTAAAGAGACAATGTGACTGACTGAATGCAATAAAATACATAGAATCTACAATCACCAAGTCTCTGCTACTCAGATAGGACTATTTGGCAGTTTTTCTGTCAAGGTGTCAGTTTGCTTTCCAAAAAGGTGAAAAAAAAAAATCCAAGTAAAGATAGAAACAAAACCAGGTTTGTTTTGAAACCATTGTTTTGGCAATTTAATGTGGAAAATTTTGTGAAGTATCCTCAACTAGTATTCAAGTTACAGCATTACAGTAAACATAGGTACCCCAGCACATAAAAATACAGGGCTACGGAGAATTCACTGATATCACAACATGCTTTGAATATGAACAAGATTAACAAAAGCAACCCTTTAAAGCATCATATTTTTGAGTTTATTCCACAGTTCCACAAATTGTAAATTTGGATAACTGGTGGTGAACAGGTCAATCAAGGTAGCTGTGTAGTAATCATCAAAACCATTTTTTTTATAGGGGCTATAAGTCAGCCTATTAGCCTATAAAGTAGATCGTATAACGCCAGTCCTCAGATCTTTACACAGGCTTCCTGTCTGTCAGAGAATATATTTCAAAATACTGCTGTTGGTTTATAAAACCCTGAATGGTTTAGGGCCAAAATACATTTCAGATCTTCTGGTCCATTATGGACCACCCAGAGCCCTCAGGTCGTCAGGGTCAGGCCTGCTTTTTGTGTCCAGAGTTGGAACCAAACATGGAGAGGCAGTGTTCAGTTTTTATGCTTTTCACATGTGGAACAAACTCCCAGAAAGCATCAGGACTGCTGAAACTATCAGCTGCTTTAAATAGAGGGTAAAAATGTTATTTGCCTCTGCCTTTCAGTAGAACAATTGTTAATGTCCCACAATGCACTGTAACTTTTATTTCTTGCACTTTATGTCTTATTCTATTTGAGCTTGTTTTTGTTTCTCTTTAATTCATTTTTTAGCTTGCTTTATTCTTTATTTCTTTTGCAACTTGCTATAATGCTTTAATGTTTTATTTAAAGCACTTTGAATTGTCTTGTACATGACGTGTGTTATACAGAAACTTGCCTTGGTTTATGGAGAAAACGGGGGCTATTGAGAATGCATTAGAATTTCGAGGGCTGCGGTTCCTAGTCATAATAACTCATTGTAATATTTCTATTACAATGGGTCATGACATATACTGTGCATAAATCATATTAATGGTACTTAACTTTAATTGGCTGCTATTTTTTTAGATATTCAATGGGTGCTACAGAGAATACAATATATTTGAAAGAGCTATTTTGCATGATTCCACATGTCATATTATTTATATCTGCTATGCAGTATCACAGCAAGGTGTTTATTCATCACATGGCCTACTCATATGTGTGAAATTGGGTTCATAGTAGGGCTGGGCGATATGGCTTTTAACATATATTGCGATTGCGATACATTTGGGGTTTTATCGCGATACACAATGTATATCACGATATTTTCAGATTCCCTGTGAACCATTGTATAAATGTTCATTTAAAACCTTTGTATAAAATGACAGCAGCATAATAGAAACAGACTCTCGTATTGTTGTTGTTTTTTTTTAAATTGCATGCAAAAGGGGGGGGGAATGGGGTGTAAAATCAAGTCAAATTTAGCAAACTTTATTGAAACAGTTAAGGCAGCTCCACTCATAAATTTGCAACAAATGAGAGTAAATAAATGGGAGGCCTTCCTATTCACCTGATTCTTAAAGACCACAATAAAACCAAAACAAAATTTTAAAAAAGGACTCAAAACAATAAAAAAATCCATTAAGCAAGAATTCTAGAGAGAGATGTTTCAAAACCATATAAATTAAAGTGCACTTTTTTCTGTTTGGTCATGTTTTTAACAATAGGAACCATGTCTTTGGCATTATAATTTGTGAGTGCAGTGGTGATCTTCTTCCGTTTGCACTGTTGTCATATGGGATGCATTTTTCAAAGGAAGATGCCAGTCATTTACCTTGGAAATCCTTGTTTCCTTTAATGTTATTTTTTGTGGGGACTCTCTGGGATTTTGACAAGAGGATTTTACTGCATTCTTCATATTGCCGTGGATGACATCTCAAGTGGTGAAATAAATTAGTGGTGCTGCTACCTTTAAAGACAACGGCTTTGCAGCATATTTTGCAGAAAACTTTCTTTTGTTCAGTATCTTCCTTCTGAATTCCGAACCACTGCCAGATAACGGAGCTGGTGCTTTTTTGCTTTACTTGGGGGGTCTCCCCGCACTCTGCCAGTGTTGCCAGATTGTGCATAAAAAAAGCGTCTCTGATCCACAAAAACAGGCTCAAAAGAAGCAGTTTCCAAAGAAAAAAATGCAGTTAAAAGCAAACCTGGAAACAACCCTGATGCAATACACAACCACAGTGGGAGTCTGAGCTCTAGTGCAGCTGTGTGAGAGGACTTCAGACGGATAAATAAATGCTGATGGCTTACATTGATGTGACAATTTATGCTTGATATCCACGATAAAGGCATTTTATGTATCATGCATAGTAGAATGTATTGATATATCGGATATATTCGGTGTATCGGCCAGCCCTTGTTTATAGATATGTTGTATCACTGTTATGGGTGAATACACGCAACAAGAACAGATCATTCGAAGAAGCTGACTGTTTTGTGCAATCTGGTCATCCTGATGCACCTTCACCTGAAAATATCAAGATAAAGATGTTAATTCATGAAAATGTTATTTATCAGTTGTGAACATGCATATTTATTCAATTAACGTATTAACAGTACAGTTACAGTAAAGTGAGATGAAATAACATTTTGCTGTATATTTACCTCCCAGTTCCATCATTCATGATCAAAAATGGAGATATCATTTCATTTCAATTTTTTAAACTTTTTTTTACAGCACCAAGGGCAGAAAATATTTTTGACTAAAATATTCACATAATTCTTCTTGAATGTTTGCATAGCATTATGAATAAGTTAATTGATGCCATGAAAGAAAAATAATAATAACAAAATAGGTGTGGTTGTCCCAAAAGGCTTATCACAACAAATAACAATGGCAAAACAGAAATCACAATAACATTAACTCAAACCAGAAAAGGCTGCTTTCACCATGTATGTATCATGTGTATCAGGGGTTATTTTGACTCGACCCCCCCCCCCCCCCAACCCCACACGCGTTTGCGCAGTCATGCACACACACACACACAGACATAAACACATGACCACCACCAGGCTGTGACAGCAATACTTAATATTAGGAAGAAATTTCAAGGGTTTCAAAATCATCACTGCTGCCAAAAAAAAAAAAAAACTGCCTTCATTGCGTTCGATATAGTCTGTTGCAATCAGTTAATTTTTCATATTTCATTAAACAGAATAACCCCATGCTTCCCTCACCCCTGCAGCTCTCCTGCAAAATGGGAACAAACCTCTGTGGTTAAATGTGATTTTTTTTTTTGGGGGGGGGGGGCAGAAGCTCCTATTTATTCTCCACAGCTGTACAAATATGTGTTTTGATAGAATAGAAAAAAAAGCAACTGTAGCTCTCTTGTATTTTTTTTCTTGTGATTGTAGCTATACATTTTCCCCATCTAATTTTAATATTTTTCCACAAATTCACAGCTTCCTTCTCGCAAATTTCAGACTTTTCCTACTTGTATATTATACTTTTTTCATGTAAATTTGAGACTTTTTTTCTCAGAATTTTGAGATCCTTTTTCATCAATTTTCTTTTTCTTTCTCTTCTATTGTCTGGCAAAAGGTGGTCTATTTACCTTAAATAGGGGACTATTTCAGGTAATATAATTTACCCATCAGTGATTATGTAGCAGCCCCGAAGGGGTGTCCCATGCTTTTGGAGTAGTTTTCAACCACTTCCCCTTGTAAACTGATTTCAAATGCCAAGGGAGCAACAGCAGCCCATGTGAAAATCCAGTTCTCTAAATTAGCCAGTAAATGCACACCAGGATGCTTAGTCAGTAGCTAACACTCTCTATGTCTATCGCTATCTCTGTCTGTCTCTCTGACCCTACACGTTCCACGGTTCATGATTTTTATGCAGGACATACTCTAAGTTTTCAGCTCTCTTTTTGCCACAGTACAGACAGTGCACCCTAATATTTCTGATTTTTGAGCCATTTCCCTTCATCTGGCGCCAAATGAAAGCATATGGCACATTTACTTCCTGTTGAAAAGATGGGCAGTATGTCCATCCAATCAGTGATGATAATTGGCAATCCCAGGTTGTAGGAAATCACTTTTTCTGGTTTGAGTTCATGTCACTGAGATTTCCATTTTACCATTGTAATTTCTTATTTGCTGCAGTGTTGTCTGTTGCTGTGATTTGCCCTTCATGTCACTGTAAATATGTAATAATAATCATCATCAATGCATCTAAACTATTTATCAAAGGTGTATGTCTTAACCAAGGATGGAAATTAGATTTTTTTATAATGCAGTTTCAAAGGCTGAAAAAGCTTTTAACCTGCGTTTAATTATTGGTTTTTCTGAAGAGATGAAATGCAGAAAAAAAAAATTAGAATGGGGACAAATGTAACTTAAAGATTAATTCACAAGTAAAGTAGAATTAAACTGAATTGTAAATGTGAAAGTGGTCTTTTTTAAACTTGGGGTCTAGTTAAAAAATGCTTCCAAAATCATATATATATACATTTACTTACTGGACTATTGCATATGCAGTTTTAACCAATAATAATGCATTTTAATATGTTCATGTTCCCAGGTCCCGCAGGTCACATGGAAGTACTGCCAGGCAACGCCCAAGTGTGTCCGGTAAGAGAGAACTCAAAAAATGACCTTCATGTCTACACCCTGTATCTGTTTAAAAAGGTGCTTCATAGCTTGTTTTATTTCTTGTATCAGGATTTAGACTCATCAGATGACGAGTACGACAAGAAAAAAGGAAAGAAGAAGAAGAAAGATAAGAAGAAGAAGAAAAAGAAGAAGAAGGTAATTCCAAACCTATATTATGATGCAGCAGATTCACAACAATTATAGGCACCTTTTTATCAATCAGTAAACCATTCATAAAATGAAAACATGAAGTGACTTGAATTTCACTCAGCGATGCAAACCCACACTTTTTACAGCCCTCGTTCCCCACCACACGTACTTACTGTTTTTTTGTTTTGTTTTGTTTGTTTTTTTTTTTAAATTAAAGTGACTATGGTCCAGAATAGATTTTGACCTTTTATGACCCTGTGACCTTGATGTTTGACCTTTTCACCTCAAAAAGATAGCCATTGGCGCTAGTCCCAAGGACACCCTATGTACCAAGTTTGGTGGCTGTAGTCTCATTCCTTGCTGAGTTAGCACACGGGTGACCATGTGACCTTTTCTGACCCTGCAACCTTGCCCTTTGACCTTGTGACCCCAAAAATGTAGAAACACATGCTAAGCCTGAGGTTCACCTGAATATCAAGTTTGGTGACCCTAGCTTTATTCTTTCTCAAGTTACAGCGCAGACAGACAAATGGACAGATGGATGTGACCGCCCTACCTAATAAGTATGACTTCTCTCTTTTTGTTATGGTTCTGAAAATCCACTGTGTTTTCTTTTTCCCAGGAATCGTCTTCTTCATCAGACAGTTCTTCTGACAGTGAGGAGGAAAAGAAGAAAAAGAAAAAGAAGAAGAAGAAGAAGAAGGTGATGTGGAATGATTAGGAGCTGTATGTACTTCTGTGTAAATACAAATAATCACAATTAGTTTTTTGTTTTTTTTTGTTACAGGAGTCCTCTTCTGATAGTGAGGATGAGAAGAAGAAGAAAAAGAAGAAGAAGGACAAGAAAAAGAAGAAAAAGAAGGAGAAGGTGATGGTTGCATTTCTTTATTTTCAACTAGTATCAAAACAGCAACTGATTTTAATAGACTTTTCCCCACAGGACTCAAGCTCTTCTTCAGAGGACTCTTCTTCTGATAGTGATGATGACAAGAAGAAAAAGAAGAAAAAGGACAAGAAGAAAAAGAAAAAGAAGGACAAGAAAAAGGTAGATGTGTTTTCCAGTGTGCTTAAACAGTTCTGCTGACCCCGCACATATTAAAGATGCTTTAGACTATTAGCATACATTTTTTTCTAACATTCTTTTTTGTTTTATTTATTCATCTATGGATCATCTTTAAGTTGCCCTATTTTTTCATTTATATGATGCAGGATTCCAGCTCTTCATGTTCGTCCAGTTCCTCCTCTGACAGTGATGGTGACAAGAAGAAAAAGAAGAAGAAAGAAAAGAAGAAGAAGAAGGACAAGAAGAAGGTATGATTCTTCTGTATACCCTCTACACAGGGGTGGAGATCATTGAGAGACTGTTGAAAGATCTGGCCAATTTTTGATCTATCAATGATCTTCAGTGATCTCCACAGTCTCCTCAAAGTTTTGACTCAGTCCAAAACACACAAGGATCTCCCAAATGATCCAAAAGCTCAACAATTGGCCCAACCTCTCAACGATCTCTGTGCTATGCCCTTACTTTTTTTTTTTAAGAAGCCTTGAGCCAAACAAGCCTTACATGTGTAATGTGACAGGCTAAACTTGTAAAGCTTGTGGTGTGCAGCAGTTTTTTAGCTGTCATGCATCAGATGTGAATGGGCGTATAACTTTTGTGTTCACTCTGTACCAGATAACAATGAAAACCAAATTCCTGAACAACACTTCACCCACCTGCTGAGGTAATGAGGAAGAGCTCCTCTGCCTGTCTGAACCTGCTGGAAAACAGCATGGTGGGGGGAAAAAATATCTCGGCTGAAACATGAAAGGCCTTAAATGCTTTTTTTAATTGTTTTGGCTAATCACACACAAGTTCATCATGGCTTGAATCGAACTTTATCTAACTGCTCTAGGTATATGAATAGTTGCACATACTGTATATCCAAGGCTTCATTTGAGCTTCTGTGCTTACTGGCCTCTTTGACTAGTCATTTTCCAAAGTTAGTTTAGCAATCTTTGCTATTGAAAGTGACATTTTGAGCAATTCTTGGCCATGCAACCTTTTGATATAAAAAAGTTCTGTATTTTTTTTTATGGCCTGAACAAAGGCAATAAAAACAGATGATTACAATGCTAACCTAAGTTGTCAGTATTTGGGCATTTTCTCCATCAAATTTGTAGTCCCCCCCCCCCCCCATATAAATGCGTGACTGTCTTTCTCATTAGCAACTTTAACCACAAATTTGCATAATTTTATCAAAAATTTACAACTTTTTAACAAGATAATTTTCCTACCCTTACTTTTAGGTTTTCCTTTTTACAGCTGTGCAGTTTTTGTCTGACAACTTTGGACTTTATTTTAAAGGGGTCATTGACTGAAAAATGGTGTGTTTGTAGGTTTTAACTATCTCAAATGTATCAACTGGTCACGTAATTAGCCAAAACCTTTCCAGACAGTCAACGATCTGAAAAAAGCACACTGCCTTTATCTTGTTTTTCTCTCAGAGAAACTCCCCAAAATGCTTTTTGACTCTTCCGAGTAAGTTTCCTACATCAAGTCTTGAAAAAGCACACCCACTGCCGTCCTAAAGACCCACCCACAGCTCTATTATTGTCCTGCCTAGCTGTCCGTCATGTAGATGACGTGTGGGCTAAAGGTAGCCTATTAGCCTCTGAGCTAGTCCACGAGCTAACACTGGTACCAGGATACTGGCTGTAAGTGTGGCTTATATTGTTATTTTCTTCAGATCTCAGTCACCCTGATAGCCATCCCTGTTATCACCTGGTTTACTCCAGCCCATTTCTGAGTGGTTTTGTAATGATTCGCTCAGACCGGCACACCGGTCGCTGCAGTGGCCTGGGACCAGGGCTACTGGTGTTCTGCCGAGAACTCCCCCGGATGCAATTCTCAGCTGGCAGGAGAGTTATGGGCGATCCGCCACAGAATCACGGCAAAACCACTGAGAGATCAGCCGCAGTGACGTGAAGCACACCGCTGAACCAGGTGATAACAGGGATGGCTATTAGGGTGACTAAGATCTGAAGAAAATGGCAATATAAGCCGTGCTTACAGCAAGCGTCCTAGTAACAGTGTTAGCCTGTGGGCTGATAGCTCAGGGGCTAATGGGCTATCTCAGCCTTTAGCTAGGGACCACATTGGAAATAAGTGTTTTCACTTTCATTTGTCGTCCTGGATTTTGTATGAGGTTTCATACAGTGGGGAAAATAAGTATTGAACACCTCAACATTTTTCTCATTAAGCATATTTCTGATGGAGCCGCTGACCTGAGATTTTCACCAGATATCAGTAATAACCCAAGTAATCCATACATACAAAGAAATCAAGGCAACTGTGTTCACAAAACAAGTTATATTTAATAAAGTGGAATGACAGAGAATAAGTATTGAGCACGCTTGGTGAAATTCATTTATTATTTAGTAGAAAAGCCTTTGTTGGTAATAACGGCTTCAAAATGCCTCCTGTATGGAGAAACTAGGAGCAGGCATTGCTCAGGAGTGATTTTAGCCCATTTTTCAACACAAACTGGCTTCCATTCTTGAAGGTTCCGTGGGTGTCTTCTATGAACTCTGATCTTCAGTTCATTCCATAGATTTTCAATTGGATTCAGGTCAGGTGACTGACTGGGCCATTCAAGCAGCTTCATTTTCCTTTTCTGGAGCCAGTTGAGAGTTTCCTTGGCTGTGTGTTTGGGATTATTGTCTTGCTGAAATGTCTACCCTTGTTTCATCTTCAGCATCTTGGCAGATAGCAAAAGGTTCTTATCAAGGATGTCTCTGTTCATTTGTCCAATCATCTTTCCTTCAATTATATGAGGTCTGCCTATACCATGTGCTGAAAAACAACCCCACACTATGATGCTACCACCTCCAGACTTCACTGTTGGTATGGTGTTTTTAGGCTGATGTGCAGTGCCATTTCTCCTGCAAACATGCTGTGTGTTGTGGCATCTAAAAAGTTAAATTTTGGTTTCATCTGACCAGACTATGTTATGTTCTCCCAGTGTTTTACTGGCTTCCCCAAATGTTGTGCAGCAAACTTTAAATGAGCTTCAATATGCTTTTTCTTCAGCAATGGAGTCTTGCGAAGTGAGCAGACATAGAGCCCATGTCGGTTGAGTGCATTACTTATTGTTTTCTTTGAAACAGCAGTACCTGCTAACTCCAGGTCTTTTTGGAGCTCTCCATGAGTGGTCTTTGGCTCTTGGATAACTCTTCTGATAATTCTTTTGACTCCTCTGTCAGAAATCTTGTGAGTAGCTCCTGGTCATGGCCAGTTTATGGTAGAATGATGTTCTTTCCACTTGTGAATGATGGCTCTAACAGTCTTCACTGGAACGTTCAGCAATTTTATAAATGCTCCTGTAACCAGTGCCATCATTATGTTTTGTAACAATAAGGTTGCGATGGTCTAGAGAGCTCTTTGCTTCTACGCATAATGAGTTCTTTGTGGTGTGACAATCTAATATTCACAGACCTTTTAAAAAGCTATCAGTCAGGACTTAACCAGCTGAAATTAATTTGCACTGATGAGGGATGGGATGGCTTCCTAAATTCTGATGGATTTCAGCTGGTTTCTTGGCTTTCTATGCCTTTTTGCACCTCTTTTTCTTCATGTGTTCAATACTGATTCCTTGTGTCATTCCACTTTATTAAATACAACTTGTTTTGTGAATACAGTTACCTTGATTTCTTTGTATGTATGGATTATTTGGGTTGTTACTGATATCTGGTGAGAACCTCAGGTCAATGGTTCCATCAGAAATATGTTTAATGAGAAAAATGTTGATGTGTTCAACACTTATTTTCCCCGCTGTATGTATATTTCCATTTTCTGTGTTTGTATACCATATTTAGTGCCATTTGATCCGAATAAAGAAATCAAAAAAATGAAAAAAATTAGATGGCCGTGCGAGTCATGGACTGGTAGAGTTGGCGATCTGCCGCAGAATTATGACGAAGCCTCCGTCTTGCTGCAATCAGTGTCCCTGGACCAGATGCTGCTGGCTGGAGGCTTCTGGCTCTCATGCACAGCCCCCCACTGTCCTCCATGGATCTGCGTGACTCTGTGATGTTCTACTGGGCAGCGTAGTCACTCCAGCTCCCAGCTGGCCGCGAGAGCAGCATGGAGTCCCACAGAGTCACAACGCCCTTTGAAATCCCTTGGCTCGGTCGCTCACCTCGGGTTACGGGCCAGGTCTCGGTTGCAGCAATCGGGGAAGCCACGAGATACACCATTGACTGTCAATCAGTGAACCAGAGCGCTGCTCATCCGAGCTGGGAAGCTAGAAGCTAGTTAGCTACAACGGCTAACTGATGTAAGAGGGAGGGTGGAGTTGAAAAGGTGAAGCATGGTTCTTAAAGTGACAGGCCTTATATCAGACCATTTCAAGAAAGCCAAGAAAAATATAAAACAAATTTGCTCCAGTAATTAAAAAATTAAAGAAAATGTGAACAAAATACAGTGGTGTGAAAAAGTGTTTGCCCCCTTCCTGATTTCTCATTTTTTTGTTTGTCACACTTAAATGTTTCAAATTATAGATAGATAGATAGATACTTTATTTCGAACAAAAAAGTATAAGAAAATCAAAACAAATGACAAATGCAATAAAGTAACAGTATACAGTGTTCGAAAGGGAGAAGGAAGAAGTGAACACTTATTAATTCCATCTCCTCTTTTCCATAAATACGCCCATGTGAATTATATACAAATTACCACCTTTAAGACCCCAAGTAAACAATTTACTGTATTTTTTACATATCAACATTAACACCCATCCATCCTAACATACATTGATGTCCATACATCAAAACCAGCCTCAAACAACACAGATATACACAGTGCTGTCCCACCCACCATTCCATAGTGTCCCATAATGTCCCAGAGTGAGCATAGTGAATCGTACATCTAAATACTACCCTTCTAACATATATCCTTTCATCAAATAATGTTTATACCTCTTTTTGAATTGATTTCTGTTTGTACATAGTTTCAGTTCCGGCTCCAGACTGTTCCACAAATCCACCCCACAGACAGATATGCACATACTTTTCTTGGTTGTTCGTATCTTGGGTTTTGTAAAGTTTAAGTCTCCTCTCAAATTATGATCATTGTCTCTTTTTTTTAAAATATTTTTTGTATATTAGTTGGGAGTTGATTATTAATTGCCCTGTACATTAATTGTGCTGTCTTAAATTTAACTAAATCGATGAACTTTATGACATGTGACTTTAAAAACAATGAATTGGTATGGTCTCTATATCCTACATTGTTTATTATCCTTATAGTTCTTTTTTGTAATGTGCATATTGACTGTAGGTTGGTCTTGTAGGTGTTTCCCCAGACTTCTACACAGTAGTTAAGATAAGGTAAAAACAGTGAATTGTACAGTAAGACCAATGATTTATAGTCCAAGATGTGTCTGGTCTTCCCCAGTATGCCTATACATTTTGCTAACTTGGCCCGGATGTGACTGATGTGAGGTTTCCAGCAGATTTTATTGTCTAGCGTCACCCCCAGAAACTTATTTTCCTGTACTGTTTCTATTTTGGTATCATCTATCGTTACCATTATTTCATGATTTATTTTATAATTTCCAAACAACATAATCTTTGTTTTTTTAGATTTAGAGAGAATTTATTTTTGTTGAACCACTGCGTTAACTGTGGACGTTGTACCGGTCTGTTGTGGTGAAGAGGGAGCTTAGTTCTAAGGCAAAGCTGTCGATTTACCAGTCAGTCTACGTTCCTACTCTCACCTATGGTCACAAGCTTTGGGCAATGACCGAAAGAACGAGATCGCGGATACAAGTGGCTGAAATGAGCTTTCTCCGTAGGATTGCTGGACTCACCCTCAGAGATAGGGTGAGGAGCTCAGTCATCCGGGAGAGGCTCAGAGTAGAACCGCTGCTCCTCCACATTGAAAGGAGTCAGTTGAGGTGGTATGGGCATCTGATTAGGATGCCTCCTGGACGCCTCCCACTTGAGGTGTTTCAGGCACGTCCCACTGGGAGGAGACCCCGGGGCAGACCCAGGACATGGTGGAGAGACTGTCTCCCAGCTGGTCTGGGAACGCCTTGGTATCTTCTCTGAAGAGCTGGAGCAGGTGGCTGGGGAGAGGGAAGTCTGGGCTTCTCTGCTTGAACTGCTGCCTCCGCGACCCGGACCTCCGGAAAAGCGGTAGAAGATGGATGGATGGATGGCACTGCATTAACTTTTCCATTTCAGTTGTGGCCACCTCTAAAACCTGCTGCATATTCTCACCAGTGCAAAGGATATTTGTGTCATCCGCAAACAAAATAAATTTCAGAATTTTTGATACTTGGCATATGTCATTTATATACAAAATAAAGAGTTTGGGTCCCAAAACTGACCCCTGGGGCACACCACAAGTGATGTCCATAAAGGGTGATTTGTGCTCACCAATTTGTACAAATTGTTGTCTGTTACTTAAATAACTTTCCACCCGACTCAGTCCTACCCCTCTTATCCCATACCTTTCCAGTTTCCTTAGTAGTATTCTGTGGTCAATGGTGTCAAAAGCTTTCTTTAAATCTATAAATACTCCTACAGCAACCTTTTTTTTTATCTCTACAACTAGTAATTTCTTCTATAAGTTCGATCAGTGCCAAAGATGTAGATTTATCTGCTCTAAAACCATACTGGCTATCTGTAAGGAGGTTGTGTTTTTCAATGAAATCATCCTGTCTCTTAGTGAAGATTTTTTCAAGTATTTTGGAGAACTGTGAGAGTAAAGAGACTGGCCTGTAATTTGTGAAACAATGACTGTCTCCTGTTTTGTATAGAGGTATTACTTTTGCTATTTTCATTTTGTCTGGAAATTTACCAGTTTGAAATGACAGGTTACAGATGTGGGTGAGTGGCTTAACAATTCCTTCAATTACTTTTTTCACTATTGTTATGTCAATTTCATTCCAGTCCGTTGATTTTTTGTTCTTAAATTTACTCACAGTCTCGATAATTTCCTTTTCAGTAACTGCACCCAAAAAGATTGTGTTAAAATTATCAAACAAATTTAAATATTAGACAAAGATAACACACGTAAACACAAAATGCAGTTTTTAAATCAAGGTGTTAAATCAAGGTGTTAAATCCAGGTGTTAAAAGGTGTTAAATCCAAATGTACATGGCCCTGTGTGGGAAAAAGTGATTGCCCCCCTGTTAAAACATAAATTAACTGTGGTTTATCACATCTTTGGAAAGCTGAGTTCAATTTCTCTAGCCCCACCCAGGCCTGATTACTGCCACACCTGTTCTCAATCAAGAAATCACTTAAATAGGACCTGCCTGACAAAGTGAAGTAGACTAAAATATCCTCAAACGCTAGACATCATGCTGCGGTCCAAAGAAATTCAGGAACAAATGAGAAACAAAGTAACTGAGATCTATCAGTCTGGAAACGGTTATAAAGCTATTTCTAAAGCTTTGGGACTCCAGCGAACCACAGTGAGAACCATTATCCACACATGGTGAAAACATGGAACTGTGGTGAACCTTCCCAGGAGTGGCTGGCCGACCAAAATTACCCCAAGAGTGCAGCGACGACTCATCCAAGAGGTTACAAAAGACTCCACAACAACATCCAAACAACTGCAGGCCTCACTTGCCTCAATTAAAGTCAGTGTTAATGACTCTACCATAAGCAAGAGACTGGGCAAAAATGGCCTGCATGGCAGAGTTCCAAAATGAAAACCACTGCTGAGCAAATAGAACGTAAAGGCTCATCTCAGTTTTGGCACAAAACATCTTGATGATCCCCAAGACTTTTGGGAAAATAATCTGTTGACTGAGAAGACAAAAGTTGAACTTTTTGGGAGGTGTGTGTCCCATTACATCCGGTGTAAAAGTAACACAGCATTTCAGAAAAGGAACATTGTGCCAACAGTAAAATATGGTGATGGTAGCATGATTGTCTAGGGCTGTTTTGCTGCTTCAGGACCTGGAAGACTTGCTGTGGTAAATGGAACCATGAATTCTGCTGTCTACCAAAAAATCCTGAAGGAGACTGTCCGGCCATCTGTTTGTGACCTCAAGCTGAAGCGCACTTGGGTTCTGCAGCAGGACAATGATCCAAAACACACCAGCAAGTCCACCTCTGAATGGCTTAAGAAAAACAAAATGAAGACTTTGGAGTGGTCTAGTCAAAGTCCTGACCTGAATCTGATTGAGATGCTGTGGCATGAGCTTAAAAAGGCGGTTCATGCTCGAAAACCCTCCAGTGTGGCTGAATTACAACAATTCTGCAAAGATGAGTGGGCCAAAATTCCTCCACAGCGATGTAAAAGACTCATTGCCAGTTATCACAAATGTTTGATTGCAGTTGTTGCTGCTAAGGGTGGCCCAACCAGTTATTAGGTTTAGGGGGCAATCACTTTTTCACACAGAGCCATGTAGGTTTGGATTTTTTTTCCCCCTTAATAATAAACTCCTTCATTTAAAAACTGCATTTTGTGTTTACTTGTGTTATCTTTGTCTAATATTTAAATTTGTTTGATGATCTGAAACATTTAAGTGTGAGAAACATACAAAAAAAAAAAGAGAAATCAGGAAGGGGGCAAACACTTTTTCACACCATTGTATGTCACAAACATTTCATTAAGGCATGTGTGAGCTGTTGAAATGTGGGAAAAGTGCAGTCAGTGACCCCTTTAATGAATATGGTGAATTTGTAAAAAAAAACTGTAGTATCTAATAATCAGCAAGACCCAGAATGTTTTTCCTTTACATCCTTTTTCTAGTTAGTTTGAATGAACCTGTCAATAATGCACATACAGCATCTACTCTTGAACTTGTGTGCTATTATGGCTAAGGTATGGAAAAAAAAATATTGTCTGTGGTAATAAATAATCAGAATAAAACCTGGAAAAACACTTGAAAACAAATATTGCAAATACAATCCGTTTGAAAAACCCCTCACCTCATATTGTCTTTCAGAAGCTTTAGTCAAGATGAATTATATGAAGAAGGTTGACAGTGTTGTGTTCTTTAACAGGATGAGGAGCAGCCAGAGCCCTGCAGTAGTGCTAGTGCTGCTCTCTCAGCAGCAGGTAAGAAAAATAAGACAAAAAAGCCAGACTATTAAAATGAAATTAGTTTTGTGGTGTTGATGTACTATAATATTGCACTTTATCTGTGCAGGTGATGATCTTGCATGTGCTGATGGAGGTGAAAAGGCTGCTGACAAGGTGAAACACTCACATCTTCCCCAAGCCCTCAGCCCTGAACATGCACTCAGACACACAATAATTGTCTTTTTTCTGTCACCATAGGCCAAGGCCAAAGATCTTAAAGCAGCATCAAAAGACAAAGTCTGCGCTACTCTTGCTGGTTTGTGTGCAACCTTGACTGAGATTCTTATGGTTTCTGTTCTGGTAGAGTAAATAGCTTTCCACAATTCCCAGTTCACTATAATAGTCATGTCTCATATACTGAGTTTAGCTCAGTATATGAGACGTATAGCTGTCCCCTCAAAATGTGAGGGGTGTACTCACTTTTGTGAGCTACTGTATAGTGACAGGGATTGCTTGGAGAAATTACAGCCTCATTGGTTGATTTTTGATATAATCACCATCTGTTTTAACTGTATATATGTATACATCAAATCGTAGTAGGTTCTCTATAAAGTCAAACAATAGTTTGACGATTCTGAAATTGGGATACAACCCATTTTCTCCTAACTACTGGCTCCTGGTAGCTTTGGAAAACAACACACCAAATTAATACATCCATAAATATAAAAGGAAAATAGGTAAATGCGCAAATTTAACAGAAAGAACTCACATATTCATTTAAAAAACTTAGATGAAAAAAGTGGCACATTTAAAAGAAGTGTTGAGAGAAAAATATTGTTCATTTATAAGAAAAAAATTGCATTGATGAGAAATCTGCAAATTTAAGAGGAAAAGCTTTTAGATTTAAAACAAATAAAACGCAAAATAAGAAACAAATGTGAATTTACAAAAGAAGTGCCAAATTTTTGAAAAGGTTTGCAACTTCACAAAAAACTGAAAAATTTAGAGAAAAACACAAATTTTCACATTTCTAAGAAACAAATGCCAAATTTACAAGATGATGATGAGTAACAAACTCAAAAAGAAAAACTGAAAATTGCAGGTAGAAAACATACAGATTTAATTGAAAAAATAGCAATTTCAGAAAAAATAAAATGGTAAATTTGCAGGGAAAAAAGCTGCAAATTTAGGAGATAAAAAGTTGCATTTTTAACCACTTGCACTCCGGGCAATTTTCCTAAAAATGCCAAAAAATAACGTGCCCAAAGTAAATCGAAAGCTGTTATTCAACCCTTTGCAGCATCTTCATGGGGTTGGTCTCATTTAAAAGAAAACACTTTGAATTTTTTGGCAAAAAAACCATAATCTCTCTACGTGCTCCGGCCACTGAGTTACAGTCATCTAAACATACTGAACTTGAAGAAAAAAAAATTGGACACAGTGTTTTTTTGGATACAAATGCTTGTAAATAACACACAGCTGTCCGATCCGGCTGGAAAATGCAACAGAAATGTAGAACCAAGTGTTATCCAGCTGAGATCCAAATTTGGTAACAATACCACAAAAAATGAATATTTTACACAGCTTTGTTCTCAGGCTGTTCCCAGGCGTTTTGGAACTGTGCCAAATTGTGCCAAATGGCACAGTTTGGAAAAACGTCTGTAACTTTTGAATAATTCAATGTAGAAGCTTCATTTTAGGCTCTAATGAAAGGTCACACTCAGGGCTGTGTCTGTGTGTGTGTGTGTGGGCGGGGGGTTGTTCCCCCCCCCGCTACCAAGGACCAAATTCGGCCCTCTACATGACGGATTACACTCCTTGCATGCTTTCACAGCGGCTCCCCCCCCCCCTCACTACTGTGTGTGTGTGTGGGGGGGGGGAACCGTGAACGGACCATGAACGCCCCCCCCTTGCTACAGAAGAGGGCCATCGCTACATGATGGAATAGACTGATATGCTTCCTCCCGCGGACCGGGGGGCGTTCGGACCGTGGCCCCCCCACCGCTCCTCTTCTGCAGCGGGGGGGGGGGGGCGTTCACGGTCCGAACACGGCGTGCACGTACTTCGTGTGCAGTACAGTTGTAATTTACCGATCGGTCAAAAGTCATTTTTGGATTACAGTTTTCAGGGATAAATAATAATTTAGCTTATAACACCTTACCTCTTCAAAGCAGCAGAATCGCGGCGAACAGCTCTTCCCCCATTGTCAGACGAACGCGACGCTACTCCACTCGTGGATCCCGATCAACATAATTCCATTATTGCCGTTTTGGCGAATGATTTACGACTTTTGTCGTCAGCCTCCGTCTATTCTGCTGGAATGAGTGCAGGTCCCACTTGTGGGTGTTCTCCATGCTGCTGGGTGAGCCTGGGTCTGTAGGAGATTCGTACAGAGTCCTTCTGCAGCAGTAAATATCGCTTCACCCAGCCTGAATTTCTGTGCTTCAATTGGCTCCTGCGTTCACAGTAGGCGGGTCCTCCTTCCTACATTTTCATTCATTGGCTCCTCAAGGTTTCAGAAACCCAATTCAAGGCTCTTATTAGTCGAATGAGAGGTCAATCAGATGAACTAATCTGTTCGCGGCTGTGTTTGCAGATTTTTTTTTCAGTGGCGCTTGGAGGGCACACCACCTACACCATCACCATCAATATCCTTATCATGCGTCATGCGCACGAGGGCGCACAAGCGCGCTCTCGTGCGCCCTCGTGCGTCATAGGACGCAGAGACTTGCCCACCCGCGGAACAACGGAGCGCAAGTGGTTAAAAAAACTGAATGCTAATGTTTGCAAGTAGTTCGTATTTTTAATATATTTGATTTTAGGCTTCACTGTTTTTGTAGCTTTATGCAAAATAAATAAATAAAAATGCCCATTTTTTTCTCTAATTGTGTTGATCTTTGTTGTCCAGAAGGAGGGGCAAAGGCACTGCCTGATGGAGCTGAGCTAGTCGACCTGAGTGATGATGAGGGTGAAGGAGGGGGGAAGAAGAAGAAGGAGGAGAAGAAAAAGAAGAAGAAGGAGAAGAAGAAGAAAAAGAAAAAGGTAATTGATGATGCACCTTTTCCCCTGGCTGTGATGGGTCAGGTCTCTGGAGGTGAGGGAAGAGCCAAGCGTCACATCCACCTTCTACATTTTCATTGCTTATTCAACCATTTGTTCAGTTTGTTTCTTGTGAACAAGACGAGCCACACTTGTACTTGTACTTGTACACTGTAAGTGAGCTAGTTTTTCCATATTTAAAATGACTATAAATACTTGTTTTACAGCCTTTCTGCCACTGAAAAAACAAAGCAAAATAAAAACCTAATTAGTCTTAAATGCACATGATAATGATCAGAATGTATTCAGATCGTCTTCTGATAGCGATGATGACAAAAAGGATGAGAAGAAAAAGAAGGCGCACAATTTTAATACAATCAGTGAAATGAAAGCCGATAAAATGTTTGCGTGGACGGTGGATAAATTAAAAACTGCTGGTGACCCAATACTTGTTGATCTAATTGTATCTAACACCCTTTAAGTATAAAATATATGTATGTTTGATTTCATCAACAGGACGACTCCTCCTCCTCCTCCTCCTGCTCCTCCTCCTCCTCATCTGACAGCTCCTCTTCTGACAGTGAAGATGAGAAGAAGAAGAAGAAAAAGAAGAAGAAAAAGAAGAAGAAGAAGAAGAAGAAGGTTTGAGCCCCGTAGCCTTTAGTGTGTTCTTTTGTTCTGCTCTTCAGTTGTTTTGTTGCATACTAATAATGAATCTGTCATTTTGTTGCTAAGAAGAGGTTAATAGGTTCATTGATCAATGTTGAAATCCTTCTCCTCATCGTATTTATGCTCATGTTGCTGCTGTCAATTCACATCAAGTTCATATCTGAAGTGAGTTTAGAGGCAGCTAGAGTGCTGAACATATTGTAAAACTACTGGGTACGCAGAGATTGCATACCTCCATCAAGGCTGTTTGTCACTGATATGATGAAAAATTCTTTGTTGACAAAGCATTTTAAGTTCTGGCACGTCTGCGTCTTCAGGTTGATGAGCACATTATTTGTTATAGAATTAGCAAAAATAATAATAAAAAAGCTCAAGGGGGGGGGGGGGGGGGGTCCAGAATATGTATAGTGATCAAGATTTGTCCCAAAATGTAATGGGTCTATCATTGATCCAAGGATCACGTCTGATGACGATTTAATCAAAATCCATTCAGTAATTTTGGTATCCTGCTAAGAGACAATCAAACGAACCAACCCCAATGAACACGTTACCTTCTCGGTGGTAGTAACATATAGTATCAAGACAACTCTGAACAAAACGCCAGAGCTAGAAATACATTTGAAAATCAATAATGGTGGCGCCATGGGGTAAGCAATGGACAGCAAAATAGGAAAACATCTTGCTTCAATAGCAGCTTAACTCTTGCACTTTTACATATCCACTTTGTACAGTTTTATTTTTAATTATTCTTGTGTATGACTGTTTGTTTGTGATCTGCCAGGAGACTACAGATGCAAATTAGTAGTATTGCTAAATCTGGCATACTTACATTTTTCTTAATGTTCATTAGTATGTAATGTCCTTTTCAAATAAACATTAAACTAAACTAATTTAGCCTAACACACAGTGTTCTATAAATCTGTGCTGCCTATCTAAAAGTGTTACCCTGCATCTTTGCGCATGCACAGACCCATTTTTCTGAGCTCCGTTTCACGCCCATCATTTCATTCTGGCATACCTTGCTGGAGAAAGTATCTTTTCTTAATGTCTTCTGACATGTTCACGGTTATCAACAAAATTCAGCAGCCTTTCAGAAATCACAATTGAAGCTCTATTTAGTCAGACTTTGGAAAGTGCCTGTACAGTAGGTGGAATTATGAAATTATTCTTTGTTCCAACGCTTTTTGTCAGTAAGGAAATATGCTTTTGTCATAATGGCATTTTAAACCTGCAAGTACACATTACAGCCACTTTCAGAATATGTAAATAGAGCATCAAAACATGCGTCCCATGCTCTGACAGTGGCCTTAAAGTGACTAGAGGTGTAAAATAGTTTCTCTATCTAGTTGGATAATTATTTGATGGAGAATACCGGTATATCAAAATGTGCTATGCTCTGATAGTACATGTGACCCCATTTGTAACATCCTGAAGAGCCTAAGTCAAGCCCCCTCTACTTCAGCATATGGGACCTCACATCGGAAAAAATCTCAATTGAAGTGAATGGCAAGAGCGAAATTATCTTTTGATCCCAATCGAATTTTGCCACGAGTTACACATATGATGGTTGTCAATTTAAAAGGTAATTTTCAACATAAATAACAGTATAGATTTTTGTCAAACTGTTAAAGTATAAGGTTGTCATCATCATCATCATCATAGCAGTCTGTCATTGGCGACAATGACTGTTTCATTTAGGTCTGATCAGATTCCTCCACACAGCTCTGTCCTTAGCCTTCCGCTGCCAGGAACTCCTGTCTATGTCTAACTTCTTCAAGTTTCTTTTTACAGTGTCTTTAAATCTGAGCCTTGGTCTACCCTGATTGCGTTTGCCCTCGCATAACTGTGAGTAGACTAACTGCCAAGGGAGACGCTGGTGGTCCATCCTCTCAACATGTCTGAGGTTGTATAGATACGTAAATTGAAAAACTACAAACACAGACTTGCATAATTCATAGTTTTCAAAGCGCATCCAGGGGGAAGTAACTAACAGTCCTCTGGATCAGCTGCAGCTCTTAAAATACAATACATTTGTGTTGTTTTTCTCCTCTTTGGATCCTTCTTTCATCAGTCAGAAAACAGAAGGTGAGGTTTGATGAGGAAACCGCCATAACATCATGTGTAACTCGTGGCAAAATTCGATCGGGATCAGAAGATAATTTCTTTCTTGCCATTCACTTCAGTGGAGATTTTTTTTCTTAAGGTCCCATATGTGGAAGTAGATGGGGCGTGACTAAGGCTTTCTATTGGTTGTGAGTTATATCTCTAGGAGATGTACAAAAATCATACTGATTAACAGAGCAAAACAGTTTTTTTACAAAGTAGCATAAATCGATGGACTCTGCTGTCGATTGGCACTGTGGTACGATTTTTTGGTAGGGCAGCACAAATCATCAGAACAACTGTAAATAACATACACAGATCCACGACGAGTTGCATATTTCATTAACAACAGTTCTCCTGGAAACCTTCAGCAAAAGGTTACCCTTTTCACCTTAACCAAATTAATGGTAGGCATATACTGTATATCACTCCAAGGTGAAACCACCACTTAAAATTTTACTGTGTACAGTGGATATTAAAAATCTACACACCCCTGTTCAAATGCCAGGTTTTTGTGATGTAAAAAAAATGAGACCAAGATAAATCATTTCAAGAAATAAAGTGAGAGTCTGAGCTCTGTGAAGCACACGCTCAGACACATGACAATCTGTCATTATTAGTATTGTCATTTATGCAACCAGGTTATTGTAAGTTCGTTATTTTTCCCCTTAAAAGATTTCAGTTTGTTTTTCAATTGGGTTGTACAGTTTATTGGTCACATTAATGGTGGAAAAAGTTTTGAAATGATTTATCTTGGTCTTTTTTTTTTTTTTTTTTTACATCACAAAAACCTGGCATTTGAACAGGGGTGTGTAGACTTTTTATATCCACTGTACATACTAAATATACACACCATATCTGTTCATTTATTTAGAAACAGTATTCACACAGTCCCTTCAAATTAAAATTATCTGCAGTTTTCACTTGCATGTAGGTATCGATGCATTTACCTTTCATTTTAATTTTCCTTGCTTCTCCATAAATCCATCAAAGTCTTTATCTGGACTTGGACATCCAGTTAGCTAATTTTCTCATCATCAATAATGACTGCCTACTTAATTGTGATTGGCCTACTCAGAAAACCTTCACACAATCAGATTAGGGGCTCGTTAATATTGATGAGTAGGCTGAAAACAGATTGGTTGAGACAGAGCTTCACAAACAGCTTTTCTGATGAGCTGTAACTCAACATAGATGTTTTTTGGTCTTTAAAACTATGGTACATACAGTGTTGTGAAAAAGTATTTGCCCCCTTCCTGATTGCTTATATTTTTGCATATTTGTCACACTTAAATGTTTCAGATCATCAAACATATTTTAATATCAGACAAAGATAACCAGAGTAAATACAAAATGTAGCTTTTAAGTGTTTATTTCATTTAGTAAAAGGGAAAAAAAACTATCCAAAAACTCCTGGTCCTATATGGAAAAAGTAATTGCGGCCCTTGTTACATCATGAATTAACTGTAATTAACCACATGTTTTGGAAAGCTGAGTTCAATTTCTCTAACCACACCCAGGCCTGATTACTGCCAGACCTAATGATTCAAGAAATCACTTACATAGAACCTGTCTGTTAAAGTGATGTAGGCTAAAAGATCTCAAAACTCAACACATTGCACCACATTCTAAAGAAATTCAAGAACAGATTAGAAACAAAAACCCAAAACATCTACAGAACTGCAGGCCTCACTTGCCTCAGTTTGGACACTGGGCCATGATTCAACAATAAGAAAGAGACTGGGCAAAAATGGCATCCATGGGAGAGTTCCAAGGAGAAAACCACTGCTGACCATAAAGAACACAAAGGCTCTTCTTACACTTCCCAAAAACCATCTTGATGATCCCCAAGACTTTTGGGAAAATATTCTGTGGACTGACGAGACAAAAGTTAAACTTTGTGGAAGGCGTGCGTGCATATCAGGAAGAGGGCAAATACTTTTTCACAGCACTGTATATGTATCCGTGATTATGTGAACACCTAGAATTAATCTCTGAGAAATGCACAGTTTGGACACAGTAACTGAACTCGGTTATAATCAATCAAGAACTTGAGCACAAATACTATCAGATGCTGCTAGATACAGTATATAAATACAATATACTGCTGAACATGCATGTCTTGTGACTTCTCATCAAAGTGTCTAGAGATGCTGTATATATTTTGTAAAATGGAGGATCTTCCAAATCCTGAGAGCTGCCACTGCAAGTGTACAGTAATGCACACTCCCTTTGAACATGGAAATGTTAAAAGGAGTCAGTCTGAGACTTGGTGTTAGTTTCTCTGTTAAATATTTTCTTCTAAAGGACCGTTTCAAAATGGTTCATGTTCTGTTCTTTATTATTTTTATCCATCAATTCCTGCCATGATCGTCAAGTTTTTGAGCAGCTGAGTGTTATAAAAATCAACCAGTGTACAGAATATTTAGATTTACTGATAAAGCACACGCTTCATGGCTGCTGATTTTTTATTTTTTTTTCTAGAAGGACAGCTCTTCTGAGGATAGCTCTTGTTCTTCCTCCTCCTCATCGTCCTCTTCTTCTGACAGCGACGACGACAAAGTGAGAGGAGATATACTTAATATCATTATAATAAATTGTATTACTATAAAGGTAGCAGCAAATTTATCCATGGCATTTGTTTAACTTTAGAAAAAGAAGAAAAAGAAGAAGAAGAACAAAAAGAAGAAGAAGAAGAAGAAGAAGGTAAAAAATTATGGCTTTTTAAAATATTTTGGATCAATTTTTAGCACTTTTGTTAGAAAAATAGATGATCACAAACAGTTGTTAAATTTGGAGATAAAGCTGCTTGTTGGCAAAAATGGAATATTCTAAAATTCCTGTTCCTGAAACGTGTTTCTTTTCCTATCCAGGAGTCTTCTTCATCTTCTTCTGACTCTTCTTGTGATTCATCCAGTGATGATGACAAGAAGAAAAAGAAGAAGAAAAAGGATAAGAAGAAAAAGAAAAAGAAAGACAAGAAAAAGGTAGATGTTTGACTAAAAACTCTTGCTTGTGTGTGTTGTTATTTGACACTTCAGTAACGCAGTCACCCTAATTTCCACCCAAGGACTCCTGCTCCTCCTCGGATTCTTCTTCAAGTAGCGATGATGAGAAGAAGAAGAAGAAGAAGAAGAAGAAAAAAGACAAAAAGAAGGAGGAGGGCAAAAAGAAGGTAAAATATCACATTATGAAGAAATATGTATTTATTATACTGTATATTGACTGATGTGTGCTTTATTTTTGTGCAGGACCCTTCTGATAGTTCCAGTGACAGCAACAAAGAAAACAAAAAAGAGAAGGATGAGAAGAAGGAAAAAGACAAAGTAAGGGTTAATTTCTTACTAAAAAAAAAAACAAAAAAAACCCAGAACAAAATAAGATCATGAGCTCCTGTGAATTGATTTTTTTTCCCCATTCAGAGTCCATGCACACAAGAAAGTGAAACTGACAAGAAAATTGTGAGTTTATTTTTTTCTATAAATTGTTTGAAAAGTAAAAGCCTCACACACAGGCCATGCGCAGTATCTTTGACATGGGGCATGGGTGTTCATTTCATTCCAGGACAGCACTGATTACACCCAAAAAAGCGAGCCAAAAAATGGAAGTTTCCGATTTTGGTGGTGGTGGACTTCCTTCATCCAGCGTTAGCATCTCCAAACCGGCGGATGTGCCCGTCTCCTCTCTTTCATCGTTCTCCTCCGAACCTGCCTTAAAGCCTGATCCTGATAGTTCCTCAGCTGCCTCCAAGCCCCCCCAGTTCTGAGTCTCTCGCTAAGTGCAGAAGGCACAGTGCCTGTCCGCAGTTCTGGCAGGACTCCCTTGGAGAGCCTGGTGGGGAGCCCGAGAAGGTTTGGAGAAAGAAGCATTTATACCACTTCACTCACAGCCAAAGATCTACTGAGCAGTCCCAAGCCTTATTCATCTTCTAAATGAGACCATCATGTAGAAGTTACTGATTAAAAGAAAAATGTGGCTTAAGTATATTAAAAGAAAGAAAGAAAGAAAGAAAATGCTTAAAAGGTGCCCTGATAGTTTTGATTACTTGGCTTTAAAGGTATCACCAGATGGTTTCTGTGTGTTTCTGGTGGATTAGAGAAGTTGCTGATTAAACATGTCGATGTTGGTGGAAATATTTCAGTCAAATGAAAAGCTTCTAAATGTTTGGGGAATAAAATTATATATCTGAAGTAGTTGTTGGTCGTATTTGCTATTACATCGGTCTGTCTGTCCATCTGTCCGTCCATCTGTCCCCCCTTCCTGATTTCTTGTATTTTTGCATATTTGTCACACGTTCTAGATCAACAGACAAATTTTAAGATCAGACAAAGATAACATGAGTAAATACAAAATGCAGTTTTTAACTGCTGATTTCATTTATTAAGAGGGGGGAAAAAAGCTATCCAAACCAACCTGGCCCAATATGAAAAAGTAATCGCCCCCTAAACCTAATAACTTGTTGTGCCACCCTCGGCAGCAACAACTGCAATCAAATGTTTGTGATAATTGCCAATGAGTCTTTTATATCGCTGCTGAGGAATTTTTGCCCACTCTTCTTTGCAGGATTATTTTTTTTTTTAAAACTCTTTATTTTGTTTTGTTATTAACCATACAACCAAAGAAAACAACAGAAACAGAAAAATGAAAATAAAAATAGAAGCGGGTGGTTAGAAATTCTCATTCAGATGAGTGGGCGCTGTCTTTGTCTTTGAGTAATGTCCATTTAGTCCAGTTTTCTTCAAAGTCACCTGCTCTGATTCGCAGATGAAAAGTCATTCTCTCCATTGTGTAGATCTCTTCCATAATGTCCATCCAGTGCCTTGATGTCGGAGCATCACTTTTTAACCAGTTCCTAGTAATGGCCTTCTTAATGGCTACCGTCATTATTTTGAAGAGATACCTGTCTTCTTTCATAATTACTTTTTGTGGGATCAATCCCAGATACAGAATCCAGGGGTCCCTGGGAACCTTGTAATGTAAGATGCCCTCGTTAATGTACATACAACTACTGTATGTACATACAACAAGTATTCTTTTATATTGGGTAATGCGAGGCCTCACCTCCTTCTTTCTAATTGAAGTGTTATTGAAGTGTTATGGATTTGACTCTGGGTCTTTTGCCTGCCCAAATGAACCTAGATATTTGCTTATCCCAGGCAATAAATTGAGAATCTTGGATTCAAACTGGTAAAGAGAGGAATAGGTACATTCCTCTCTTGTACCTATTGTATTCTAGTCGTATTCTAGTACGACTAGAATACGACTAGAATGTTATGAAACATAGAAGTATTCTTTTAAATTGGGTAAAGCGAGGCCTCACCTCCTTTTTTCTAATTGAAGTGTTATGAATTTGACTCTGGGCCTTTTGCCTGCCCAAATGAACGTAGATATTTGCTTATCTCAGGCAATAAATTGAGAATCTGGGATTCAAACTGGTAAAGAGAGGAATAGGTACATTCCTCTCTTGTACCTATTGAATTCTAGTTATATTCTAGTCTGTTTGTTAACGTTAATGTACATTCCTCTCTTGTACATTCCAAGCCAATAGGCATTGGCTTGCTTGCTACCGGATAACCATGAAAACCAGCACTACCTGTCTCATGGGTCAGGCTGTTGGTGACTCAACCGGCATCCCTTGCCCTTCCGAGGGCGTGGAGGGTGAAACAGGGCATCCTGGCAGAACTAAAAACAATCTCTGCCACGGGTCTGTGGTGGACCACTCCCAGTTACACGGGATGAGACTGGAGATCCTGGCAGATAAACACATCTGTCGCAAGGTCTGTGGTGGACTGTGCCAGTTGGTGCATCGTGACCATGCACTACACAAAGAGCAGAGATAAACAAACCTATCATCTGGTCAGTCACTGCAACAGATACTGGAAGTCAGTTTGTCTTGGCTTGTCCCTTGCCACTGATAATACCTTTATCTGCCAAGAATGTGCTGTTAGTCCAGCAAAAGCTAGCGGTACTCAAATACTTTGCAAGCAGTTTCATGAAATGGTCAACCAGAAAGCAACTCATACCGGCTCGGATGTCGCCTGGGCTTACAAGGTCCATGCTGATCTGTTCACACTCTGACAGGCAGCGAAAAGTAAGCTAGGAGCAGGAAGACAAAAGAAGAGAAAACAACAGCCTTGTATGTAGCAGAATGGAATGTACACACTCCGTTGGACAGAACATCACAGCACCCAGAAAGACAGACCACGCTTGTGGCCCTGGAAATGAACAGGTACAGTGTAGACATACAGTAGCTGCTCTTAGTGAAATAAGATTACCTGATATGACAGCTTGGAAGACCATGGGTACATCTTCTTTTGGAGTGGGAGATCAACTCAAGAAAGGAGAGAAGCAGGAGTGGGTTTTGCAGTTAGAAAGGAGATGGCAGCAATGCTTGATGAGGAACCAGTGCCAATCAACGACAGGATAATGACTATGAGACTCCCACTACGGCGGAAGATGTATGCCACACTCATCAGTGTATATGCTCCAACAATGACCAACACAGAGGAGGTGAAGGAAGAGTTCTACAGTGATTTATGTGAGACTATCAGGCGTGTACCGACTGATGGACAGGCTGATACTCGTTGGAGATTTTTAATGCCAGAGTTGGTTCAGACACTGAGAAATGGAAAGGAATGCTAGGCAGTCACGGAGTAGGCAAGTGCAATGCTAATGGAGAACTTCTACTTGCACTATGTTCAGAGTACAACCTTGTGATAACCAACACTCTATTTAAGCACAAGGACACACACAACAAGACACGGATGCATCCAAGATCCAAGCACTGGCACTTATTAGACTACATCATAGTCAGGCAGAGAGACATAAGTGATGTATTGGACACCAGAGCAATGAGAGGGGCGGACTGTAGTACTGATCATGTTATGCTGAGATCTAGATTAAGGATTTGGAGACAAAAACAGCACTGCAGGACGGGTGCAAAGCCACCACGGAAGCTAAACACTAGTGCACTGAAAGGCCAAAAGAAGCAGGAAGAACTTAAACAGGAAATGGATGAAAACTTGAAAGACTGGGACAGCAACAACTCAGAGAATGACATAGAAGAGAAATGGGCAACACTGAAGGATACCGTGTGTGATATCCTACCGTGTAGCAATGATCACACTTGAGTTATTTCTTTGGCTAACTCTGCCGTTTATTCTGCAACACACATAATATGACTGAACATGGATTCTGCGCGGGGTTTTCACACTCTTATTCTAATGTGTCCCCTTAGTAGTGGTGCTGAACAATACAGGTAGTTCCCCCTAGAGGCATGTGCCAGTAATGTTTTAAATTAGACTTGCAGTCTACCACATCCCTCCCCTCTAGATTAAACTACTTTTAATTACACTAGCCAATTATGCTATACATCCTGGAACTCCCATTTAACCCTAAACAATCACAGTTACTTTTAACTTCTTAAACACATGTGCCATACACATAATTTCTTTCTCTTTTTTTTTTTCACATGTATAACACACATAACAGTCTAACTGGGGAATTGGTTTGACTACCGCATCCCAGTGAGGTTCCAGGACGCATTCTTGTCCTGTGGCTGGGGAACTCACTACTGACTAAGTATAGTCCTTCAAGTAGTCTGGAGCTCTCCTAGCTCGCTGAGATCTTCTCACGGCTGGTGAGCCAACTGCAGGTGAAGACTCAGACTGCTCCACTGTTTCGGCTGCTGCAGTGCTGCCCGTAGAATCTGCAGAGACGGGTACCTCAGGTTTCACCTGAAGTGGTGGTTCGTTGATGCTCTCCTCAGGATGGGTGTCAGACAATACCTCTGGTGCCATCGGCAGGGGAATGGAGCTCCTACCACGAACTTGGTCGATGTGTCGCCTCACCACTTGTCCATGGCCTAATGTCACCTTGAATGACACAGGGCCTGTCTTTTCTGTTATTTCTCCTGGTACCCAGGCTGGTCCTGAGCCAAAGTTGCGGGTGTAGACCACGTCTCCTTCTCTCAGTATTCTCTCTCTAGCATGCATGTCATGATAACCTTTTTGTTTCTCTTGTTTGTCATGCACTTTGTTTCTGAAGTCTGGATGTATTAAGTCAAATGTTGACCTCAACTTCCTTCCACACAACAGCTCAGCTGGTGACTTGCCAGCTGTAGATTGGGGTGTTATTCGATAGCTGAACAGAGCTCTCGACATTCGGGTTTCAATAGAGTCTCCTGTCATCTTTTTCATGAGTGACTTGAACGTCTGCACGGCCCTCTCGGCTAAACCGTTAGAAGAAGGATGGTATGGCGCAGTCGTGATGTGACGTATGCCATTCTTTTCAGAAAACTCTTGGAACTGTTCACTCGTAAAACATGTACCGTTATCTGATACTACGATTTCAGGTATGCCATGTTGGCTGAAACTCTTTCTAAGACATTCAATGGTAACAGTAGAAGTAGAGCTACTCACAGAATATGCATCGATCCACTTTGAGTATGCGTCAACTATGATCAGGAACATTCTTCCCATCCATGGACCTGCGTAGTCAATGTGAATTCTTCTCCATGGTTTATCTGGAACTTCCCAGGGATGTAGTGGGGCTGCTGGAGGACTGTTCCTGTTCTCCTGGCATGCCGCACATGACTTCACAAGCGCCTCCACCTCTGCATCCATGTTGGGCCACCACATGTAACTCCTCGCCAACGCTTTCATGCGAGTGATGCCAGGGTGTGCTTGGTGTAGTTGTTGCAGTAAGGCATTCCGACCAGGTGGTGGAACAACCACGCGTCCTCCCCACAGGATACAACCTTCCTGGGTGCTGAGCTCATCCTGTCGTCGGGCATAGGGAATGAACTCAGGACTGTTCATATTCGGCCATCCTCGCAAGATGTATTCTCGCACTCTTGCTAGAACAGGGTCTTTGTCTGTCCATTTCTTTATTTGTTGTGCGTTCACCAGGGGCACGCCGATATCTTCAAACAATAGCACTCTCTCCTCCTCCTCAGGCGTGCTGTCTCTTCCTCCATCCAAGGGTAGCCTACTCATCGCGTCAGCATTCGTATGGTCCCGTCCAGCTTTGTAAACTATGGTGTACTCATACGCTGCTAATGTAACGGCCCATCTCTGAATTCTCTGAGATGTCATCTGGGGTATGGCTCTCATTTCACTGAACAGTGAAATTAGTGGCTTGTGGTCAGTCACTATAGCGAACTGTCTCCCGTACAGGTATTTGTGGAACTTTTTTACACCAAATACTACTGCAAGGCTCTCCTTGTCTAGCTGGGAGTAGTTTTTCTCAGCTGCACTAAGAGTTCTTGAGACGAACCCTATGGGTCTCTCTGAGCCATCCTCCATACGATGAGAGAGTACAGCTCCCACACCGTAGGGTGATGTGTCACACGCCAGGATGAGTGGTTTGTTTGAATCATAGTGCACTAACACACTACAGGACTGAAGTAGCGCTTTGGACTCTTCAAACGCCTTCTGCTGCTTGACCCCCCATGACCATTTTTCTTCCTTCTTAAGTAAGGTATGTAGTGGTGCCAGCAGCGTGGAGAGCTTTGGGAGGAACCTATGGTAATAGTTCAACAAGCCCAGGTAGGCTTTTAACTCAGTAACATTTTGTGGCTCAGGCGCCTCCGCAATGGCTTCCACTTTGTCTGTTAGAGGGTGTAGACCACTGGCGTTGATCTTGTGGCCTAGGAACACCACCTCTTTTCCCATGAACTCACACTTGCTTCTTTTCAACCTCAGACCGCTTTTCTCCAACCGTTGAAGCACTTCCTCCAGCGTTTTCAGATGTTCTTGTTCATTTGGTCCTGTACAAAGGATGTCATCCAAATAAATGGCAACATTCGGAATTCCACCTAGGATGCCCTCCATAGTTCTCTGGAATATAGCAGGACTGGAAGCTACTCCAAATGGTAAGCGTGTGTAGGTATATAAGCCTTTGTGTGTATTGATGGTTACATACTTTCTTGATTCTTCTTCCAAGACTACTTGTTGGTAAGCGTGACTCATGTCTAATTTCGTGAAGTGTCGGCCGCCATTCAGCTGTGCGAAGAGGTCCTCCACTTTAGGAATTGGATACTGATCCACCCGTGATGCTTGATTGACAGTGAGTTTGTAATCTCCACATATTCTAATGGAGCCATCCGGCTTTCTCACTGGGACTATGGGCGCCGCCCATTCTGCAACCTGCACTGGCTCAATGATCTTGTCATCCAGCAGCCTCTGTAGCTCGCTTTCAACCAGTGGCTTGACTGCATAGGGTACCGGTCGGGGTTTGCAGAATCGTGGTTGGGCCTCCTTGTCCACATTAATCTTTGCAGTGACACCTTTTAGCTGTCCTAAGCCTTCTTTGAACACCTCAGCGTGTCTTTCGAGGATCTCCTCCAGCTGCAATTTGGGCTGAGATTCCACCTTATTCACCAACTGATCCATCATGGCCAGTTCTTGTAGCCAACTTCGCCCTAGTAGATTTGGTCCTTCGCTCCCAACTACTACTACAGGTAAGTCCTTTTCTTTGTTTTTGTGTTGCACCTTCACTTGTGCCATGCCTAGCACGTCTAGCTTCTCTCCTGTATATGTTTTTAATTTTAATGAACAGGGATTTAATTCTGCTGTGTCTGTTTTCTTCCACAGTTGTGTATATTGCTGTTTACTTAATATGGTTACTCCACAGCCTGTATCAACTTCAAATGTTACTTTCATTCCATTAACATTCATGGTACGCGTGATGGGCGCTACCTTGGTCAGCTCCTCTGACGTGTTGTAAATTGTGTGAAAACCCATGTCTTCTGTATCACTTTCTCCCTCCCCTCTAAGTTGATTCGCTCGCTGTTCCTTTCCAGGGCCCTTGTTTTCATACTTTTGCCCTTTAACTGTTGCCTTCTGCACCTGTGCATTGCCCACCTTTGTTCTACATGCTTTCTTAATGTGCCCTCGCTTGCCACAATTATGACACAGCTCAGTGGCAAATTTGCACTCGGCGGCATTGTGCTGGCCTTTGCAGCGATAACAACTGGGGAATTTGTGCTGATTTTTGTCAGTCGACACTTTGTGGACACCTACTTGGGTCTTAGGCACACGAACATGCGTTGCTGTGTCCTCTGTTAGCTTCCCTTGCATCTCTCTCACATCTTTAGATGCTGTTTCCATCGCTTGGCATAATTCCAAAGCCTTTGCAAAAGTGAGTTTTGTTTCAGATAAAAGTCGCCGTTGCATTCGGTCATCATTCACTCCACACACAAGTCTGTCTCTTAACATTTCTTCCAATGAGTCTTTGTAATCACAGTGCAGTGTTAATTTCTTCAATTCTGCCACATACTCTGCTATGGACTCAGTGTTCCTCCTTATGCGTGAATTAAATTTGAATCGTTGCACGATTTCACTCGGTTTGGGGCTGAAGTGCTTCTGAAGCTCAGCAGTAAGCTGGTCGTACGTTTTATCTTTCGGTAATGCAGGGCTTATTAAATTTCTCAACAAGCTGTAAGTAGTTGCACCAACTCCACTCAACAGTACAGCCTTCCGTTTGTCTGGCTCCTCAATATCATTAGCTTCAAAGAAAAAGTCCAACATTTCACTATATTCTTCCCATGACTGAGTCGAGTTATCAAAAGGGGTTACCGTTCCGATTACAGCCGCCATTGCTCGTCGTGGTGGGGAAACCTCGTTTTTCTCCTCTGAACTTGCACTCGAACTACTGGAGTCACTTGAGTTCGCCACACTTGCAATGTTCTCTGTTTCTCGCCGCTGATTTTTTTTGTTTTAATCCTCGTCGACAATTGTGTGATATCCTACCGTGTAGCAATGATCACACTTGAGTTATTTCTTTGGCTAACTCTGCCGTTTATTCTGCAACACACATAATATGACTGAACATGGATTCTGCGCGGGGTTTTCACACTCTTATTCTAATGTGTCCCCTTAGTAGTAGTGCTGAACAATACAGGTAGTTCCCCCTAGAGGCATGTGCCAGTAATTTTTTAAATTAGACTTGCAGTCTACCACACCGTGTATCAGACAGTGAGTGATGTAGGCCACCCTGAGAGGAAACATCAAGATTGGTTTGATGAGCATGATGAACACCTGAAGAAACTACTAGAAGTGAGGAATACAGCTAGGCAGGAAAACCTGCAGTGTAACACAAGGTCGAAGAAGAAGAAATGCTCAAAGGCTCAGAGTGAGCTACAGAAGTGCACCAGAGAGATGAAATCCAACTGGTGGGATGAAAAAGCGGAGAAACTTCAAACTGCAGCAGACAGGAAGGACATGAAAACATTCTTCACAGGTTTGAGAGAAATCTATGGCCCTAAACCAAGAGGATTGATCCAACTAAAGGCTGTGGATGGTAAAATGGTTTTGCAGGAGAAAGACTAAATCCTGGACAGATTTGCAGACCACTTTGATCAACTACTAAACAACCCTGGAGATCTCACTGAAGAGGCTAAAGAAGCTCTAGTGCAGCGACCAGCTGTATGTCGGCTGTATGCGATGCAAACGCAATCAGGGTAGACCAAGGCTCAGATTAACCCCTTGCACTCTGGTCAATTTCCCTAAAAACGCCTAAAAATAACATACCCAAAGTAAATCAAAAGCTGTTCTTCAAACCTTTGCAGCATCTTCATGGGGTTGGTCTCATTTAAAACGAAACACTTTGACTATTTTGCAAAAAAATTCAATCTCTCTAAGTGCTCCTGCCACTGAGTAACAGTCATTTAAACATACTGAATCTGAAGGAAATAAAGTTCGCCTGGGTGTTTTTTTAGATACAAATGCTTGCAAATAACACACAGCTGTCAGACACTGGCTGGAAAATGCAACAGAAATGTAGAACCAAGTGTTATCCAGCTGAGGTCAAAATTTTGTAACAATACCACAAAAAATGAATATATTACACAGCTTTTTCCTCAGGTTGTTCCCAGGCGTTTTTGAACTGTGCCAAATTGTGCCAAATGGCAAAGTTTGGAAAAACGTCTCTAACTTTTGAATGCTGAAACATAGAAGCTCCATCTTGGGTCTCTAATGAAAGGTGACACTCAGGGCTGTGTGTGTGTGTGGGGGGGGAGTGTTTATTCATTGAATGAATGAATGAACAAACAAGCCCCCCACACACAAAGAAGCATGCCACGTAAAAAATGTGTGGCCTTTTTTTTTACAAGAAAAAATAACCTACAGTGTAATAAAAATTATACTAAAATATCTGCAATGTAGAGGATAACAACTCCCCCCCCCCCCCCCGCTACAGAGGAGCTCGGCGCACAAAAAATGGTCCGTCAACGGTCCGTCATGTAGCCATGACACTCCGTTGTAATTACCGATCGTTCAAAAGTCATTTTTATTACTATTTTCAGTAATAAAGAATAATTTAGCTTATAACACTTACCTGTCCACAACAGCAGTATCGTTGGCGAACATCTGTTCCTCATTGTCAGACAAACATGAAGCTGGTCCGCTTGTTACGGACTCGTGGTTCTGGTCACCTGACCTGGTCAAACCATGATTCCATGATTGCGGTTTTGGCGAACGAGTTTTCAAAACAAATAAGAACAGTAGTAATAAAAAAAGACTGGCAAACGCTACCGTTACACACAGGTCTCAATGTGTGTCACCCAGCGGCTTTAGCCATTCTTGGGTGTTTTTAGCTGTGTATTTTGGGTCATCATCCTGTTGCAAAACCCATGACCTGTGACTGAGACCAAGCTGTCTAACACTAGGTAGCACATTTCTCTCTAGAATACCTTGATAGTCTTGAGATTTCATTGTACCCTGCACAGATTCAAGACACCCTGTGCCAGATGCAGCAAAGCAACCCTAGAACATAACAGAACCTCCTTCATGTTTCAGAGTAGGCACAGTGTTCTTTTCTTGGTATGCTTCATTTTTGCGTCTGTGAACATAGAGCTGATGTGCCTTGCCAAAAAGTTCCAGTTTTGTCTCGTCTGTCCATAGGACGTTCTCCCAGAAGCTTTGTGGCTTGTCAACATGCAGTTTGGCAAATTCCAGTCTGGCTCTTTTATGATATGTTTTCAACAGTGGTGTCCTCCTTGGTCGTCTCCCATGAAGTACACTTTGGCTCAAACAATGATGGATGGTACGATCTGACACTGATGTACCTTGACCTTGGAGTTCACCATGAATGTGTTTAGAGGTTGTTCTGGGCTCTTTTGTTACCATTCGTATTATCCATCTCCTCCTGCGACCGTGTCCAGGGAGGTTGGCTACAGTCCCGTGGCGCTTAAATTTCTGAATAATATGTGCAAGTGTAGTCACAGGAACATCAAGCTGCTTGAAGATGGTCTTATAGCCTTTACCTTTAACATGCTTGTCTATAATTTTCTTTCTAATCTCCTGAGACAACTATCTTCTTTGCTTCCTCTGGTCCATGTTTAGTGTGGTACACACCATGTCACATCAGCACAGTGACTACTTGTCACCCTTTAAACAGGCCGATTGACTGATTACAAGTTTATAGACACCTGTGATGTTAATTAGAGGACACATCTTGGTTGAACATGTCCCTATGGTCACATTATTTTCAATCTTTTCTAGGGGTACCATCATTTTTGTCCAGGCCTGTTTCATGAGTCTATTTTTTAAAGTAATTCTGTTGAACCACAATTCAAAAGCATTGTCTGATTTTCATTGGTTAATTTTCATAGAATTTTTATTTATTACCACTTTTGTCAGATTCAAGTTATTTCTGTGACCACTGTGGGTTTTCCTTTCATTAACAGAGGGGTACCAACAATTTTGTCCACATCTGCACATTAATTAAAAAGACCAAAACATTGTCTATCCTCCCTTTAACAATCACAGACCTTCCCTCTCGGTCAATTTCCTCTTGAAAGTATATATGTTATTCTTTCTAGTGGGAGGTTTGTTAACATCTGTCTTAACCACTGAGTCACATCTGGTCTATGAGTCTTTTTCCACAGTAGTGCAATACATTTTTTGGCATTAAGCAAACCGAGGTCTATGAATGTTCTTTCACTCCTATTAAAGTTATGTTTTTCTGGATACAGACCCAACAAAAACAGTTTAGGGTTCAATGTGAATTGTTTTGAAATTATTTTTTCAATTGTTACCCTCACCTCTTCCCAAAACATTCTGATTTTTCTACATTCCCATAAACAGTGAAATAGGGTTCCTTTACTTTCCATACATTTTGTGCATGTATCTGGTATGTTTTTGTTATATCTATTTAATTCCACTGGTGTAACGTACATCCGCATTAACCATTTAAAATGTATCAGTTTAAGACGTACATTTATTGATTTGGTTTGAGCTCCTGCACAAGCCATTTCCCATTGTTCCTCTGAAATTTCAATTTGCAGGTCTTCTTTCCAATAATTCAGTCTTTTCTGTGAGTCTTCACTTGAGAATAGTGTCAATGAGTTATAAAACTCTGAAATAATACCCTTTCTCTAACTATCTTTTGTCAAAAAATTTTCCAAAAATGAATAAGTAACAGTAAGTGTGGTTCTTTTAAATATTTTTTGGTTTCACACCATATTTTGATCATGTGCTTTACAATTGGATTTTTAACTTGTTTCTGTAATTATTTAGCTGAGTCTGAGTATATGAATAAGGGAAGAGGTAAAGGTAAATTGTATGATTCCATTTCAGTCCAGTGAGGAAGATCATTTGATGAAAAATACAGTGGGGCAAAAAAGTATTTAGTCAGCCACCAATTGTGCAAGTTCTCCCACTTACATTGTCCCACTGTACATTGATTTCAGTTCAGCATTCAACACCATTATTCCCCAGAGACTGATAGAGAAATTACTCCTTCTCGGTCTGAACACCGCCACATGTCTCTGGATCCTGGATTTCCTGACTGAGAGACCTCAGTCTGTCCAGGTTGGAAACAACATCTCCAACTCTGTCGCGCTGAGTACCGGAACCCCTCAAGGCTGTGTACTCAGTCCACTGTTGTTTACACTTCTAACACATGACTGTATTTCCAAACACGAGGGGAACCAGATTATGAAGTTTGCAGATGACACCACGGTGGTGGGACTTATTCAGAGGGATGAGGAATCAATGTACAGGGAAGAAGTGAGAGACCTGGAGGGCTGGTGCAGGGAGAACAATCTGGTGCTCAACGTGGACAAAACAAAGGAGATGATTATCGACTTCCGGCGGTCACAGCCTGAGCACGTCCCCCTCAGCATCGGCGGCCGTTTAGTGGAGAGAGTAGAGAACATCAAGTTCCTCGGAGTGCAGATCTCGCAGGACCTGACCTGGAGCAAGAATTCCTTGGAGATCAGGAAGCGAGCTCAGCAGAGACTACACTTCTTGAGGAAACTCAAACAGGCCTCTCTCCCCATCTGCATCCTCAGGACCTTCTACAGAGGTGTGGTGGAGAGTGTTCTGACGTACTGCATTGCTACATGGTACTCCAGCTGCAGTATGTCAGACAAAAAAGCCCTGCAGAGGATAGTCAAGGGGGCGGAGAGGGTAATTGGAGTCTCCCTCCCCTCTGTCCAAGAACTTTTTCAGAACCGTTGTAGGAGCAGGGCACTGAACATTGTCAAGGACCGTTCTCACCCTCTGCATAAACACTTTGAACTTCTTCCATCTGGTAAACGATTCCGGAGCATCAGAGGCAGAACCACCAGACTGATCAACAGCTTCCTCCCACAAGCTGTCAGGATGCTGAACAGCTGACCCGGAATCTCACATACACACTACTGCACCTATGGACATTTTGTATATTATAGTTAGTTATTCTTTTTCCCCAAGTATGTCTCAGGGATGTGTGAATGGATGGGGGGGGGTGGGAGCTATGTGGGAGTGTGTCTTAATCATGCTGCTTCTTATATGGATGCCGAGAGAAACGCAATTTCATCTTGCCTGCACTACAGTTGTATGTACAGCAATATGACAATAAAGTTTGATTTGATTTGATTTGATTTAAAAGATGAGAGAGGTCTCCAATTTTCATCATAGGTATACCTCAACTATGACAGACAAAATGAGGAAAAAAAAAAATCCAGAAAATCACATTGAAGGATTTTTAATGAATTACTTGGTAAATTCCTCGGTAAAATAAGTATTTGGTCAATAACAAAAGTTCATCTCAATACTTTGTTATATACCCTTTGTTGGCAATGACAGAGGTCAAACGTTTTCTGTAAGCCTTCACGAGGTTTTCACACACTGTTGCTGGTATTTTGGCCCATTCCTCCGTGCAGATCTCCTCTAGAGCAGTGATGTTTTGGGGCTGTGGCTGGGCAACACGGACTTTCAACTCCCTCCAAAGATTTTCTATGGGGTTGAGATCTGGAGACTGGCTAGGCCACTCCAGGACCTTGAAATGCTTCTTACAAAGCCACTTCTTTGTTGCCCGGGCGGTGTGTTTGGGATCATTGTCATGCTGAAAGACCCAGCCACGTTTCATCTTCAATGCCCTTGCTGATGGAAGGAGGTTTTCACTCAAAATCTCACGATACATGGCCCCATTAATTCTTTCTTTACACGGATCAGTTGTCCTGGTCTCTTTGCAGAAAAACAGCCCCAAAGTATGATGTTTCCACCCCCATGCTTCACAGTAGGTATGGTGTTCTTTGGATGCAACTCAGCATTCTTTCTCCTCCAAACACGACAAGTTGAGTTTTTACCAAAAAGTTCTATTTTGGTTTCATCTGACCATATGACATTCTCCCAATCCTCTTCTGGATCATCCCAATGCTCTCAAGCAAACTTCAGACAGGCCTGGACATGTACTGGCTTAAGCAGGGGGACACGTCTGGCACTGCAGGATTTGAGTCCCTGGCGGCGTAGTGTGTTACTGATGGTAGCCTTTGTTACTTTGGTCCCAGCTCTCTGCAGGTCATTCACTAGGTCCCCCCGTGTGGTTCTGGGATTTTTGCTCACCGTTCTCGTGATCATTTTGACCCCATGTGGTGAGATCTTGTGTGGAGCCCCAGATCGAGGGAGGTTATCAGTGGTCTTGTATGTCTTCCATTTTCTAATAATTGTTCCCACAGTTGATTTCTTCACACCAAGCTGCTTACCTATTGCAGATTCAGTCTTCCCAGCCTGGTGCAGGTCTATAATTTTGTTTCTGGTGTCCTTTGACAGCTCTTTGGTTTTGGCCATAGTGGAGTTTGGAATCTGACTGTTTGAGGTTGTGGACAGGTGTCTTTCATACTGATAACGAGTTCAAACAGGTGCCATTAATACAGGTAACGAGTGGAAGACGGAGGAGCCTCTTAAAGAAGAAGTGATAGGTCTGTTTGAGGTAGAAATCTTGCTTGTTTGTAGGTGACCAAATACTTATTTTACCAAGGAATTTACCAATTAATTCATTAAAAATCCTTCAATGTGATTTTCTGGATTTTTTTTTCTCATTTTGTCTCTCAGAATCAGAATCAGAATAGCTTTATTGCCAAGCATGTTTACATGTAAACATACGAGGAAATTGACTTGACATTGGGCGCGCTCGATAAGCGCTTCCCAATGACGCGGCAGCCATGCAAGGCGCCTGTCATACAGTGGAGGGTAAAGAGGGGAATGGGGGGGGGGATGACACAATGGGCAGAGAGAAAAAACATAGTTAATCAAAATAAAGCTCGTATGAGCAAAATTGTGATTACATAGAAAAAACCCTCTAATGCACAATTAGCAGACAATACAGATCACACAATAACAAAGGAGCAAAAGCTGAGAGAGACAGTGGAAGTGTGTGTGTGTCAGTGTATGTGTATCAGTCATGTAATGTTGTGTGCGGTGTGTGTATCAGTTACTGGTGACAGCAAAAATCCTCCCTGAGCAACGTTTAGATGTTATGTCTTTAGTGTCCTCCAAACATAGATAGCATGTCCTCGAGAGTTCATTCTCTCAGTGCATGTCCGATGGTAAACTCCATGCTGGTCACATAACGCTGTCCTTGAGAGATCAGATTACTGCGCACCAGATGTTTATGTTAGGGAGAAGCAAGAAGCAAACTCTCTTCTGCCTTATCATCCTCCTCCAGGAGGAATGTAATCTTCAGGGCGCCGAATCAAGGTCTAATAGGCACAGTTCACTCAGAGCATAGAATTTTCATCTCTCATGCGATTCTGTGCTTCATAATTTCCATATACAGGCTTTAAAATCATTCCCTGGAGAGCACCAGCGACTCCAAGATATATTCCACCTACTGAATCAGCCACCATTCAGTTCACCATTTGCCGCTATCAGTGCACTCCCCAACTGGTCGAATTGTTGAAGGAGCTTTGCCGGGTCCGCATTTTGATCAGCTCTCCCAACTTCTTTAATTTCTGATACATCAGGAAACTCCAAAGCCAAAGTAGAAATCCTGTGATCATAGCCAAACAGATAGATGTCTTCCGCATCTCTAGTCGAATCACACAGACACATGAGTTCCCAATTGTCCATGAGTCTCCCCACTTGGGCTCCCCCTGGCCCGATCTTCTTTTAAAGTGGTGTCAATTGCATTTAAAGCCCAGCTTACCAAATCCATAATTTTCCGTTTGGATTAAGATTCAGCCAGAAGAAGAGCGACACAGACAGGACACAGCAAGCTGGGATCAGTAAGGGAGTAGGAGGGAGAGGAGAGGAGGAGAAAAGCGTCTGCTCTCTCTGAAAGCCGGAAGAAGAGAACCATAGTTGAGGTATACCTATGATGAAAATTGGAGACCTCTCTCATCTTTTAAGTGGGAGAACTTGCACAATTGGTGGCTGACTAAATACTTTTTTGCCCCACTGTATGGGTTTTACTTTCTGAAATGAGTGACAAAACATATTGAACTTTTCATGATATTCTAATTTTTTGAGATGTACCTGTAAGTTATAAACCGTGTTTAAATTATGAATCCAAAGGGTCCTAAAAACGTTTGCAATAATATTGCATACCGCGGTATTGAGGTGTCCACCGTCACCGCAGGGGAAATTCCTCTACTGCGACAGCCCTAGTCAAGGGTAAAGCCTGTCATAATGAAAGGGCCCTATGAAGGTGTTAAGTAGTGGAACTATTACTATCCTATGTGTCCAATGCTCTAGGTCTGGTCCCTGGAGCTGCTCCCTGCTCCGATGTGTTAATACAAAAAATGAGTGCCGTGTCCAGCATGTTGCAGTTCCCAAAGCCAACTTTCCTGTCACTCCACAGGGCTCCTCTGAAACTCCTGGAGTTTCTTCTTAGCTCTATAACTTACAGCAGGTCTCACGTCCAGCTGGCTATGGGTCTTGCGTATCCAGCCCATCAGCTCCTTCAGCCGGGTCACAGCGGGGTCCTCCTCGTCCCTCGCGGCGGGCACCTCCACACTGAAGCCCCGTCTCTGCAACTCCAGTCCAGCATCATGGGTGCTAGTGTAAGTTCAGACTCTGTTGTCCCAGTGGATTCTCATACTGATGTAGGGGGTCTGGAAACCTATACCCTTCACCTTAAGGCATTTCTTTATCTCGTTGTATTCCTTACGTTTTTGTACGATCTCTGCAGCATAGTCATAATCAAAAAACAGTGGACGATTGCCGAGTTGAATCTTACCCTTTTACCAGGCTTCTCTTAACACAATTTCCTTAGTTGTGAATTCCTGGAAGTTAATGATGAGGGGTCTCGGGGGGTCCTCAGGTCTTGGTTTGGGAGCGAGGGAATGATGAGCCCGTTGTATTTTAACGTCCATGTCCGTGGGCAGGGGCAGCTCGCGTCTGAGAAGGTCCGAGATGAAGCACATCACGGAGATTCCCTCTTCACCTTCTGCATCTCTGAAGATATGGATATTGTTTCTTCTTGATCTGGACTCCAAGTCCGTTAGTTTTTGTTGTAGAGTTTTCTGACGTTTTAAAACTGTTGTGAGTGCTTCGGCCATTTCCACAGCTATGTTCTCCACTTGCCCCACTCTTGTCTCCATCTCGCCCACTTGCTCCTTCAGCCTCTGCATCTTTTCAGTTAGATTATTGAGTTTGCTGCTCATTTCTAGGCAAAGTGAATTAATGTCATTTCTCAAACTGTCATTGTCTCATTTCAGCTCGGATTTGAGTTCTTTACCGCTTTCAGCAGGTCACTCGGTGTTATGCTCGTTCTGGGGCCCCCTGTAGCTCCACATGAGTTACCGCTAGCTTGAGATGCTGCTTTGCTATCCTTCATGGCGGAGCTGATTTTATCTTGATTCTTCGGCATTGTAACTTTCATCTATTGGCTGTTTATGTTACAATTTACATTTATCTACGTAGATTTTTCACTCTCTTTCGAAGCAATGAATTTTAACACAGATGTATTGTATTTAGGCTGGGGAGCAGTCCCACTCACATCTTCCTACTCAAGCTGTCCACCAGAAGTCCCTTTGCAGAATTATTTTAATTCAGTCATAATGGAGGGCTTGGGCTTGAGGTGACAAACTGATGGCTGGACATTCGCCTTCAGGATTTTCTGATAAAGAGCAGAATTCATGGTTCCATCAATTACAGCAAGTCATCCAGTTCCTGAAGCAGCAAAGCATCCCCAGACCATCACACTACCACCACCATGTTTGACTGTTGGTACAGTGCATCAGGAAAGTATTCACAGCTCTTCACTCTTTCCACATTATTTCAAAATGGGTTAAAGTGGACAGAGGAAGGAAGAGAAGGAGACTTGATGGTGGAACGAGGAGGTACAGGAAAGTATTCAAAGGAAGAGGTTAGCAAAGAAAAAGTGGGATAGTAAAGGAGATGAAGAAAGTAGACAGGAGTATTTAGAATCTAAGCGCATGGCAAAGAGAGAGGTGGCAAAGGAAAAGGAATATAGTGAGTTGTATGAGAGGCTAAACACTAAGGAAGGAGAAAAAGGACTTGTATCGATTGGCTAGACAGAGAGATAGAGCTGGAAAGGATTGCAGCAGATTAGGCTGATTAAGGAAAGAAATGGTAATGTTCTAACAAGTGAAAAGAGTGTGTTGAGAAGGTGGAAGGAGTACTTTGAAGAGCTGATGAAGAAAGAAAATGAGAGCAAGAGGAGGATGGATGAAGGAAAGATGGTGAACAAGGAAGTGCTGAGGATTAGCTTGGCAGAAGTGAGGGCAGCTTTGAAGAGGATAAAGAATGGAAAGGCAGTTGGTCCAGATGACATACAGTATCAGTGGAGGCATGGAGATGTTTAGGAAAGATGGCAGTGGACTTTTTAACCAGATTGCTTAACACAATCTTGGAAAGTGAGAGGATGCCTGAGAAGTGGAGAAGAAGTGATTTTGTACCAATTTTTGAGAACAAAGGTGATGCTCAGAGCTGTAGTAACCACAGAGGCATAAAGTTGATCAGCCACACTATGGAGATATGGGAAAGAGTTGTTGAAGCCAGGTTAAGAGGAGAGGTGACAATCAGTGAGCAGCAGTACAGTTTCATGCCAAGAAAGTGTACTACAGATGCAATGTTTGCTTTGAGAGTGTTGATGGAGAAGTATGGAGAAAGTCAGGAGTTCCACAGTGAATTTGTGGATCGAGAGAAAGCATATGATAGGGTGCCAAGAGCGGAAATGTGGTACTGTATGAGAAAGTCAGGAGTGGCAGAGAAGTACAGTTAGGCCCAAAAATATTTGGACAGTGACACAAGTTTTGTTATTTTAGCTGTTTACGAAAACATATTCAGGATACAATTATATAATCAATATGGGCTTAAAGTGCAGACTGTCAGCTGTAATTTGAGAGTATTCACATCCAAATTGGAGCAAAGGTTTAGGAATTACAGCTCTTTAATACGTAGCCGCCTCTTTTTCAAGGGACCAAAAGTAATTGGACAATTGAGTCAATGCTGCAAAAAAAAAAAAAAAAAAATAACAAGGCTGCATGGGCTCTTCCCTCGTTAACCTGTCATCAATTAAGCAGTTAAAAGGTCTGGAGTTGATTCCAGGTGTGGCGTTTGCATTTGGAAGCTGTTGCTGTGAACACACAACATGCGGTCAAAGGAGCTCTCAATGGAGGTGAAACAGACCATCCTGAGGCTGAAAAAAAAAAGAAGAAATCCATCAGAGAGATAGCAGAAATGTTAGGAGTGGCCACATCAACAGTTTGGTACATTCTGAGAAAAAAAGAGTGCACTGGTGAGCTTGGGAACTCAAAAAGGCCTGGACATCCACGGAAGACAACAGTGGTGGATGATCGCAGAATCCTTTCACAACCCCTTCACAACATCCACTCAAGTGAAGAACACTCTCCAGGAAGTAGGTGTATCAGTATCTAAGTCTACCATAAAGAGAAGACTTCATGAGAGTAAATACAAAGGATTCACCACAAGGTGCAAACCATTAATCAGCCTCAAAAATAGAAAGGCCAGAATTGACTTTGCCAAAAAAACACCTAAAGAAGCCAGCCCAGTTCTGGAACAGCATTCTTTGGACAGATGAGACTAAGATCAACCTGTACCAGAATGATGGGAAGAAGAAAGTCTGGAGAAGAATTGGAACAGCTCATGATCCAAAGCACTACATCTTCTGTAAAACATGGTGGAGGCAGTGTGATGGCATGGGCATGCAAGGTTTCCAATGGTACTTGGTCACTTGTGTTTATTGATGATGTGTCAAAAGACAGAAGCAGCCGGATGAATTCTGAAGTGTATAGGTATATACTTTCTGCTCAGATTCAGCCAAATGCAGCAAAGTTGATTGGACAGCGCTTCACAAATGATCCAAAACATACTGCAAAAGCAACCCAGGAGTTTTTTAAAGCAAAGAAGTAGAATATTCTGCAATGGCCGAGTCAGTCACCAGATCTCAACCCAATCGAGCATGCATTTCACTTGCTCAAGACAAAACTTAAGACAGAAAGACCCACAAACAAGCAACAACTGAAGACAGCTGCAGTAAAGGACTGGCAAAGCATCTCAAAGGAGGAAACCCAGCGTTTGATGATGTCCATGGGTTCCAGACTTCAGGCAGTCATTGGCTGCAAAGGATTCTCAACAAAATATTGAAAAGTAACATTTTACTTAGGGTTATGTTTATTTGTCCAATTATTTTTGCTGAAATGAGGAGTGTTTGTATAAAAATAGCTACCATTCCTACATGTTTAATCATATATTTTTGTTCAACCCCTTGAATTAAACCTTAAAGTCTGCACTTCAATTCCGTTGTAGTTGTTTCATTTCAAATCCAATGTGGTGGCATGCAGAGCTCAAATCATGAAGATTGTGTCACTGTCCAAATATTTCTGGGCCTAACTGTATGTGAGGGTGGTGCAGGACATGTATGAGGACAGCAAGACAGTGGTGAGGTGTGCTGTAGGAGTGACAGATGGGTTCAAGGTGGGGGTGGGGTTACATCAAGGATCGGCTTTAAGCCCCTTCTTGTTTGCCGTGGTGATGGACAGGTTGACAGATGAGGTCAGGCAGGAGTCTCCATGGACCATGATGTTTGCAGATGACATTGTGATCTGTTGTGAGAGTAGGGAGCAGGTGGAAGAAAACCTGGGGAGGTGGAGGGATGCTCTGGATTGAAGAGGAATGAAAGTCAGCAGAAGCAAGACAGAATACATGAATGTGAATGAGAGGGATACAGGTGTAATGGTGAAGATGGAAGGAGTAGAGGTGGTGAGAGAAGATGAGTTGTGAAAGAAGATGAGTTTCAATACTTGAGGTCAACCATTATAGCAATAGAAAATGGTCAAGAGAGGTGAAGAAGAGAGTGCAGGCAGGCTGGAGTGGGTGTAGACGAGTGTCAGAGGTGATTTGTGACAAAAGAGTAGCAGCAAGAGTGAAAGGGAATATTTACAAAACGGCAGTGAGATCTGCTATGATGTATGGTTTGGAGACGGTGGCACTGACAAAAAGACAGGAGATGAAGCTGGAGGTGGCGGAGTTGAAGATGCTAAGATTTTCATTGGGAGTGACTAGGAGGGGCAGAATTAGAAATGAGTATATCAGAGGGAAAGCTCAGGTTGAGCTGTCATGAACGGGGCTCTTGTTTCCTGCCCCATTTCATAAGCTGTGGCTTTAGCCTCTGATTGTTGTTATCATTTCCAGCTGGCAGATTATTGGAGACTCTGCCAGTCTACAGCCACGGCCCCTCCTCTCACCTCTCTCTGCCATGCACCTATCAGCTGATTGCCATCACCTGGGTTTCCACACACACACATACTGTACATGCACTCACAGGAACACACACAAACATTCTCACTCATCCACTCTCATACCGGCCATTTGCCATCATTTCTCGTTTCCACACATACACATGCATGCACTTACACTTATTGTCTTTTACTTAGGCACACACATACACGCACACACACATTCTCACTCATTCACTCACTCTCCGGCTGCCGCCGCGCACCTGTTTCCACTTGCCCCTCGTTAGTCTCTGGGGATATTTCTGGGTGGCAGTGGAAACACTCAGTGCGTCGGCTTCAGTCTTCATTGGATGTTCAGGCTCACTCATGTGTGGTTCCTCCTCTGTTTGGACTTTGAAGTGTCATTGTTCCAGAGCCCGTTCCGCTCCGACATTTATGTAAGTCTTCCTCTATATTATTTTCAGCCCTTCCTTTCCGCTGCCCAGTTCCACCCTGGGAGCGTGTGGGGCTTGCCACCTAAGTTTGTAGCCTATCATCCCCATTATTTCTCATTTTGGACAGTTTCATGAACACCTTGTATGCAATTTTCCATTTGTTAATAAACACTGTTACGGCCCCAACTGGGCCAAGGCCAGAATTGCCTATCTCAGCCTGGGATCACAAATCACAAAGTCCGTTTTGACCTTTAACGTCAGGGTGGCCTGACCTCATCATTTTTGCCCCTAGGCAAGCTAGACCACACCTCACAAGTCACTTTCACCCTTGGGCAAGGTAGACCTCACCTCATCACCCAGGCTGGGAAATGAACTCATGACACCAGGGTCCCAACCACCTCCTGCTCTACCACTGAGCCAAAGAGGAATTCCTCCCGAGCAACTTGGCTAGGAGTAGAGGTATACCCTAATGGTGTCATGAACTTGCACCACTGACTAATTTCCAATGGAGGGGCCGTCACAACACGTTTACTTACTTGCCACGCTGGGCTCGCATCAATTCATTTGTGCGTGTGCATTTACGCACACACATGACATGAGCAGTTTAGAGCCAAGGTAAGAGAGGCAAAGCTGAGATGGTTTGGACATGTGCAGAGGAGGGATAGTGGATATACTGGACAAAGGACGTTGAAGATGGATCTGCCAGGCAGAAGGAAAAGAGGAAGATCACAGACAAGATTCATGGATGTAGTGAGGAGGACATGGAAAGAGTTGGTGTTACAGAGGAAGATGCAAGGGATACAGTGAGATGGAGGCAGATGATATGCTGTGGCAACCCCTAAAGGGAGCAGCAAAAAGAAGAAGAAGAAGGTTCATTTTTTTTTTCACAAAATTCTACGCACAGTACCCCTTAATTATTACTTTTTTGCAAATTTATTAAAAATAAAGAATAAAAATACAACATGTACATAAGTATTCACAGCCTTTGCCATGACGCTCAAAATTGAGCTCAGGTGCATCATTTCCACTGATCATCCTTGAGATATTTCTGCAACTAGATTGGAGACCACCTGTGATAAATTTAGTTGATTGGACATGATTTGGATAGGCACACACCTGTCTATATACAAACGTGGACAAAATTGTTGGTACCACTCTGTTACTGAAAGAAAAAACCACAATAGTCACAGAAATAACTTGAATCTGGCAAAAGTGGTAATAAATAAAAATTCTATGAAAATTAACCAGTGAAAATCAGACAATGCTTTTGAATTGTGGTTCAACAGAATTATTTTTAAAAACAAACTCATGAAACAGGCCTGGACAAAAATGATGGTACCCTTAACTTAATATTTTGTTGCACAACCTTTTGAGGCAATCACTGCAATCAAACGATTTCTGTAACTGTCAATGAGACTTCTGCACCTCTCAGCAGGTATTTTGGCCCACTCCTCATGAGCAAACTGCTCCAGTTGTCTCAGGTTTGAAGGGTGCCTTCTCCAGACGGCATGTTTCAGCTCCTTCCACAGATGTTCAATAGGATTTAGATCAGGGCTCATAGAAGGCCACTTTAGAATAGTCCAATGTTTCGCTCTTAGCCATTCTTGGGTGTTTTTAGCTGTGTGTTTTGGATCATTATCCTGTTGCAAGACCCATGACCTGCGACTGAGACCAAGCTGTCTGACACTGGGCAGCACATTTCTGTCTAGAATACCTTGATAGTCTTGAGATTTCATTGTACCCTGCACAGATTCAAGACACCCTGTGCCACATGCAGCAAATCAGCCCCAGAACATAACAGAACCTCCTCCATGTTTCACAGTAGGGACAGTGTTCTTTTCTTGCTATGCTTCATTTTTGCGTCTGTGAACATAGAGCTGATGTGCCTTGCCAAAAAGTTCCAGTTTTGTCTCGTCTGTCCATAGGACATTCTCCCAGAAACTTTGTGGCTTGTCAACATGCAGTTTGGCAAATTCCAGTCTGGCTTTTTTATGATTTGTTTTCAACAATGGTGTCCTCCTTGGCTGTCTCCCATGAAGTCCACTTTGGCTCAAACAACGACGGATGGTGCAATCTGACACTGATGTACCTTGACCTTGGAGTTCACCATGAATGTGTTTAGAGTTTGTTCTGGGCTCTTTTGTTACCATTCTTCATCAAGTTTCCTCCTGCGGCCACGTCCAGGGAGGTTGGCTACAGTCCCGTGGATCTTAAATTTCTGAATAATATGTGCAACTGTAGTCACAGGAACATCAAGCTGCTTGGAGATGGTCTTATAGCCTTTACCTTTAACATGCTTGTCTATAATTTTCTTTCTAATCTCCTGAGACAACTCTCTCCTTTGCTTCCTCTGGTTCATGTTTAATGTGGTACACACCATGTCACAAAACAGCCCAGTGACTTCTTGTCACCCTTTAAATAGGCCGACTGACTGATAACAAGTTTATAGACACCTGTGATGTTAATTAGAGGACACATCTTGGTTGAACATGTCCCTATGGTCACATTATTTTCAATCTTTTCTAGGGGTACCATCATTTTTGTCCAGGCCTGTTTCATGAGTTTATTTTTTAAAGTAATTCTGTTGAACCACAATTCAAAAGCCTTGTCTGATTTTCATTGGTTAATTTTCATAGAATTTTTATTTATTACCACTTTTGTCAGATTCAAGTTATTTCTGTGACCATTGTGGGTTTTTCTTTCATTAACAGAGGGGTACCAACAATTTTGTCCATGTGTGTATAGCCACAATCATCGTAACAGCAGGATTTTCACAGAGCTTATGATAATCATCATCTCTAAATTCCACACACAAATAAATATGTACTATAAATGACAATAAACCTTGTGATTTATCTGACTTTCCCTATTTTTTAAAATAATGACAGTAACTATTGCTCAACTGGTGTCACATGTTTTATCATATTCTATTTTATTATTCAGCAAACTAAAAACTACCTTTTCAAATTCCAACTATTTCTACAACTTCAACAATCCAGTCTCTTTGTGATTGTACACTTGTGGAAATCCAGTTCTTGATTTTATCACAATCCCAAGTGAAGCAAAATTCCCACAAAGCTTTTGACATGGGTATGATGTAACGAAGCCTTGTTTTGGATGGTCACATGATTTTTGGGCACCCTTGAAGCAAGTGTCTAATCGCTTTTGTGCAGCTCTTCTACTTCAAATGCTTGACACGGTGTCAAGCTGTTTGTCTCAAGCGTCACATCACTAATTGAAGGTCCGAATGAGCACAGTGGCCTCCATCATCTGTAAATGGAAGAAATTTGGAACCGACAGGACTCTTCATAGAGCTGGCCACCCATCCAAACTGAGAGATCGGGGAAGATGGGCCTTACTTGGGGGAGGTGACCAAGAACCCAACGGTCACTCTAACAGAGCTCCAGAATTTCTCTGTGCAAAAAAGAGAATCTTCCAGAAGGTCACCCACCCGTCATCAGCTCAACCAGACTCATGTCAATCATCACTGTTTTCTTCCTGCATTACCGACTGCACTATATAGTTCTCCACAGTATCTGCTGCTGGCTAATATATATTTTAACTGTTGACCAGTATCACTTAATCTTATCCTACACTTTATTACATGTATAGTTTATTTCTCTTATCTTATCATGTTTAATGTTGCAGCATTGTACGGAGACAAATTCCTAGTTTGTGTACTACATGAACAATGGCAATAAACCTGATTCTGATTCTGATTTGCAGCACTCCACCAATCAGGCCTGTATGGTAGAGTGGCCAGACGGAAGCCACTTCTCAGTAAAAGGCACATGACAGCACTCCTGGAGTTTGCCAAAAGGCACATGAAGGACTCAGACCATAAGAAACAAAATTCTCTGGTCTGATGAAACAAAGATTGAGCTCTTTTGGTCTGAATGCCTAACGTCATATCTTGAGGACTGCACGGTGGCGCAGTGGTTTAGCACTGTGGCAGCACAGTTTACCCTCGGCTGGGGGATCGCGGGGATCATGAGACCGTGGGCTCGATCCCAGCCCCCGACCAACAGTGAGCTGTGTGGAGTTTGCATGTTCTCCCCGTGTTGCGTGGGTTTACTCCGGGATTTCTCCGGTTTCCTCCCGCATACCAAAAACATGTAGGTTTAGGGCGCTCGCGCATGCAGCGACCGGCAGCCGGTGGCTTGTCACCAGACTGCAAACCAAATCTACCTACGGGTACAAATAAGTAACAAAAAAAAAAAAATATCTGGAGCAAACCATTCACTGCTCATCACCTAGTCAATACCGTCCCTAGAGTGAAGCATGGTGGTGGCAGCCATCATGCTGTGGGGATGTTTTCTGCGGCAGGAACTGGGGAAGCGAGTCAGGATCGAGTGAAAGATGAATGCAGAAATGTACAGAGACATCCTTGATGAAATCCTGCTTCAGAGTGCTCTCTGGACCTCAGACTGGGGCAAAGGTTCATCTTCCAACACTACAACAACCTAAGCCACACAGCCAAGATAAGAAAAGAGTAGCTACGGCACAACTCTATGAACGTCTTTGAGTGGCCCAGCCAGAGCCCCAGACTTGAACCTTGATTGAACATCTCTGTAGAGGTCTGAAAATGGATGATATACCGATGCTCCCCATCCAACCTGATGGGAGCTTGAGAGGTGCTGCAAGAAGAATTTGAAAAAGTCTCCAAAAATGGGTGTGCCAAGCTTGTAGATTATTGTTCTTCTCAGCTGCTCCCTTTTAGGGGTCGCCACAGTGTCTCATCTGCCTCCATCTCACCCTATCTCTTGCATCTTCCTCCGTAACACCAACCCTCTCCATGTCCCCCTTCACTATATTCATGAATCTTCTCTGTGGTCTTCCTCTTCTCCTCCTGCTTGGCAGCTCCATCTTCAACATCCTTTGTCCAATATATCCACTACCCCTCCTCTGCACAGGCCCGTGGCTCTGAGAGAGATCCGTCGCTACCAGAAATCCACGGAGCTGCTCATCCGTAAGCTGCCCGTCCAACGCCTGGTGAGGGAGATCGCTCAGGACTTCAAGACCGTCCTGCGTTTCCTGAGCTTCGCCGTCATGGCTCTGCAGGAGACCAGCGAGACCCACCTGGTGGTCTCTTCTTCGCTAAGGGGGTCACCATCATGCCCAAAGACTTCCAGCTGGCCCGCTGCATCTGCGGAGAGAGAGCTTAGACTTTCTGCTGCACATCCACCAGCCATAATGCTCTGCACTGTGTGTCTATATATATACATTTATAGTAATATGGACATATGTTTACTAGATGTTGTTTTTTCTTGCCTTCTGATTGTTGCTCTGAGTGTTGCTATCCCTATGCTGTTGCAATCCTGGAATTTCCCCATTGTGGGACTAATAAAGGCTTATCTTATCTTATCTTACTTTGTCACCAAACCGCTCAACCTGAGCTGTCCTTCTGATATACTCATTTCTAATCCTGTCTGTCCTAGTCCCTCCCAATGAAAATCTTAGCATCTTCAACTCTGCCACCTCCAGCTTCATCTCCTGTCTTTTTGTCAGCGCCACTATCTCCAAACCATACATCTTAGCAGGTCTCACTACATCTTGTAAATCTTCCCCTTTCACTCTGCTGCTACCCTTTTGTCACAAATCACCCCTGACACTCGTCTCCACCCACTCCACCCTGCCTGCACTCTCTTCTTCACCTCTCTTGTCCATTTTCCATTGGTTTGGATGGCTGACCTGAGGTATTTAAACTCATCTACTTTCACCCCTCTACTCCTTCCATCATTACACCTGTCTCCCTCTCATTCACACTCATGTATTCTGTCTTGCTTCTACTGACTTCCATTCCTGTTCTCTCCAGAACATACCTCCACCTCTCCAGATTCTCTTCTACCTGCTCCCACTACAGATCACAATGTCATCTGCAAACATTATGGTCCATGGAGACTCCTGCCTGACCTGGTCTGTCAGCCTGTCTATCACCATGGCAAACAAGAAGGAGCTCAGAGCCGATCCTTGATGTAACCCCACCCCCACCTTGCACTCATCTGTTACTCCTATAGCACATCTCCCCACCATCTTGCTGTCTTCATACATATCCTGCACCACCCTCACATACTTCTCTGCTACTCCTGACTTTCTCATACAGTACCACACTTCTTCTCTTGGCACCGTATCATATACTTTCTCTCGATCCACAAAGACACTGTGCAACTCCTTCTGACCTTCTCATACATCTCATCAACACTCTTAAGCAAACATTGCATCTGTAGTACACTTCTTGGCATGAAACTGTACTGCTGCTCACTGATTGTCACCTCTCCTCTTAACTGGCTTCAACAACTCTTTCCCATATCTTCATAGTGTGGCTGATCAACTTTATGCCTCTGTAGTTACTGCAGCTCTGAGAATCACCTTTGTTGTTGAAAATTGGTACCAAACTCTTCTTTTCCACTCCTCAGCATCCTCTCACTTTCCAAGATTGTGTTAAACAATCTGGTTAAAAAGTTCACTGCCATCTCTCCTAAACATCTCCACACCTCCACAGGTATATCATCTGGACAAACACCTTTCCATTCTTCATTGTCTTCAAAGCTACCCTCACTTCTGCTTCGCTAATCCTCGGGACTTCCTTGTTCACCATCTTTTCTTCATCCATCCTCTCTCTCTCTCATTTTCTTTATTCATCAGCTCTTCAAAGTACTCCTTCCACCTTCTCAACACGCTCTAGTCACTTGGTAGTACATTACCATTTCTGTCTTTAATCAGCCCAACTGCTGCACATCCTTTCCAGCTCGACCTCTCTTCTAGCCAGTCCGATACAAGTCCTTTTCTCCTTCCTTAGTGTTTAACCTCTTCATACAGCTCACTATATGCCTTTTCCTTTGCCATCTCTCTTTTTGCCATGTGCCTAGCTTCCAAATACTCCTGTCTTCTTTCTTCATCTCCCCTTACTATCCACTTTTTCTTTGCTAACCTCTTCCTTTGAATACTTTCCTGTACCTCCTTGTTCCACCACCAAGTCTCCTTGTCTTCCTTCTTCTGTCCACTGGATACACCACATACCTTTCTAACCATTTCCTTCAATACTTTTGTTGTACTTTCCCAGGCATCTGGAAGTTCTTCCCTATCATCCAGAGCCTGTATCAACTCCTTCCTGAACTCTCTGTGACCTTCTTCCTTCTGTAACTTCCCCCACTTAATCTTTGGCTCTGCCTTCACTGTCTTCCTCTTCTTGCTCTCCAAAGTCATCCTACAGACTACCATCCAATGCTGTCTAGCTACATTCTCCCCTGCCACCACCTTGCAGTCTCCTATCTCTTTCAGGTTTCTCCTTCTGCATAAGATGTAGTCCACCTATGTGCACCTTCCTCCATTCTTGTAAGTCACCCTATGTTCCTCTCTCTTCTTGAAGTATGTGTTCACCACAGCCATTTCCACCCTTTTAGCAAAATCCAAAACCATCTGTCCTTCCACATTTCTCTCCTTAAGACCATACAATAGGTAGCAGTGTGATGACACAGCCGGCTGGTGATGTCATCACCCCAGCCTGTAAGTGGGGAGAACCAGCCATCTTAGGCGTCTCACAATACATCACTAGATAAGGAGCTGAGTGCTCATTCACATGTAATGTACTAGTAAAAGTTTGTTGTAATAAAGTTCAGTTCCAGCAAAGCTCTCTCCTCCATTGGTCATTACCAGGTTTGTGGACATAACATTTGGCAACAAGAGTTAAACCATGGAGGCATTCCTGAGGCCACTGAAGACGTTTTTGGAGCACCCCGGTGAGCCGCTTGTTCCTTGGTCATGATGGCTCGACGCTTTTGAGACGTATATAGTAGCGCTGGATTCGGGCAAATTGGACAAGGTACGCAAACAGGTTCTATTAGTTCACAACCTCGGCATTGAAGGTCAGTGCATTTTTCATACGCTTGACCAATGGACTCGTTTGATGAGGCTGTGGAACTGCTAGCTAGCTACTTTCCTACACCGGCCCAACGTGTTGGTGTGGTGCATAAGATTCCACCAATGGCGAAAGGGAATTGGTGAGTCCATCCAACAATTCGTCACAGACCTTTGTCATCTGGCTAGCATGTGCAGATTTGGACTTTTAGAAGACGAAATGATGGGGACCAATTGGCCAAACACATGAACAACCACGGCTGCAGGCAAATATGCTAACAGCACCAAATGACATGACGCTAACTAACACCATCGAGCTAGCGTTCCAGCTTGAGTCAGCAGATTACTTAGCATCAGAGCTAGGTGTGCGCCAACAACAGCGAAAGCCAGGACAGATGCCACTAATCTATGCAGTGGGCATGGAGGAACATAGTGGCATGACAGAAGAGTTCGAGACGAATGCTGTGGACTGGAGGACCGCTTCGAGGGGCCCCATGTGTTGTAACTGTGGTTCCCCGACACACCATGAGAGAGCATGTTTTTGCCCAGCGAGAGGACAGTGTTGCAAGAAGTGTGGAAAATTTAATCATTTTGCCAAAGTTTGCCGGTTGCCAATGCCATGGAGCCTACCAGCGGAGCAAAACCGCCCGCCCATGACGACCATCCACGCAGTAAGCCCTGAGAACATGTTGTACTCATACAGCATGGTAGAGTTGGACCACGTTGCTGTGCCGCTCCTGCTTGACACCGCTGCAGTGAGGTCGATGTTAAATTGGGCCAAAGTGAAAAAATGTTTCCCCAGCCACCCGATTAGAAAGAACCCAGCAGAGCTGTATGGTTATGGTGGCCACAGAGTTAGCAACACAGGGACCATCATGCTAATGGTCTGCTACGCGTCAAAAGTGGTTTATGATTTCGAGTTTCAAGTGGATATGCATGGTGAAAACATACTGGGATGCAACCTTTTCTACTGACTGGGCTTCTCCATCCGTAACAGTAATGGACTCTACTTGACTGACTACGGTGGTTGGGACGCAATACACACCAGTGATGATGACGTTGTGTGGGATGAGGTTGAACAGGATGATGCTAACAAGGAAGCAGCTGTCCCGTGTGCGCAGGAGGAGTGCTGCCCAGAGGAGGGGCAGTGGCTGGACTCGCCTCAGATCCTCGCCTAGCATGAGCCAGTGGGAGCCACTGGGGAGTTGCAAGAGAGGGAGCCCATGCACACAGATACTCCCAGAACACAGCGACCTGGTACGGATGTGATGATGGCGACACAACACGACTACATACATCAGGTAAAGGAGAAGAGGAACCGGGCTGCTTCAGAATCATCGCTCAGCAACAGTCTACAGGAGTCATGGCTGGGCCGACGGGTGAAGAATTCGTGACCAACATGGTAACGACAGAGCTGTTACAGCCAGACAGATGCCCCATGATGGACGTGGATGTGGCATCACTACGACCTCAAGGGCGTAACTGAGCAAGATGCCTCTTAAGGTAATGGACTGGGTTCGAGTCTGCAAAGTCTAGTGTCTGGGCCTGCAGCCGAACACATCATGACGTGTGGTACTGCTGGCGCCCATGAGGATCGCGGTGCAGCTAGGACTGGCGAGCTTCATGCTGATGGACGATTTGGTGTGGCCCCCGAATCATCTTCGATGCATTCGAGTGGCTGCTCCAGATGGCGAGGCTTCACAGGAGACAGCTTGGGCAAAGCAGGACCCAGACTGCAGTGTGAAGAGGGGTGGTCACGGTCCGGGAGACCCAGCACTTCCAGGGGAGCATCCACCGTGGGCCCGCTACAAAGCCACTCTGGCAGACCTGCCTTCCCCATGGAAGACTGTAAAAAAAAAAGAAAAAGAGAGAGACTGATTAGATAGGACCACGGCTGACAGGATGAGTAGCAGAATAAGCCACTCAGCCGCGCTGGGTTAAGAGGCAGTCCACCCGCTAACCCCAGTTAAGATTGTGAAATGTTGTTGTTTATGCCAAATTGGGGAGGGTTGCAATTTATTAAAGTGTTCTGTGTTTTTCCAAGGGGGGAGCACTCTCTACCATTTCATCCAACTTACTCCACAATTCCTCTTTCTCTTCTACCTGACATCCAACTTGTGGGGCATACGCATTGACAACATTCAACATCACACCTTTGACTTCTAGCTTCAAACTCATGATTCTGTCTGACTCCCTCTTTACCTCCTGAACACTCTTCACATACTGTACTCTTCCTTCAAGATTACTCTGTTTTTAAGAACAGGGTTAAAACCTTCCTTTTTGATATAGCCTATAATTAGGGAGGGATCATGTGCCCTTGAACCCTTCCTTAGTTATGCTGCTAATAGGTTTAGACAGCCGGGGGACCTCCAACAATGCACTGGGCTTCACTCCTTTCTTCACTCTCAATGAAATATTTTTGCTGGTCATTAACATCTGTTTGTTCTCTTGCATAGATTGAGTCCCCGTCGTCCTGTTTGCTCTCTACTGCCCCTTTTCCACAAGTACCCACTCAGTCCTACTCACTTCGACTTAGCGTGCTTTGTAGGCTTTTCCATTAGTACCTGTTTTTTTCATACCTATTCCACTGGGGTTCTAACCGTGCTGAGTCGGGCTGAAAATGTGACGTCAACAGACCTCAGGCCACTGATTGGTCACGGCGTAACGTCATGAGAGCGCCGTCTTCTGCAGAATCTACAATTGCTATTTGCAAAAGACACGATCAGCGAGTAAACACGATATTAATAGAGATGGCTTCGCAGGTTTCGCAGAAATCTACACCGTGGTCCAACGGAGAGGGGCGGACTTTTCTGTGCTTGGTGGCTGACGATAGTATCCAGAGCGAGATGGAGTGACCTGCAACGAAACAGATCACAGCACAATGTAGGGAGAAGCTGAAGGTGAGAGAACCATGGACGGTGAGTGTTTTGTGATATTGTGCATCTTTTTGCTTATTTAGCCTATTGGTGGAAAGCTCACTTTTTTGTGCAATAAGAATGCCATTCTCTCCTGGCTAATGAGTGTTCGCGAGGAGCGCTAATTAGCTAGCTAGCCAACTCTGCTGATTCATGCTTGCTTTGTCTGAAGTATTCGCTTTTGGGAGCAAAATGATGAAATATGTTAATCCTGGTTAAAATAGTTGAGCCATTTAAATTGTTCTTGTATGATCTGTTTACTGCAAACAGCTGCTAGTTTGAACATTTTGCCAATAACCCAAATTTACAGTGGGGGTTGAATAATTTCAATTGAAACTGCATAAGCACCTAAGCAAAAATGTGGATAATGCCTTTTTGTACAGTTTCTCAGTATTATATAATAATAATAATAATAATAATAATAATAATAATAATTTTGTTTTACTAATTTACTAACCAGACTGATTAACAGCTTCCTTCCACAAGCTGTTAGGATGCTGAACAGCTGATCCGGAATCTTTCACACATACTACTGCACCTTATGGACATTATGTATATTATATGTATATAGTTCTAGTTAGTTTCAAGTATGTCTCAGGGATGTGTGAATGGCTGTGTTGGGGTGGGGGGTGAGGGTGTGTGTGAGTGTGTCTTAAATTATGTTCTTTTTACTTATATGGATGCCTAGAGAAACGTAATTTCATCTTGCCTGCACTACAGTTGTATGTACAGCAACATTACAATAAAGGTTGATTTGATTTGATTTAATCTATTTTGAAGCAAGAGTCATTTGTATTTTGTTAAATATAGCAATAAATTGCACTGCGGCAAATGTGGTTTCTACATAAACAATAAAATTACTTTCACACTAAAAACTGCTGCTCAGAACTGCTAAAAAAAATGAAGAAAGACAATATCTGGAATAGCATTCTCTATTATTTTATTCAATGCTGACAGAAGTAAACTTTAATAGTAATTCTACTATTAATGAATTCCTAGCCCCTGATTTTATTCAGGTCTCTCATCTTATTCAGCAAGCTTGAATGTGACACAGCTTTTATAGAGTAATGCAAAAGATCATAAAATGACCAAACACTCCTCTCAATATACTACTATGAGGAGCCTTTGTTAAGTGGTATGTAAAAATTTTATCACCAACAACAAATAGCATATTTTTAATTGAAATGAGGCAAACACAGTCTGTAGGATATAGAAAAAAAAAGTAGTGGTGAAGGAGTTAACATGTTAATCGTGCATTAATGTAATGCCCTGTTTAACACCAACACATTTTTTAATCACAATTAATCATGGCAGATCGAAAAAAAAAATAATTAAACTGCGTCTGAATGAAAAAAGTGAATTGAATTTTTATTCGTAATGAACATACAGTGAAGACAACAAAAAATGTGCAGGACACACAAAAGAACAACTGAAAGGGTGTAGGCTGAAGCTTGTGCTTATATTGCGCCTATCCCTGTTACAATTTTCAACACAATAACATAAAAATTTAAGTCCCACCCAAAAATCAACAATGAAAATCAAATAGAATATAAGTCGTGTATTTTCTTTCTAGAATCTGTTTCCACATGCCAGGGGTCCGCCTCCCTCAGCATGTTGTGTTTACTGTATATGGATACAGGTCAAATGGACCCCAGGATCCAAAATCTCAACATATACAAGTGCATTTTCAAAACAGTGATTTATAAAGTGATTTATAAAGTGATTCATATAATTTCCTAAAGCCTCATAATAGACCCACATACCAATTCTGTGGATTTTCCAAAAACAGTGTTGGAACAGTGTTGTCGTGCTGTTTCTTTTCCACTATAAATCCCTGGATTGAAAATGTATTTGTACATGTACAGAGTGGATCCTGGGGTGCTCACTTGTCAGGGGTCCACAACCTGGTCCCATTTTTAGCTGTGGTGGAGGAAGTACTGATATAATTCTTGTTTTTGAAAAACTGATGTAGCACATGAACTCACTTTCGAATGTACTTGCAGTCAACGTCCATCCATCCATCCACCTTCTTCCGCTTAATCCTTTTCGGGTCGGGGGGCTGGAGCCTATCCCAGCATCTTTGGGTGAGAGGCAGGGTACACCCTGGACAGATCGCCAGTCCATTGCAGGGCCAACACAGAGAGACAGACAACCATTCACTCTCACAGTCATACCTAAGGACAATTTAGAATCCCCAGTTTGATACCAGTTAACCTAACTTGCATGTTTTTGGCATGTGGGAGGAAACCGGAGAAATCCCGGAGTAAACCCACGCAGACACGGGGAGAACATGCAAACTCCACGCAGATCACTGTTGGTCGGGGGCTGGGATCGAACCCGGAATCCCCCGGCCAAGGGTGAGTTGCTGTGCTGCTGCAGTGCTAACCACTCCGCCACTGCGCTGCTCTGCAGTCAACGTGCTTCATTGAAATGATTTAAGCCAGCTGACTGTATTAACTAATTCAGATTTCTGAGGCCACAATAAAAACAAATTATTTTAAACATAAACTGGTGCCTTGCAAAATCTGCTCTACTGAGGCACAGCAAAATGACAACTGTGCTTAAATACAACAGCAAAATATTTTTGTCACATCCCACCACTGTCTTTCACAAGTGTATTTCCCTAATATACTGTATGTTTTGAACTTGCTTTAACTAACCACCATCCATGTCTGTCTTTCGTCTAGGCAAGAGGAAAAGGAGCCACCCCACAACTGACCTTGCCACTGTGTTTGCCCAGATGCATGGTGACGAGGTGCGGCACCATGAACGGCAGCTTGAACAGCACCATGAAGCACTTGCTCAGCACATGCAGGCTATCAACCGGCTTGCCGATGGCGCATGTGAAGCAAAGGAGCAAGAAGTCGCCTTCTGAAGGGAGGAGATGACTCAAACTGCTGCCTTCAATCAAGCTTTTCTGGCTGAACTGGCCAAGCTTGTGAACGGGATGAGTGGCAGGCTCCCCATCCCCAGTGGGGGTTTTTTTAAACTTGTGTACATACGAAACAAAATGGTCTGTAATTGTGCTGATACTTGTAATAAACCAGTGACTGTGTTTGCATCATGATTGTGTTTTGTTTGTTATGACACTAGTGGGAAAAGAGTCAATAATTACATACAGTGGGGCAAAAAAGTATTTAGTCAGCCACCAATTGTGCAAGTTCTCCCACTTAAAAGATGAAGGAGGTCTCCAATTTTCATCATAGGTATACCTCAACTATGAGAGACAAAATAAGAAAAAAAAATCCAGAAAATCACATTGAAGGATTTTTAATGAATTAATTGGTAAATTCCTTGGTAAAATAAGTATTTGGTCACCTACAAACAAGCAAGATTTCTGGCTCTCACAGACCTGTAACTTTTTCTTTAAGAGGCTTCTCTGTCCTCCACTCGTTACCAGTATTAATGGCACCTGTTTGAACTCATTATCAGTATAAAAGACACCTGTCCACAACCTCAAACAGTCAGACTCCAAACTCCACTATGGCCAAGACCAAAGAGCTGTCAAAAGACACCAGAAACAGAATTGTAGACCTGCACCAGGCTGGGAAGACTGAATCTGCAATAGGTAAGCAGCTTGGTGTGAAGAAATCAACTGTGGGAGCAATTATCAGAAAATGGAAGACATACAAGACCACTGATAATCTCCCTCGATCTGTGGCTCCATGCAAGATCTCACCCCGTGAGGTCAAAATGATCACGAGAATGGTGAACAAAAATCCCAGAACCACACGGGGGGACCTAGTGAATCACCTGCAGAGAGCTGGGACCAAAGTAACAAAGGCTACATCAGTAACACATTACGCCGCCAGGGACTCAAATCCTGCAGTGCCAGACGTGTCCTCCTGCTTAAGCCAGTACATGTCCAGGCCCGTCTGAAGTTTGCTAGAGAGCATTTGGATGATCCAGAAGATGATTGGGAGAATGTCATATGGTCAGATGAAACCAAAATAGAACTTTTTGGTAAAAACTCAACTTGTCGTGTTTGGAGGAGAAAGAACACCGTACCTACTGTGAAGCATGGGGGTGAAAACATTATACTTTGGGGCTGTTTTTCTGCAAAGGGACCAGGACGACTGATCCGTGTAAAGGAAAGAATGAATGGGGCCATGTATCATGAGATTTTGAGTGAAAACCTCCTTCCATCAGCAAGGGCATTGAAGATGAAATGTGGCTGGGTCTTTCAGCATGACAATGATCCCAAACACACCACCCGGGCAACGAAGGAGTGGCTTCGTAAGAAGCATTTCAAGGTCCTGGAGTGGCCTAGCCAGTCTCCAGATCTCAACCCCATAGAAAATCTTTGGGGGGAGTTGAAAGTCCGTGCTGTCCAGTGACACCCCCAAAACATCACTGCTCTAGAGGAGATCTGCATGGAGGAATGGGCCAAAATACCAGCAACAGTGTGTGAAAACCTTGTGAAGACTTACAGAAAACGTTTGACCTCTGTCATTGCCAACAAAGGGTATATAACAAAGTATTGAGATGAACTTTTGTTATTGACCAAATACTTATTTTACCGAGGAATTTACCAATTAATTCATTAAAAATCCTTCAAGGTGATTTTCTGTTTTTTTTTTTTTTCTCATTTTGTCTCTCATAGTTGAGGTATACCTATGATGAAAATTGGAGACCTCTCTCATCTTTTAAGTGGGAGAACTTGCACAATTGGTGGCTGACTAAATACTTTTTTCCCCCACTGTACACATCCTCTCTTCTGACCAAATTCAGCTGTAAATCAGATTATGTGTCTGTAGTACATTACCAACTTTCTCCAAAGTTTTAGAAAAAAAGGGTTGCTAGATAATTTTATTGGAGTATATTATGGAATCTAATTACTTAAACATCCTATAAAAGTCTATAGATCAAGGTCAGGTTGTAGGTTGTGGGAGCAGTTTTGGACCAACAAAATCTTGTGATGCAGTGAATCATGACATTGTAGTTAAATATTTAGACACATTTTGGTAATCCAGCCGTGCTATGTTTCCATGTTATCTGTGTGTAATGGTAAATAATGAAAGATTTTTCTTAACCAAAATTCCACTTTTCCACCCTGGAAAATTGGTAGTAATGCTAAGGTGTTAAGAAAAAGTAAAACAACAACAACAACAACAACAACAACAACAACAACAACAACAACAACAACAAAACCCCCAACAAGTTTGTGGTTGCATCATGATTTTCTATTTTGTCTGTTAAGACACCGGTGTGAAAAGAGTCAACAGTACAAACCATTTATCAGTGATGTTGAAAATAATGGCTCATTTTTAAGAAAATGTAACCAAAAACAATTATTTTATTTACTGAAGACTGTATTGCTGGATGTGCCAGTGCAGAAGACACTGCACACTTTAGTGATAGTACCAGTATATGGAGGAATTCTGGGCCATATTAGCATCTGTATTTTCTAATAATGGGTTAGGGCAGGGGTGTCCACTCATGTGCCATGGAGGGCCAAGACCCTGCAGGCTTTACCTCCAACCACTGTCTTCAACAGCAGATTCCACCAAATTTCTTGCACTGACTGTTGATCATTGAAAACAACTGCTGAAAAAACTGGGTAGAAGAGAGAACGTTGCAGGGTCTTGGCTCTCCATGGCATATGATTGGACACCCCTGGGTTAGGGTTTAATGGGATTTAACATTTTAACACAAACTGCTTTATGGTTCAGAATTCTGTTGACAGACTTACACCAAACCAAAAGTGATTTCTCAAACTGCTGGATTGTTCTTAGACAGTTTTTCCAATCTTTTAGTATTTAATTTGTCACATGGTGGTAACCTTCACACATAAAGAAAAAGTGGAGACAGATCTGCAAAAAGTACAAAGGTTTATTGTCAAAATTCCCAGTGCAATACTACATGAATACATGTATAGTACATTGTTGATGAAGAGAATATACATTTCTACAGTATCTACCTGTATCTATCCAGTAAATCAAGTATTTTCCATGTAACCTTGTGACTGCATTATTTTAATTGCTTTTAATCCTAGATCAAGTTTGTTTTGGCCTAAATTATATTATTATTATATGCACAATAATTGTTAAAGTTATCTTATTATACCTAACTCAGTACTGTTTACCTGTTGAAATATATATTTTATGGGTAATATAACCCCATAACTACAACCTGGCGATCAAGTTTTAGCAGCTGAACAGTTTTTGCCATGACACCACCACAGACTCAATGCTGCTGGAGCCACTGAGCGTTTGTGAAGCTGCGGTGACATCAGTGAGAGGCTGTGTTGAATGCCCAGATCCACGGTTTGAAGCGGTAATTTTTCCACAAGAGAGCCATCTGAAACACTCACACACAGCATACATATTTTCGTACCTAATAGTGATACCTTGCAGACATTACAATGCAGTACAGTGGGCTTAAAGCAAACTAGCATTAGCAATCAGTAGCTTACCTTCATATGTAATCTAGTTCGTCTCCTCACGTCTTCGGCTCTATGGCTTCCTAAAAGCTCCAGTACTTTTCCAGAGTGTTTCATCTCACTGTCTGTACCCTTGTCTGGCTGTCCTTTTTGCCTTTACTCTGACAAAAAGCCAGACACCAAGCAGTCGCCTCGTAAGCCGCCATGTTGTGTTTTGCTTGTGTCCTGTGTTTTACTTCAACGGGAGTGTGACACCGCCTTGTAAAAAAATCCCACCCACCCCAAGCGGTACTCTGCTGTAATGGAAACAAAAGCGTGCTGAGCTGTGTAAAACTGTGTAGAGGCGTGTAGGGCTGAGTGGGGACTAGTGGAAAAGGGCTTACATATCTGTTCTTTTCTTCTTCTTCTCTATCCCCTCACCCCCCAGCCAGTTGCAGCAGATGACTGCCCCTCCCTGAGCCTGGTTCTGCTGGAGGTTTCTTCCTGTTAAAAGGGAGTTTTTCCTCTTCACCGTTGCCAAGTGGTTGCTCCCAGGGGATCGCCTGATTGCTGAGGTCTTTCTGCAATTGTGGGGGTTTCCCCAACAGTTGAAAGTGCTATGAGATGACTGTTGTTGTGAAATGGTGCTACATAAATAAAGTTGAATTGAACTGAATTTTTCTCCCACAATTCAGGCCTGGCCAGCCTGCCTCACACCCTCACTGCTCAGCCACTGGACTACTGCAGCTGGAGCTGTTTGGAAGATTGGCTGCCGAGTCCTCTGCCATACCCTGTAATTTCCCAGTTTGGGATCAATAAAGTACAGTACATCTATCTATCTATACTACTAGCAGACTGGAGTCTGACAACATCCTCTCCATCACTGCCTGTAAGAGCCCAAGATAAGAAATATATTTCACCAGTCATACCCCAGTTCATATCATTCACCTTCTCCTCTGCGCTCTCTTTTTATCTCCTCTCCTTTGGAACCAGCTGCCAATCTGGATTAGGGAGTCAGACTTGATCTCTGTTTTTAAGAATAAGGTTAAAACGTTCCTTTTTGACAAAGCCTATACTAAGAGTTGGATCAGGTGACGCTGAACCCTCCCTTAGTTATGCTGCTAATAGATTTAGACAGCTGGGGGACCTCCAATGATACACTGGGCTTCACTGCTCTCTTCACTCTCGATGTAATATTTTTTGCTGGTCATTAACATCTGTTTGTTCTCTCCCATAGATCGAGTCCCTGTCGTGCTGTTTGCGCTCTACATGTCTGTTCTTTTCCTCTTCTTCTCTATCCCCTCACCCCCCAGCCAGTTGTAGCAGATGACTGCCCCTTCCTGAGCCTGGATCTGCTGGAGGTTTCTTCCTGCTAAAAGGACGTTTTTCCTCTCCACCGTTGCCAAGTGCTTGCTCACAGGGGATCGCCTGATTGCTGGGGTCTTTCTGCAGTTGTGGGGGTTTCCCCTACAGTTTGATAGTGCTATGAGATGACTGTTGTTGTGAAATGGCACTATATAAATGAAGTTGAATTGAACTAATAAATGACATCATCATTTAAAAACTGAATTTTGTATTAATTTGTATCAGAAAACACAACACTGTTGTAACTGGAATATGTTAATTTTATACTATTTATATCTTTAAAATTTTACACAGCAACTTTGCATATGGAACTTACCATTTGAAGTATTGTACAACCAAGGCTTGTTTGGACTTTTTATTGGTGTTGTCTTTCTCTCCTTCTGCTCTCACCTCTTGCACCCTCTGTCTGAACACTGCCCTCTCCTTGACTCTTCTGTCTCATCTTTCCCTCTCTAAGCCCTGCCTAATTCAGATTCTCTCTGTCTATGGTGGTATACAAATAGGTTAGAAAATACCAAGTGTCGTGTTTTGTCCTGCAGGATTTTTTTTTTTTGCTCATGATTTACATAAATGACACAATGTACATTTTTTTGTATTTTTATTATAGTCTTTCTTTTTTTCAATTGAGTAGGAAAGAGAAGGGGAAAACATTCATAATAGTAATTTACTCTCCCATACTTACATTATATGATCAGAGGTGGGTATAGTAGCCAGAAATTCTACTGATGTAAAAGCAGTGTTATCTTATGAAAATAATTAAAAGAAGACACCCCCAAATTTCTAGTTGAGTTAAGGTACAAAAAGCACACACTTAAATAAAAACTTGAATAATGGCTTCAGTCGTGAAGGTTTGAGGTTTTTAAAATTTATAACAATTTTCTGATAGTTTTCTACTTTTTTGTAAATTTATCTAAATTTGCAACCATTTCCCTCACATTTGTAATTTCCTTTTATAAAATTATGACTTTTCTTGTACAGTCAAAACTTTTATAAATTTGTGGATCATTTTATAGCATTTTTTTCCCTATTTTTTTAATAAAATTACTGTTTTTTTAATAAATTTGAAACAGAGTGTTGTAAAATTTTGACTTTTATTTTTTTAATTTGCAGAGCCAGAACACAACAATAATTTTATCTCTGTTGTGAGCACCTATTCCAATGAATCATTGGAACAGGTGCCCACAGAAGATGTGGCAAAGCTAGGCCAGTATTGCAGCACCTGCATGGCACCTAATTCTAAGTCCAACCAAAACAGTGTCCAGCATATTCCACGTCAACAATGCAAAAGCTGCTACAGAGCTAAATATCCAACTCAGAGGAGTCAAGTTGAAGCATGTCACCAATCCAACCTACAGTGTATCTAGGAGTGACCCTTGATAGGACACTATCCTTTAAAGAATATCTGAAAGGTACGGCGGCAAAGGTGAAATCTAGAAACAACTTGCTCTGTAAGCTTGCTGGTTCAAAATGGGAGGCAGCAGCCACCACTCTGCGCACCTTAGCATACTTTGCAGCAGAATACTGCGCCTGTTTGGGCTAGGTCATCCCACACACATTATGTGGACACCCAGCTTAATACAACCATGCAAATCATAACCAGGACCATTAGCTCAACACCACTCCCCTGGCTCCCTGTTCTATCAAACATAACTCCCCCACACATCCGACATGTAGCAATCACACAAATGATGCTGCAAAAAGTCATAGACTTCCCCCATCTACCAATCTATGCAGACATTTTCAACCCTTCCACTGCCCGTCTATCATGTAGATGACCGATTTGGAAGAACCTTCCACCCGCTGTATCAAGAAGCAGTTGTTTGGCTTGAGAACTTTGCATTTGGTAATTTTAAACTAAATTAAACATTAATTTAGTTTAAAGAACTAAATTAACCATAATAACCAGACGCAGTTACATTATTACCGACTGACCTTGCTTGCTTGCTTGCTTGCTTGCTTCCTTCCTTGGATATAAAAAGTCTACACACTCCTGTTCAATTGCCAGGTTTTTGTGATGTAAAAAATGAGACCAAGATAAATCATTTCTAAACTTTTTCCACCATTAATGTAACCTATGACCTGTACAACCCAATTGAAAAACAAACTGAAATCTTTTAAGAGGAAAAACAATAAATAAAAAATTTACAATAACCTGGTTGTGTAAATATGCACACTCTTAAACTAATACTTTGTTGCAGCACCTTTGGCTTTTATTACAGCACTCAGTCTTTTTGGGTAGGAGTCTATCACTGTGGCACATCTGGATGTGGAAATATTTGCCCACTCTTCTTTGCAAAAATGTTCCAAATCTGTCAGAGTGTGAGGGCATCTCCTGTGCACAGCCTTCTTCAGATCACCCCATAGATGTTTGGTTGGATTCAGGTCTGGACTGCGGCTGGGCCATTCCAAAACCTTAATCTTGTTCTGGTGAAGCCATTCTTTTATTGATTGGGATGTGTGCTTTGGGTCATTGTCGTGCTGAAAGATGAAGTTCCTCTTCATCTTCAGCTTTCTAGCAGAAGCCTGAAGGTTTTGTGCCAGCACTGATTGGTATTTGGAACTGTTCATAATTCCCTCCACCTTGATTAAAGTGCCGATGACACGATTTTGACTGCATCTAATTTTGCAAACACATAATACAATATGACGAAATAGGTGGGTCTGTGCAGTTCTAAATCAAATAGGCTTGTTTTCACGTGAATATCCAACGTTTCCAAGAGCACGGCGGCACCAATTGTGTCAGTGGCTGGAAACCCCCCTGGCCATGTTGTGACCTCAGCGGGAGAACACAGTGGTTGGCTGCCCATTCTACACGCATGATGGAAGCGGTTGAAAACATCAATGATGGTTCCAGCACATGTAGTCTGGAATTGGTTTGTGTTGTCCATTCTTGAGATGATTATAGTTCAGAAGAATGGGATGATAATGAAGAATCTGGGGGCATCAGACCTTATAGGTTTGAACCGTACCAAGCGGACACTGTGCCCAGCTAGTCAGACTCAGAGAGTGACGGTGGTGAGACAAACATGCCCGCCACAGCAACAGCGGCAAACCCACGGTAGGGGAACATCGAGTGGTATGCTTTTGTGACAGATATTGCAACAAATTATTTGTTCATAAATATAATTTATTTAAACCCGATTTTTCAATAAAATCACAGCAGTGTATTTATAATAAAATTGAAACATCAGGGAGCTGCTAGCGCTTCATTTATCCATCCGCCACTTCCAGTTCTGGTTAGAAGGGCGGAGTTTCACGGCTTTTGTAGACCACAAACCGCTCACTTTTGCTATGGCTAAAATTTCCGAACCGTGGTCAGGCAGGCAACAAAGACAGCTGGCTGCGATTTCAGAGCTCACCACAGACATTCGACATGTGGCAGGCAAACTTAACGTGGTAGCAGACTGCCTCTCTCGCGCTGTGACATCGTCAGAGCGCGAGGAGACAGATTATACTACCTCAGCCGCGGAACTCTTCACCAACGCGAACACATACGCGGCCCCAATCCATGCGGGGATAGATTATGCAGCCATGCAGAGGAACAAAGCAGTGATGCGGACGTGCGCGCACTCTTGTCTGGACCAACAGGGTTAAGGCTGGAGGAAAGGGGTTTACGCGACGGCGTGCCCCCCCTAATATGCAATATCTCAACCGGCCGACCTCGCCCGTTAGTCCCAGCTACATGGCGCCGCCGTATTTTCGACTCAATTCACTCCCTCGCGCACCCAGGTGTGCGCGCCTCGGTTAAAATGGTCGCCGAAAAGTTTGTGTGGCCTGGCCTGCGCAAAAACGTAAAAGAATGGGCAAAAACTTGCATTTCTTGTCAGCGCGCCAAAATACACAAACACACAAAAGCCCCTCTGGAGCTTTTTCCAATCCCTGCTAGAAGGTTCGACCACGTTCATGTCGACCTCGTGGGGCCACTACCTTCCTCCCAAGGTTTCACACACCTGTTAACAATGATAGACCGCACCACGCGCTGGCCAGAGGCAGTCCCTCTCGCGTCAATCACAGCAGAGAAAGTCGTTCGCGTTTTTTTGACAAACTGGGTGGCATGTTTCGGCGTCCCATCGGACATCACGTCCGATAGGGGGCCTCAATTTGTCTCGGAGCTTTGGTCAGCCATGTCCAGCAGCTTAGGGGCGACAATTCACCGCACCACCGCTTATCACCCTCAGGCTAATGGGTTATGCGAGCGTTTTCACAGGTCTTTAAAGGCCGCCCTCAGAGCCTCACTAACGAATACAAATTGGGTAAATAAACTCCCCTGGGTTTTATTGGGGTTGCGTGCTGCGCCTAAAGAGGATCTAGACGCCTCTCCAGCAGAATTAGTTTTTGCACAACCTCTCAGGCTCCCAGGTGAATTTTTACCAGAGAACCCAGAGCCAGGGCATCTTCCAGCCCCGAGGTTTTTAGGCAGCAACAGACCGGACTCTCTCCCCGGACCGGCACATCACTCTTTTCCACAGGTTTTTGTCCCCCAAGCTTTAAAAAACGCTGAATTCGTTTTTGTTAGGCATGAAGCTTTAAAACCAACTTTCCGCCCACCATACGATGGGCCATTCAGAGTGCTGGAACCTGGTGATAAACACTTTGTGCTTGATTTTGGGGATAGAAAAGAAACAGTCAGCATTGACAGACTTAAACCTGCCTTCTTGTTGAGAGACGAGCCTGCACGGTTGGCGAGAGCACCCCGGCGGCGTAGACCCCCCAAGAGAAAAGACTCAGCCCCCTGCAGGGAACAATTAATCACTCTCCTCCCCAAGCTGCAGATTCCTTACAGGAAGGTCCCAGCAGGACGCCCAAGCGGACCCACAGCAGATTCGGGAGAAGATTAAAACCCAGACAGCACAGGGACTGATGCAAACTACTCAACAGTTGTTCACTAATTGTGCTGTAACAGTTTAGGACTGACTTGTGATTTTACTATGCTGTTATGATTACCACTGAACTCTCTTAGGAGCATGGCTGCTGGAAAGTTTCTTCTGTGGCAAGAGGTGTAGCAGTTAGTATGTCATAGTAATTATCTTAAACTGTGAATTTTTCTATTGTCCTTTTCTTAGTCGTTTGGGGGGGGGGCTGTGGGCTATATTAATCATATATTCCATAACCTACATATGTTGAAGCATGTGGGAATGTTTGGTGATTACATATGTAAGGCGACTTCACACCTCAGAAAGGACAAAGACTCTCAACCGCCAGTGTAAGAACAAAGACTTTCCCAGACACCGCGGTGGAGACCGGAGGAGCTGCCCTCACCCCCCAGGGCCATGAGGAGGAGTACGAAGACAATGGGGGAGATTAAGATAATGAGGGATGTCAGCCTTTGATATGCATGTCTTTTGTTATGTGCAAGTATAAGTTCATAGAGCCGAAGCTGTTCAGCCTCTTTTTCCTTCTTCTGCTGCTGCACTAGGATGAGACTTGTTAGAGGAGCTGATAATAAACTTTGGTTTATGAATCACATCGCCTCGTTATTTCAAGCTCCTCTACAGGTGCTACCATTACCTTGGTGAGAAAGTCCGAGTGCCAATACCTGCCTGTGTCGTTCACAAGATCAGAGAGACCTTTCCAATACAAGAGGGACAATATGTTGGCTTTACTTATGCTGACTAACTACCTTTATGTTTTCATGGTACTGTTTTTCATTCGATTTATTTGACCATAACTGTTGTCAATTTTTACAAGAAAATAAAATTACAAAATATTTATAGTGTGATACTTGAAAATCTCTTAACTGTTGTCATCATTGGGACGTTGCATGCAATCCTGTATCAATCCTGGGTATTTGAACAAGAGGTAGAATTTTTTTTTATTTTGCAAATATAGTATAACTTTTTTTTTTAGTAAATTAGAGCATACTCGTGGCCATAACTTATCATTTTAAAGTTCAATTATCTAACAATAATTAACCCCTTTAGAAATTAAAATTGTTCTCCGTGTTACTGATGGCAATATCCTTAAAAATAATGTATTCCCTATTATTTATGTCTCATTAAAAATGCAATTTTGTTTGTTATCATTGTTTATTAACTGCTTTTGTCTTGTATCAACTGGCATGTGATTTTCAACAATAATAATAAAAGCAATAGAAGCAACTGATAGTCCTCATTTTTTCTAGAGTCTGGTCACAAGAAAAACAATACTCATAACTGGTATAGCACACATGTACTATAACTATCAAAAATATTAAATTAATTATTATAACAGGAAAAAGTCCATATTAGTGGCAATGGATAGACTCCAGCCCCCCTGCAACCCAAAAAGGCTTAAGCGGAAGAAGATGAATGGATGAATACAATATAGTCAGTTTGTGTCATGAACCAAGACCGTGTTATCCTGTAGGCTCGGTTCTGACTGTTCTCTGTGGCTCAGGCATCGGGTTTATTATGTATTATCTTTTGAGTTCTTGTTGTTTTTATGTCTGTGTTCCTTTTCTTTTCCATGCCTGTAGCCGCTGCACTGGCCGGCGGTTGTTGGGCAGCCATTTTGATTCACTTTCAGGTGGGTGCTGTCCAAGATTCACCGGTCCGACCACACCCCCTCTCTCTTTGACAGTCAGCTGTTCATGTTTTGTGTGCATCATCTGCCGTGCTGTCAGCCAGCCAATATTGCCAACACTATCATGACGTGTTAGCCAGTCCACACAGCCGTGGTTCTGTTGCGCCCCTTGAAGCGATGTCAGCCCTGGGGCGCAACCGTGGTTAACACGTCTCCTCTCTATGTGTTCGCTGGGCGATGTCGGCCCCGAACACCAACTGTAAGTGTTCCTGTTTATTTTTGTAAGTCTTCACCTTTTTGGGAACTGTTGTCATCAGTCTTACGTTCAATAAAGGCAATTTTCCACTAGGGTCAGTACAGTATGGTTCGGTATGGGACGGCACGGTTTGTCTGCTTTTCCATTGAGGACCGGAAGTCCTTACAGTTCTGTTTTTTGAGAACTGTTCCTATTTTTTCTGCACTACTCCAGAGCAGGTCCGAAGCATACCGGCCCGGTTACTTCAAGCCACTGCTGGCCACTGATTGGTCCGGGCGCAGCTTCATGAGAGTAGGCGTTATGCTGACTTTCCAGAATCGCCGGCTGGCCACCATTTGCAATTTTTCATCCATGAGCCCGCGAACAAGTGATATTATAAACAACAATGATAGAATGGCTTAACAGAAATCAGCAGAAATCAACACCGTGGTCCAGCAGAGTTTTCTGTGCATTTCGGCTGGTGAGAGAATGCAAAGGGAAGCAGACTGAGCTTGCAGTGGGGAGCACAAGCAGACACACTGGAAAATACACGGAGATGTACCAGGAATTAGACCCAGCCACCCAAATTGAATTGAATGTATGGTCGCAACAGCACCCAACTTCAGCAGTTGAAGCCTTGATATTGTGATATAGAGGACGGTGAGTGATATGATATTCATGTTTTACGTTATTTTTCCCAGCAGTGAAAAGTTCACTTTGGACAGTCGAAAACTTAATCATGTTTAAATGATGGCCTAGCTCAATGCTATGTCCATCGTTGTATGTAGCCTTTGTGTTGTGTAGGGTGAAATATATAATATTAATAAATAATAAATATGATCAGGTATGAATTATTTAATTTATATTGATGTATTGGAGTCTGAGATCAAATCTCTTTTCAAACACATCAGAAAAGTTAATAACACTCGTAGGGGCACCAGCTTCTATCTTTAAGAACCAATTTTAATCTTTAATTTCACTTTATACCTGTTTAATCACTCAATAAATTAATCAATAATCAGTCTCAAAAATTTTCCGTGAATTCCATACCTGTGCTTGAACAGACTCAGAATGAAATAAATTCTCAACAACTTCTCTCATTTTTACATATTTATTAAACGAAATGGTTAACAGACATTGCAGTAATTTCATTATTCATAAAATCAATCTTGTAAATGATAGATTAACAATGTCAATATTTTCGGAACCAGGGTTAAACTGAGAAATGAATCTCTATCAGTTTGAGTTAACAGATTATGGAAACAACGCAAATTTATGGAGAAAGTTTACTAATTATATGAAAAAGTCCTGGATTAATCTTAAGAAAATAAAAACGGAATTTTAATGAAAAGAAGAGTTATGTTAAGGGCTTCTTAATTTGCATCTGATTAGATACACAAATTATTACCGAACCTCAGACGTTTTAATTCAGCAGATGAATTAAAAGTTTGCAGCTCACATGATCCTCGTTCGATGATCACGTTGTCCTCAGCCCAAGATTTCATGGACGTTAATATCTGCCCGCAGATATTTTTAGGGTCCACATTTCGACCTTTAAATTCAAGCGGTCGAAGAGGCTGGATTCTGGGCTGTATGACCCACAGTTGAAACTGGGTTTGGAGCCAGATGATGACGACGCTTCTTCAGCGTGTGATGAACAGCTGTGCGTTGATTCCTCAGCTGCACGTGATGTGCTGCGTCTTCTCAGAGGCCTTCGATAATAATTAATTAAAGATATCTAATCCGATCTCAGATTAAGGAGTTTTGGACTTTAGATAAAAATCATAGCTTCTGGTATGTGATTGGTCAAGAAAAATATTATAAAAATAAAGTCAAGATTAAAGTTTACATTAAAATTAAACAAACGGTGATTTTACAGGAAGTTTAACAAAGAAAAAGAGATAAGTAAAAATTGGAGTTTAACTCTGATTAAAAATTGAGCTCAAAGAAATAGGAATTCCTAGGCATTTAAGAGAAAAAGACAAACATTAAAATACAAAGCTACATAAACAAATTACGAGTTATCTGCTCTGTGTTCAGAAAAGCGACACGTGGTCGAAGTCTTTGTTCTTCCTTTGTTCTTCCTTGCTCTTCCTTGCTGTGTGTAGACCATGGACAATAGAGCGAGACGGATGTCCAAAGAGATGAATCAGAGGCGAAGAGAAAGCCGAAAAAGAGAAAAGAGGCTGAAGCAGGGGTCTCTCTGTTATTTATAAGTTCTGTTGAGCTTCGCGGGCTTCCGGGATCTCAGCCAATGAGTGTCCTTCGTGGGAGGCCCGATGAACCTTTAGTCCAATAACAAACAGTCTACAAGGGACCAATGGGATGAAGAATTGTTGTCATGCAGAGATTGGCTGCTGGAGTCACATGGTTTTAGAGGCAAATTTCTGATACATTGGAATATACACACTTATGTATAACTAAACTAACCTTAGTGTATCTTATAAGCAGTGCTTCTAAATCAACATGCAGGAATAAACATTCATTTAAACATTAACATGCATATATACAGTATATAAAATCACAGATTAATGCATTTCACACATATTATTGATTTTCCACATCAAAACATCAGAGTCCATTTGCTTTTCATACTTCTGAAAAGAAGAACGTTTAGAATTGAGTTTGTAATAATGTACTTTAAAGTTCACTGGTTAAATCCAGCATGTCCCAGGGTTTAAGGAAATTTTATTGAGCTGTGGATCCATGTTTGGCCAGATCTGTTGCATGTTTATGGGGGCAATAAACCAGAGCCGGACATTGGGGAAATTCCTTAGGCTGGTTTTAACAAAGGAGTGGGATTTCAGCTGTGGCCTGGAGGAAGAAAATCCATTTTTTGACTGTCTTACTCCTGGGTGAAACAAAATGTCTTTAAGCAGAAGAATAATTATTGCTGAGCCAAAGTGAGATGATGCTACAGTCCCCCCTCTGGTATCAATGGTGACGTTGATTCAGCGTTGATAGCAATCCTAGGCATCAAATCCCAATTTGGCGAGGCTTGATCCAAATGCTGAACTAAAGTTCTGATGTCAATAAGTCTTAAGCTTGTAAACAGTATCTATCCCAAAGTGTAGGTCCTTAAATTTGGTTTTCTGAAAAACTTCTGGAAATTTCAAAAATAATTTGGGCATGACCAAATATAAACATTGTATAATTGTCTAGGATATACTAAAGTTCAGTATAAGCCTGTAAAGACTTAAAAATTCTGGGTACAAAAAAAGTGAACTAGAAGTATGTGGGTTTTGACATACTTGATATAAATGTTTTGGGTTTGCTGAAAAATATCTATTCAAAATTTCAAAAACAGTTTAAATGTACATAAAATCTAAATAAAGTATAAAGGATTATTTGTATATACACAAGCATGTATCCAAAAATCTGAGTCAAAAGCAAAAATAAAATTCTTTCATATTTGAGGTAGATTCAGACTAATCAATATTGAGGTGACTCAAGGAGGTTCAAATTGAATTTGTTTAGTTAGACTAAACCATGGTTCCACAGATGTCCAAATCATAGGGTGTTTGAGGCTTTTGTGCAGAAAAACTGAGTGGGCATAGGATGTCGTTATCATTCTTTGGATGGCAATGAGAAGTAAATTTGGATTTACTGCAAAAAGGATATGATGAGAGAGCATATTCATTGCTAAAGCGTTAACTGAAAAGCTAATGTTTCTAGCTACTTCTGAGAGTAACATAGATATTGGCTGTGTGTGAGCATAGTCAACCTTTAACACAAAGAGCAAAGAGTTCAAGACCTTGTTGAGTTTGACTGAAGCTTCGGAGCAAGCATTCAAAACCAACACAGTGTCTTGTAAGATTTTGGTAACCATTTGTGGTTCGACAACCTGGCATTTCGGGTTAGCAGTGTTGACCGAGTTAACAGTGGGCATGCTAAGGCTAACAAGAGGCTCTAACGATGAGGCTGTTATTAAGAATCCACCCGAGGATCTTTGACCTTTCGATTTGGCTTGGCCCAATTCTGACCGGGTAACAGTGGGTGTGATTGCTAGGCAGATGGCTAAACTGATAAACAGGAGGGACATCATCTTGGCAAACAAAAGTGAGTGGTTTTGGGTCTTAATCTTCTTGTTGATCTTTCTTTAGATACCTGGTTGGCAAATGAAAATTCCTCAGAAGTGGAATGATTTCTTTTCGATGGATGTACTTTATTGATCCCAAAACTGGGAAATTACAGAATAGAGCTTAAGAGATTGAACTCTAAACCTTGTGCTTGTTTTTCACCTTTGATGGGAGTTTTAAGATTATTAGCTCAAGCTAATGGTGTTGAATGTCTTGTGTATACTATTTGGTAATAGTAAGTTGATTGAAGTTTATTAGATTTTACAGAGGTCTTTGAAATTAGTTTAAGGGCTAATTTGGTTTTAATATACCCTTTCCTTTCTGGAAGTTTTGATGCAGTTAACTAATTGCTTGGAGAAATTTGACTGAGTGTACCTGAGGCTAGTAGTTAGCTACAGTTATTTCTCAGACGTAGGTTTGATTTTAATCTTATTTATGGACTTACTTTGACAGTGTTGTACTCGACAAGTCCCATGGGGTTTTGGTAAAGGTTACTCTGATTTTGGTGAGCCCATTTGAAAATGGGGTCCTGGATTAGGCACTTGAGTGGCCAAAGTTTGTTGGTGACAATGTGTGGATTCATCCACTCGGGCAGGAATTTAGGAGTGATTTTCCTTTCCTGTAAATTGATTTCAGGTGTTTGTGGTACAAATGTGGGGTGGAAGATCTTGTCCCCCCTTCGCAGTTTGTCATGCGAGAGTTTTTGATCGTTGTACGCCTTGTGTCGTTTGGCGAATCAGTCGTAATGTTTTTGAAATACAGCCTTGGGAGCCTTGTATGTCGTTTTGACGTTTTTGTGTTCTGCAGCTGGAATGTTATAGGCATTGGCAGTCATCACCCCCCTCTGGTTTCGAGGAACTCTGAGCGGTGGCGATGGCGGTTCGTCAGAAGCATGAACAGGAGTGCCATTGTATAGCTGCAGAGAAGATTGTGTCACATGAAGTGGTTTCAGGTTCGGTATGTAATAGGGTTTAGATGCGGGTAGCGCATGTACCGTTTTATCCGACCGGTGTTTGATGGTTTTATGGATCATTTGGTTGCAAGGTTGAGTGACTGTGCGCCTTGCGTTTGCAAAAGTTGGGTTCATAGTCGCAAAAAGTTGATGTTTCAGAGGGTCTAGAAAGCCGGTTGGTGTGGCTCTTGTGACCATGCAGGCCTCATGGGTGGGTGGGTGGGTTTCAAAATGTGACACCACCATTGAATCATGGGTATCAAGGGTTTCAAGGGGGCCGTTTGGGGTTTTCTGCTCGGCCGTTGAGTTTTCAAGGTCATTTGAGTGTTTGGCTTGACCTTGTATGTGAAGGTGACTTTTGACTTCTTGTGGACAGTACTCACCTTGGTCTTGGCGGTCGCTTTCACTCGGTTGCAGTTGTTCCAACAGTGCTAGTTGTGTGAGACTTGGGGTGTCCAAAGTGTTCAGAACAAAGCACTGTGATTCAGTTGTCCTTGTTGGGTCAAATGGGTGAGGGTGTTGCGTTTGAGCCCATAGTTTGAGGTTCTTGAAATCAATCAGTGGCTCAAAATGGTTCAGTAGGTCTTTGCCAACAAGCAATGGAATGGCGTCAAGTTTGGACACGTAGACCGGATGTGTCAAGGTCATGGGTCCAATGGACATGTTTAGTAGTGATACGCCCAACAGGGTTGTTTTAGTGAGCGCATATGGTCGCACAGCTAATGAACAGGGTTCCAGGTTCAAATATTTGTTAGCGCGGTTAGCAGCTACACGTAGTTTGTCAAAAAGGGTGTGTGACATGAGAGTGATGTCAGCAGCGGTGTCTAAAACAGCGTCCTGACACACCATGTCTTCAAGGGTCAGTGGAAGGTAGAATTTCCGTGCCACCCCCCTCTCGTTTAAATCACATAGAAATTGTGGAACCGGTGGTTCGACACAGAGTTGCAAAACGTTGTTAGAGGAGTGGTCTGTGACTTGTGGTTGGGTTGCCATAACAGCACTGGACTGCGTTGAGTCCTTTGGTCCTTCCTCATTTGCATGAGGGATTTTCTTCTTGCGTTTCCTTCGTTTGGAACGCTTGTTTTGAGTTGGCACAGCTGATATAGCTAGAATGTTAGCAGTTTTATTCTCTTTGTAGCTTTGAATCTCTGCTAGGAGGTGTTTGACAATTTCAATATCTTCTCTACTGAATGTAGGAGTTTCTTCTTCCTTCCAAGGTTTGTGATAGGTCTCTGCTTCTGAGCTTCTGTGATGGGATGGAGACCATTTGTCGTGGTTACGCGTGTCTTCGTATCGGTATCTGTCATCATGGTAGTCCGTATCGCGTTCTCCTGACCTATCCCGTGGATATGGTCTACGACGGTAGTCAGGTTTTCGCAAAGTTGGTCCAAAGTGATATCCAGAGGACCTAGTTTGGTTTTGACCTTGATGAGGTCGGTTGGAAAAATGCTTCGGCTGTTTATGTACTCGCAGTGTAGGAGGTGGAGTAGAGCGAGGAGCTCCTTCCAACTCCAAGGTGTTAGATGCATCGCTAATAGCTAGCACTGTGGCAGGCTCAGCGTGCTTGTTGCGACTTTGTTGCTGTTTTTGGAACGCATAGTGTGCAAACTCTCTCAGCTGACTTATTGAGTTTGACCTTGAGTTAGCTGTAACTCCCAGGTAATGACTCACAGTGGGATGGAGGTTTTGAATGAAGAGGGTCTTGAAATTGTGGTCTTCTTCCATCCCTGGTGTATTTTGAGATCCAAAATATGCAAGTAGGAGTCTCTGGTAGTAGGCTTGTGTTGGCTCTGAGCGTCCTTGCTTCATGGCTAGGGCTGCGGTTAGCCCTGCCTGTAGGCAGTCGTCGGAGAACTCCTTTTCGATGGCTTCGCCGAGTAGCATGTAGTCTGCTTTGATGTTTGTCAGCTGTCTGTCTATGAATTTTGATACTGACCTGTTAGATGTTAGTTTGATCAGATAGATGCGATCGTCTGTCGTAGCATCAGGGTACTTACGCAGGTAGTAATCAATGTCCTGTAAATAGACTTTGGCATCAGGTGAACCCGTAGGTCCTGGATCAAATTTGATGATATTTCACGTGATCTTGTCAAGGTCGCGGTCTGAAGGGGCACACGCACGCTGTCCACGCGGTCGTCCGTATTCGAAACGGGAATCAGGCGAGGGAGCGCGGTGGATGTCCCGGTGTTCATGTCTTTCCTTTAGGAGCAGTTGACATTCCTTGTAGTCCTTCTTCACATTTTCAAGTTGACCTTCAACTCTTCTGAGTTCCTTCTTTGTGTCTTGAAGGGCATCTTCAAGTTCATTGTTGTCTTGGTGAAGCATGTCATTGTTATGCATCAACCGTTCCTTTTCTGACTCTGCACGGTCCAAATCTTGTAATGCTTCATCCAGTTGATTTTGAGCTTTGTCATTTTCCTCTTGAGATTGTTCCAAATTTTCCTTCAGTGTCTCATTCTCTTCTTGGAGAGATAGGATCGTTGTTTGTCGATTTGCTAGCTCGTTCTCGGCTACCTTTAATCTTGCGACTAATGTTAGCGCAAACTTACATAACACACTGGTGAGGTCCTTGCCTCCTGGTGGCGTTTCAGTGCGTTCATTCAAGAGTTCTTCAGTGAGTTGCTTCAATTCTTCGGGCGGTGTTTCCTTGATCCGTGTTGTGAAGCTAGAAATTAAATTAGAAGTCCATGCTTCCAATGTTGTTTGAAGGTCATCCAGTTTGGTAAATTGGTCGGTTGTCTGATGACTCGTCATGTTTGACCGTTGTTGTTATTTAGCTTTTAAAAAAAAATTCAACTTGTTTATTCTTTAATTTGTTCGACAAGGTTTAACCGTGAGTGGCTTTATTTTACAACCGTGATAGTTGAAAGTTCCTTTAGAATTTGTTTCAACTTGTAGGCTTGCAGGTTGGGAAATAGAATTTTGAAATTATTTAGAAATGTAGAGATGCTTCAATTAATTCGCTCGTTGAAACTGTATGTTGATAAATAAAGCTGAATTGAAATTGGATTGAATTTGTTTCACGAAACAAAACAGGAATTTCAATTGTGTGTATTGACTTCTTTCCTTTGATTTTCAAAGTCTAGTATTGGAATTTGTCATCAATAACTAACTTTGGAATTTTGCCGAATGTCACTTTGAAAGTGAGGATTTTATTTACAAAAGAAATACAAAAACAAAAGAGGCTAAATGCTTTAAAGATTTAAGATTATAAGTTTCCACTTTCTTTTAAAGTTAAGGCTTTCCTTTGGTTTTATTTGTTAAAGCCTATTTTCCTTTGAAGCATTAAATGTTTAAAATATTTACAAATTAGAAACAAGTGAATTGTTTGAATATTGGGTATCCAAGGATTTCTTAGGATTGAAGCCAATAGTGATCTGTCTTGATTGTCATCTATAAATTTCTTATTTACAGAATAATCAATTTTTGCACCTTTTTGACTTTTCTTTTAAATCCTGGGAAATTTGAAAATTATGCAGGCTAGTTAAATGTTTTTCTTTTCCTGTGGAGAAAACATGAATCCAGAAATGACACAATGAGTTTAAATAACACCTAGAGCTTTGCTTAAGTGTTAATTGCTTAATGTGGTTTCCTAAATTTGAGAAAGAGGAAAAATTATAAATATTCACTAAGTCTGTAAATTTGTCAAAATGCACAGATTTAATCCTACTTTAATGTTACTCTTGAGTAAACATCAGCATTAGAATCCTTAAGCTAAAACTGGGTTTCTGTGGGAAGGGAATCACACCATATCACATCAAAATAAGCACATATATAGCTTCAAAGTTTGCAACTTTTTGCTTGAAAGTGTGTAAATATGTTTGCTTTTAGCTTAAAAGATTATAATATGTGGTTACATAAGTGATTAAATACAATAGGAGTGTTTATGTATGTTCCTGCTACAGGTATCTATGCGGTGAGTGGGGTTTCACCACTGAGAAAAACTTTCAGAAGCCAACAGGTCCTTTTCCTTTTATTCTTGGCATAAAAGTTTGGATTAGTGTTAAATTTAGTTTATTCCGAATAATATGAATTGCTTTGAAGTTACTTTGAAGACTTAATTTGGTTATAAATCATCTTTAAAGATTAGAAGTTTAAATAAAAATTTCAGTCCCTATGTTTCACAACAAGATGGAGGCAGTTTTCATCTGCACTTCCATAAGAGGAAGCCCAATGACGTCACTCAAGGAGTGGAGGATCTCTACTCAAAATGACGGCTACAGGGAGCTTTACCTAGACTTAAGATGGCGTCGCTGAGCCGATCTACACATGCGCAGTTTTGTGCACAGCTTGACGGTCGCGTGCGCAACTGAGCGTGCACGTGCCACGTGGATGCAGCTCAAGCTTCAGTCCATAAAACCACGCCTTGCTTTTCAAAGGCGGGAAAACTTCGGTCTCCCTAAACTTTATTCAACAAGTTTATACAATGGTTAATTCAATTAAATCCCCCAAGGGTTTGCTTTGCCTGCGGGGTGTTGAAATAACGGGGAAAACAAATAGGATTTCTTCGCTATTTTGTTCCCAGGCCTATTTTAATTATTCAGCGTGTAATCACACTTCTTAAGCATGCATTGAACAACAAAAACTAAAACTGACTAGAGTGGGGTCTCTTCACCCCCTCCTTCTCTTGGTCAGCAGACACACACACAGCAGTAATCAGGGGGGCGAATTCACCTCCTCCCCCTCGTGACACAGAGACAGACAATAGACTTGCTGCAGACAATGAACCACCTTTGAGTTAAAAATCGACCAAATCACACACAGCTTATGTATTAATTTCTTTCTGAGTCAGTCAAGTTCAACCAGGCCTTCACGCAGGGTACCAATAAATCTGTAGCGTGAAATAGGGAATATTAATAAATAATAAATATGATCAGGTATGAATTATTTAATTTATATTGATGTATTGGAATCTGAGATCAAATCTTGTTTCAAACACATCAGAAAAGTTAATAACACTCATAGGGGCACCAGCTTCTATCTTTAAGAACCAATTTTAATCTTTAATTTCACTTTATACCTGTTTAATCACTCAATAAATTAATCAATAATCAGTCTCAAAAATTTTCCATGAATTCCATACCTGTGCTTGAACAGACTCAGAATGAAATAAATTCTCAACAACTTCTCTCATTTTTACATATTTATTAAACGAAATGATTAACAGACATTGCAGTAATTTCATTAATCATAAAATCAATCTTGTAAATGATAGATTAACAATGTCAATATTTTCGGAACCAGGGTTAAACTGAGAAATGAATCTCTATCAGTTTGAGTTAACAGATTATGGAAACAACGCAAATTTATGGAGAAAGTTTACTAATTATATGAAAAAGTTCTGGATTAATCTTAAGAAAATAAAAACGGAATTTTAATGAAAAGAAGAGTTATGTTAAGGGCTTCTTAATTTGCATCTGATTAGATACACAAATTATTACCGAACCTCAGACGTTTTAATTCAGCAGATGAATTAAAAGTTTGCAGCTCACGTGATCCTCGTTCGATGATGGTTCTTTCGTCATCCTCAGCCCAAGATTTCGTGGACGTTAATATCTGCCCGCAGATATTTTTAGGGTCCACATTTCGACCTTTAAATTCAAGCGGTCGAAGAGGCTGGATTCTGGGCTGTATGACCCACAGTTGAAACTGGGTTTGGAGCCAGATGATGACGACGCTTCTTCAGCGTGTGATGAACAGCTGTGCGTTGATTCCTCAGCTGCACGTGATGTGCTGCGTCTTCTCAGAGGCCTTCGATAATAATTAATTAAAGATATCTAATCCAATCTCAAATTAAGGAGTTTCGGACTTTAGATAAAAATCATAGCTTCTGGTATGTGATTGGTCAAGAAAAATATTATAAAAATAAAGTCAAGATTAAAGTTTACATTAAAATTAAACAAACGGTGATTTTATAGAAAGTTTAACAAAGAAAAAGAGATAAGTAAAAATTGGAGTTTAACTCCGATTAAAAATTGAGCTCAAAGAAGTAGGAATTCCTAGGCATTTAAGAGAAAAAGACAAACATTAAAATATAAAGTTACATAAACAAATTACGAGTTATCTGCTCTGTGTTCAGAAAAGCGACACGTGGTCGAAGTCTTTGTTCTTCCTTTGTTCTTCCTTGCTCTTCCTTGCTGTGTGTAGACCATGGACAATAGAGAGAGACGGACGTCCAAAGAGATGAATCAGAGGCGAAGAGAAAGCCGAAAAAGAGAAAAGAGGCTGAAGCAGGAGTCTCTCTGTTATTTATAAGTTCTGTTGAGCTTCGTGGGCTTCCGGGATCTCAGCCAATGAGTGTCCTTCGTGGGAGGCCCGATGAACCTTTAGTCCAATAACAAACAGTCTACAAGGGAACAATGGGATGAAGAATTGTTGTCATGCAGAGATTGGCTGCTGGAGTCACATGGTTTTAGAGGCAAATTTCTGATACATTGGAATATACACACTTATGTATAACTAAACTAACCTTAATGTATCTTATAAGCAGTGCTTCTAAATCAACATGCAGGAATAAACATTCAATTAAACATTAACATGCATATATATATATAAAATCCCAGATTAATGCATTTCACACATATTATTGATTTTCCACATTAAAACATCAGAGTCCATTTGCTTTTCATAGTTCTGAAAAGAAGAACATTTAGAATTGAGTTAGTAATAATGTACTTTAAAGTTCACTGGTTAAATCCAGCATGTCCCAGGGTTTAAGGAAATTTTATTGAGCTGTGGATCCATGTTTGGCCAGGTCTGTTGCATGTTTATGGGGGCAATAAACCAGAGCCGGACATTGGGGAAATTCCTTAGGCTGGTTTTAACAAAGGAGTGGGATTTCAGCTGTGGCCTGGAGGAAGAAAATCCATTTTTTGACTGTCTTACTCCTGGGTGAAACAAAATGTCTTTAAGCAGAAGAATAATTATTGCTGAGCCAAAGTGAGATGATGCTACAGTTGACAATATCTGATGAAATAAGCTAGTTGTAATCCTGGTTAAAAAGGTGTTTTTTCACATGTTGGACTTTCGTGCTGTGTATGTACTTAATTTGTGTGTAATTTGTGTGTCTTTGCATTGTAGAGTCCAAACAGGATCTGCTCGGAATGGTGACGTTTTGACAGCAATGTATTGTGACAGGTAAACAGCACATCATATTTATAGTCAAATCTTTTGCTTTTTAAGTTAAAATATAGGTAAAGTGCCAAATTTAAAGTAGCACAATTTCCACTTAATATGAAATTGACTGAACTGAGATTTATTTGATTGTGTGAATATTAATTACAGAGTAATTGAAAATGAATGGCGCATTCAATAATAGCCACCGTAAAGTAAACCATTTGTTTATTTATTTTTTTTAGCAGATCATTTCTGTGATTCTTTATGAGTTGTAGTCATAATAGTGTATCTTGCACTTTGGGGAATGGGAGTTGTTCAGTCATCATTAGAATTTAGTTTATATGTATAGTATTTCATCTTTAAACTCATCTGGTAAAAGAACACATTACAAATATTTGAGACCGATTGTAGTGCTTCCTTTTATATTTTAGCAATACAAGCACAAAACACCACCCACATTTGAAACCACGGTGACACAGTGGTGGCTAAACTTTTATTGATAATGTTATTTCACAACATCACAACAACTCAGTATTTCGTCGGCCTCCGTCGGTCTATGATGACCATGGAAGAGAATCCTAAACGTCCACTCTGCTGGAACAGCACTGCCTGTGGCTGAACAGGCCGATGCGCGAATGGCAGTTCCAGTCACACAGGTCGCACTTGTGGGTGGTCTCCATGCTGCTGGGTCTGTGGTGGTTCTTCCTGCGGGTCCTTTTTTCATCTGCTGCAGCAGTCAGTCTCTCTTCACCCGCCTTGAGCTGTCTGGTCAGGGTGCCTCTCCATTTGGAGCGGTCCGTTGCAAGGTCCTCCCAGCGCTCTGTGTTGATCTCCAGGGCCTTCATGTCTCTCTTGCAGACGTCTCTAAAGCGCAGCTGTGGGCGGCCAACGTCTCTCCTGCCAGTTGCCAGCTCTCCATAGAGGACGTCTTTGGGGATTTTGCCATCCTCCATACGGTGAATGTGGCCTAACCAGCGGAGCCTGCGCTACCTGAGTAGAGTGAACATGGAGGGAAGGCCGGCGCGGGACAGAACTTCTGTGTTGGGCACTTTGTCCTGCCAGGATATGTCTAGGATGTGGCGAATGCAGCCCAAGTGGAAGGAGTTCAGTCTCTTTTCCTGCCGGGCGTATGTTGTCCACATCTCACTCCCATAGAGCAGTGTGCTGATGACACAGGCGTTGTACACTGCCATCTTTGTCTTGACAGAGAGTTTGGGATTCTCCCACACTCGTGTGGTGAGGCGAGCGAGTGTGAAGGCTGATTTTCCAATCCTCTTGTTGATCTCTGTATCAAGGGAGAGGTTGTTGCTGATCATGGACCCCAGGTACGTGAACTGATTCACAACCTCCAGCTCGTAGTCGTCGATGGTGATGGTTGGTGGTGCTTCTGTGCCTTGCGCCAAGACGTTAGTCTTCATCAGGCTGATGGTAAGCCCGAAGTCCTTGCATGCCTGGTTCATCAGGGTCTGAAGCTCCTGCTGTGTGTGGGTTGCGACTGCAGCGTCGTCTGCGAACAGCATGTCTCTGATTAGAGCCTCGCGTACTTTGGTTCTGGCTTTCAGGCGGGCGAGGTTGAAAAGCCTGCCGTCAGATCTTGTGTGCAGGCAGATTCCCTCTGTTGCTGTGCTGAAGGCATGCCTCAGGAGCATAGCAAAAAAAATCCCAAAGAGGTTTGGCGCAAGTACACAGCCCTGTTTCACTCCGCTGCGTATGTTGAATGGCTCTGAGACGTTGCCATCGTGCTGCACTATCCCCTGCATGTTGGTGTGAAACGATTCGATGAGGCTTTGCAACTTTGGTGGGCATCCTATCTTTGGCAGGATCTTCTGTTCCTTTCTTTTAATCTAATTAAAACTTTTATTGATAATGTTATTTCACAACATCACAACAACTCAGTATTTAAACTCAGTGTAAATGGTGTAGAGATTGAAAGGGTATCCAAAATTAAAATCCTTGGCTTAATAACTGATAATAAACTGTGTTGGAAGTCACATATTAATTATATTAAAGGTAAAATATGCAAATCAATCGCAATACTACACAGAGTGAAATATTTGTTGAAACAACCCACACTATAGACTTTGTATCATTCATTAATACTCCCATACATGACAAATTGTACTGAAGTATGGGGAAACACATATAAAACATATATCCAGTCTTTATGCTTCAGAAGAGAGCTATTAGAATAATATACAAAGCTGCTCACAGGGAACCAACAAACCCACTTTTTCTTAAATTAAAAGCTCTCAAGTTGAAAGATCTGGTTGACTTTAAAACTGCAGTAATAATGTTTAAAGCTAAGAATCTATCACTGCCTGCAAATATCCAAAGTTGCTTCAAATAAGGGAGAAACATTATCATTTCAGAGGAACATGTATATTTCAAAAACCTTCAGTGAGAACTACCACCAAGCAACACTGTGTCTCAGTGCAAGGAGTCAGACTGTGGAACGCTTTTGCACCTGAATTAAAATCATGTACAACGCTTGGCCAATTTAAACAAAAACTAAAGGAAGAAATACTCCAAACATATAGTATACAAGATGACAGGTAAAATCACATAAGAATTATCATATCCAGTCTGTGTTGTGCTGTTGCTTAGTTTTTGTCACGTTTTGTCTTGGCTTTGTTCTGGTTTGTAATCACTCTTATTTTATTTTATTTTTGAATTCTTAGATGGAACATGGGTGGGCAATATAAGCTGCGGCTTCAGCCATCACCCATTTCGGATAACTTATTTTTTTTTTTTTTTTGTTACTTATTTGTACCTGTAGGTAGATTTGGTTTGCAGTCTGGTGACAAGCCACCGGCTGCTGGTCGCTGCGTGCGCGAGCGCCCTAAACCTACATGTTTTTGGTATGCGGGAGGAAACCGGAGAAATCCCGGAGTAAACCCACGCAACACGGGGAGAACATTGCAAACTCCACACAGCTCACTGTTGGTCGGGGGCTGGGATCGAACCCACGATCTCATGATCCCCGCGATCCCCCGGCCGAGGGTAAAACTGTGCTGCCACAGTGCTAAATCACTGCGCCACCGTGCAGCCCACTTATGTGGAATTGTATAATCCGAGGAGTTGCTGTTTAATTTGATTTTGTTGGATTTTTTTTCCCCTTTGTTATATTATTCTGTTCCTTTCTTTTAATCTAATCTATCCGAAATAAAGATTCATTCATTCATTCATTCATTTCTCAAATATGTTTTAAACTTGCTTTAATTATCCACCACCCATTTCTGTCTTTCATCTAGGCAAGGGGAAAACAATCCACCCAAACTGGACCTTGCCTCACTATTTATAGAGACGCAGGCTGAAGATATGCTGAACCAGGACCAGTATGAGGGGCCGATCCAGTTGCTTCTCAGTGAGGCAGCGTGGCTGGCGTGTGTGACCCATTCCAATTTTTTTTTTTTTTTTACAGTTTGAATTTTGCACATTCTAAATAATCTGTAATTTGCTGCTGATTGTAATAAACAATTTAGTGATTTACGTGTTTGCATCATGATTTTCTATTTTTGTCTGTTAAGACACCGGTGGGAAGAGAGTGAACAGTACGAACCATTTATCAGTGACTTTGAAAATAATGGCTCATTTTTAAGAAAAGTAACCAAAACAATTATTTGCTGAAGACTGTATTGCTGAATATGCCAGTGCGGAAGACGCTGCACATTTTAGTGATAGTCCCAGTATATGGAGGAATTCTGGGCCATATTAGCATCTGGATTTCCTGATAATGGGATAGAAGAGAGAACCTTCAGGGTCTTGGCCCTCCATGACACATGATTAGACACCCCTGAGTTCAGGTTTAATGGGATTTAATATTTTAACACAAACTGCTTTATGGTTCATAATTCTGTTGGCAGACTTACACCAAACCAAAAGTGATTTGTCAAACTGCTGGATTGTTCTTAGACAGCTTTTCCAATCTCTATATTTAATTTATGTCACTTGGTGGTAACCTTCACACACAAAACAAAATAGAGACATCTGCAAAAGTACAAAGGTTTATACCTATGACATGCATGCCTGCAGAGGGGATGCATTGGCACAGAATTCTTGCCAGTTACAGGACAGTTGGTATAGCAACACAGCACTAAGTGGCAATCACATGTGATGGCTTTTGTATGCAGCCAAACATAAAAAATCACACAAAATATGCCCTGCCATCTGGGGCTGTTTGCCCCTGCTTGTTACTTCTTCTCCTGCCTGCCACTGTTCTGTGTTACGTTGCTTACCTGTGTCTATATACAGTATATGTCTTGTAAGGAGTCATGTGCTCTGTCTATGTGTCATCATATAGACATCATCTGGTGGGTCTTCTTCTTTGTTCAGATCACTGAAGGGTCTCCTCCTGTCTCAGATGGCTGTGTTGTTCACAGTCATGCCTGCAGCGTACTGGTGGAACCTGAGGTGTTTCATATTCACCGCATCCTTTCTGACGTGCAGCAATTCTCCTCATTCTATTGCTCTCCATCTGGTGGGTCTTCTTCTTCTTTGTTCAGACCACTGGTTGAGGGGTAGGTGTGTCGTAATTCCAGTTCATGGGCACGATCCTGAAAAAGTGGCTTTCGACCCTGTCCAGGAAGGTCAGTGCATGCCTGTAGAAACCAAGAAACTGGAGCACCCAGAGAAAATCAGTGGTTTGCTTGGCATTTTACACATTTGTAGTATAGACTGGCATTCGTCAAGGTTACACATTTGCCGTCATGTAGGCATGGCGAGTCGTCCTATGATGCCTGAGTTCATAGGACACGCTATGATGATGAGGTAGAGATCATAGGCCATTCTATGATGTCCTAGAAACGTGCTTTAAAGTCTGTCATACCCTATGCTGGTGAAAAGTGTCCTCCTGTCTCAGACGGGTGTGATGTACTGCTGGAACCTCAGGTGTTTCATTGTCATGGCATCTTTTCTGATGTGCAGCAGTTGTCGTCATTCTATTGGTCTCTATCTGATGGGTTTTCTTCTTCTTCTTCTTCTTCTTCTTCTTCTTCTTCTTCTTCTTCTTCTTCTTCTTCTTCTTCTTCTTCTTCTTCTTCACTGAGACCACTGGTTGAGAGATAGGTGGGTTGTAATTCCAGTTCATGAACAGGATCATGAAAATAGATCTGAGCAATAAGAGGCTTCTTCTTCTTCTCTTGGTTACTGGTAGATAGCAAACAACTGAAAGGTGCATACCGCCACCTACTGTACAAGAGTGTGCAACATTATGATCTGAGCCCGACCCCTAAATTCTATGACTTAATCCTGTGTTATTTAAAAAAGAGAAAAGAGCCCTTCTCGTGATTCTTATTGCCTCTCCATCTCCATCTGTTTCCAGAATCCCAGTTAAATCCCATTACCTACTGGCCTCTCAAACTTCATTTTCCATTATCTGTCTTTCATTTCCGTATTTGTGACAGTGTAATGAGATGTGCTTGACATTTTCTTTTACTCCACATTCTCTACATTTGTCACTTCAGCTTTTCCCCATGGTGAATAAAGTGCTATTTAAACCTATGTGATCCAGTCTGAATCTTGCCATCATGATGTCTTCCCTCCTTTTGGTTGTCATGTAATTCTTTCGTTGGCCTCTGTCAGTCTATGATGACCATGGAAGAGAATCCTAAATGTCTACTCTGCTGGAACAGCATTGCCTGTGGCTGAACAGGCCACTGCACATCGGTGTTCTACCTTCCAGCGTTGGGCGTTGGTAGGATTCAAGCCTGGGCAGGAAGATATGGAGGACAAGATGTTACCCATGCAGCATGTCCCCCCTCTCCACGTCACTGAGGAGTCCAAAGGATCAGAGATCATAGAGATCAGAGATCATAGAGACGTCATAATGTCCTATGATGTCCTGTGAATCGTGACAGACACACACACACACAGATTTCTTGCTTTTATAGAGTGATGAAGCAAATTTTGCAGAGGTATTGGATAAGTTTAAAACTAAATTTGAATTTTGGAGATCACTTCCCATTTCTTTAATTGGTAGAGTTAATGCAGTTAAGATGATTTGTCTCCCCCCAGCTGTTATACCTCTTTCAGTGTATACCAATATATCTTACTAGAACTTTTTTCAAAAAACTGGATTTGATAATTCTTCCATTTATTTGGAACTGTAAAGCCCACAGGGTCAGGAAGGGTCATCTGTGTAAACATAAAACAAAAGGTGGGCTAGCTTTACCGGATTTTATGTGCTATTATTTAGCTGCAAATATCCGTTGCGCTTCCTACTGGTTGGAAGAGATCATTGTGCTCACCAGCTGGCTGGATATGGAAAGGGAGGACTGCCTACCATACTCTCTGGGTGCTATTCTAATGTCTCCCATTCGTCCTAAGAAAACATACTACAGCTACAACCCTGTTATCAATAGTACCATTCAAATTTGGAGACAAGTAACAAAAGAGTTTAAGCTCAGATTTCTATCTTTTACACTACCAATTTCTGCTAATCAGTCTTCTAAGAAGCCTTCAACCATGGATGAAGCCTTCAAACAATGGAAAGAGTTAGGACTGTACAATGTTGGGGATCTATATATTCGGGGAGTGTTCACGTCATTTCAGCAGCTACAGGAGAAATATGGATTGCCAAAGACGCTCAATAAAATCTTTCCAGAGGTATCGCCAATCTGTGATAAATATAACCAAGCAGAAGCAAATTTACTCCATTGTTATGCTACATGTCCTAAGCTCCAAGACTTCTGGGTTGCAATCTTTACGTTCTTTTCAAAACTTTTTCAAACCCAAATAGAACCAGATCCACTTCTGGTCATTTTGTGAATTTCTGAGAACTCAAGACTGTTACAGATTCCACAGTGCCATCTCCTGTCCTATGGCCTCCTATGTGCCAAAAAACTCATTCTCCTTTTTTGGAAGAATAAAGATGTACCAACTCTTAAACAATGGATTGCAGCACTGACCGATACCCTACACCTGGAGAGGATCTGTCACATCCTCTGTGATAGACTGGAGGAATTTGAACTTGGTAACCATTGCTCTGGATACTCAGGGATAGCTCATTGAGATGCTCTGTAAAGCTTTATTTATCTTTGTCCTTTTCTTTTTATTTGTAAACACTGCTTGGGTGGGAGGGGTGGGGTGGGGTGGGGTGGGGGGTGTGATGCGTTATGTTTAAGTATGTGTTATGTGTGTTTTGTAAAACCTGAGGTGTATCTATGTACTTGTGATGGCCGTGTGACATATATACCTCTCAATAAAAATGACTGAAATGAAAGTAAAATTCCTAATAGTCAGAGGCACTGTGCCGGCAGACAAGGCAGACAAATGCTTACAGCCTCAGGCCAGTAGGGGGCCTTTGAGTGCTGACCAACTCTGAAGTCTTCAGCAGTGCTTGGTACATAGCTTGATGTGGAGGCAAAAAAAAAAAAAAAAAAAAAAAGGCCCTACCCACACCACTTATGCTTCTTATGTAAAAAAAAAAAAAAAAAAAAGCTGCATAGAGGACCTTGTTGAAATTTGTAAAATTAAATAAATACGCAGGTTGACTAAAGACAGAAGAGTCCAGCTTCGCTTATCCTCCACCTGCCAGATGACCGCTGTGACAAACTCTGCTTTAACAGCAGAACCAGCAGGAGTTCTGTCAGCGGTGATTCTGACTGGCCGATCCTGTGGATTCAATCTCTGGCTGCAATTAGCTCCAACTACGGTCCTGTCCTGTGTGTTGCCTCTCAAATATGATTTATAACAACAAACCAGCAAAGGTAGGACAAAATTCATTGTAGTGGTTGTTCGCTTTTGCTCTTCTTGTGTGTGTTTGTGTTCACACACACAGTTGTCTACTGCAGCTTTGAAATTAATATAATCTGTCACAATAATGACAGACGATCTTCTGATTAATTTACACTCTTAGGCCCTATGCGGACTTTTCCGTCAGACTGTCTGCCGTACGCAAGTGTTTTTGTTAGTTTCCGCTTTGTCTGTTTGTCTGTTTTTTTTATGATTTGCATCATGCCATCAAATTACCAGTAGACAGTGGGCTACCTATGCGCTGGCAGGGGGAGGCTCATTTCAGAGAGGTATGGTGGCACACAATCTAATGTGCATTACTACTATAGTCCATATAATAATAATGCATAATAAAAACAGCTACGAAATTACGCATCCTGTGAGCAAAGTCACACTCTCTCTACTTCTGCATGTGGGTCTTTGGAAAAATTATTTTTTAACCCAAGTTTTGCCAGGAGTTACACATATGTTTGTCAATTTAAAAGGTAATTTTCCACATAAATAACGGTGTAGGTTGTCGTTGAATTGTTAAAACATAAAGTAAAATATCTAAATGGAAAAGACTACAAACACAGACTGACATTGCGTCATCGTTTTCGAAGTGAGCCCACAGGGAAGTATCAGGTTGATACTATCAACAGTCCTCTGGATTAGCTGACAGAACAGCAAAGGTGTGGAAGATGGTAAAATAAGGCACGGCGAACTGAGGTTTAAAAGGGTTTTTATTCATCCTCCATCACGAGAGCTGCCCAGCGCGGTGGCAGTGCGCTAGAGCGAGCCCTGTGTATCTAGCCAGTAAAAAAGTAAGAGGGCGAGCAAGCGATATGGTTGACTTATATACCCAGCTACGACAATACATGCACAGCAGTAAGCATGGACATTTACATTTGAGAGTCACACATAACAATAGCAGGATTACTGGCCGGAATTCCTCTCCACCTATTGATAACAGTCCATACATCTCACTGTTCTGTTAATTGCTCCAGCTCAGCGCTCTGCTAGTCTGTAGGCTGTGGGGGTGACCGCACAAAGGTAGGATAAAATTTATTGTGGTGGTGGCTGTATAAAGTGAAGCTTTTTTGTCTTTCTTTGCCTGTTGGCTCAGATTCAGTGAATGTTGGTTGCAGAGTGATCAAATCTTATAATAATCAGCTGCTGGGTCTCTGTGGGTATGGTTAAAGCTGCAGCAGCGGGAGTTATTATGCCATTGTAAACTGTGATGTGTGGACATACATGTTAAGGTCATTTAGCGGTTTTAAGATGCAACTGCTTCATGTTGTGACTGTGTTTTGTGTAGATCAAAGTTCTTGACTTTATTGTGAGACCCCGAAAGTGACGTGTGTGTGTGTGTGTGTGTGAGTGCGCGCGCGCACGTGTTTGTGTCTGCAGGTGGGAGGGGCGTACCTTAATTCCGCCTAGGGCATCAATGACCAGGGCAGGCCCTGTTTATAACCACCTATGGGTGAGCAGTCTCAGCTATAAATATACTGTAGATATTTTGAGCATTTTTTAATTAAAAATAAACTGCACCAAGCTGCAAAACATGTTTAAGCTTTAAAGTGAAGGTAAAACAGCAAAGAATAAACTGGCCTATGGCTGTGTTGTGAGACATGTATATGTTGGACACTGCATATGTGATTTAACCACGATGAAGGAGAGCCAGCCCCCTGCGGTGCGGAGCCACAGAGCCTGGACCCCCTGCGGAGGACAGGGGACAGAAGACTTCCTGACCACTGAGGCTCGAGAGGAGAGAAGGGGGAGTTATGTAAATAAAAGGCTAATGAATGTGAATAAAGAGATTTTAAGATAGATGTGTGATTTCCCCCGCGAGGGAAATGGTTTGATGTGAGAAGGTTTAAATGAGAGAACTTTGGTGTGTTCAGCCTCTTTGTTCGCTGCTCAAGAATAAGAGCAGACAGTGGAATGATTTCTTGAATAAACTGAAATGAAAGACAATTCGGTTTCGTTATTCAAGTCCCCCCACATTGGTGACTGACGACGTTGAGAATGAACGAAGAAATTCTCAGGGTCCCGGACTCACAGCGCTCAGAGCTGGCGAGCGCAGTGGCCGTTAAGCTGCCTGATTTCTGGCAGGATAACCCACGGTCGTGGTTTCTGCAAGCAGAGTCGCAGTTCGCGCTCGCAGGAGTAACGGTGGATGACACTAAGTTCCACCATGTCATCGCTAAACTGGACAACAGCACAGCTCGGTGCGTGCAAAGCTTGGTGGAGCAGCCACCCGCGACCGACAGGTACGGCAAGCTGAAATCCACCCTCATCAAGTTTTTCACCCCCTCGGCTGAAGTGAGGGCGAGGAGGATCCTGTCTTTGCTAGACCAAGGTGGACACAGGCCGAGCGCCCTGATGGAGGAGATGATACAGCTGAGAGGGTTGGACAACGATGATTTCATTTTTCAGTTCATCTTCCTCTCCAACCTCCCGGCGCATGCGAGAAGCACGCTGGCCGGCAAAAAGTGTCACACCCTGGAGGAGTTCCGGGAGCTGGCCCAGGAGGCAGACGAGATCCTGGACGCCTGCGGCGGGCAAGCAACCACAGCAGCGACCCGAGACAGCGGGGAGCCAGAGGCGGCAGAACCAGACTGGCCGACGACGGCGGCAACACGGCCGCGACGAGGGGGAGCCAATAGCCCGGCGACAGAGGCGCGGGCACGACACAGCGGAGGAGAAGATCTCTGCTTTTACCATCGGAGGTTCGCGGAGAAGGCACGCAGGTGTGTGCCGCCCTGCATCTTCAGGAGTTCGGGAAACGGCAAGACCGGGGGTCGCTAGCAGCTTCGACCCTCGGAGAACGCAACAAGCTGCTCTACATCACGGATGCGCGCTCCGGACGAGTGTTCCTCATTGACACCGGAGCACAAGTGAGCTTCATCACCCCAACATACGCGGACCGGGTAGCTGGACCCCACGGTGACGGAGCTACAGCGGCAAATGGCTCGAACATCAACACCTACGGGAGAAGGACCTTGCCTTTATGCTTACATGGCCGCACATATGAATGGACTTTTGTAGTAGCGGCGGTGAGTTTCAACATGTTGGGCGCGGATTTTTTGTGTTCACACAATCTGTTAGTTGATCTTGCTAATAGACGGCTGGTAAATGCACTCTCTTTTTACTCTCTCCCCTGTTCAGCTCGAGTGTCCCCGCCACCAGTACAGACCCACGTCGCTACAGCAGGTGGTAAGTTTCACACACTCCTCACCCAATTTCCAGCGCTCACTGTGCCCACTTTTTCAGCGACGGTCGCGAAGCACGGGGTGAAACACTTCATCCCCACTTCTGGTCCTCCCGTGTTTGCAAAAGCTCGGCGCTTGGATGCAGTTAAGCTCGCCATTGCGCGCGAGGAGTTCGCCAGCCTGGAGAGGCTGGGCATCGTTCGTAGGTCGAAGAGCCCGTGGGCTTCGCCGCTGCACATGGTACCGAAAGCCGATGGCTCCTGGAGACCGTGCGGGGATTACCGCAGGCTAAACAACGCTACGGCACACGATCGTTATCCCATCCCGCACATTCAGGATTTTTCGGTGCACCTGGCGGGGGCGCGCATTTTTTCAAAGATTGATCTAGTTCGCGGCTATCACCAAGTCCCGGTCCAACCGGAGGACATTCCTAAAACAGCGGTAATAACCCCGTTCGGACTTTTCGAATTTTTACGCATGCCGTTTGGTCTCAAAGGGGCGGCGCAAACATTTCAGCGGATGATGGATGCCGTGTTACGCGATCTCCCTTTCGTGTTTGTGTACCTCGACGACATTTTGGTCGCGAGTACTTCAGAGGACGAACACGAAACGCACCTCACAGCAGTTTTTAGGAGGCTGGGAGAGCACGGCTTAATAGTTAACCCAGCCAAGTGCCAGTTCGGCGTTGAGCGGATTGATTTTTTGGGTCACCGCGTCTCCCCGGAGGGAGCGGTTCCGTTACCAGAGAAAGTACGCGCGGTAGCGGATTTTCCCCGTCCACAAACGGTCAAATCACTACAGGAATTCTTGGGGATGGTGAATTTTTATAACCGGTTCCTGCCCCACGCAGCTCAAATCATGCAACCGTTATATGCCGCGCTCAAAAAACAAAAGCCGACCCAGGCGGTCGAATGGTCCCCGGAGCGGGAGCGCGCGTTCACAGAGGTTAAAAAAGCCTTGGCTGACGCTGCGCTCCTGGCCCACCCAGACCCTGCAGCACGTATCGCGCTGACGACAGACGCTTCAGATTTAGCCATAGGGGCCGTTATTGAGCAACAGGTAGCCGGAGTTTGGCAGCCTTTGGCTTTCTTTAGCAAATCTTTAAGCGCGGCTGAGCGAAAATACAGCGCGTTTGACAGAGAACTGTTGGCGCTGCATTTGGCTATTCGTCATTTCCAGTTCTGGCTGGAAGGACGGTGCTTCACCGCTTATGTGGACCACAAGCCGCTCACATACGCCATGGCCAAAATTTCAGACCCGTGGTCCGGCAGGCAGCAGAGGCAGCTGGCCGCAATCTCGGAATTTACCACTGACATTAGGCACGTCGCGGGCAAATTCAATGTAGTAGCGGATTGTCTCTCACGCGCGTTCACGACCCCGACACGCGCAGAGGCAGAACGGGCCACCGTGACCGCGCCGCAGGAGAGCGGCACGGTGGCGCGCGCAGCCCCGGTGCACGTGGGTATAGATTACGCAGCCATGGCAGCGGACCAGGGGGCGGACGCAGACGTGCGCGCGCTCCAGTCTGGACCAACAGGGTTGAGGCTGGAGAGCAAGTGTTTACAAACCGGTATGCCCCCCCTGATCTGCGACATGTCGACGGGGCGCCCGCGTCCGGTGGTCCCGGCCACGTGGCGCCGCCGTGTTTTTGACTCGGTCCATTCACTGGCGCACCCGGGGGTGCGCGCGTCGGTGAAACTAGTGGCGGAAAAGTTTGTTTGGCCGTGCCTGCGCAAGCACGTGAAGGAATGGGCAAAAACCTGCATTTCCTGTCAACGGGCCAAAATTCACAGGCACACAAGAGCCCCGTTAGAACCGTTCCGCATTCCGGCCAGAAGGTTCGACCATGTGCACGTCGACCTTGTGGGCCCCCTACCGGCATCACAGGGGTTCACGTATCTTTTGACAATGGTGGACCGCACCACACGTTGGCCGGAAGTGGTCCCACTTGCGACGACCACGGCCGCGGAGGTGGCTCGCGTTTTTTTAACGGCTTGGGTGGCGCGCTTCGGGGTTCCGTCGGACATTACGTCCGATAGAGGACCGCAATTCATCTCTGAGCTGTGGTCAGCGATGGCCAACGGCTTAGGAGCCAAAATTCACCGCACTACGGCTTACCACCCTCAGGCTAATGGTTTATGCGAGCGTTTTCATAGGTCTTTGAAGGCAGCACTCAGAGCGTCGCTCACGGATGCAGATTGGGTAAATAAACTCCCATGGGTTTTATTAGGGTTGCGTTCTGCGCCTAAAGAGGACTTAGACGCCTCCCCAGCGGAGCTGGTATTCGCACAAACTCTGAGGCTGCCGGGCGAGTTTTTACCAGAGCACCCAGAGCCCCCACCTCTCTCTGCTCTGGGACCGTTAGTTGGCACGGGGGCAGACACGCTCCCGGGTCCGGTTCATCACGCTTTTCCACGAGTTTTCGTCCCCAAGGCTTTGAAAAATGCCGATTTCGTTTTTGTCAGGCGCGAAGCCCTTAAAGCAACGCTCAAACCACCTTACGAAGGGCCATTTCGAGTGCTGGAGGCAGGTGATAAGCAATTTGTGCTAGATTTTGGGGACAGAAAAGAGACAGTCAGTATTGACAGACTAAAACCTGCTTTTGTCATGAAGGACGTGTCTGTACCGGTCGCGGTGGCGCCTCGACGAGGCAGGCCCCCGCAGAGGGCAATTAACCACTCTCTTCCTCAGTCAACAGACCCGAAGCAGAACAGCACCGCAGGCAAGGCAGGGCCAACTCACAGCAGATTCGGCAGACGGCTGAAGCCCAAGCGGCGCACAGACTGAATGTTGGTGTTGATTATTCAGTAGTGAGTAAGGTGCTATTAAATTTTGGGAATTAGTCTGTTCTTCATCGTTTGGGGGGGGGGTTATATGGCTGTGTTGTGAGACATGTATATGTTGGACACTGCATATGTGATTTAACCTCACGATGAAGGAGAGCCAGCCCCCTGCGGTGCGGAGCCACAGAGCCTGGACCCCCTGCGGAGGACAGGGGACAGAAGACTTCCTGACCACTGAGGCTCGAGAGGAGAGAAGGGGGAGTTATGTAAATAAAAGGCTAATGAATGTGAATAAAGAGATTTTAAGATAGATGTGTGATTTCCCCCGCGAGGGAAATGGTTTGATGTGAGAAGGTTTAAATGAGAGAACTTTGGTGTGTTCAGCCTCTTTGTTCGCTGCTCAAGAATAAGAGCAGACAGTGGAATGATTTCTTGAATAAACTGAAATGAAAGACAATTCGGTTTCGTTATTCAAGTCCCCCCACATGGCCTAGTAATAGATTTATTTTGTTGGTCTTCAGTATATAACTTTTCACTAATAAATCTGAATTGTGTTGTAATTTAGCTTCTTTTTTCCTTGTAAATGTGTAACATGTTTGTCTTTAAATTTAAAACTTTTTTTGTCTCATGGCCCAAGTTGAATGGCAAATTTTAGACTGATAAATTTAACCAATAATTAAATATGTCATTAATTATGCTACATTTTAATCAAAATATATAAATAAAATAACATGTCTGCACTTTGATTCATTACTGACTTTTTATTTCCATTTTTTTTAGAATAATTATCCATTTGATTAATTATCAATTGATGCCTGTATTTAATGATGGCACCTGTAACATTTCACAGAGCTTGACATACAGGTGCATCCCACTAAATTAGAATATCATCAAAAAGTTGATTTATTTCAGTAATTCAACTCATAAAATGAAACTCATATTTTATATAGATTCATTACAGACAGAGTGATATATTTCAAGTGTTTATTTCTTTTAATTTTGACAGTTATGTCTTGCATGTGGGCGGGGGGGATTCTAAATTGTCCTTAGGTATGACTGTGAGAGTGAATGGTTGTCTGTCTCTCTGTGTTGGCCCTGCGATGAACTGGCGATCTGTCCAGGGTGTACCCTGCCTCTCGCCCAAAGATGCTGGGATAGGCTCCAGCCCCCTGCGACCCAAAAAGGATTAAGTGGAAGAAGATGGATGGATGGTTATGGCTTGCAGCTCATGAAAACCCGAAAATCAGTTTCTCAAAAAATTAGAATATTACATCAGATCAATTTTTAAAAATTGGTTTTCTTAATAGAAATGTTGGCCGACTAAAAGTATTTCCAAGCACACACTCAATACCCAGTCAGGGCTCCTTTTGCATGAATTAATACTGCATCACTGTGGCATGGCATGAAGGTGATCAGCCTGTGTTACTGCTGAGGTGCTATGAAGGCCCAGGTTGCTTTGATAGCGGCCTTCAGCTCATCTGCATTGTTGGGTCTGGTGTCTCTCAGCTCCCTGTTGACGATACTTCATAGGTTCTGTATGGGGTTTAGATCAGGAGAGTTTGCTGGCCAGTAAAATATGGTGATACCATGTGTTATGTCTGTAAAACGTAGACCAATGATGAGGCGAGTGGTGAACTACACAGGACTTTATTATGTGCTCACAGTATCCAGACAGACGCTCCCGCTAGACTGAGAGGTGGTCAAGAGACCGCTCCTCTACCACACAGCTCTCTTATACTCTGGGTGACGTCACCACCTGTGTAACACCATAACAAATCCCACGAACACCATGGTCATTAAATCAGGCTTTGGTACTTTTGGCAGCAGTGTGGGCAGGTGCCAAGTCCTGCTGGAAAATGAAATCAGGATCTCCATAAACCTTGTCAGCAGAGGGAAGCATGAAGCGCTCTAAAATGTCCTGGTAGACAGCTGCATTGACTTTGGACTTGATAAATCAACACAGTGGACTAACACCAGCAGATGACATGGCTCCCCAAATCAGGTGCCAAGTCCTGTCACTTGGAAATCAAGGTCCCAGAGTCTGGAGGAAGAGTGAACAGGCACAGAATCCAAGTTGCTTGAGGTCCAGTGTGAAGCTTCCACAATCAATGATGATATTCTATTTCTATTAAAAATCTTTTTTTTTAAAATTAATTTTATATAATATTCTAATTTTTTGAGAAACTGAATTTGGGGTTTTCATTTGCTGCAAGCCATAACCATCAAAATTAAAAGAAATAAACGCTTGAAATATATCACCCTGTGTGTAATGAATCTATATAACATATGAGTTTCACTTTTTGAACTGAAGTATTGAAATAAATCAACTTTTCGATGACATTCTAATTTAGTGAGATGCTCCTGGATGTTGTTCTAGCTCCCTCTGCTCAAACTGGAGTTTGGGGGCGTGTGTGTGCAGCTAGGTCACGTGACATAGGTGCGGTCAACCCAGATTTCCTGAAAGTTATCAGCGCACCTCCTGCCGGTTTAGCTGTTGGGACGAAGGATCACGCAGCACAAACAGGAGCCACGATGTCCAGCAGCTTCAATCTGGCAGATGGTAAATTAACGTTTTTACTGTATTTGATGGGAATACAATGACTGAATACCTGCGGCGGCCCTAACGATAACAAGTATGTGCCTGAAGCCTGTTCATGTCGCTGTTACAGCTGTTGGAGGCCAAGAGAAGGTAACGTCTGAGTGCGCGCAGCAGGACGAGGGGTTGTTCGACTTTTTCAAGAAGAAGAAAAAGGTAGGACGTTTTAAGTGGGATACATGCAGGTCCCAAGAGGGGTGTCTGTAGTTGGGAGAAGTCTTTATTCTCTTGATTACATGCTTCATTGCAGATTGAAGGAAACCCCGATATCACAAATCTCCAGTAACCCTGTTTTATGCGGCTTCTTTTTTCCCTGCACCAGTAGAAATGTTGAATTCACCTTTAAATACTCCTAACTGAACATAATGTACCAGTTCAACAGTGTCAGCTTCTGGCGTTTTTGTTTTTTGTTTTTTTTTTAGGATGGTGGCGACAAGAGTGGTGGTGAGTGCAAGAAAAAGGACAAGAAGAGTGATGATGAGTACAAGAAAAAGGACAAGAAGAGTGATGATGAGTGCAAGAAAAGGGACAAGAAGAGTGATGATGAGTGCAAGAAAAGGGACAAGAAGAGTGATGATGAGTGCAAGAAAAGGGACAAGAAGAGTGATGATGAGTGCAAGAAAAAGGACAAGAAGAGTGATGATGAGTGCAAGAAAAGGGACAAGAAGAGTGACGAAGAGTACGAGGACGGGGAGGAAAAGCGCAAGAAGCATAGAAAGCACAGGAGGCATGGGAAAAAGCACGGGAGGCGTGGGGGACCACCACACGAGTGGCGTGGGGGACCACCGCACGGGAGGCGTGGGTGTGGCTCTTCATCTTCCTCCAGCAGCAGCAGCTGTAGTTGTAGCTGTGATGAGGTAAGCCCAGTTTGTTTCCCACGGGTTACTACTGACAAGCCAACTGCACGAGAGCAGAAATGTCACTGTGAAGTAGTCTTGGGGTTGTTAGAAGTCAGAAAAAAAGTACAAAAGCAGGTCACATACCAGCCACGCCACAGTTTATAGGTTGGTTACAGGTCCAACCGCCCATCAGTGTGTGTGGGACATGTAAAACAAGTCTGACCAGTAATTCCATTTTAATCAAAGGTGACACACCACACCCTCGTCTGAATGTGTGCTGGGTTTATTTACAGCTCCGACTGTTGCCAGGTTATCTGGCTGCTCTGTGTCCATCAACTTTTGGGCGGAATTCCATTCTCTTTGATGCGTCTTTGTTCTGAGAAAACACAGCATGCATGAAGCTCTTGCCCCCCCCCCACACACACACTTCTGCAAATGACTAAAGTAAAATCCAGCCCTGAGTGGGAGAGAAACGGGTCAGTTGAGAAAGTCTGTGGTGATCGAGTCTGTAGTGATCGAGCAGCTGTCAGGCCTGTCATAGTCTGATGAGATTCCAAAACATTCCTGCATTAAAAAAAAGCAAGCCACTGCTCAGATTTATACACAGAATATTGCAGCTATAGTGTTTTTTTTTTAAATCACACATCTTTGCTGAATAACCATTTCCTTTTTTTGTTGCAGGACTGATCCTTCCTCTGGAACAGGACTACTCTGCTCTAACTTTATAATCGTGTCTTCTTGACCAGCCCCCACCCTGTTAAAATGCCACTCAGCCTTTTCCTCCTGTCTCTTGTGCATTCAGGTTTAAACACAAAATGGCACTCCTTCTGCACTTCATACCCAAACAAGGAATTTAGTGCAAGTAGAAAAATAATAAGTCAAGGATAATATATTTTCACTGTTAGAATTCAACTGTTGTTGTCTCGACAGCATGACAAAATAATTATACTGTGAGAATATTTATTTACTTTTTAATCAGTGGACTGATTTTGAATTTTTGTGGTATTACTGTTAAAAATGGGAAATAATGGTCTTTATGAGACATTTGTAAAACCGTCTGTCAAGTATATGCTGGATGTGCAAAATATTGTGAATAAAGTTCATAAAAGTCAAAACTTTTCTGTGGTGAGTTTATTTCTGCAGTGTTTACTGAATCAGTTCCAACTAGATGGTGTTTATTCTTGAGCTTTTTGTTAATCAGAAAAAAAAAGTCTGTAATTACAGACGACTTTGCCTGCATTTAAAAAAACAACACTTGGAACTATTTAAAGGTTACATTTTTTCATACTTGATGTTTTATTTTATCAGTAATGATAATCATTGCCTTTGTCACACACAGTACTGGCTGTATTTAAAACTGTTCTCAACTAGATGAGATTTTTTGTGCCATCTATCTCATACCGGCTAGGACGTCACCCGGGTTAACAAGGTCAGGAGTTCCTGGCAGCGGAAGGCGAATTACAGAGCTGCGTGGGGGAATCTGATCAGACCTAAATGAAACAGTCATTGTCGCCTCCGACAGACTGCTATGATGATGATTTATTCTGGGGGTGTCAATTCATGAGCCATCAAGGTCCAAGACGCTTCAGGTTTTCTAACCCGCCACTAAAGCAGGTGTTTTCGCTGATCAGCAATCCATGGGAAGGAATGCCCTGCTGAAGTAACTGGCTGCAAAGAAAACCTGCAGTGTCTGCTCTCACTTGACACTCCTCATTCTTTTATTCAGGCTAAATAGCCAAGCCTACATGCAGAAAAATTCTTTTGTTTAGGTGGAGTGCACAATGTTTGATAAATAATCAGGATGAAGTCAAGTCCAAAGTTAAATCCACCTAAAATGCCCTATAACCTTTACAGGGGAATTTAATTTGATCTTCTCTAACCTTTTGAATGCACATGTCCAACTGTTCAATATTTCTGTACTTTTTGCATAACTTGCTGTTCTCTGACCAGGTGCTGAATGGCAAAATTTGCAACAGGTGGTTGATCCGTGAATTGACCAATAAATTTTCTGGTTCAGTTAGAACTGGTATTTAAACAGCCCTCTTCATCATTGCTGTTCACATTTTGACATCGGGAGACCAAGACGACACCTAACAACTGATCAACAGTACCTCACCATTGCGAGGCTTTAAACAGGATGTTCTCAGAGGGAAGTGGCCGCTGAGCTTAAGAGTGTCATCAACAGGTTGCAATAGAGAGACTGGAAGAGTCGAGTCACAGAAAGGCAGAGAAGTGGACGTCCTTTGGCCACATCCCACGCTGATGACCGCTTCATTGTGAACAGTGCCCTGTGGAACCGGATGATGAATGCCACTCAATTCCAGGCACATTTAAGGGAGGTGAGAGGCACCCAAGTGCCACATCAGACCATTTGAAACCCTTTACATCAGCGTGGTCTGCGTGCTAGATGACCTGCAGGGGTACCTGACCACACCACCAGACACAGGCGTCATCGTCTTACATGGGCCAGGGAGCATTTATACTGAACAAGGGGCCAGTGGGCCTCAGTGCTGTTCTCTGATGAACGTCGATGTCGATTCACGGTGAGCAGAAATAATGGCTGCCAACGATGTTGGAGACGTCAAGAAGAGCGCTATGCATCAGCCACTGTTGTCACCAGGTGAGCCTTTGGTGGTTTTGGTGTTACAGTCTGGGCAGGTGTGTCTAGTCAATACAGAACTGCTCTACACCTTGTGAATGGTACAGTGACAAGCCGATACTACCTGAATAACATTAATCCAGTCATTGTTTCCCTGAATGAATAACATAGGTCTAATTTCATCTTCATGGACTGCAATGCTTCAGGTCATCAAGGTCACATCATTAAGAAATGGCTGCTGGAGGCTGGGGTACGTCTAATGGAGTGGCCTGCACTTTCTTCAGACCCGATTCCCATAGAAAGCCTATGGGATCAGCTGAGTCGCTGTGCAGAGGCTCGTAACCCTGCACCCCACAACCTCAGTGATCTGAGGGCTGCCCTTCAAGAAGAGTGGAATGTCATGCCTCAGCAGACAATAAGTCGACTTGTGAACAGCATGAGACGTCGTCGTCAAGCTGTAATTGATGCTCAAGGGCACATGACAAGTTATTGAGACACTGACATTTTTTGTTGTGGTATACGCACCACTGGTGTTGGCTTTTGTTTCAATAAATTGAGATGAGGAAATCATCTTTGCATGCTTCTACTTAAATGCCCCACTTTCATGATATATCACTGTAGCGTGAACTTTTTACATTTTCCATCAATTTCACCCGAACGCCAAATATCCCTAACTTTTTGTGAGTAGGTGTGTGTGTGTGTGTGTGTGTGTGTGTGAGAGAGGGAAAAAACTTGTGGTGAATATTTAGAGCTTTAAAGTCTAAAAGTGGGATGGAGTTCTTTTTTTTTCAGTAGATGAAATCATTTAACCAGTGATGACATTAATTGGGGCAAAAGAAAACTGTTTAAGTGGTGCATTTTGAAAACAAACTTTATTATATTGATCAGCCACACTAAGAAGATATGGAAAAGAGTTGTTCAAGCAGAGTTAAAAAGAAAGGTGATGCTCAACAAGCAGAAATACAGTTTCATGCCAAGGAGTACTACAGATGCAATGCTTGCTTTAAGGGAAGTATAGAGAAGGTCAGACGTTAGATGGTGTCCTGATTTAGAGAAAGCATATGATAGGGTGCCAAGAGAGGAACTGTGGAACTGTACGAGAAAGTCAGGAGTGACAGAAGTAGGTGAGGGTGGTGCAGGACATGTATGAGGACAGTGAGATGGTGAAGAGGTGTGCTGTCGGAGTGACTGATGGATTCATGGTGGGGGTGGAATTACATCAAGGATCAGCTCTGAGCCCCTTCTTGTTTGCCATGGCGATGGACAGGCTGACAGATGAGTCAGATGAGCCTATCTGATGTAATATTGTATGATCATTTTCTGTTCTAGTTGGTCAACACAGTGCTGATTTTACACTTTGGGTTAATTTGAAATATGATTTTAAAATGTTTTCTTGCTTTAAAAAAATCAAGAGTAAAGCTAAAATTGCAGGATGTGTGTGCGCCTTATAATCCGGTGCGCCTTATGTATGAAATTAGACCATCAAATAGACCGTTCATTGATAGTGCGCCTTATAATCCGGTGCACCTTATAGTCCCAAAAATACGGTAATAGTGAATATTACATCTATGGTTTAAAGATGTTTAGAAGAATTAATTTGTGTACAACTTGAACATATTTTGTGATAAGCTTAGAACATAGCTTATTTTTTTTTAATGTTCTGACCTGTTTTGTAGGTCAGTTTTTTTTTTGTTTGGATTGGTTGGACCAGAAGAGCGTGAATATCCAGATCTGGATGGCGAGCCGAAGCCCGAACCCTATGAACTGCTAGGGGTGATCCCACTGATCACCTAGAACTGACACCAAAGGACTGAACACCTTGTAAATATATTTTGGGGTATTTTATTTTATTTAAATTAATTTGCCACTATTGTTACAGTGCTGTGGTTTTTTTTTTTTTTTTTTTTTTGATATGTACATATCTGTGAAATAATATACATAGTTGCAAGTTATTTACGGCTGTGTGAGTTTTCTGTTGTTACACCCTCCAGGCTCCTACGAACCTAGGGTCGATCTGACCTGGTCCAATTATCCCTTTTGCCCAGGTAGAAAAGTTAAGGTAACTACATTGCCATAACACAACATTACCACAAAGGTACAAGATTGTACATCCTAAAGTAATATTACACACCTAAAGTGCAAGTGAGTAGGTGTTAGTGGGTGTTACACAAAAAGCTGGCGAGCACAGTAGGTGTTACTACACAATTGGGTGTTACATATGGGAAGCCAATGAAGGGAGGACAGAACCGGGGAGATATGATCTCTTTTTCTCGAACCAGTTAAAACTCTAGCAGCAGCATTTTGAATGAACTGAAGATTTTTTAAAGATACTTCATGACAACCAGATAATAATGCATGCCATGCCATGTTACATGCCATGTTGAGTGTTGGTCACTCAACATGACGGCCGGGATGGTCACACTTTTTCAGTGCTGAGACAAAGTTGCTGATTTTGCCACTAAAATAACTAACCAACAGCGATCGGCATTTGTGACGCAAACGCACGGGCTGAATTTCCACCTTGGTTGAAATACCCCTTTATTAGCCTTTCACCGGGCTCTGTGAGTAAACTGATTAGCGTTTCTTTTTGAGGTTCGCTGCTACGCTTTACCCGAAGCGTTTGCTAAGCTAACGCTAGTCGTAGCACCTAACACTGAGACGAAGTGACTCTGCCCACGGTGATTGGGGCTCGCCGGAGGAACTAACCGAGGCAACAGTTGGACGGGAGCCGGATCGGAGTTCGGGTGCAGCGGTGATGGGAGACGGGGACCAGTGGAGGACCACCGGGGCCCCAGCCAGACAAGAGCCTGAGTCGGAGCCCAGTTACAGCGGCGGGGCTAAGCGGAGGAACTACTGAGGCAGACGGCGGTAGATGGCGGGGCTCAGCGGAGGATCTACCGGGACTCCAGCCGGACAGAAGCAGGATCGGAGCTCGGCTACGGCGGCGGTGTGCGGCGCAACTCGGTGGAGGAGCTGCTGGTACCCCGGCTGGACAGGAGCTCAGTTACGGTGGCGGTAAGCAGCGGGACTAGCAGCGGAGGGGACTAGCTGAAGCCCAGCTGGATTTGAGGTCTGTCGGATCGGATACTGGCGACACCAGCAGAGATTGTTTTACTATCCACAGGTCAGTAAAAATGCCACCAAAGAAGGAGGAAATGGAAGAGATCAAAAAAATCTCTAAACTTCTTGTCAGAAGAAGTGACCAAAATGGTTAGCCAGCAGGCCAAAATATTAGGCCTAATGGAAGAAGTCCGAGAATTAAAATTAACAATTCAGGAAAAAGACAAAAAAAATTACGGACTTGGAGTGACGCGTCGAGGATCTTGAACAATGTTCTCGTATGGATGATCTAATTATAAGTGGACTAGACATCAAATATCATTCATACGCTCATGCTACAACAGGACTGAGAGGTGAGGAGGGTCCCCTGAGTGAATCAGTCTCCCTGGAAAACCAGGTGCTTCAGTTCCTTGATAGTAGAGATATAAAGGTCGAAGCAAATGCAATTTCAGCCTGTTATGCTTTACCCAGAAAAGATAATAAAACAAAGAAATCAACTGTGATGCGCTTTGTGAACAGAAGGGTAAAGAATGACATACTGAGGCAGGCCAGAAAGCTCCGGGGAACAGAAGTTTACCTAAACGAACATTTAACAAAGACTAATGCTGAAATAGCACGGCAAGCACAGATGCTGAAAAGACAAAATAAGATACAGGCAACATGGACAAGAAATTGTAGAGTTTGGATCAAACTAAATGGAACACCTGAGCAAGCAAAGAGTATAATGATCAGAGATGTTACTGACTTAAATAAATACAGATGAACACTGATTAAGAAAATTAAGAGACAATGATAATCCATATCCACACACACGGCAATAGTTCTTTTGACATACCATGTCAATGTACTTTAAAAAATAAAAAATAAACAAAACAAACAAAAAACCTATGACTGACTTGAGTAGACATCAATTATCCCCAGTTGGAGGAAGTCATTTGACACAGAGTGAGGAAACTCAAACTCTGAAAATATGCCATTATGCTGAACATAAACTACAAGAGATGGAGAATGATATTGATCCTGATAACCACTTTTTCAATAATATTCATAATCATTGTGAATATTACACTGAAAAGCAATTCAAAAGTCAAGTGCAACTAGATGGTAAACTATCAATAATACACTTCAGCAGCAGAAGTCTTAACAAAAACTTTCCACAGATTCAGGACTATTTAAAACAGCTAGACAGAAAATTTACAGCTATCGCAGCCTCTGAAACTTGGCTTAATGAAGAACAGGCTCCTCTGATGGCAATAGAGGGATATCAGATGTTTCATATTAACAGATCTCAAAAAAAGGGTGGTGGTGTAAGCTTGTAAATGGAATGTCCTTTGCACTAACAGGGATTTTTTGGAATGTGTTACTGTTGAGATTGACCAAGATAAAACAAAAAATCTAATTATAAGTTGTATATATAGAACGCCGGGAACTTGCATTGAGACATTCAGAGATAAATTAGTCGAGCTGTACAATAATATTACTAGTAAGAAAATGGTAGTAATTTGTGGAGATTTCAATAATGATCTACTAAATCCATATCAACATGGTCCATATCATCCATGCTCTCCATGGAAAAACAGTTTAAGCCTGCACATATAATGGAAGCACAGAATTACACGGATGAGGACAAATTCTATTCTCTGAGTGCACTGTGCTGTTTTGATTTGATTTGACCTTGTTGCCCCGTGTTTACATTCCTCCTGATTGAGATAAGCGGAAGGACCGGCTCTTATGTTTACCCAAACAATCGACAATCAGTTGTTGTCGTATCAGCGGATTGGACCCTCAAGGACAATGCCCATGTGCCTTCTGCAAGCAAGAGAGAGAGCAAGAGAGATAGACTCTGGACTCTGGACTTGTTTATAAGTCACATGATTATCATGATTATAACATCTATCCACTGCCAGGAGGCGCCCTCTGCTGCTCACTAACAACTGTTACATTTACACTACACAATGCATACAACATTACATGCATACAATACACTGCCTCTCAACTTTTGTGTGGGATCTCCTGCTAAATGTCTGCTAAATGTGCATTGAGGTTTTTTTTGCCTGCAATCAAAATTTCGCTCACCTGCCGAGCGTCATTCTGATAAAACATGTTTTTTTTCTCTCGCCTACTGTGTCATACCCATTCTCTTTTTCTTTTTTTTTTCCTTTCTTCTTTATGACTGGTGCCTAGCGGCTGCCCCGGCCTTGGATGCGCTCTGCAGAGCGTGCCCAAATGCCAAGTCACGTTTCGTTACCTTGTATTCATACATGTGTAATGACAATAAAGTTGAATCTCAATCTCAATCTCAATCTCAATACTGTAATATTAATAATTCAAGGGCAAAACAAAACACTGCTATCTAATGCAGCAGAATAAAATGAGTCTTTCATGTACTTCATGTTAATATTGAAGTGATCATGAACATGTAGAGCGGGGAAAATCAGTATTGAACACATGAACATTTTTCTCATTAAACATATTTCCGATGGAGCCATTGACCTGAGATTTTCACGAGATATCAGTAACAACCCAAGTAATCCACACATACGAAGAAATCAAGGCAACTGTGTTCACAAAACAAGTTGTATTTAATAAAGTAGAATGACACAGGGAACAAATATTGAACACATGAAGAAAAAGAGGTGCAAAAAAGCATAGAAAGCCAAGAAACCAGCTGAAATACATCAGAATTTAGGAAGTCATCCTATCCCCCATCAGTGCAAATTATTTTCAGCTGGTTAAGTCCTGACTGATAGCCTTTAAAAAGGTCTGTGAATATCAGATTGTCACACCACAAAAAACTCATGATGGGTAGAAACAAAGAGCTCTCTCTAGACCTTTGCAACCTTATTGTTCCAAAACATAATGATGGTTGGTTACAGGCACATTTATAAACTGCTGAATGTTTCAGTGAGCACTGTTGGAGCCATCATTCAGAAGTGGAAAGAACATCATTTTACCATAAAGCGGCCACAACCAGGAGCTCCTCACAAGATTTTTGACAGAGGAGTCAAAAGAATTATCAGAAGAGTTATCCAAGAGCCAAAGACCATTTGTGGAGAGCTCCAGAAAGACCTGGGGACTCGTATATAAAGGGTACTTACGCATAAAAACATGGCATATGTCCTTTTCCACAGAAAATTTCAGATGTATCAAGAATGAAATGACCGTGGAAATATACGCAGCTCCATGCCGACTTCCTGGCTGGCGTACGTACGTTCCTACTGATATTGGTCTGTTGGCGACACTCAGCGGTGATGTTGGGACACTAATAATGACGTGAAAATTATTGTACACACCAGAGACGCATGATGAACAAACATGCAAGCGTGCGCAATTAGATGAGTGGATATAAAAGCAAGTGCAGAAAATGCCTCTACCAACAGAGGATTAGAGGATATTGCAAATCACGCAGTAAGAAGAGAAAGTGTATTTAGAGACAGAAGATCTTCTGGCTCAGGATGATAACTGGCTTGTCAGCCAGTTCAGGTTTCCACGGGCAGTCCCTGTGGAACTGTGCTCAGAGCTATGGCCGCCCTTGGAGCGCGACATGGTGAGAAGCCGTGCGCCGCCCGTCCCAGTGCAGGTGCTGACAACACTAGGGTTTCTGGAAACCGGGGCATGCCAGAGTGAGCTGGCAGACCAATTGGGAATTTCCCAGTCACCCCTCAGCCGAGCCATGTCAGCTGTGTGGAATGACATTGTCTTGCTGTCACCCAGGTACAGTACATCATATTCCCATATAATGCAGTTGAACAGGCCAACATCAAAGCACAATTTGCAGTGGGATCCAGTTTTCCTAATTATTCTAATGAACAGCATTGTTGGAAACAAACTACAAGCTGGCACTGTGCGTATGGGTGGCTTCTTGGTGAATAAATTCATGTAATTGTCCTAATAATAACCCACCTCATGCACAACATGCATGTGCGCCCCCAAATATCACCCCATCTTCAAGGCTTCATTACAAGTCAATGGTTTGAGTAAGTGACTTTCTTTTTTTGCTGATTCAACTACAGTTTCACAGCACTCTATCAAGCTCTCAATTGCCTCTGTGTGTACAGTAGTTATGTCAATCAACATGTGTAAAGTTTGAAATGCAACAGTCTCACCCTTTCCTCAGCGTACTTAATTCATTTACAATAGTAGTGTGTGTAATCCATGTAAGTTGTATATAACTATAAAGGATGAGATTTGCATTCTGGACATAAAATATGTACTTGTCGAGTCTAATATGATCTGCTTTCAACTGACGGGTGACCTTGGCTACCCACTAAATAGGTTTATATTGTCTTCTTTTTTGTGACTGTTTTCCTTTAAATCAACCAGCTGATCGACCTGGCTGGTCACAAATTGATTGTTTGATTTATTCATCATTTAAAATAACATTATATAAAAGATGCAACATACATTCAAAAACAATGGGATGGCACAAGAAAGTGCTCACACTTATTTCCATTGTGGTCCCTAAAAGAGTTTGCAGCTGGTGTCGTACCTGTAACTTTCTGCTTTGAAATCTGGCACTCTAACCACTGAACTATACATGGTACAAGGTGCAATGATCAGCTGACGCTTGTGAGGACGACTGCAGACGTCAGTCTAAACATGTCAAAATTAAATAAACATCTCCTTCTTATCCCTGTCGGAATAAAAGAAATGAACTCATCTTATAGGGCTGTGAGCAGGCTATTGAATTACCTGTATCCGACACTAATGCCGGAGGACAGAGTGCCAAACAAAATGTTTTTACGTGCCTCTGCCTCATTCAGGAGCGCCTTCAACTCACAGGCCGTGAAATTCCATTAAAGCCATTATTTTTGATCGTGGATACAGGAGAATCAAACATGCCGCACTTGTGTATATCTATTTGCATCTAATTGCATATTCAAATGGAGGCGTGTCAAGTGAGGAGTCCGGTATTTCCTCACGTGCATTTAATTTCAAGCAGATTGGTATGTACAAAGGAAATGTGCTTGGATTCCTGCGTACGCACTGTTTTATACATCTGGAGTTTTTTTTTTGCTTATGGCGTTTTCTTAATTTAAATGACACTGCACATCCCATCATGGTGTGGGGGTGTTTTTCAGCACATAGTACAGGCAGACTTTATATAATTGAAGGAAAGATGAATGGACAAATGTACAGAGACATCCTTGACAAGAACCTGTTGCCATCTGTCAAGATGCTGAAGATGAAACAAGGGTGGACATTTCAGCAAGACAATGATCCCAAGCACACAACCAAGGAAACTCTCAACTGGCTCCAGAGAAGGAAAATAAAGCTGCTAGGATGGCCCAGTGAGTCACCTGACCTGAATCCAATTGAAAATCTATGGAATGAACTGAAGAGCAGCGTTCATAGAAGACACCCACGGAATCTTGAAGATTTGACAGTTTGTGTGGAAGAATGGACTAAAATCACTCCTGAGCAATGTTGTCACACAGTCTTTGCCGCAGGTCAATTTCCTGTCCTGCCCCAGTTCACATCACAACCCAGTGAAGAAATGCTGTGGCAGTGGCGACTTCTCATATTGAGCCCTAATCACCTGTTGTCCGAGTGGTGAGTAGCCCCTACCAGCTCCTCCCTCTGTGGTTAAACATGAGTATTTTTTGAGTAAGATTCTCGCATTTAATGTCCGCATTAAATGCATTTAAAGTTTTCATACGCACAGAGAAAAAGTGATTGTGATTTATTGCAGTAAAGAACAGCTTCTTCTGAGCGGTGAACTTTCATTTATCTGTACTTTCTATTTTATCTCATTCATTTACATGCTGTTGTGATGGGCAACTATTTCATGGAAGTAAATCCTCTAAATATGCATTTTTAATGGGCTGGTCCAGGGGTGTCAAACATATGGCTCGTGGGCCAAAAATGGCCCACCAAGGGGTCCAAAATTTTCTCTGTGAATTCACAGCTTTATTTCTAGTAAATTTCTGACTTTCTACTGATTACAATAGTTTGTGTAAACTGAGACATTTTTTTTCTGTAAGATGAGACTTTTTCTCATCAGTTTTCTTTTTCTTCTTTTTTCTGATGAGAACAAGGGGCTCTTGATCTTGCTGTGTGTGCAAGATGATTTAAGTATGCATTTAAAAGTAACGTGAAAATTACTTTAATCATGCAGTAACACAAAATTATCTGTTACTTCTGAAAAGAACTAACGTGTAACTTGCCCAACACTGGTTGTTACGGATATCTGGTGAAAATCTCAGGTCAATGGCTCCATCATAAATATGCTTAATGAGAAAAATGTTGTGTTCAATACTTATTTTCCCCGCTGTATACAAGCAATTACCACCAGGAGAGGAGCATTACAACATTTAGCATTAATGATCTCGTTCATGTCTTTTGAATCATTTATGGAGGTGCAGGCAAAAGAAAAATGATTCCAATTCAGAATGAAATCAATAATAAATCAAGCATGCATCACTCTGGGGCTACAGAAGAAGTTCACCTTAACCCATCCATCATGTTTAAATCCGTATTTCATTTAAGCCTATTAGGGGGATATTAGAAGGAGAAATCATTGAAGGGCTTGCAAGAACATTTCTCTATACAGTATTAGCTGGGATCATGTAGTCCCATGTGCTAGAAATGTATTTTATACTCTAAGAATATTTTTTGTGGATAGAAACTACATACTATATATGTCCTTGAAGATGCCAAAACTTAAAAGTAATCCCAGGAAAATACACAATATGTGCACTCTAACTCAGGTTTTTTTAGGGAATTTGTGAAAAACTGTGAAAACAAGCAAACCAGCCTGCAATGTTATAGTGGTATATGATATATGGTACAATAAATTGACTTTATAGCCTACAGTAATTTCTGTGCAATATAAAATAATTCTGCCTTTGATTGACAGTGCTTATTTGCATCTATAACTCAAAGAATCTTCCAACATGTGACCAGATAGCAATGGATGTTTTCCCTCTGATCCATATTGTAAAGCTGCAAAGCCATAGGAAAAGTTTCAAAATTTAAGAAAGATTTCCAGCCAGTAGCCTGAGCTGGTGAGAAGAGAGGATGGAAGATGTAGATTATAATGAGTGCCCCCATCGCTTCTCTCTAAATGAAATTAGTCAAGAAAAATTCAAAACTGCTTCAGTCATAATGTTGCTCTTTTGATGTTTGGCTGCCATGAAACTGGCAAGAGCAAAATTCTTGAGAAACATGAAAGATAGAAGCAGTCATTTAGTGCTGAGGTGAGCCAAGAGTGATCAGTGATTAAAGGCCTGGGTGAGGGGTCTTTGATGCCATCTCTTGCATGCATCTTTTCTTCACCCAAGTACAAATCTCTTCTCTTTATTTCTTCTTCTTTGTTTTTTAAAGCACAATTTCAAAGAATTGTAAAGAGCTGGTTTATTTTCATATAAAGAACTCACTAGCTGTATGATGTATGTGCTTTGTAAAGATGGAAATCATCTGGATTTGACTAACTGTAGGCTGTTTATATATTACTTTTTCCTCATTTGAGGAAATACTAAACAGGGATAGGTCAAAGAAGTTATGCGTCCTTATCCATAAATGAGTGAAATAATGTGTCAGACTGCTGTGTTCTGCTGCTTTCTTCAGATGAGTCATGTGATGATGATTCATGAGCTTGATAAGGAGATCTAGGATAAAATAATGAACCTCTTTAGACTGCATGGTTTTGTTATTATGTGGCTGTTTGGCCTTTTTTGTCTTTGTTTTTGATGATTTCTTGGAGAAGGATAAGTGGAACTTGATGAAAATGTATCTGTGTATGGGAGGTATGTGTTTATCAGGGTGCAGAATATAAAAAAATCTGGATGTAGCACATAAGTGTTGGTGGAGGTATGAGTTCTCTAAGAACTTTCTAGTTTGCCTTGTGATTTCATGCATTTCAGCATATTTATGATTATAACTATCATTTGTGATACTTCATTATTCTATTCCAGTCTATGTTCTGTGTACCACTGGAGGGCACTAGTGCCTGTCTCTAGTGCAGCGTCAGTGGTTGCCTAGCAATAGCTGGACTGATGCTCTACTGCTGATTGTCAAGTTTCACATTTACATTCAGACCAAACACTCAGCGTATCTCCCACAAAATAAAAGCTGGGTTCAGGCCTATTTACCAAATTAAGCTCATGCTTGTAGCTTACTTAGAAGCACACAATACTATTTCGTAATGTTAATGGCGTTATATTACAACATGCATTTTTTTTTTTTTGCAAATTAACATTGCACCTTTAAGCAAAAAATATAAACTTGCAATTTTATCAAGTTGCAAAGTTTATAACTTTTCTTTGATTTTTTTTTAAACTTTTTTGCAATGACAGAACAATTTTAATTTACAGCTTTACTTAGCGCTTAAGGAAAAAAAATCACAACTTTATCAGGAGAAATGACAAGAAACAGATACTAAATAGATTTACTGAAGAAAATATGTATTTGATTCTTTACATTTTAGAAGGCACTATCTCCACATCATCAGACATGGTATTAAAAATGATGGGAGAAGCAGCCTTGACCTTTATTAATTTGCATTTTCTTCTCTTTAGGTTTTGAATTGGACACCTCAAATTATCAAGAAAAGTTGCAGCTTTAAAAAGTTACAACTTTGCCACTATAGGAGGAAACTTTGCTACTTAATGGATTTTTTTTTTTGCAACTTTACAAGAAAAGATTATGATGAAATATTCATAATTCTAAGAAGCAGCCTTAGCAGGAACAGTTTGCAATGAAAAGAAAACTCTAGGGGAGAAATACTTCAAAATTATAAAGTAAACATCATAACTTAAGGAGAAAAGCTTTGCAACTGAGATACAAATCATAAATTTTCAGGTAACACAATACGCATTTAAGATTCAAAGATTTTTATTTGTCATTACGCTACAGGTACATCTCAAAAAATTAGAATATCGTGAAAAAGTTCAATATTTTTTGTCACTTATTTCAGAAAGTGAAACCCATATGTTATATAGATTCATTACACAGAGAGTGATATATTTCAAGCGTTTATTTATTTTAATTTTGACGATTATGACTTACAGCCCATGAAAACCCCAAATTCAGTTTCTCAAAAAAATAGAATATTACATAAAATTAATTAAAAAAATAGTTTTTAAATAGAAATGTTGGCCGACTGACAAGTATGTCCATGTACACACTCGATATTTGGTCAGGGCTCCTTTTGGATTAATTACTGTATCAATATGGCGTGGCACGGAGGTGCTCAGCCTGTGGCACTGCTGAGGTGTTATGAAGGTCCAGGTTGCTTTGATAGTGACCTTCAGCTCATCTGCATTGTTGGGTCTGGTGTCTCTCATCTTCCTCTTGACAATACTCCATAGATTCTCTATGGGGTTTAGGTCAGGAGAGTTTGCTGGCCAATCAAGCACAGTGATGCCATGGTCATTAAACCAGGTTTTGATACTTTTGGCAGTGTGTGTGTGTGTGTGGGGGGGGGGGTAACAGGTCCTGCTGGAAAATGAAATCAGCTTGTCCATAAAGCTTGTCAGCAGAGGGAAGCATGAAGTGCTCTAAAATTTCCTCGTAGATGACTGCGCTGACTTTGGTCTTGATAAAACACAGTGGACCAACACCAACTGATGACGTGGTTCCTCAAATCATCACTGACTGTGGAAACTTCACACTAAACCTCAATCAACTTAGATTCTGTGCCTCTCCACTCTTTCTCCAGACTCTAGGACTTTTATTTCCAAATGAAATGCAAAATTTACTTTTATCTGAACAGAGGTCATCTGCTGGTGTTTGTAATCAGTATTAATAGACAGCAGCAGATGCGACATTAGTGCAAATGGTAGTAGTAAGGTGCAAAGATAAACAACAGTGGATGTAATACTGTTGGTGTACTGAGTCTTTCTCAGGTAGAGTTTTTGTGTAAATGAGTGTGTTACAGTCCAGTCCAGGGGCAAGCGGTGGGAGTGGGGGAGTGGGTAGAGTTCAGAGTTCTGATGGCCTGGTGAATGAAGCTGTTTAACAGTTTTGTGGAATGGGCCCTGAGGATCCGGTACCTTCTCCCTGAGGGCAGGAGGCTGAAGAGGGAGTGTGAGGGGTGGGAGGTGTCACCTGCGATGTTGATGGCTCTGCGGGTGAGGCGGGTGTGGTAGATGTCCAAGAGGGAGGGCAGAGGGGTACCGATGATCTTACTGGCTGCGTTCACTGTGTGTTGTAGAGTCTTCTGGCAGGAGGCAGTGCAGTTTCCAAACCACACAGTAATGTAGCAAGGGAAGATACTCTGAATGGTGCCCCGGTAGAATGAGCACATGATGGGGGGTGAGACTCGTGCTTTCCTCAGTTTGCGGAAGAAAGAGAGGCAAGTTTGAGCCTTCCTGACCAGTGATGTGGTGTTGTTGGACCAGGAGAGGCCCTCTGAGATGTGCACCCCCAGAAACTTGGTGCTGCTCACCCTCTCCACAGCTGCTCTGTCGATGGTCGAAGGGGGATGCTGTGTGTGTCCTCTCCTGAAGTCAACCACAGTCTCCTTGGTTTTTCCCACGTTCAGGAAAGATTATTGTCTTTACACCAGTGGACCAGTTGGCTCACCTCATTAAGAGTGGTATGGCACATTGTTCAAAAGCATAGGGAAGATGTTCATGGAGCATCATAGAACGGTTATCCCATTTCCACATTCTCAGAAAACTTACCTGATGTTAGGGGCATCGGATTGGGGGAGAGTACTATTTACCCAGGGCCCACAGCAGGGAGTGACCCTCAAAAAACCTGGAATAAGAATTTTTTTTGTGTTGTATTTTTAAAATTTCTAACTATTTAATGTCTTAATGAAATTCATCCTGGCTAAATGAAGAGGCTAAGAGACTATATTTTACATTGATAATAACAATGGATATTCTCTGAGACCTCCATCACTCCTTTAAAGAGGTGCTAAATGGTTTAGTCCACTCCTGTAATGGGCAGATTCAACTGAGTTACATACAGCATCTGTGATCCCACAGCTAAAGGACCAGGAGACAGGAGAAATGGAAATCAGGATATCAAACAGAAAAGAAAGAAAGGAGAGGGAGAAAAAAATATGTGAAGGAAAACAGCTTCTTATTCAAGATTACAAGATTCAAAGATTTTATTTGTCAATACTACTATACGTACAGGACATATAGGAGAATTGAAATGCCATTTCTCTCTCTTCAGTGGTGTGCACAGTATAAATAAAAGGAATAAGGCTGGAAAAACAACAACAGCAGTCTATGTACAGTAATGCTACTCATAGTGCAAATAGCAACAAAAGATAAAACCCAGACAACCCATAGTGCAAATAAAGATAAACGATAAAACCCATCAATCCTGTATACAGAAAAAGTAGAGCAGTAATACTTGTAGTTGCAAGTTTTATGTGGTCGTGTGGGTGCAGACAGTGACAGATTGGACTGCACATGATCAATATTGCAATAACAGACAGCAGCAGATACGGCATTTGGCGAAATGGTTGCAGTAAGGTGCAGATACATACAGCAGCAGATGTATTACTGTTGGTGTGCCAGTCTTTCTGTGTCAACAGCTGAGGTAGTTATTGTGTGGGTGAGTGTGTCACAGTTTGGCATGGAAGGGGTGGTGGTGGACAGAGTTCATAGTCCTGATGGCCTGGTGAACAAAGCTGTTTAGCAGTCTTGTGGAGACTCCGGTACCTTTTCCCCGAGGGCAGGGGGCTGAAGAGAGAGTGGGAGGTGTGGGAGGTGTCGCCTGCAATGTTGGTGGCTCTGCGGGTGAGATACATGTCCGGGGGGGGGGGGGGCAGAGGAGCACCGATGATCTTGGTGGCTGCTTTCACTGAGCATTGTTGTGTCTTCCTGCAGGAGGCGGTGCAGCTTCCATACCACACCGTGATGCAGCTGGTGAGGATGCTCTCAATGGTGCCCCAGTAGAATGAGCACATGATGGGGGTTGGGACTCATGCTCTCCTCAGTTTGCTGAGGAAATAAAAGTGAGTTTGAGCCTTCTTGGCCAGTGATGTGATGTTGTTGGACCAGGAGAAGTCCTCAGAGATGTGCACCTCCAGGAACTTAGTGCTGCTCACCCTCCCCACAGCTGCTCTGCCAATGATCAGAGGGGGATGCTGTGTGTGTCGCCTCCTGAAGTCGACCACAATCTCCTTGGTTTTTCCCACGTTCAGGAAAAGATTATTGTCTTTACACCACTGTCGTGTCCTCCGCAAACTTGATGATGTGGTTGGTGCTGTAGGCTGGCTGGTACACAGTCATGGGTCAGCAGGGTGAAGAGCAGCAGGCTGAGCATGCACCTTTGTGGGGCCCCTGTGCTCAGTCTGATGTTCTTGGAGGTGTTGTTGCCAACCCACACGTTCTGTGGTCTCCCTGTGAGAAAGTCCAGCACCCAGTTACAGAGAGAGGTTTTGAGTCCCAGCTATCTGAGTTTTTGTATTAGGTGCTGGGGGATGATTGTGTTGAATGCTGAACTGAAGTCCAAGAAACAGCATTCGCACATAGGAGTTCTTTGAGTCCAGGAGGGTGAGGGCTGGATGGAGAGCAGCAGAGATGGCATCTTCTGTGGATCTGTTTGACCTGTATGGAAACTGAGATGGGTTGCGGGAGGGGGCGAGGATGAACTTAATGTTTTGCGTAACCAGCCGCTCAAAGCGCATTATGATGGGGGACAGTGCTACGGGCTGGTAATCATTGTAGCTGGATGGAACAGTCTTCTTTTTTTTAAATTTATTCTGTGTACTTTATTGATCTGAAGGGGGGAAATTCAGGGCATCCACCTACAGTGGTGTGAAAAAGTGTTTGCCCCCTTCCTGATTTCTCATTTTTTGTATGTTTGTCACACTTAAATGTTTCAGATCATGAAACAAATTTAGATATTAGACCAAGATAACACAAGTAAACACAAAATGCAGTTTTTATTTGAAGGTGTTCATTATTAAGGGGAAAAAAAAATCCAAACCTAAATGGCCCTGTGTGAAAAAGTGATTGCCCCTTAAACCTAATAACTGGTTGAGCCACCCTTAGCAGCAACAACTGCAATCAAGCATTTGCCATAACTGGCAATGAGTCTTTTACAGCACTGGGGAGGAATTTTGGCCCACTCATATTTGCAGAATTGTTGTAATTCAGCCACATTGGAGGGTTTTTGAGCATGAACTGCCTTTTAAAGGTCATGCCACAGCATCTCAATCGGATTCAGGTCAGGACTTTGACTAGGCCACTCCAAAGTCTTCATTTTCTTTTTCTTAAGCCATTCAGAGGTGGACGTACTGGTGAGTTTTGGATCACTGTCCTACTGCAGAACCCAAGTGTGCTTCAGCTTGAGGTCACGAACAGATGGCCGGATATTCACCTTCAGGATTTTTTGGTAGACAGCAGAATTCATGGTTCCATTTACCGCAGCAAGTCTTCCAGGTCCTGAAGCAGCAAAACAGCCCCAGCCCATCACACTACCGCCACCATATTTTACTGTCGGTATGATGTTCCTTTTCTGAAATGCTGTGTTACTTTGACGCCGGATGAAATGGACACACACCTTCCAAAAAGATCAACTTTTATCTCATCAGTCCACAGAGTACTTTCCCAAAACTTGTGGGGATCATCAAGATGTTTTCTGGCAAAATTGAGATGAACCCTTATGTCTTTTTGCTCAGCAGTGGTTTTCATCTTGGAACTCTGCCATGCAGGCCATTTTTGCCCAGTTTCTTTCTTATGGTGGAGTCATGAACACTGACCTTAACTGAGGCAAGTGAGGCCTGCAGTTCTTTGGATGTTGTTGTTGGGTGTTTTGTGACCCCTTGGATGAATCATTGCTGCGCTCTGGGGTAATTTTGGTCATCCAGCCACTCCTGGGAAGGTTCACTACTGTTCCATGTTTTTGCCATTTGTGGATAATGGCTCTCACTGTGGTTTGGTGGAGTCCCAAAGATTTAGAAATGGCTTTATAACCCTTTCCAGACTGACAGATCTCAATTACTTTGTTTCTCACTTGTTCCTGAATTTTTTTGGACCACAGCATAATGTCCAGCTTTTGAGGATCTTTTGGTCGACTTCACTTTGTCTGGCAGGTCCTATTTAAGTGATTTCTTGATTGAGAACAGGTGTGGCTGTAATCAGGCCTGGGTGTGGCTAGAGAAATTGAACTCAGCTTTCCAAAGATGTGATAACTGCGGGGAAGGGGGGGGGGGCTTTTTCACACAGGGCCATGTAGGTTTGGATTGTTTTTACCCTTAATGATAAACACCTTCATTCAAAAAATGCATTTTGTGTTTACTTGTCTTATTTTTGCCGAATATTTAAATTTGTTTGATGACCTGAAACATTTAAATGTGACAAACATACAAAAAAAAATGAGAAATCAGAAAGGGGGGAAACACTTTTTCACACCACTGTAGCTGGATGAAGCAGCCACAGTATGGCACCATCCTTTCACCATTCACACACACATTCACACCTAGGGCCACTTTAGAGCCTCCAGTTAACCTAACTTGCATGTTTTTGGCCAGTGGGAGGAAATCGGAGTAGCCGGGGTAAACCCACGCAGACACGGGGAGAACATCCACACTCCACACAGAAGGGTCACTGATGGTCAGGGGGTGGGATCGAACCCACGATGGTCAGGGGTGGAATTGATCCCGTGACCTTCTTACTGTGCTGCCACTATGCTAGCCACTGTAGGTGGGACTCCTTTGGGACTGGTATGGTAGCACTTTTGAAACATGTGGAGGCAACAGCTTGACTCAGGGAGATGTTGAAGATGTCAGCCAGGACATTCTTGAGCTCCTCCACACAGTCCTTCAGAACGCAACCTGGTATGTTGTCTGGTCCAGCTTCCTTGCGTGGGTTGATCCTGGAGAGGGTCCTCTTCACATTAGCCGGATTCAGACGTATTGCCTGCTCGTCTGAGGAGGTGTGGTCTTCTGTGCTGTTTTGTGTTCAAAGCGGCCAAAGAAGTCATTTAAGTTGTCAAGCAGTGTGATGTCACTCACACAGGTCTGAGGTGGAAGTTTGTAGTTGGTGAGGGTCTGTATGCTACGCCAGAGAGAACGTGCATTTCTGGTGTAAATGGTAAATGGTAGATGGTAAATGGCATTCATTTATATTGCGCTTTTATTCTCATCTCTAGATGACCAAAGCACTTCAGAGATCCTGCTATCCATCCACTCACACACACATTCACACATTGATGGTGGCATAGCTGCCCAACATGGCGCTGTCCAGACCCACCAGGAGCAATTGGGGGTAAAGTGTCTTGCCCAGTGTGTTGCTGAAGTGTCCGGATATTTTCTTGCTGTACTGTCATTTTACTTCCTTGATGCCACGGGATAGGTTGGCCCTAGCTGTTGTTAGTCCTGCAGTGTCGTCAGCCCTGACAACTGCGTCCCAAGCCCTCAGCAGCCTGTGGACCTCTGCTGTCATCCATGGCTTTTGGCTAGCACAAACAGTGGTGGTTTTGCAGTGAATGACATCATCAATGAATTTAGCTGTTATGCTACAACAACTTCAGTGTACTCCTCTATGTTTGTGTGTCCATTGTGAGTGGCTGCATGCTTGAAAGTGGCCCAGTCTGTGGTGCTGAAGCCATCTTTCAGAGCATTTGAGGCCCCCTCTGGCCACACACGTACCCACTTTTTTGTTGATCAGATTGTTTTCACTCTGGGTCTGTATGCAGGCCTTAGCATGATGTGATCAGAGAGACCCAGGTGGGGGGGGGACTCTGTATGCACTCTTGTGAGTTGTGTACACCAGGTCCAGCAAATTGTCTCCTCTTGTTGGAAAGTCCACATGTTGGTGTAGTTTTGGTAGGAGGACCTTTAAATCTGCATGGTTGAAGTTTCCTGTTGTGTTGAGCAAGCCATCTGGGTGCCCCGTTTGTGTCTCACGTATAGCCTGATAGAGTTCTGTTAGTGCTTTACTCCTCTCGCTGATAGCGGTGGGTGGGACATACACAGTGACTAACAGGACAGATGTAAATTCTCTCAGTATGTAAAAGGGACAGCACTTCATGATCATAAACTCCACCAATGGAGAACAGTGTCAATGTACAGCAGTCACATCTTGGCACCAAGCGTCATTGATGTAAACACACACGCCTCCCCCGCGGGTCTTCCCTCCTTCCATGAACACCCTATCAGCATGATAGCATGTTTGCCTTGCTAACTGAATGGCAGAGTCTGGGATATTGTCATTTAACCACGTTTCCATAAAGATAAAAACACAGTAGTTTCGTGCATTACGTTGCATAGTTCTCAGGAGCTGTATGTGGTCTATTTTGTTGTGAAGTGAGTGTACATTGGCCAGAATGAGGGAAGGAATCGGGAGCCTGTGTAGGCTAGCGGCTAGCTTTGTTCGGATACCTTCACGTTTACTTCTGTTTTGTCGCTGCTCACACCGTCTACGGCAGGGGTGTCCAATCATGTGCCATGGAGTGCCAAGACCCTACAGGCTTTACCTTTAACCAGTGTCTTCAACAGCAGATTCCACTGAATTTCTTCCCACTGATTGCTGATAAGTGAAAACACCTGCTGAAGAGACTGGGTAGAGGAGAAAACCAGCAGGGTCTTGGCCCTCCATGGCACATGATTGGACACCCCGGTCTACGGTGTCTCCATTTGGAATGGGACATCGCAGTCGAGTATGGGGATGTGGAGGTCTGGTGGAGAAGACCCAGGCCACGGAGTTCCTCTGTAATGCTCTGGTCCAAGACGGGATACTTGGCCATATTCCTTATCTCCAGAAGGCTGTGGTGACTGTAGCTTGTGCACAGCATCATATACGAACATTCATCACATCACAGCAGTCTGTCATGGGCGACAATGACTGTTTCATTTAGGTCTGATCAGATTTCTCCACGCAGCTCTGTCCTTAGCTTTCCGCTGCCAGGAACTCCTGTCTATATCCAGCTTCTTCAAGTTTCTTTTTACAGTGTCTTTAAATCTGAGCCTTGGGTCTACCCTGATTGTGTTTTGCCCTCGCATAACTGTGAGTAGAGTAACTGCCGAGGGAATGCTGGTGGTCCATCCTCTCAAATGTCCGAGCCATCTCAGGTTCATCTGTATTAGCATGTCCTTATTGATGGTAGACCAGCTCGTTCAACACTTCTATGTTGGTTATCTTGTCTTTCCATGAGATGTTCATTATGGCCTGAAGGTGTCTCATCATGTATGCGTGGAGTTTTCTTTACCTGCATTCTGGAGACAGTCCAAGTTCTGCACCGTACAATAGAGTAGCCAGTACTGTGCTCTGTACACTTGGCATTAACACGGATAGACACATGTCGATTGCTCCACAGTCTCTCCCTCAAGTTTCCAAACACAGCGCTTGCTCTTCCCATTCTGAGAGATAGTTCATTCTCCAGCCTAGCATTCTCTGAAACAGTGCTCCCTAGATACTTGAAAGTCTTGTACTTGACTAGTGGCTCTGTACCAATGCTGATCTCTTCTGGTAGTGATGTTGATCACTGGAACTTTGGTGGTTGATAAAGACACTCTGTCTTCTTGATGTTGGTTTTGAGGCTGAATTGGCTAGCTGCTCTTGCAAATTTCTCCACTAAAGATTGCATATCTTCCGCACTGTGTGCAACTAGAGCACTGTCATCGGCAAAGAGCATTTCTCTTACTACCTTTATTGATGTCTTACTCTTGGCTTTAAACTGTGCCACATTGAACAAGTCTGCTTCTTTCCTTTGTTTGAATGTATACTCCTTCTGAAGTGTCTTTGAAGGTCACCTCAAGCATGGCTGCCAGATATAGCGAGAACAGTGTAGGCACCAGCACTCTTTTCCAACATGGACGCTGCTGGTGGCGCTGCTCTGCTGCGACCTGGGCTACCCTGTGCTGCTATTGTTGTGGTATGTTTGTTGTACTTAGTTTTTAGTGCTCAGTCTGAAACATCATAATGATGTTTTTTGCTAAAGGGACTGCTTGTGATCTGGTTGCTCGGGATAATGTGCCACTGTACCCAAGTGGATCGGGACATGAGGCCGACCACGCTCCTGAGCAATACTCGAGACCAGCTCCTGCTTCTTCGTTCCAGCCACGTCTCGGCACCCCTCCTGCCTCGGGAGCTCTTACAAAATCCGATGGGAGGACGTAGAAGCCTGTCGCGGTAGAGAGGAAAACATGGCGGGAGGTACGACAGAGACTGCGGAGGAGAGAGAACAGCCGCCACTCTGCCATCCATGTTGCTCTTAATGTCCGCTCACTAAAGAGCAAAATGGAGGAACTCAAAAATCAACGCCAGGTTCCTATACAAGTACCGGGAGTCATGCCTGCTTGTTTTCAACAGAATCGTGGCTTCAGGAGGACGTACCCGACTCGCTCCTATCTGAGGACGGCTTCTTCCCTAGTGTGGCAGGACACAGGGACGCGCTCTCCCGGTAAGATCAAAGGAGAGGTATTTGTGTGTACGTTAAGAACAAATGGTGTTTCACAGGTTCACTACAGAGAATCGGTTTGTACCCCGGACATAGAACTATAGAACTGCTGTGCTTAAGCCTGAGACCCTTTTATCTCCCCTGCGAATTTGGAAACATTTTATTATGCACCGTTTATATCCCGCCCAGCGGGAACGCTTTCAACGCGGCGAACGTTATCGTGGACTGTGTACACAGACAACTGGAACACACTCCTGAAGCACCTTGTTTGATTCTAGGGGATTTTAATCACTGCAAACTGGATGCGGCACTGCCTGGCTTCAGCCAATATTTGAACTGCAGTACAAGGGGGAAAATATTTTGGACAAATGCTATGGGAAGGTCAAAAATGCCTATTTAGCAAGGGTTAAGCCTCCCTTGGGGTCCTCAGACCATAATGCTGTTCATCTGATTCCTACTTACAAGTCCTTGCTTAAAAGCAGCAAACCACAGACAAAGACAATCTTCATATGGGACAATGAAGGTAGTAGAAAGTTTGAGAGGTTGTTTTTCTTGTACCGACTGGGGACTCTTTCCATAACTTGGAGTTGGAGGACGCCACAGAAACCATAACTGACTACATAAAATTATTAAAGAAAATATTTTACCCTCAGAAAGTTAATCACTATGTACCCCAATAATAAGTCTTATATTTTCCAAGGATTTAAAAACGGTGCATAGTACAGAGAAAAGATTGCTTTTTAAAATGGGGACATGTAAGTGTGAAAAACATACAGAAAAGAAATTAATTACCAAACTAAGAACAGCTAGAGATGAGATGAGGAAGAAATTATATCTGAATGCCTAGGAAAAAGTTCTAGGAAATTGTGGGACTCAGTTAAAGTTATGACAAAGATGACTCCATCCAAAACCTGCATTAAGATAAGATAAGATAAGCATTTATTAGTCCCACAATGGGGGAAATTCCAGGATTTGCAACAGCCACAGGGGATAGCAACACTCAGAGCAACAATCAGAAGGCAAGAAAAAACAAGAGCAGCTAGTATACATACGTACATATTACTATAAATGTATATATATATATATAGACACACAGTGCAGAGCATTGTGGTTGGTGGATGTGCAGCAGAAAGTCTAAGCTCTCTCTTCGCGGATGCGGCGGGCCAGCTGGATGCCTTTGGGCATGATGATGACCCTCTTGGCGTGGATGGCGCACAGGTTGGTGTCCTCGAAGAGACCCACCAGGTAGGCCTCGCTGGCCTCCTGCAGAGCCATGACGGCGGAGCTCTGGAAGCGCAGGTCGGTCTTGAAGCCCTGAGCGATCTCCCTCACCAGGCGCTGGAAGGCCAGCTTACTAACTAACTAACCTACACTTATATAGCGCTTTTCTAGTCACAAAGACCACTCAAAGCGCTTTCATTAATACTAACCCTCTATTCTAAGGGCCTATAGGAAACAGATATCTAGGGACAATTTACAATTTATTACAATTTCTTACGGATGAGCAGCTCCGTGGATTTCTGGTAGCGACGGATCTCTCTCAGAGCCACGGTACCGGCCCTGTAACGGTTGAGGGGCTTCTTCACTCCGCCGGTGGCCGGGAGCGCGTTTTTCCGAGCAGCCTTGGTGGCCAGCTGCTTCCTGGGGGCTTTTCCTCCAGTAGATTTAACGGGCGGTCTGCTTGGTTCTTGCCATCGCTCTTTATATTATTCTGTCTTATATTTCTTGCACGTCGCCTAAACTCCAGCCCGGCTCCCGCATCATTTTCACTTCAGTTTCTCCCGGTAGATACGAGTTTCTCTGTTAGCACTGGGTGGCGGTTGAGTGCTAGCTAGCTCTTCCCTGCTGTATCGTCTCCTGCTGTAACAGTGGCTCCGTCCGCCGACTCGGGAGACCTTTGGGGCGATCTATGTGTCCGTGATATATATAGAGTGAAAGGGTGTGCCGAATCAGAAAGTTATCACCGGGTCAGAAAGAAGAAGGAAGATAAAAAGACTCAGAATTGGAGCCGCTGTTTGCAAAAGGCGGCCAACTCGTGTGGCGCCGGAACCGGAAGATTAATGTAGAAGATTAATGTAATGAAGATTAATGTAATGAATGAGGAAGAAAAGGCAAACGAGTTGAATAATTTCTTTTGCAGATTTGAGACTAGAGATTTTTCTCATGAACAAAAAGCTGCTCTGGACGCTATATCAGTTTCAGGCTCTGCAAAAATTATAGTTGACCAGCATGTTGTGGAAAGATTTTTCTCATGTATGTGCCCCAGGAAGGCATAGATAGATAGATAGATAGATAGATAGATAGATAGATAGATAGATAGATAGATAGATAGATAGATAGATACTTTATTTCGAACAAAAACAAAACAAATGACAAATGCAATAAAGTAACAGTATAAATGTTTGAAAGGGAGAACGAAGAATGAACACTATGTAATTCCATCTCGGGTCTTTTCCATAAATACACCCATGTGAATTATATACAAATTACTCACATTTAAGAACCTCCAAGTAAACAATTAACTGTAATTTTGTACATATCAACATTAACACCCATCCATCTAACATACATTTGATGTCCATACATCATAACCAGCCTCAAACAACACAGATTACACAGTGCATGTCCCACCCCACCATTCCATAGTGTCCCATAGTGTCCCAGAGGTGAGCATAGTGAATTGGTACATATAAATACTACCCTTCTAACATATCTTTCAGAAAATTAAGGTTTGATACCTCTTTTTGAATTGATTTCTGTTTGTACATAGTTTCAGTTCTGGCTCCATACTGTTCCACAAGTCCACCCCACAGACAGATTTGCACATACTTTCTTGGTTGTTCGTATCTTGGGTTTTGTAAAGTTTAAGTCTCCTCTCAAATTATGATCATTGTTCTCTTTTTAAAATATTTTTTGTATATTAGTTGGGAGTTGATTATTATTGCCCTGTACATGACTTGTGCTTGTCTTAAATTTAAACTAAATTGATGGACTTTATGACATGTCAGAATCAGAATCAGAATCAGAATCAGAATCAGGTTTATTGCCATAGTTCATGTAGTACACAAACTAGGAATTTGTCTCGTGCAATGCTGCAAACATTAAACATGATAAGATAAAAGAAATAAACTATACATGCAATAAAGTGTAGAATAAGATAAGTGATACTGGTCACAGTTAAAATGTATTAGCGAGCAGCAGATACTGTGGAGAACTATATAGTGCAGTCGGTAATGCAGGAAGAAACAGTGATGAATGACATGAGTCTGGTTGAGCTGCTGTACATAGTGCACGAGAGTCAATAAGTCACTTAGTGTTCAGTAGTCTATGGCAGAGGGGAAGAAGCTGTTCATGTGACGGGAGGTTTTAGTCTGGATGGACCGAAGTCTTCTACCAGAGGGGAGGGGGGCAAACAGTACGTGACCAGGGTGTGAGGATCGGCTATGATCCGGCCAGCACGCCTCCGGGTCTGGAGATGTACAGATCCTGGAGAGATGGGAGCTTGCAGCTGATCACCTTCTCAGCAGTGCGCACGACGCGCTGCAGCCTTAGTCTGTCCCTGGCAGTGGCTCCTGCGTACCACACGGTTATGGAGGTGGTGAGGATGGACTCGATGATGGCTGTGTAGAACTGCACTAACATCTTGGTGGGTAGCTTGAGCTTCCTCAGCTGCCGCAGGAAGAACATCCTCTGCTGGGCTTTTTTGATGAGTGAGCTGATGGTCAGCTCCCATTTGAGGTCCCTGGTGATGGTAGTGCCTAGGAAGCGGAAGGAATCAGCAGTGGTGATGGGAGAGCCTGAGAGGGTGAGGGGGGGCAGAGGGGTAGTGACTTTCCTGAAGTCTACAATCATCTCCACTGTCTTCAGAGCGTTCAGCTGCAGGTTGTTATTGCTGCACCAGGACGCCAGCTGGGCCACCTCTCTCCTGTAGGCGGACTCGTCGCCGTTGGAGATGAGCCCGATGAGGGTGGTGTCGTCCCCAAACTTGATCAACTTGACAGACTGGTGGCTGGAGGTGCAGGAGTTGGTGTAAAGGGAGAAGAGTAGGGGGGAAAGTACACAGCCCTGGGGTGATCCGGTGCTGATGCTAGTAGAGTCTGAGACAGTCTTTCCCAGCCGCACATGCTGCCTCCGGTCCGTCAGGAAGTCGGTGATCCACCTGCAGAGGGAGTCAGGCACGTTGAGCAGGGACAGCTTGTCCCGGAGCAGAGCGGGGCGGATGGTGTTGAATGCGGAGCTGAAGTCCACAAACAGGATCCTGGCGTAGGTTCCCGGGGAGTCCAGGTGCTGCAGGATGGAGTGGAGGCCAGGTTGACTGCGTCGTCTACAGACCTGTTGGCTCGGTAGGCAAACTGCAGCGGGTCCAGGAGAGGGGTGGTGATGGACTTGAGGTGGGGCAGGACCAGGTGCTCAAAGGACTTCATGACTACAGAGGTGAGCGCTACAGGTCTGTAGTCATTAAGTCCAGTGATCCGTGGCTTCTTGGGGACAGGGATGATGGTGGAGGATTTGAGGCAGGACGGCACGTGGCATAACTTAAGGGAGGTGTTAAAAATGTCTGTGAAGACAGGAGCCAGCTGTTTCGCACAGTGTCTCAGGGTGGAGGGAGACACGCCGTCTGGGCCGGGGGCCTTGCGCGGGTTCAGTCTGGAGAACTGTTTGAGCACGTCCTGCTCACTGATGATAAGGGCAGGGGGGGAGGGGGGGGGTGCCTTTAATGAAGTAGGGATTGTGGAGGCTGTGGAGCTGGAGGGAGGGGGGGAGTTGGACACAGATGACGAGGTGTCAAAACGGGCATAGTGTTGACATGTGACTTTAAAAACAACGAATTGGTATGGTCTCTATATCCTACATTATTTATTATCCTTATAGCTCTTTTTTGTAATGTGCATATTGACTGTAGGTTGGTCTTGTAGGTGTTTCCCCAGACTTCTACACAGTAGTTAAGATAAAGTAGAAACAGTGAATTGTACAGTAAGACCAATGATTTATAGTCCAAGATGTGTCTTGTCTTCCCCAGTATGCCTATACATTTTGTCAACTTGGCCTGGATGTGACTGATGTGAGGTTTCCAGCAGATTTTATTGTCTATCGTCACCCCCAGAAACTTATTTTCCTGTACTGTTTCTATTCTGGTATCATCTATCATTACCATTATTTCATGATTTATTTTATAATTTCCAAACAACATAATCTTTGTTTTTTTTAGATTTAGAGATAATTTATTTTTGTTGAACCACTGCGTTAACTTTTTCATTTCAGTTGTGACCACCTCTAAAACCTGCTGCAAATTCTCACCAGTGCAAAGGATATTTGTGTCATCCGCAAACAAAATAAATTTCAGAATTTTTGATACTTGGCATATGTCATTTATATACAAAATAAAGAGTTTGGGTCCCAAAACTGACCCCTGGTGCACACCACAAGTGATGTCCATGAAGGGTGATTTGTGCTCACCAATTTGTACAAATTGTTGTCTGTTACTTAAATAACTTTCCACCCAACTCAGTCTGACCGCTCTTATCCCATACCTTTCCAGTTTCCTTAGTAGTATTCTGTGGTCAATGGTGTCAAAAGCTTTCTTTAAATCTATAAATACCCCTACAGCAAACTTTTTTTTATCTATACAACTAGTAATTTCTTCTATAAGTTCATTCAGTGCCAAAGATGTAGATTTATCTGCTCTAAAACCATACTGGATGTCTGTAAGGAGGTTGTGTTTTTCAATGAAATCATCCAGTCTCTTAGTGAATATTTTTTCAAGTATTTTGGAGAATTGTGAGAGTAAAGAGACTGGCCTGTAATTTGTGAAACAATGACTGTCTCCTGTTTTGTATAGAGGTGTTACTTTTGCTATTTTCATTTTGTTTGGAAATTTACCAGTTTGAAATGATAGGTTACAGATGTGGGTGAGTGGCTTAACAATTCCTTCAATTACTTTTTTCACTATTGTCATGTCAATTTCATTCCAGTCCGTTGATTTTTTGTTCTTAAATTTACTCACAGTCTCAATAATTTCCTTTTCAGTAATTGCACCCAAAAAGATTGTGTTTGGATTTCTATCTTCTGTTTCATTTACAGAACCACTGTTGTTTGTTTCTGTTGTCACTATTGATTTTGCTAATTCAGGACAAATGTTTACAAAAAAATTTATTGAAACCACTGACCACATCCTCCATATTATTTATCAAATTGCCATTTTCAATAAAATATTCTGGATAATTAGCATTCTTAGGTTGATTACTAATAATGTACACTGCAGCCTTCGAAGGCTGCAGTGTACAGTCGAAACATGTTAAGAAGGTAAAGACATCTCCTTTCTATTCTTGTCTTTAATAAGAACAAAAGATAAATATTTAAAGGAGCTTTTTAACTCCACAACCTTGCTTGGCCACGGATGAGAACTGTCCGCTACAACTCAGAGTTGATGTCAGTCTTTCTCTTTGTCCAGGAGTTTGAACGTTGAAAAATTTCCTTCAGTTATATTATCATTCATCTGAGCTTTTCTTTTAAACCAATCAAGAGCAAGCCCTTTATCTCGGCCTGAGTTATATTAATCTGCTCTGGTGAATGCAAAATTGTAGATTTAATTCAAAACAAATGTTGGGATATTTTCAGTTTGAATCATTCTTTTAAAAGGATGACAGTGAATGGGGTTAACATTGTAAAAACAGTCACAATTAAATAATTAATACTGGATTTGTGCAGACATACCAGCTCTTCTTCGGGGTTGTGGGGAAGAGCAGCTGTTTTGTCAGTAGAGAAGACTGGTCTGGCATTGTTTTTTTTTCCCTCTGTGTAGTGAAAAACTCTGTTGTGTCTTCAATAGTTTGTATTAACATTCCTCCTTGAACCCAGAAAACATCGGCTGAGTGTGTTTTTTCATTAATCGGGATGCAGGAGCACAAACTGACTCGACATATGATGACAGATTAGCGGACAAAACATTTTCACAGAAAAGGTCCTGTTGTTTAAAATCTCCAGACTGACAGGAGCCGATCCCCCACCACCTCCCCCGTGCCCATACCCTCACATGCAACGCACGCACAGGCTCACTTTTCATTCATTCACTTTATTCATTTCTCTAAAAAAATAATACATTAATGCCTTATCTAGGGCAGCGCGGTGGCGGAGTGGTTAGCACTGCAGCAGCACAGCAACTCACCCTTGGCCGGGTAGTGCATCATCTCACTTTGGCTCAGCAATAATATTCTTCAGCTTAAAGACTTTTGTTTCACCCAGGAGTAAGGACAGTCAAGAACCTGATTTTCTTCCCCAGGGCCCACCAGCTGAAATACCCATTCCTTTGCTAAAACCAGTCTAAACAAGAATACAACCTCTCTTTCTCCTGCGCCCTTTATTGCCCCCATAAACATGGAACAGACATGGAGCCCTCATGGCCTACACAGATCCAACAACTCAGTTAATTTCCTTAAACTCTGGGACATGCTGGATTTAACCAGTGAACTTTAAAGTACATTATTACCAACATCCACATTCTAAACCTTCTCTTCTTTCAGGACTATGAAAAGCAAATGGACTCTGATATTTTAATGTGGAAAATCATAATATGTGTGAAAAATGCATTAATCTGTGATTTTATATATATATATATGCCATGTTAAAAATGTTTATATGAATGTTTATTCCTGCTGTTGATTTTAGAAGCACTGCTTATAAGTTACACTAGGTTTAGCTTAGTTATACATAAGTGTTGTAAAAGCATATTCAGTGTATTAAAATTGTGTGTGTCCAGATATGGAGACCGGTGTCAAATGTCACCCACGTTCACTGGGCTCCAGCTTCTCCATCCAATTGGTCCCTCGCAGACAAAGCCTGTCATTGGACTAAAGTTCGTCAAGCCCGCCCACGAAGGACGCTCATTGGCTGAGATTCCGGTCAACCCGGAAGCCCGCGAAAGCTCAACAGAACTTATAAAAAGAGGAAGACCTCCTGCTACTTTCTCTTTACGCCTCCGTTCAGCTCTTTTGGACTCGCTCTTTTGACAGACTCTTTTGACACGCTCTTTCTGCTCTTTCGTCTCTTTTTTAATGCCTCTTTGGACGCCTCTTTCGCCTCCGTTCGTCGCTCTCTTTTTGTCTATTGTCTACACACAGCAAGAAAGAACTTTGGGAAGAACAAAGGACTGCCTGAACAAAGACTTCTCCCACGTGTTGCTTTTCCGAGCACAGAGCAGATAACTCATAATTTGTTTATGTAACTTTGTATTTTAATGTTTTTTTTTCTTTTTCTCTTAAATGCTTAGGAATTCCTATTTCTTTGAGCTCAATTCTTAATCGGAGTTAAACTCCCAATTTTTATTTATCTTCCTTTTCTTTGTTAAACTTTCTGTAAAACCACCGTTTGTTTTAATTTTAATGTAAGTTTAATCTTGACTTCATTTTTATAATTTTTTCTTGACTAATCACACACTAGAAAGCTATTATTTTATCTAAAGTCCGAAAGTCTTTTTCTAATTTTGAGATCTGATTAGATCTAATTATTCTCGAAAGACCTCTGGAGCCGCTTGTCTACGAAGGAGAAAACGCGCAGCTCTCTTCATCACACGCTGAAGAAACGTCGGCACCATCTGGCTCCGATCCAAGTTACAACTGTGGGTCATACAGCCAAAATCCAGCCACTTCGACCGCTTGACTTTAAAGGTCGAACTGTGGGCCACTGAAATATCTGCGGGCAGATATTTCCCCTACACCACCAAAATCTTGGGCTGAGGAATCATCGAACGAGGAATCACGTGAGCTGCAGCCCATTGATTACATTACCCATCTGCTCAATTAAACGTCTGAGGTTCGGTAATAATTTGTGTATCTAATCAGATGCAAATTAAGAAGCCATTAACATAACTCTTCTTTTCATTAAAACTCTGTTTTTATTTTCTTAAAATTAATCCAGGACTTTTCATATAATTAGTAAACTTTCTCCATAAATTTGCGTTGTTTCCATAATCTGTTAACTCAAACTGATAGAAATTCATTTCTCAGTTTAACCCTGGTTCCAAAAATATTGACATTGTTAATCTATCATTTACAAGATTGATTTTATGATTAATGAAATTACTGCAATGTCTGTTAATCATTTTGTTTAATAAATATGTGAAAATGAGAGAAGTTGTTGAGAATTTATTTCATTCCGAGTCTGTTTCAAGCCCAGGTATCGAATTCACGGAAAAATTTTTGAGACTTATTATTAATTAATTTATTGAGTGATTAAACAGGTATAAAGTGAAATTAAAGATTAAATTGCTTCTTAGAGATAGAAGCTGGTGCCCCATGAGTGTTATTAACTTTTTGGTGTATATGAAATGAGATTTGATCTCAGATCCAATACATCAATATAAATTACATAATTTATACTTGATCATATTTATCTAATTTCATATTCTCCTACACGGGGGATCCTGAGTTCGATCCCAGCCCCGACAACAGAGATCTGTGTGGAGTTTAGCATGTTCTCCCCGTGTCTGTACTGGGTTTACTCTGGATTCTCCGGTTTTCCTCCCACACTGCCCAAAACATGCAAGTTACACTACCGTTCAAAAGTTTGGGGTCACTTAGAAATTTCCTTATTTTTGAAAGAAAAGCACTTTTTTTCAATGAAGATAACTTTAAACTAATCAGAAATACACTCTATACATTGCTAATGTGGTAAATGACTATTCTAGCTGCAAATGTCTAGTTTTTGGTGCAATATCTACATAGGTGTATAGAGGCCCATTTCCAGCAACTATCACTCCAGTGTTCTAATGGTACAATGTGTTTGCTAATTGCGTCAGAAGGCTAATGGATGATTAGAAAACCCTTGTGCAATCATGTTAGGTCTGCAATGCTGTAATTGCTGCAAATGGAGGATTCTTTGACGAAAGCAAAGTTTGAAGGAAAAAATTATTTCAAATACAAATCATTATTTCTAACCTTGTCAATGTCTTGACTATATTTTCTATTCATTTTACAACTCATGGTGGTAAATAAGTGTGACTTTTCATGGAAAACACAAAATAATTGTCTGGGTGACCCCAAACTTTTGAACGGTAGTGTAGGTTAATTGGCATTAAACTGGGGATTCTAAATTGTCCTTAGGTATGACTGTGAGAGTGAATGGTTGTCTGTCTCTCTGTGTTGGCCCTGTGATCTGTCCAGGGTGTACCCTGCCTCTTGCCCAAAGATGCTGGGATAGGCTCCAGCCTCCCCGCCGCCCAAAAAAAGGATTAAGCAGAAGAAGATGAATGAATGAATGAATAATGCTTATCTACAGACTCCAACAGTGAGCCCACAATTAAAATGAGAATGTGGATGGAATAAAAAATGTATTTAGTGTATCATCATAGAAAAAGATGACTGTTACAACTCTGTCCATGTAAAAGAACACAAATCCCAGCACATGCTGTTTCCTCACAAACTCCAGAACTGCGCAATTTCCAAAACATGCCTCAGAAATAATATTAAACAAAGCGCCTTCGAAAGCAGACTTCCTTTTCTCTGATCCAAAAGCGTATTAGCATAACATGACCATAATACTGATGCGCATGAGATTGGCGCGCGCCACACCTCTTTGACACTTACTGTCCACACCCAGGCCAAAGCAGGCACCACTGTCTACTGATACTTACAGTGGAGATCACAATTAGAGACACAATGAGTTAAGACAAAGATACGCCTCTTATTAGTCCTCAATGGGGACATTACAGGATCTGCAGCAGCAAAGGGATAGCAGCACTCAGGGCAATAGTAAATAAGATGATAAGATTAGAATAGGTTAGTCCAAGCAGATAAATAAATATACATATGTACACAGTTATATACACAATGCAGGAGCATTGCAGTTAGATGGTTATCAACAGTATTAGTTAGTTAAATTAGTTAAATTGCCCGGCCAAAATATAAATATGGACCCAGACAGTATATTTCACATTGGATGAACAGTGTTGTTGTGACTTTGATAGTAATTGTCTTAGTTGTGTATTGGAGGGGACCATCTCTCTTGTGCAGAGTTGTGACATTTAATGTGGACCTCTATGAGCAGTACTGAGTTTTAAACAGTTTGACAGCATAGATAGGAAGGACCTGCAGACTGAGCACTTAGGCTGGCCAGCCTACCACTAACTGAGCTCCTCAGTGCATTCAGCGTGTCCCACATGGGGTGGGACTTGGACTCCAGCAGCGATGAAGCTTAGCCACTGTCCTCTCCTCTCCTATCTCCTTCACTGGGTCAAGACGTCGCCCCAGAACAGAGCTAGCTTTTTTGATCAGCCTGTTCAGTCTCTTCCTGTTGGCTACAGTGATGTTGCTGCCCCAGCAGACCACTCCATACGTAAAGGCTGATGCCACCACAGAATCATAGAAGGTCTTCAGGAGTGCCCCCTGCACTCCAAAAGACCTGAGTCTCCTCAGTAGGAACAGCCTACGCTGCCCCTTCTTGTTGAGCGTGTTGGTGTTGTGTGACCAATCCAGTTTATTGTTTAAGTGAACACCCAGGTACTTGTAAGATGTCACTGTCCCAATGTCTGTTCCTAGGATGTTTACCAGTGCTGTGGAAAGTTGTCCACGCCTGCGGCAGTCCACCACCAGTTCTTTGGTTTTCCTTGCATTGATCTGGAGGTAGTTCCGTAGGCACCAATCCACAAAGTCCTGAATAAGTCCTCAGTACTCCACATCAACCCCCTTGGAGATGAGGCCAACGATTGCAGAGTCATCACAGATCTTCTGCAGATGGCAGTGTGGTGTGTTGTGTGTAAAGTCAGCAGTGTAGAAGGTGAATAGGAAGGGAGCTAGAACTGTTCCCTGGAGTGCCCCCCATGCTGCAGATGATGGTGTCAGACACACAGTCTAGTCCTCACCAACTGTGGTTGGTCTGTGAGGTAGTCCAGGATCCATGATGACAGGTGCTGGTCCACCCCTGCACACAGCAGCTTGTCCCTCACAATCACAATCGCTGGTTGGATGTATTGGAAAGCACTAAGAGAAATCAAAGAACATGATCCTTGCAGTGCTCCCAGGCTTCTCCAGGTGGGACAAGGAATGATGTAGAAGGAAGATCACTGCACCTCCACCCCAATGCCATGCTGGTAGGCAACTGAAGTGGGTCCATCGCTGGTCAACCAGGGAGCGAAAAGTGGCAAAGAGCAGTCTCTCCAGGGTCTTCATTAGGAGTGATAGTTGAGGGCACCTGGTCCTGTAGCTGTTCAGGTCCTCTGGGGTGCGGAGTCTTCGGCATGGGTACACGTAGGATGTTTTCACATCTGTGGTACCGTCCTAGCTTCAGGCTCAGACTGAAGATGTGCTCCATGAACCCGCATAGCTTGATCTGCGCAGGACTTGAGGAGCCCTCGAGCTGATGCCGTCTGGACAACAGCCTTCCTCGCTTTGCTCTTCTTCAGCTCAGCTCTCACCTGGGTCTTAGTGAGGGAACGACTGGGACAGGGGGCTATGTGCTGGGGAAGGGAGGGGGGCTGTTGAGGGAAAAACAGCAGGGGATGTGCACTGAGAGCTGGGGATGTAAGGGGGGTGGAGGGAGGGCAGTGGACAGGGGGACTAGATAGATAGATAGCTAGAATAGATAGATCCTTTATTTCGAACAAAAAGTGATAAACAACACAATACAACTGACAAATGCAATAAAGTACAGTATACAGTGTTCTGTAGTGTAGATGAAGGTGGAGGCAGCAGGGGTTGGTGGGCAGGCGGAGAGAGAGAGGGCAATTGTTCAACCTGTTAAAGAACAGGTTAAGGTACTTTCATCCACTCCCTACCCCACGGCCTGGGAGGAGTTATCTTGGTGACCAGAGACAGTTTTGAGGATCTCTAGACACCGCCTGACGTCACTCTGCTGCAGCTTGTCTTCCATCTTCCTTCCCTGTAATGACCTTCCTTTTCTAATCTTCCTCCCTAGCCTCCCCTCTGTATGGGCTTTAGCTCCTCCTTGTTTCCCAACCTGAAGATCCTCTTTCTTCCTCTTCAGCTGTGACTTTATTCAGGGTTGATACAGGGTTTGTTGTTTACGAAACATTGTATGGTCTTGGTGGGTATGGTGTTGTCCCACACAGAAATTGAGTAATCGTGATGGTGTGTGTGAGACCATCGATGTCCTCACTTATGGATCACAGAGTGTCCACGCAGTGGATTCAAAACAGTTCTTCAGAGCGTCCTCCCCCTCTTTGGACCATATCTTCACTGTGCGAGTAACAGGAGGTTGTCTGTGTACTAGGGGTTTGTACATAGGCTGTGAACAGATTGTGATCGATCTTCCAAGGGGGGGGGGGGGTGATGAGGTGTCTGCTCCTTTGCGTTTGCATAAAATAAGTCCAGTATTTTATTGTCTCTGGATGTGGTACGTGACATACAAGGTGGAAAGTGGGTAGAGCGGAGGGACAGGAAGTATGGTTAAATCACCAGAGATGAGCTGGAGAGCATTTGCGGTGCTATGTCTACTGCCTGCTGCTCTCTGTGTGAATGATGTCACCTGCTGCCTCAGCGCTTGCGGAGGAGGGTAATAGATCGCAATCACAGTGATGCTGTGAAAAATCTCTGGGGAGGTATGCCGGTGCATGCTAACGGCTAGCAATTCAGTGTCCATGCTATAATGTTGTTCTTTAATCGTGATGTGCCCAGGATTACACTATCTGTTGTTCACAAAACAGTGCCAACCCCCACCTCTGCTCTTGCTGCAATATAGTGTCGATCTGCCCATATTAAGTGGTTCTACTCCGATGTTGGCATCTGTTGTTAGCTCTGTTAGCCAAATTTCAGTGAATAACATGATGCTAACCTTTCTGAAGGTGCTCTCATACTTGGATAGAGCTGCTAATTTATTCGTCTTGTTAAGCAGGGATCTCACATTTCCTACAAATAATGGATCGGTAGAGCGGGCTTGTACTGTACTTGTCTTACTTGCATGTTGCTTTGCTCCAGCTCCAACATCCACCATCGTTTTTCTCCTGATTTTTTCGAGGAACTATTGGGTCTCTCAGTTAGCACCATAGAAAAGTTGTGTAATGCTAACAATTGACTCCTACTGTAACAGTGGCTCTGCCACTTCAGTGGGTCAGCAGTCATTGGCGATATGAATAGAAAGATGGCTAATATTAACACCAGTATGGCTATATTAGAGTCTATGGAGTCCACGATGGATTTGGGGGTGACAAAGATCAGAAAAGTTGTAGCAAAAAAAAAAAAAAGGGGATAGTAAATAAAAAAATGAGAAAGAAAGCTCAGAATTGAGCCGCTACTGCAAAAGGCAGCAGATTTTGTGTGGCACGGGAAGATATTAATGTAATAATATTTAATTATTCTGAAATGTTGTTATTCTTCATGTTCAGAATTTGACAGAATATCATCTGTGGCTATACACTGCTGTATTAGCATGTTTTGTTTTGTTTTGTTTTTTATAACCAAGGCACTTAAACACAAACAATTATTTTGTTTAAAAAAAAAAAAAGCTGATCAAAATTAGAGAACAGTAACAACTGTGTCAGAGAGAAGATTTTAAACAATTTTTTTTAGGGGTATAAGATTAAAAAATTAACATGAAGTGTAGAGAGCCATCCTTTGAATGACTTCAGCACATCGCACCCACAGGATATCACTAGTTTCTCACTGCTCGGTTTGATCTTGGTTTATTTTCTTCCAGTCTCTTCACAGTTCAATAACTGCAGTGGGTTTCTTAGCCATTACTTTGTCACAAGGATTTTCCAGAGATTCTCTATGGGGTTTAGCTCTGGACCTTGGGCTGGCTATTTATTGTTTCAATATTGTTAGATTCAAGAATGGTTTTTTACACCTGTTTTGCAGTGTGACAGGGGGCATTGTCTTGCCAAGAAAATTGCGGGCTGATTGGGAAACATTTGCAGTGAAGGAAACTGCATGTTGCAAGGAGGTTCAATACATAAACATTTGCATCCACTGTGCCATGTAGCTGTAACAGGCCAGCTCCTGCTGCCAGAAGCCATCCCCAAACTATGGCATTTCCCTCCTCCAGATTTAACTGACCTTTTGTTCTACCATTTTGGGTTCAGTCATTCCCTAGTCTGATGCTGAACCATACGTTTCGATAAGACCAAAAGAATTGAACTTACTTCATCATGAGTGCACTCTGGACCAGTTCTCCTCTGTCCCACAACCATACTCCACCAGCAAAGGCAAGCCTATCGTTTTTATTCCTTTCTGCTCATGAGAGGTTTGATTACTGCAGAGTAAGCTTTGAGTCCAAATTGTCTTAAATGGCGAGACACTGTGTGCTGAGGACAGGTCTTTTGCCCTGTTCAGCAGTGAACTGGTGAGCAATCCAGCTGCAGCGTTGAACTGATTCCCCCACTGAGAGTCTTTGTACAATCCGTGTCCTCCAAACCGAGAGCAGTGTGAGAAACTGTGATTGTCCTGTGCAGATGTGCTGAAGTCATACAAACAGGACCTTTGCACTTCCTGTGAATTTTTTTTAATCCTATAGCCCTAAAAAAACAAAAACAAAAAACAAAACATTGTTTAAATCTTCTCTTCTGACACAGTAGTCATTGTTATCCAATTTTACTCACCTTGTTTTTTTTTTTTTTTAACAAGATAAATGTTTGTGTTGAAGTGTCATGGTTATTTAAAAAAACATGCTAGTACAGCAGTGGTATAGCCACAGCTGATATTCTGTCAAATTCTGAACAATGAAGAATAACAATAATTCAGAATAAATCAAGGATTAATACATTGTTCTCTAATTTTGATTTCCACTGTAGATGGTGTGACGCAAAGTGTAAAAAACGGACATGTCACAATTATCTGCTTTGGGAGGCAAATGTAATTTTTTAAGTGGACCCAAGGCGCAGGAGGACTACGGTTGCAAAATGATTTATTGACAAAACAACAAGAACAAAAAAAAGGCGCACCACAAGGGGCTGGAAATAACTCAGAATTCAGACTAACAAACTCACGGAATAACTTGCGACGCAGTAGAACACAGGCTGAACACGGGAGGAAAGGACACAATGACCCCAACAATGAACTGAAAGCAAAAGGCAACATAAATAAGGAAGACCACTAATCAGAGGAACACAGAACAGCTGGGAGGATAATCAAGGGTTGAACAGGAGCACACATGAGGCAAGAGTGGGTATGGGTACAGAAACATGAGGAGCTGAGGACACAAGGTAAAGAAATAGCACACAAGACAAACATGATGACACGTGAGGACAGACAGTGGGATGGACAAGGACATGACAAACAATGATCCGGGAACACATGGGCCCCTTTAATATAATAATGTACTGTGAAAAAGCAAAGGACTAAAATGATCCCTGGATGGTGCCACCGATTATGACAAGACAAGTGCTGACAGAAACTAACAACACTGGTGTTGATCAGCGGGAAGTCTGGTGCAGAAGTCTGCTGATGACCATCAAAATAGGGATCATGGTGGGTTTTTTTTAATTGCGTTTATAATAATAATACCCCTCATGGATCATCACCTTTATCGTGGTGGGGGGTTTGTGTGCCCTAGTGATCCCATGGTGTGAAAAAGAGTTTTTCATGGTGTGAAAAAGAGTTTGCCCCCTTCCTGATTTCTCATTTTTTTGTATGTTTGTCACACTTAAATGTTTCAGATCATCAAACAAATTGAAATATTAGACAAAGATAACACAAGTAAACACAAAATGCAGATTTTAAATGAAGGTGTTTATTATTAAAGGGTAAAAAAATCCAAACTACATGGACCCTGTGTGAAAAAAGTGATTGCCCCTGTCAAAACATAATTTAACTGTGGTTTATCACATCTTTGGAAAGCTGAGTTCAATTTCCTAGCTACACTCAGGGCCTGATTACTGCCACAACCTGTTTTCAATCAAGAAATCACTATAAATACGGACCTGCCTGACAAGCTGAAGTAGCACCAAAAGATCTTCAAAAGCTAACATATCCTGCGATCCAAAGAAATTCTGAAACAACATGACGAAACAAAGAAATTGGATCTATCAGTCTGGAAAAGGTTATAATGTCATTTCTAAAGCTTTGGGACTCCAGCAAACCACAGTGAGAGCCATTATCCACAAATGGTGAAAACATGGAACAGTGGTGAACTTTTCCAGGGGCGGCCAGTCAACCAAAATTACCCCAAGAATGCAGCAACGACTCCTCCAAGAGGCCACAAAAGACCCCACAACAACTTCCAAAGAACTGCAGGCCTCACTTGCCCCAGTTAAGGTCAGTGTTCATGACTCCACCATAAGAAAGAGACTGGGCAAAAATGGCCTGCATGGCAGAGCTCCAAGACGAAAACCACTGCTGAGCAAAAACAACATAAAGGCTCATCTCAGTTTTGCCAGAAAACATCTTGATGATCCCCAAGACTTTTGGGAAAATACTCTGTGGACTGATGAGACAAAAGTTGAACTTTCTGGAAGATGTGTGTCCTATTACATCTGACGTCAAAGTAACACAGCATTTCAGAAAAGGAACATCATACCAACAGTAAAATATGATTATGGTAGTGTGATGGTCTGGGGCTGTTTCGCTGTTTCAGGACCTGGAAGACTTACTGTGGTAAATGGAAACATAAATTCTGCTGTCAACCAAAAAATCCTGAAGGACAATGTCTGGACATCTGTTCGTGACCTCAAGCTGAAGCGCACTTGGGTTCTGCAGCAGGACAATGATCCAAAACACACCAGCAAGTCCACCTCTGATTGGCTTAAGAAAAGCAAAATGAAGACTTTGGAGTGGCCTAATCAAAGTCCTGACCTGAATACAATTGAGATGCTGTGGCATGAGCTTAAAAAGGCGGTCCATGCTCGAAAACCCCTCCATTGTGGCTGAATTACAATAATTCTGCAAAGATGCGCTGGCCAAAATTCCTCCACAGCGCCATAAAAGACTCATTGCCAGTTATCACAAACACTTGATTGCAGTTGTTGCTGCTAAGGGTGGCCCAACCTGTTATTAGGTTTAGGGGGCAATCACTTCTTCACACAGGGCCATGTAGATTTGGATTTTTTTCCACTTAATAATGAACACCTTCATTTAAAAACTGCAGTTTGTGTTTACTTGTATTATCTTTGTCTAATATTTAACTTTGTTTGATAATCTGAAACATTTAAGTGTGACAAACATACAAAAAATGAGAAATTGGGAAGGAGCAAACACTTTTTCACACCACTGTATGCTGTCCTGGGCAATTTGCTTCACCCAAGATAAACTGGTCCTGGGTGAAGGGCCAGACTAAGAACGATCCAACAGACTCTCATGATGAATGTTAGAACAAGGATTCAGTGTACCCGGCCGGTATGGGGTTACCGGGGCCCCACCCTGGAGCCAGGCCTGGGTAGGGGCTTGATGGCTAGTGCCTGGTGGCTGGGTTTCTGCCCATGGGACCCGGCTGTGCTCAGCTCAAAGGAGTTACATGGGTCCGCCCTCCAGTGGGCTCACCACCTGCAGGAGGGACCATGGGGGTCTGGTGCTATGTGGGTCAGGTGGCGATCAAAGGCAGAGACCTTGGCGGTCTGATCCCAGGCTTCCTAAACTGGCTTTTGGGACATGGAATGTCACCTTTCTGGTGGGGAAGTAGCCTGAGCTGGTGCATGAGATTGAGAGATACTGGCTAGATATAGTTCACCTCACCTCAACACACAGCTCTGGTTCTGGAACCAGTCTTCTGGAGAGGGGCTGGAGCATGGCCTACTCTGGAGTTGCCCTGGGTGAGAGGTGACGAGTAGGGGTGGATACCCTTGTATTCCCTCCACCTTGCTGCCTCTATATTGGAGTTTTCCCGGTGGATGAAAGGGTTGTTTCCCTGCACCTTCGGGTTGGGAAATGGGTCTTGACCATCATTTCTCCCTATGCACCAAATGATGGTTCAGAGTATCCATGCTTTTTGGAGTCTCTGACTGGGGTGCTGCAGGGTGCTCCTCTTGGAGGCTCCATTGTCCTACTGGGGGACTTTAATTTGCATGTGGGCAACAGTAGTGAAACATGGAGGGGGGGAATTGGAGGAATGGCCTGCCCGATCTGAACCCCAGTGGTGTTCAGTTATGGGTGTTCAGTTATCAGTTTACTCGTGACCACGTAAACAGGGCCAATGACCCCATTTACATGGTCATGAGTAAACCAATTATAATCAGCTTTCTGGAGTTATCTGATTATTCAAACTGTCATGTAAACAGAGTAATCTGATTACCTTTATCAGTTAAAGGCCATTATAGGTTTATGAGAAAACAGATTAACACACCTATATTATTTACCCAATTAACTGTTTACTTGATGCATGTGAACACCATAAGCCATTTATTGCCTTTATCAGTTTACTCCAGTAATTGGTTTACTCGTGACCATGTAAACAGGGTCAGTGTTGCAGATGCCTGGTGGGAGTGAGTTACAGAGCTGGGGAGCAAAGTGACTGAAGGCTCTATTCCCCATAGTGATGACGTGGGCAGAAGGGACTTTGAGGTGAGGGGGAGAGCAGTACCTGAGAGAGCGGCTAGGGGTGACAATGTGGAAGAGTTCAGACAAGTATGGTGGGGCCAGGTTATGAAGGGCTTTGAAGGTGAGGAGCAGTATTTTAAAGTTTATTCTGTCCTTTATTGGGAGCCAGTGAAGATGTTGAAGGATGGAGGTGATGTGTTCTATGGATGGAGTGTGAGTGATGATCCAGGCTGCAGAGTTCTGAAGGAGCTGTAGCTTATGGAGGGTTTTATTTGGGAGACTAAAGAGAAGTGAATTACGGTGGTCACTGCGGGAAGTGACAAGGCTATGGATGAGGATGGCGGAAGTGTATGGAGTGAAAGAGAGATGCAGTCGGTTAATGTTATGAATATGAAAATAGGCAGACTGAGTAATGTTATTGATGTGAAACTGGAATGATAAAGTACTGTCGAGGATGACACCCAGACTCTTAACCTGAAGGAAAGGGCAGGTGAGAGAGTTATTAATATCAAGGGAGAAACTGGGGGATTTGGTTAAGGTGGAGGGTGTACAAACAAGTAGAATTTCTGTTTTATTGTCATTGAGTTTGAGGAAATTCGAGGTAAACCATGATTTAATTTAAGAGAGACAATCAGAAAGAGAGGTAGGTGGCAGCGTGGAGTTGGGTTTAGAGGAGAGGTAAAGCTGGGTGTCATCAGCATAGCAATGGAAATTAATATTGCATTTCTGGAAAATGTAACCAAGTGGAAGAATGTAAATAATGAAGAGAAGGGGCCCCAGGACAGAGTCCTGGGGAACACCTGCAGAAACTGGGAACGGACTCGAGGTATGAGATTTGATTTGGATGAAGTGAGTGCGGCTGGAGCAATAAGAAGTGAACCAAGTGAGGGGAGTGTGGGTGATACTGATGGAAGCCAGTCTATTTACTAGGGTGCTATGAGAAATGTGTCAAAGGCCGCGGTAAGATATAGGAGAATGAGTATGGTGAGTAAGCCAGAGTCTGGAGCCATCAGTAAGTCGTTAATGAGTTTGATCAGTGCTGTTTCTGTACTAAGGAGGGGGCAGAAACTGGACTGGAATTGTTCAGAGAGCTTATTTTTACTGAGGTGAGTGTGGAGCTGAGAGGCAACGTCCTCTACTGTCCTCTACTGTCCTTTATTTTTTGACATCACACCAGCGCTTTTGGATTCCCCACAATGGAAGATGAACCAATAAATTGTGGAGAATTATTACACACGGAGCAGAAAATTAAGAACAGTAAATTTTTCAATGAGGAGATTTTTTTTCTTTTGGGCTGTCACATTTTTGAGGGATTATATTTATTTTTTCCATTTTTTTTTTTAAATTCCCCCTTCTCAGCTTTTGGCATTCCAGCACCATGGACAGCGACACTTCTCCGGCATTTCTCTTGGGTCTGTGCATGTTTGAAGTGAGTTTCGATCTAAAAACATTTGCTTCTACCAACATTTCAGTCGACGTTTGCCAATGGAGCTTAACTTGGGCTGACTTAGGTGAGCTCTGCACAACTTAGCCAGTGCTCAGGAACTTTAACAAACTGAGCACAACTTTCACAAACGTTTATTTCTAAACGTCAGTAAATTTTCAGCATGCTGAAAATTTTCAAAGAACACAATTTTCACCAGTGTTCAACATTCACCAACTTTTGCCAGCAGACTCAGACGTTTGCCAAAAACATCAGTAAAAGTCAGTCCAAACGTTGTCATGTAAATCCACCCTTGCAGCCTGCAGCAAATCTCCTTAGTCAAGTTAGTGTTTCATTACCCAACAACACATTTCCAAGAAAAAATAAAAATTTACATTAATAAAGTCACAAATTTGAAAGAAAACAATTGGCAATTTTCTGATCTATCTCACTCACTCACTCACTCACTCACTCTCACTCTCTCTCATGTACACGCACACACACACACACACACACACATACACACACACACACAGAGTGGGGAAAATAAGTATTGAACACATCAACACTTTTCTCATCCACCATATTTCTGATGGAGCCATTGACCTGAAAATTTCACCAGATATCAGTAACAGCCCAAGTAATCCGTACACACATAGAAATCGACAACTGTGTTCACAAAACAAGTTATATTTAATAAAGTGGAATGACATGGGGAATAAGTATTGAACATATGAAGAAAAAGAGGTGTAAAAAAGCATAGAAAGCCAAGAAACCAGCTGAAATACATCAGAATTTAGGAAGCCATCCTATCCCCCAATCAGAGCAAACTAATTTTCAGCTGGTTAAGTCCTGACTGATCGCCTTTAAAAAGGTCTGTGAATATCAGATTGTCACGCCACAAAGAACTCATGATGAGTAGAAGCAAAGAGCTCTCTCTAGCCCTTTGCAACCTTATTGTTGCAAAACATAATGATGGCATTGGTTACAGGCACGTTTCTAAACTGCTGAATGTTCCAGTGAGCACTGTTGGAGCCATCATTCAGAAGTGGAAAGAACATCATTTTACCATAAACTGGCCACGACCAGGAGCTCCTCACAAGATTTCTGACAGAGGAGTCAAAAGAATTATCAGAAGAGTTATCCAAGAATCAAAGACCACTTATGGAGAGCTCCAGAAAGACCTGGAGTTAGCAGGTACTGCTGTTTCAAAGAAAACAATCAGTAATACACTCAACTGACAAGGGCTCTCTGCCCATTCACCTTGCAAGACTCCATTGCTGAAGAAAAAGCATGTTGACGCTCATTTAAAGTTTGCTGCACAACATTTGGGCAAGCCAGTAAAAATACTGGGAGAATATAGTCTGGTCAGATGAGACCAAAATTGAACTTTTTGGATGCCACAACACACATGTTTGGAGGAGAAATGACACTGCACATCCCATCATGGTGTGGGGGTATTTTTCAGCACATAGTACAGGCAGGCTTCATATAACTGAAGGAAAAATGAATGGACAGATGTACAGAGACATCCTTGATAAGAACCTGTTGCCATCTGTGAATATACTGAAGATGAAACAAGGGTGGGCATTTCAGCAAGACATTGATCCCGAACACACAGCAAAGGAAACTCTCAACTGGCTCTAGAGAAGGAAAATAAAGCTGCTAGAATGACCCAGTCAGTCACCTGACCTGAATCCAATTGAAAATCTGAAATGAACTGAAGATCAGAGTTCACAGAAGACACCTACGGAACCTTCAAGATTGGAAGACAGTTTGTGTGGAAGAATGGGCTAAAATCACTCCTGAGCAACACCTGCGCCTAGTTTTTCCATACAGGAGGCATCTGGAAGCTGTTATTACCAACAAAGACCTTTCTGCTAAATATTGAATGAATTTCACCAAATGTGTTCAATACTTATTCCCTGTGTCATTCCACTTTATTAAATTTAACTTGTTTTGTGAACACAGTTGATTGATTTCTCTGTATGTGTGGGTTACTTGGGTTGTTACTGATATCTGGTAGAAAATCTCAGGTTCATGGCTCCATCAGAAATATGTTTAACCCCTTGCACTCTGGTCAATTTCCCTAAAAACGCCTTAAAATAACGTACCCAAAGTAAATCAAAAACTGTTCTTCAACCGTTTGGAGCATCTTCATGGGGTTGGTCTCATTTAAAAGAAAACACTTTGAATTTTTTGGCAAAACAGTCATAATCTCTCTAAGTGCTCCTGCCACTGAGTAACAGTCATCTAAACATACTGAACTTGAAGAAAATAAAGTTCGCCTGGGTGTTTTTTTGGACACAAATGCTTGCAAATAACACACAGCTGTCAGATCCGGGCTGGAAAATGCAACAGAAATGTAGAACCAAGTGTTATCCAGCTGAAGTCAAAATTTTGTAACAATACCACAAAAAATGAATATATTACACAGCTTTTTTGTCAGGTTGTTCCCAGGCGTTTTTGAACTGTGCCAAATTGTGCCAAATACACAGTTTGGAAAAATGTCTGTAACTTTTGAATGATTCAATATAGAAGCTTGATCTTGGGCTCTAATGAAAGGTAACACTCAGGGCTGTGTGTGTGTGTGGGGGGGGTGTTTATTCATTCATGAATGAATGAATGAATGAATGAATGAACAAACAAGCCCCCCCACACACACAAAGAAGCATGCCACGTAAAAAACGTGTGGCTTTTTTTTACAAGAAAAAATAACCTACAGTGCAATAAAAATTATACTAAAATATCTGTAATGTAGAGGATAACAACTCCCACCCCCCACCCCCCGCTAGAGAGGACGGACATCGTCCATCGCTACATGACGGACCGCGGGGACGGTGCGCCGCGGTCTACTACGCACAGTTGTATTAAAATATCTGCAATATATCTGCAATCCGCTACAGAAGAGTAGCGGGGGGGGGGGCGTTCACAGTCCGGACGCGGCGCACGGACCGGTCCGTCATGTGACATGATGCACAGTTGTAATTTACTGATCGCGTCAAAAGTCATTTTGATTACAATTTTCATGGATAAAGAATAATTTAGCTTATAACACTTACCTGTCCACAACAGCAGTGTCGCTGGCGAACTTCTCTTCCTCATTGCCATACGAAACATGACGCTGGGTCCGCTTGTTACGACTCGTGGTTCTGGTCACGCGTCCCAGTCAAACCTTGATTCCATTATTGTGGTTTTGCTCTTCCATGATTTGTGGTTTTGGCGAACGATTTTTCAAAAACAAATATAACTGTAGTAAGAAAAAAAGGAACTGGCGAACGCGGTGGTGGGTCACCCAGCGGCTTACACAAAACAGATTTTACGCACGGGACGCACGCTTTCAATCGTCGAACTTCTCTGCTTCATTTGGCTCACTGTATTCGCAGCCGTTGGTAGGCGGGTCCTTCTTGCTAGGTTTTCAGTCATTGGGTTTCTTCAAGGTTCAGAAACCCATTCAGGGCTCTTATTAGTCGAATGAGAGGTCAATCACATCTAAACCAATCAAAGCACTCCCTTTGGCTTGCTGTTCGCGGCTGTGTCTGTAGTGGGAAAGAACGGAAATGCAGCTTTTTTTGTTCAGTGCGCTCTGAAGACGCACAGTGTGCGTCCTAGTGCGCATGAGGGCGCGCATGGACGCAGAGACCGTGACCAGCCCACGGTATCTCGGAGTGCAAGAGGGTTAATAAGAAAAATCTTGACATGTTCAATACTTATTGCCCCCGGTCTGTGTGTGGGTGTAGTGCCGTTATGTAGCATGTGCGCGCGTTGTGTATTTTTTCTTCTCATAAATGTCCCCCCTCACACCAAATAAATATTTTCCTCATCAAGGTAGTGAGGTTTTGTTGTAAACATTAACATGTTCCTTGGGAAGTTGTTAACTTTTTTTAAACATAAATATCAACTTTTTCCTGGGAAATTTTTAGTTGGGTTTGTAATAAAGTAATAAGTAAAATTTATTTTAATAAAAATAAAGTAATAAATTAAGTAATGTATCACTTTTGTCATAAAGTTTCCTATAAATTTGCTATGTTTTGTGATTAAATTTGTTACTTTCTACCACATAATTTACTACAATATACTCATAAATTTGCAACTTGTTTGCATAAAATTTACAACTTTTCCCTCAAATTTTCATGATTTTTCTTGTACATTTACTACTATGCTATATTCTTTATGGGGATAAAGGGTGGTAGGTTAACAGAGGGGATGATTTTGGATCATTTTACTGAGAAGGGGAATTACCTTTTTAATTTTTTGCAAAGATAATTTTTTGGAATGGAGATTTAATATTTTCTTTATTGAAAGAAAAGGCTTATTCAGATTGTTGAAAAGATTTATTTGGAACAGATATTTATTTTTTCACCGCGCCGGCCGCTGAGCAGCCTGGTCTCCCTTGGTCATCCCTCCGGGGGCGGATGCCTGGCTTTCCTGGGGCTTGCTGACCTCGGACGTTTGTGCCCTGTGGGGGTTGGTGGCGCTGCCTTGCCTGCTCGGGGTTCCTGGGGGGAGAGCTGCTGCGACCGGCCCTCCGCTTCGTATGTTTCCTGACAAACCACTCACATGCACACACTTATTTTGCGCACGTTCTCATATATATGCACACAGACATACATGCACAAGTGTCTCTCCTTTCACAGGTGTGGAAACCAGACTCGTGCTGAGACATCTTTGGTGGAAGAAGCAGTTTGTCTTTTGCTTGTTTTAGTTGTTGTTGTTGTTTTTTTTTTGTCTGTTCCCTTTTCTTTTCCCCCTTCACACACTTCCTTTCCCTCTTCCCCATCCTGTTGGGTCTTCCATGGGTAAAACAATTAAAATAAAGTATTAAAAGTTATTACAGGAGGAGTTTACAACAATATACAATACACAGTTAGGTACTGTATAAGCTCCTCTTGGCAAAGTAAATCTGTTTTGGCACAATAAGGGTGACAGATCCCTGTTCTGTCTGCCTAGCTGCCTGACAGGACGGGGGAAGGGGGGGAGAAAAAAAAGATATTTATTTTTTCAAAAGAAGCTGCCCATTTTTTGTCATTGACCTTTACATAATTAATGATGAAGATCATGGTATCTGAGTTGATAATTTTGTAAAAATCTATGGAGTTTTAAATGTCTCTGTGAGTGTATAAAGTATTAAAATAAAATAGATATATCAAGTAAGTGCAATAAAACTTTCTCTGTAACATTACTTTTTCAGTATCTAGAAGTGTGCTTTTTTTGGTTGAGCACCTGCCCCCAAAATGTCTGTGCATGTCACTGTAAATTGATCTCAGTTGGATGGATGGATGGATGGAAACTGAGTTTGTTAAACATGGTCCAGCAAAAAATTGGAAGTATACAAATGAATAAGATATTTTCAATGGAACTGAAAATAGAATTAAAAAATTGCAAATAAAAAGTACTGTAGGTCCATTCTCAAAAAAAGTGCATTATTGACAAAGAGTTTGGGAAATAAAGCTATTCAATGACAGTAAATATTCACAAAACAGATAAATAAATCATATAGCATCAAACCAGTCATAATGGTGAAGCTTACTGCCCAAGGCTTTTAATGGAAATGGCCCCTATTTTAAACCTTGGAATGTAAAATTCAAATTTGGTTTGTGTTTGGTGAGGGCAGCACGGTGGTGCAGTGGTTAGCACTGTTGCCTTACAGCTAGAAGGTTCCTGGCTCGACTCCCCAGGCTGGCAGGGGTTGGAACCTTTCTGTGTGGAGTTTGCATGTTCTCCATGTGCTGCGTGGGTTTACTCCGAGGGCTCCGGTTTCCTCCCACAATCCAAAGACATGCATGTTAGGTTAATTGGCTGTTCTAAATTATCCCTAGATATCTGTTTCCTATAGGCCTTTAGAATAGAGGGTTAATACTAGTGAAAGCGCTTTGAGTGGTCTTTGTGACTAGAAAAGTGCTATATAAGTGCAGGTTAGTTAGTTAGAGGGGCCACACAGTGTTGTACTGAGGGTCCAAAATGTGGTGCTATGCCCCTGACTGATGGGATCCCCTTGCAACTGTAGTGTTCCAGAGCCTCCATTAGTTATGTTTTTAGTCAGCTCTTTGCTCTTTCTTTGTTGCTCTCATTAATCATCTCATTCCCCAAAGCTGTACTCACCACCTGCTGGCAATCACCACACTTTTCAAATGGCCCCAGCGTCGTCCTCTCATCAGGTGATTGTTAGACTGCTCCATGCCGTCCTCTGACGTGTGTGCAGCCAGAACCTCTCCTCCTACCAACCTAACAGGAAAGTAGTACGTTAATACTGCTATTTGTTACCCTTATTCTCTCCAGGACCCCCAGGTGGACTGTGGACCCCAACCCAGGAGGATTGGATCCTCGCTCTGTGGAAACTGCACCTGGACCCTCTCTACCCACTTCTCCAGTAAGTGCACTTACCAATGTTTCCCAAACCTGTTCTTCCATTTTCCCCTAAGCGCCTGATTCTACCTCCCCCGAGGACCTACCTGTTCTCATTCTCCTGTTGCAGCACCGTAGTCTCCTGCCATCCCGTTCACCACCCCACCTCACCGCAGCAGCTGTAAGCAAACAAAGCAATCATTATAATCATCCACCTCTGATTATTATCGTACTTACTGTTATGTCTGGAAACAGGGACTAGTGGACACATTGACTGTGTTGAAGGTTAGCTTTATTAGCATAAGCTAGCACCAGGTGGAACAAATATAATAAACTAACAATAGCAGGGTGCAGGCTGTGCGGCAGTGGTGGCCTAGTGGTTAGGGATGTGGACCGGTGAGTGGACGGTCACCGGTTCGATCCCTGGACCGGCAGGATTAGATCTGGGTGGGACAGATAACATAGCAATGTTTGCCCCACCCTCCTTAAACCCACTGTGGTGCCCTTGAGCAAGGCCCTTAACCCCAACTGCTCCAGTGGAGCTGCTCAGTGGCCACAGGTCAGCCTGTCATTGTACTGGACAGCTTCCTGGTGTGAATGTGTAACTGTGAGTGTGAACAGGGCATCCTTGAAAAAGAGAGGTTGCCTCTCAATAGAACTACCCTGTATAATATAAAGGTCAAATAAAAAATAAAAATAAATAAGATAGAGGCAGAGCGTCAAAGACCTGGACTCCAGCCTTAGTCCCTTAATATACAGTAGTCAGGGGCATGGTGACATCATCCGTGCCTGTGTCACCACATCTGTGACATGCATGGTGGTGCATCAATATGCCACATTTACTTCCTCCCTGGGAATAGGCCAGAACTTAGCTGGTGACGGGGAACCGGGTTGTGGCATATGCCACACACATTGTTTTACACAATGTAACACTACTAACTGGGCAATAATGCGGTACGCATATGTGCATGATGTTGATAGCATAATAGGTAGTATCAACTAGCTAGCATATTACCTCGGTCGTGAACCCGTGAAATGTGCAATTTTGCGTGTACCCCCCTCTTTCCATTCATTTTGGGTATGGATTCATGCCTACCTGTTTTGCGTTGGGTCTGAACCACCTTCAGACCTGTGGATCCGGGCTAGCATGAAGAGGAGCCTCTGCAGGATCAACCCAGCTGGCAGGGCAGCTGGACCAGACAACATACCAGGTCGTGTCCTGAAGGACTGTGCAGTGAGCTCAAGAATGTCCTGGCTGACATCTTCAACATCTCCCTGACTGAAGCTGTTTGTCCCCACATGCTTCTAAACTGCCACCATAATACCAGTCCCAAAGAAGCCTGTCCTATCCGACTACAGTGATTACCAGCCCGTAGCACTGGCCCCCATCATAATGAAGTGCGTCGGGTGGCTGGTCATGCAGAACATCAAGTCCATCCTCCCTCCCTCACACAACCCATCTCAGTTTGCACACAGGTCTAACAGATCCACAGAAGATGTCATCACTGCTGGCTCTCCAACCAGCCCTCACCATTTAGACTCAATGAATTCCTACTTGCGATGCGATTCTTGGACTTCAGTTCAGCATTCATCACAATCAACAACTATCATCCCCCAGCACCTAATACAAAACTCAGACACTTGGACTCAGAACTGCTCTCTGTAAATGGGTGCTGACTTTTCTCACAGAGAAGCCCCAGAAATGTGCAGGTTGGCAGCAACACCTCCCAGATCATCACACTGAGCAAAGGGGGGCCCCCACTAGGAGGTGCGTGCTCAGCCCGCTGCTCTTCACCCTGCTGACCCATGACTGTGTACCAGCCTATAACACCATCCACAGCATCACGTTTGGCGGATGAGCACAACAGTGGTGGGCCTCATTACCAACAACGAGGAGGCCAACTCAAGAAATGAGGTGGGCCAACTGGTCCAGTGGTGGTATAGACAATAACCTCTTCCTGAACGTGGAAAAAGCCAAGGAAATTGTGGTCGACTTCAGGTGGGGGACACACACAGCTACCCCCCTCTGATTATCGATGGTGCAGCTGTGGAGACGGTGAGCAGCACCAAGTTTCCGGGGGTGCACATCTCTGAGGACCTCTCCTGGTTCAACAACACCACATCATTGGCCAGAAGACAAGACTCAAATTCACCTCCATTTCCGCCACAAACTGAGGAATAGCATGAGTCCCACTCCCCAGCATGTGCTCATTCTACCAGGCGCCGTGTTGAGAGCATCCTCACCAGCGCATCACGATGTGGTATGGAAGCTGCATCGCCTCCTCCGAAGACACTACATCACACAGTGAACGCAGGCCACCTAGATCATCGGTGCCCCACCTCTCGGACATCTACCTCACCCGCAGAGCCATCAACATTGCAGGGCGACACCTCCCACCCCTCACACTCCCTCTTCAGGCCCCCTGCCCTCATGGAAAAGGTACCAGAGCTTCCCAGGCCCCTCCACAAGACTGCTAAACAGCTTTGTTCATCAGGCCATCAGGACCCCGTGAACTCTGTCCACTCCCCCCCCCTCCTCCCCGGACTGTAACGCACTCGACCTGCACAATAACTACCTCAGCTGTTGGCACAGAAAGACTAGCACACCAACAGTAATACATTTGCTGCTGTATGTCTCTGCACTTTACTGCAACCAGCTGCACAAATGCCGTATCTGCTGCTATCTGTCATTGTAATACTGATCATGTGCAGTCCTAACTGTCACTGTCTGCACTTACTCTTCTGCATTGAACTTGCAACTATGGGTATTCCAGCTCTACTTTTCTGTATCTTAAGATTGCTGGGTTTCATCATCGTTTATATCCTTTATCTTTATTTGCACCATGGGAGGGTCTGGGTCTATCTTTTGTCGCCATTTGCACTATGGGTAGCATTACTGTACATAGATTGCTGTTGTTGTTTTTCCAGCCTTATTCCTTTTTCTTTTTTATATTGCGCACACCACTGAAGAGAGAGAGAAACGCCATTTCAATTCTCCTGTAGGTCCTGTACGTATAGTAGTATTGACAAATAAATCTTTGAATCTTGAATGTCTCTGTCACAGCAGACATTTAGACTGTGGAAATGGACATTTTCTTTGGATCACTGCACATCGTATTAAATCCATAATATTAAAGGTAAGAAACATTGACAGCTTTATGCAGTGTTGCCAACTCTGTTGGAGTGATTCTCACTGTTTCCCCCTCTCTCTCATACATACCACAAACCCCATTTCTCACTCCAAAATGAGGAAATTACTGGCAATTTTGTGTTGATTTTCTTCAGATTTTTTCCCACAATAAGAGCTCTCAATGCAGGATATAAAGCAAACTGAACATGTTCTAAAAGCTCTGTATCAAACAGCCTGTTTTCACCCTGACATTAATAAGCCCATAATGTAATCAGTTAATTAACTTACCTTGCTATGTGTGCAAGATGATGGATTGTATGTATGCATTCAAGAGTATGTGAAAGTTACTTTAATTATGCAGTAATTGGTACGTAACTCAGTTTACTTTTGAAAAGAAGCAATTAGTAACTGTAACTAGTTACTTTTTTGTAGTTACTTGCCCAACACTGGCCGTTAGTCTCTTTATATAGTCACGGCGTGGTGATGTCATCCGTGCCTGCGTCACCACGTCTGTGATGTGCATGGTGGTGCATCAATATGCCACACTTACCTTATCTTCTTTCTTCCCCTACAGGGTTGCCAGACTCCTTGCCACAGCTAATCACTTTCACTCAGTAAAGATAATTGTTCAACGCTACTTGTTCTCTCCATTGCCTACTTTTGGGTTTGTTATTGTTGAATCATGTCAGCTCTGCTCTTGGCCACTCCCACTGTGTCCTACAAAGGCAATCAAAAAGTAGCCCAAAACGTTTGGGTTATATGATGATTTACTTTGGTCTAATATCAGTAACTATAGGCTACCTGTATATCAGCAGACACAGCAGATCTGTTTTTATTAGTGAAGTTTTTTGTCGGGAGAGGCAGCTCAGTCAAATAGAATAAAATGGGCTGCTGCCCAGGCAATGATAGCCCATACCAGTGTACGTCCTCCTTGCTCTGATCCAGTTTGGGAACTCGTGCACACAGAGCCACATAAATGAAGCTGGTGCTATTCAGCAGGGCAGCCAGCAGGTGGAGCTCCTCGCTCTTTTTCCCAGCACAGCTCCCTTTCATCAGCAATCAGAAACTCAAACAGGTGCACAAACGCTGGCTCCCAAGCTCTCAAACTTGGTTTCCACAGCGATAGAAGATTCTATGATGCCAAAGATAGTCCAGGAAACAGGTGTTTATTTATTTATTTATGCAAATGAGATTGAAATTAAGGACATCTGTCTGTTTATCAGCACATAATATAGCTATTTCACCATTTTTACGTTTTTAAAGATCATCTGACCTCAATATTATATTTCAGTCTTTTGTCAAAATATGAGAACAATTTGTTTTTTTATTATCGCCGCCTATCTTCTCACAGTGTTAGCAAGAATCCCCCAAAACTACTGAATGGATTTAGACGAAATTTTCACCAGAGGCGACCTTGGCCTACAGAGGAACCCATTGTGGTGCACATATGTAGTTTCACGGGCTCACATGTATATGACTGTTCATATGCTCTCATGTATATTCCTGTGTGCTTACTCTGGCTTCACGTCTGAAGAGGAACAAAAGGTCTGGACCTCCTAGGGAGATGAGGAGGATGTGAGTGTTGGCCTTTTGATATGCAAAGAGATGGACATGAAGGATTTCCTGACCACCGAGGTTTAGGGTGGAAAGAGATAGGAACTGCAGGGGGGATGCATTGTGTTTGGGATTTAAAGACAATGGGATTTTGTGCTTTGATGTCAGGGGTATAAGACTGGCAGAGTTTGGGGGTTCTGCCTCTTTTCTGTATTTGAATGTTGGAGAGTGTGTTGAGAATAAAATGGAACTTGAGAAATAACTCAGCCTCATCCTTTCCACACAATCTCCACACTGGTGACCTTAAGACGTATTATGGCCGGTGACGATTCTCCTGCACCGGACTCATCAGGAGCCAGCCAGGCTAATGCAGCTACCACAGTCCAGCTACCTGATTTCTGGCAGCATAGCCCGCGCTCCTGGTTTAACGCAGTCGAGGCACAGTTCCATCTTCGGAGGGTTTCGGCAGACGCCACGAAATTCTACCATGTGGTTGCAAAGCTGGACAGCCACACAGCCCAGCGAGTAGAGAGCCTGATTAACCACCTGCCAGACGACGACAAGTATGGCACATTGAAGGCTGCTCTCATCCGTTTTTTCACCCCCTCGCTGGAAGAGCGAGCAGAGAAGCTCCTAGCGTTGACTGAGGGCGAGGTCGACAGACCTGCAGACCTGATGGCGAAGATGCTGAGTTTGAGAGACTCCGAAAATGATGGTTTTATCTTCGCCCACCTGTTCCTCAGGACACTACCGTCAGCGGTGAGAGTTACCCTGGCCAGTTCACAGCTGCTGACCCACCGGGACTACCACGAGCTGGGCCAGGAGGCGCAGCGACTCGTCGACGCCCATAGACGACACACGGCCATGACCGCAGCAGCGGAACTGGGCGCAACATCCAGAGATGGCAGGGGGCCAGAGGCTGCAGCACCAGACTCACCGACGACAGCAGCGGCGGAGGCCAGGAGACGCGGAGCGGACGACGTCCTTTGCTTTTACCATCGCCGTTTCGCCGAGAGGGCACGCAAGTGCATTCCACCGTGCCAGTTCAAGCGCTCGGGAAACGCCAAGACCGGGAGTCGGTAGCAGCTGCGGCTCTCGGTGAAGAGAACAAGCTGCTCTACCTGAGGGACGCGCGATCGGGGAGGCACTTCCTCGTGGACACAGGCTCCCAGCTGAGTTTCATCACACCTTCCTACGCTGACCGGCTGGCGCCATCCAGTGGCCCTGTGGCGTCAGCAGCGAACGGCTCGGCAATTAAGACCTTCGGGGAGAAGACCCTGACTCTCTCTTTCCACGGCCGTACATTTGAGTGGACTTTCGTCATAGCGGCAGTCAATTTCAACATGTTAGGTGCTGATTTTTTGTGCTCACATGGTTTGTTGGTCGATCTTGTTAACAGACGCCTGGTTAATGCACTCTCTTTTTCTTCTATTCCCTGTACAGCGCGAGTGACTCCGCCAACAGCACAAGCCAACGTCACAGCTGCAGGTGGTAAGTTTCACACACTCCTCAATCAGTTTCCAGCACTCACGGTGCCAACGTTTTCGGCGACCGTGGCTAAACACGGGGTGGAGCATTTTATTACTACCACCGGACCGCCCGTTTTTGCAAAAGCTCGGCGCTTGGATTCAGCTAAACTGGCCATAGCGCGCGAGGAATTCGCCAACCTAGAAAAATTGGGCATCATCAGACGTTCAAACAGCCCTTGGGCTTCACCGCTTCACATGGTCCCTAAAACTAATGGCTCATGGCGACCGTGCGGTGATTTTCGCAGGCTGAACAATGCTACAGCACACAACCGCTACCCAATCCCACATATCCAGGATTTTTCAGTTCATTTGGCGGGGACGCGCGTTTTTTTCTAAGATAGACGGTGTGCGGTTATCATCAGGTCCCAGTACGCGCTGAGGACATACCCAAAACAGCGGTAATAACTCCTTTCGGGCTTTTTGAGTTTTTGCGCATGCCGTTTGGGCTTAAAGGCGCAGCGCAGACTTTCCAACGCATGATGGATGCGGTGTTGCGTGATCTTCCTTTCGTGTTCGTCTATCTGGACGACATTTTAGTAGCCAGTGCGTCCGAAGACGAACACGAAAACCACCTCACGGCAGTTTTCCGGAGGTTGGCAGAGCACGGACTAATAATTAACCCAGTGAAGTGTCAGTTCGGGGTGGCGCAGATTGATTTTTTGGGGCATTGCGTCTCTCCCGAAGGTGCAGTTCCTCTGCCTGACAAGGTGCGCGTGGTGGCAAATTTTCCCCAGCCACAAACGGTCAAAGCGTTACAGGAGTTTTTGGGAATGGTGAATTTTTATAACCGTTTCCTTCCCCGCACGGCGCAGCTCATGCAACCATTGTATGCTGCACTTAAAAAACAAAAACCCGCAAATAAAATCGAATGGTCCCCCGAGCGGGAGCGCGCATTCTCTGAAGTCAAAACAGCCTTGGCAAATGCTGCGTTGTTAGCACACCCAGTCCCAACGGCCCGCATGGCGCTCACTACTGACGCATCAGAGGTGGCCATAGGAGCGGTTGTCGAACAGTATGTGGCTGGAGCCTGGCAGCCGCTCGCATTTTTCAGCAGGACTTTACACGATAGTGAGCGGAAATACAGCGCATTCGACAGGGAGTTGTTAGCCCTTCATTTGGCTGTTCGTCACTTCCAGTTTTGGCTGGAGGGGCGCCGTTTCACCGCGTTCGTTGACCACAAGCCGCTGACTTTCGCGATGGCCAAGATTTCAGAACCTTGGTCGGGCCGGCAGCAGAGACAGCTGGCTGCAATTTCGGAGTTCACTATCGATATCCAGCATGTAGCGGGCAAACTTAATGTGGTGGCAGACTGCCTCTCGCGTGCCGTGGCCGCTCCAGCCCGCGTAGAGGTAGATTTTGCAACTGTTGCCGCGGACCAGTGTAGCGACATGGAAGCACGCGTGGCCCCAGTCCGCGTAGGGATAGATTACGCAGCCATGGCCACGGAGCAGGGTGGCGACGCGGACGTGCGCGCGTTCCAGTCTGGACCAACAGGGTTAAGGCTGGAGGACAAGATGGTATGCCCCTCCTAATCTGCGATGTTTCCACCGGGAGACCCCGTCCGGTGGTTCCGGCCTCGTGGCGCCGCCGTGTTTTTGACTCGGTTCATTCTCTGGCGCACCCGGGGGTGCGCGCTTTGATCAAAATGGTGGGGGAGAAATTTGTATGGCCGGGCCTGCGTAAACAGGTTAGAGAGTGGGTGGCAGCCTGCATAGCTTGCCAGCGGTCCAAAGTGCATAGACACACGAGAGCTCCTTTGGAGCCGTTTCATATTCCAGCTAAAAGGTTTGGTCATGTTCACGTGGACCTCGTAGGCCCCCTACTGCCCTCGCAGGGCTGCACACATCTTCTGACAATGGTTGACCGCACCACGCGCTGGCCGGAAGTGGTTCCCCTGTCGTCAACTACAGCCGAGGAGGTGGCGCGCGCTTTTTTAACTGCATGGGTTGCGCATTTTGGAGTTCCGTCGGATATTACGTCTGACAGAGGCCCACAATTTGTTTCCGAACTTTGGTCAGCGATGGCCCGCAGCCTGGGGGCAACGATCCACCGCACGACCGCGTATCACCCGCAGGCTAACGGGTTATGCGAACGTTTTCACAGGTCGCTGAAGGCGGCTCTCAGAGCGTCACTTACGGATGCAAATTGGGTTGACAAACTGCCATGGGTTTTATTGGGGTTGCGTTCTGCACCTAAAGAGGATTTAGACGCCTCCCCAGCGGAGCTAGTGTTTGCACAGCCACTTCGGCTGCCCGGAGAATTTCTCCCTGACAACCCAGCGCCAGAGTTCTCCTCGGCTCAGCGGTTGCAGAATAGCATGGGCTCGAGCATCCTACACGGCCCCGTTCACCACAGTTTTCTGCGTGTTTTTGTGCCTAAAGCTTTAAAAAATGCGGAGTTTGTTTTTGTCAGGCATGATGCCCACCGCACAGCTCTGCGACCGCCATACGATGGACCATTCAGGGTGCTGGAAACAGGTGATAAGCATTTTTTGCTAGATTTGGGGGGCAGAAAGGAGATGATTGGCATAGACAGACTCAAACCTGCTTTTGTGATGGCTGACGAAACTGTGCAGTTGGCGAGAGCCCCGCAACGGGGTAGACCCCCTAGGGAGCATTCCCCAGTACACCCACAGAGATTGACTAACAGTTCTAATCCCCAGACAGCAGCTCCACAGCAGGAGGGCGCCGCGGAAGAGGTTAAGCCTGCTTGCAGCAGATACGGCAGACGGTTGAGACCAAGACAGCGTGTGGACTGATGTGTGGTGATTTTATTATGACATGCAATCTGTGTTTGGTTGTTCCCTCTTAGACGTTTGGGGGGGGGCGGGTTATATGTGGTGCACATACAGTATGTAGTTTCACGGGCTCACATGTATATGACTGTTCATATGCTCTCATGTATATTCCTGTGTGCTTACTTTGGCTTCACGTCTGAAGAGGAACAAAAGGTCTGGACCTCCTAGGGAGATGAGGAGGATGTGAGTGTTGACCTTTTGATATGCAAAGAGATGGACATGAAGGATTTCCTGACCACCGAGGTTTAGGTGGAAGAGATAGGAACTGCAGGGGGGATGCATTGTGTTTGGGATTTAAAGACAATGGGATTTTGTGCTTTGATGTCAGGGGTATAAGACTGGCAGAGTTTGGGGGTTCTGCCTCTTTTCTGATTTGAATGTTGGAGAGTGTGTTGAGAATAAAATGGAACTTGAGAAATAACTCAGCCTCATCCTTTCCAGACATCTCCACACCATAACATTTTGGTGATGATCTGAGAATGCATACCTCCACCAAGGTTCTTATCTTCTCACAGTGTGTTAGCAAGAATCCTCCAAAACAATACTGGATAGACTTTGACACAATTTTCACCAGAGCTGACTCGTGGCCAACACACAAACCCATTACATTTTGGAGGGGATGGATGAGGGACGGAAGGAGCCTTGGTGGAGGTATGCGCTCTGTGAGTGCTTTTCTAGTTCCCTTTTGTTTTGTTTGCATTTACTCACTACTTTCAATCCATTTAAAATTTCAGGGATCTGTAGTGATAGATTTTATATGGGCTCTGTGGTATTAATGAAACCCATATTCTAGAAAAAAAAAAGAAGACAGACTAATGGCAACGTCATCATTACATATAAATCATTTATTAATGTGCTATATCAGTGAAATAAACTAAAAGTCTTGTGTAACTGTCTCCACAAGAACACAGCCTTCTATAGAACATTTGACTTTTAATACTTATGGCCCCCCTGAGTTGCTAATTCATTGTAACTTAACAGAAAACAAACAAACATTAAAGTAAAGCGAGGCATTATATTTATTTCCAAGTCACTGTTTTACTTACTAGGGCAGCTTGGCAATATTCTTCATTTCTTGAACAGCGTGTGCATTTGCTGAAACCGATTTTCTTTAAGTCATGTAAAACAAACAAGCAAATAAATAAGTAACAATTCAATCAATGCAGGTGTGTAACAGCGGTATAAAGCAGGGGTCTGCAACATGTGGCTTCAGAGCCAAAACCAACTAAATTTACAGGGAAAAAAGTAAAAAAAAAAAATGTCCCAGATTGAAAAATAAAACAATTCTGAAGTGTATGTGAAAAGTTATGACTTTAAAAGAAATACATCACAGCATTTCAAGAAAAATAGAAAATTTAAAAGAAAAAAAATTAACATCTGCAAAAAATAAAGGTGGAAATCTAGAAAAAAAAATTGCAAATGTAACCTTCAAGAAAAAGTCACGAATTTAAAGGGGGAATAGACTGCAAATGAAATCAAATACCAACGTTAGACTACAAAACATGCACTTTCTAATTTACAGACCAGAAGTTGCTCATTAAAACAAAGTCACAAAATTATTGGAGAAAAAGTTTTATTTTAAAGAGTAAAAGAAGAAATCTCTAAATGATTTTGATGGGACAACTTAAACTTTAGATTTTAAAAATATAATTCGACTGTTTAAGTTCATTTTAAGGACCAAACAGGCTACTTTCTTTCCATAGCTGGGCGACCTGTTTTCGGATGCCATTGTTTTTTTGGCGACAGCCTTAGGGGTTTTATTTTGAAATGACACCATTTTAGCCGGAAGTCCTCCCTGTGCTTTCTCGCGCGCGCCGGTCCGCTCGGCCGCATTCTCACAGAAGAGAAACCATGGAGCGCAACAAGACGCGTTGGAGAGACTCGCCTAGCGGACACTAGAAGTACAATTTCTGAAGTTAAATTCAGCGGAAGGGGACATATTTTTGGTAAACCGACAGGTGGAGATTATCTTTTAAACTCTTCTTCTGTGCGTAATTGGACTGGAGCTGTGTGGGGACGGAGCGATTGTCTTTGGCGTGAGGAGCAGCAGCCAAAGAACGCGGAGGAGAAGGAGAAGAGTTCTGGATAGAAATGAGCTCTGCTATTTTGCATCACACCCATCTAGACATTTCTCCTTATTTTGTGGAAATTGTGCGTATGTGCGTTCTGTAGAAACAAAACCTCCGACTGCGCACAAATCTCACGCAAGGAGGAACACTTAGTTTGCTGTGAGGACACTACGCGCGGGGCTGAGACTTGTGTAAGGAAAAGGAGGCGGTGGACTAAGAAAAAAAAACCCCAGAGGCTGCCGCTTGTGAACAGTTAGAAACCATGCTGAAGTTCCACAACTCGGATCTATGGATAGCCTGGATGGTCATTTTCTGCATGGAGGGTAAGTTGTGTGACTGAAACTTGCGCACCAAGTCCTGAATGCTGCAGGTGCACCATGCCCCCCCCCCCCGCACCCCCATAATAAAAGTAATAGTTTGGGCAAAACAAGAGCGCCTCACATCTCCACCAGCACAGCGCAAAAACAGATGCAATTGGAATTAAACGGTGCCACGCGCACAGCCTCTCCACAGGCCGTTTGATCCCGCTGGTGATACTGTGTTCGGATCAGGCGCACAAATCCCCGGCGTTTCCGCAGAAAAACCCACAGCAGACGCGCTTAGGATGACTTCCCCTCTCTTCACTAGTCGCCATGTTCTCTCTCCCAAAAGCACTTTTTGATTTTGTGCGTCTTATCTTGTGCGCTTTCCCGTGCGCCTCGTGCACAAAAGCGATACAAGGGTTTGTTCTGTGGACACGCGCAAACAGCAGTGATCGCTGTAAAATGCGCGGTTGCAGTGGTGTCTGTTTTAAAATAGAAACGGAGCAGACGGTGGAGGGCTGCGCTGGTAATCCGTCCGATTATCGAGAACTGATGACGGGCTGCGGACGGAGAGCAGGACGCAGGAATTAGACGGAGCCCGCGTATTAAACATGTCTGCAGCACCACTTTGTTGGTGCGTTGACTGAGTTTGCCTGCAAGTTTAACAGCGGTAGTAACGAGTAATAAATTACTCAAGTAGCCAAAGTTTTTTTCCTCCTCAAAATTCACATTTCACTGTTTGCTATTTTTTTAAGTACTTTTATGAAGAAAAATTGTGCTTTTAGTCAAGTTCATTTGGCGATACTCCGAGTTACTTTTGATTTCACTTGTTTGAAAACTGCTCTGAGTTTTCTGTGCTCTGATGACTTGTCCTTGCAAGAAATACTGCATCAGTCAGTAATATTATTTCATTGATATCACTGTTAAAAAAAAATCACCGTTCATCTGATCTAGATTTATTTTATTTATTACTCTCGTTTTTAACTTTTGACTAGGTTGTATTTAGTTTTCCTCAGATGAAAACTTGATAGTTTTTTCCATTAGGAATAAAAATTATCCTGATTAACGTTACTCCAATACACAAGTAATATTTCTGATGCTATTTTTCTCTTGGTCACATGGTTTTTTGGTGACTACTCCTATTATACTTGAGTAATTATTACCCAAAGATACTGCTACTTTTACTTAAGTACAATTTCAGTCTCTACTTGCCCCTACAGTTTAGAGAGTTTACCACTGCATCTTTTTTTTTTTTGAAATTTCTAAAATGTAATCAGTTTAACACTAGAAGACCCAGACATTAGCCCTCTTGTGGCCACTTGATGGTCCCCCTATGGGTTTTCTAGCCAAAAAGGCCAAATGGCCCCTCTCTGGGTCTTCTAGTGTTTTAAATGTAGGGGAAAAAAGACAGTTATTCTGTACTGTTAGTTCTGGGAGAGTGTTTAAATGAATCGCAGGATAAAAAGATTTAATAGAGAAGACTGATTGTGTTCATAATTGGTTGACTAAAATTATTCAAATATATTGTAATTGGATAAAAAAAAAACACTCCTGAGATTGTCTAGTTATTTATTTAAAATGAAACAATATTCGAAATTTCTTTCAAATAATGCACAGATCTTTACGAGAGAGTGGCTGTGCGGAGAAGAGACAGGCTTCAGTGTGTGGCACAATCCCGGGACACACACACACCCACACCGCTCTGACATGTCAATTTGGACAGAACAATTGTGTGAGATTGAATTGAGTCCCGATAGGCCAGGTGTTTCACTCTGCTGCTCGCTCATTTAGCCGTACACCTCTGCTGTGAGTGGCTGTGTGGAGTGTTGTCAGGTTTACTCAGGCTTACACACACACACACACACGGGTACATGTTCTGATTTTTTTTTCCTCTCCCAGTTCTGCCCTTTTGTTTGATGAAATGCAGAAAATAGTCTCTTGTGGTCTCCTTCCACCTCGGTGACCGGTGTCGGCATATCTGTCAGACTCAGAGAAGTGTGGTTTCGGCTTTTTTGAAGTTTAAGTCCACATTACTTTTAAGGTCAGTTGAAGTTCATCGTCTCGATAACAGGTCAAGGTATTCAGAAAAGCTTTTCAGTTAATATAGTCATTTATTTTTGCTTCTCCCCTTACTGTCTTTAGTGGGAAACTTCCAGTGTTGCTATAAATACATTCCAGTGGAGCCCAGTCAGTTTTGTAGTTGCTTCTGTGCGTGTACTGACGCCCAAACTTTCGTGTCAGGCATTTTCAGTAGACTGATCAGATCCGTGTGCGCAGAGCCGGGATTGATCTGAGGATTTAGACACAATCATAACTGCACTTGTTTCCCTTTCACTTCACATGCAAACATGTAGGGAAAGATTGTTCCTTTATTGTCTTATTGTTGTACCCAATGCCTGTTTAAATAGCAGGGAATGAAAAAAAGTAAGCGTTTAAGATGCAAAAAATCTGCATGACAGAGCAAAGTAAATTCAAGTGACTTGGACAGGTGTCAGTTGGCCTAGCTCATGGCAGGACACTTTTCAGCATTAGTTAGAGGGCATGCCACGTCCTCTCTGGCCATCAGCGTTCTCCCGTTACACATAAATATTGTATCTTCTCAGTTAGGGATGGGTTCATCCTGCAGCTGTGGGAAGGAAGTGTTGGTCCGTCCAGGTCTGCTGAGCTGACATCATTTGTAGAAAGTTTCTAAACCCCAGAAGAATGAACAGTTGAGTGTCTGTGCATTGGTTCGGCTGTCATCTCCGCGAAGACCTCTGACCATACCGAAAGAGAGCCACGTTCTTTATGGCGCCCTGTTTTAATGTTCCACCTGGAACAACCCCTCAAGGGTGCATTGGGGACCGGGCTGGAGGTTTAGTCAGTTAAGCAATTTGAATCAGAGCGGAGGTGGTGGCTGTGAACATTTCAACCACTTTTGTTTGTTTTGTTGATCTCCACAACACATCTCATGGGTCATTTTTAGATTTGCAGTGTGCAGAAATGTTCAGATTTAGCCCCCGAGATTGAGTTCCACTGCCTTCGTGTTTTGGAATGAGTAGTCCAGTGAGGACAGGGCATGTAAACAGGCATAAAAGAAGACAACATGGTGTGTTTCTCCAACTCATTGACATTCAAGGCATTCACGTCTGCTTCAAAGCCAGAGTTTGACCAATTTTCCTCCCCTTCTTTCTCTGTGAGTTTGTTAACCTTTGAAGCACTGCTCAAAGTTGTGGCATGAAATGATGTAGTGAGCCTGGTTGTCTGTTGTTTAGATTATTCCGGTTGGTATATTTGTCACGTCATATCTGAGTCAGTGTTTATAGTTATAGAATGTATGTTACCCATTCTGGTTTCACAATACTGTTTAAGTTACAAAGTTTCTGGTGATTTTAAGCCCAAAAGACAAAAAATATTAAGCACTGAGTGGCATGTTTGTTTTTTTTTCCCAATAATTACTCAGGTTAATGACAGGCGACACTCCTGAAATGTTTCCTTCAATAACTGTAATATTGCTGCAATTCTGAAGAGAACAAAATAACCAATAAAAAGACAAAAAGAGTTTCCACTGTATTGTGGTGGTGCAGACTGCTGTCTATTCATCTATCCTTCTTCTACCGTTTGTAAAGGATAAGGACCTGTGCTTACAGTATATAGCACTTTTTCTAGTCACAAAGACCACTCAGAGTGCCTAACTAGTAGCTGCACTGACCCTCTATTCTAAGAGCCTATCAGAGACAGACATCCAGGGACAATTTAGTCACCGATTAATCTAACAGGCATGTTTTTGAGTTGTGGGAGGAAACTGGAGCCCCCTGGAGTAAACCCACACAGCACAGCGCAACACCTTTCTGTGCAACTCTGTACAGAAATGTTCCCACCCCTGCCAGCCCGGGGATTCGAACCTGGAATCTTCTAGCTGTGAGGCAACAGTGTTAACCACTGTTCACCATGCCGCCCTTATCTGGGCGCTCCGTTCACATAGCACCACACCCCCGTGATCCTGCAGGTGGTAAGCCCACTTTAGGGGGGACCCACATGGCTCACTCACATGTGAGCCAGTCGTCACGTACTTGCCCTCAAGCTGTGGTAGCCCCATGCTGGGCGGGGTACATTGTTACAATTAAACATTAATATTATCAAAATTCATATAATTTGATCTGACTGATTTGCTCCTTCTGCTGTCTACACTGTTTGCCATTTCTCTCAGTGAGTTTCTTGTTCTTCATTTCTGGTTAGCTACCTTCTATGCCACCCCCCCCCAAACATTTGTTTTTGGACTTTTTTACCTTTATTCACACAGAAGCAGTGAAGGCAGGAGCGACATGCTGTCAGGGTTTTCATCCTTAGCCACTTGGTCACTGGATGCTCCACCTTTTCTTAATCTTATGTTTATCTTTTCACCTGCATTTGTTTCATCATTGTGCATGTGTGTGTGCATGTGTGTATGAACAGCATAACTCAAAGGGCCATATTACAATGACCTACTAAAAAAAAAAATCAAACCTCATCTATGAGCATGGCCAAGTCTATTGTGCTATTATGACATCAGGACAAAAAAGATTTGTATTGGTGAAAAGCACAAAAAAGTTTTTTCTAACTCTCTTAATTAAAAGATGGGTTTTGGGCATATCGTGCAATAAACCAGTCAGAATGGCTCATCACCTCACCTTTAATAAACAGGAGCCCATGATCTATGGTGGATTGCTATTATAATGGCATTTACCTTGGGGGGGCAGATTGGTTCGGCGAAAACAGACTCTTAAATACTAAATGACATTTTTGGGGCTGTTGTATAAAAGCAACATCAAACCAATGAGGTCATACTTTATTGTGGATCGTGTCCCGATAGCTTTGCCACTCTGCCTTTAAATTCTTGACTTTGCTGAAGCTATTTAAGAGCTGTTATAATAGTGTGTTTTGAGTGCAGCACCACTGAAACAGATAAAATGCACAAATGAAACAGCTTTGTGCATAAAGTGAAAATGCAACTTATTAAAAGCTGTGACTTGACATGAAATACTAATACTAATTGTATGACTTTATTTTGGGTTTCCTCCTGATTTGATCTCTTCCTTGCTTTAAACATCCCCCCCCCCAAAAAAAAAAAAAATTCGGTAATGATTTCTTTAGCAGCAGTTTGTCTCTCTTTCATAAATCTGCTCAGATGATGAGTGGAAGACATTGTTGCTTTAACAACAAAAATATTGACCATTGCTTCTTCCACGAGTTTGCAGAAGGCGCAGTGTGCTGCACACATGTGCAGTAAGAGGGCCCAAAAAGTTATTAAGAGATTTTGATGACGTTTTCAGGAGAGTTTGAAATTGAGCTCAGAAAACCCACTAATTAGAGTTTGAAGATGATCTGAATTGCCATGTAGAGCAATGGATTTTTAAAAACGCTTCCTAAGGGGAAGATGAATGTGGTACCTTGTCATCCGATAGATCTTGGTGGTGATGTGTTCTCTCCAGTTGTCTTTTAGTTACAAGTGGTGACTAACAAATAAAATTAGCTCAATTTTTGACACCTGTGTTGACATCTAATATAAAGATTTGACGGCAACAATAATGCCATATATTTATGCACATTTTTGCAGACCTAATAAATACAGATTTTTCCAGAGAGAAGCAGTCAAAAATAAACTTCATAACAACAAAAGGTACCATTCACTCAAACATGGTGTGTTGGTAGGTTTTAACCTTCTAAAATGCTTTCTTGGGTCATATAATTACAGTAAAAAGAATTTTAAATCTCTCTTCCCTTAGAAATACTGATATCTGAACATTTTGGCAGAATGGGCAGAAGCCCGTTTTGCTCCTGCGGGATCTTTCCCCCCGTATTACTGACAAATGCTCAGGTCTTCAGTTACAACCCATCACCATTCTACCGGCTATGATGATTCGGTCCCTGCCGATAGTTTCTCAGTGCAAGGCATTAGTTTCAGAGTTAACAGTGCTACTAGGGAGTTAGCTTACCAAATGCAGTTAATATTGCTATTTAATTTTCAGTCACCCTAATAGACATCTTGTTTCCACCTAGTTCACTTATCCACAGTCGATAATATTTCTTGCTTCATTCTAGCTTATTTTGTTATATTTTCACCATGATGGTACATCAAACCTTTAGCATTAGCTTAGCTAGGCGATCAGTTGGTCAGTCTAACTGCATTAGCGCTTGCCTCAGTGTGAGACGCTGACAGACAGGCCGGCTTACCTGCTGATCCAGACTGTTTTGATCACTCTTTTCTATAAATTCTGCTCACCCCAAATTTCTGTTTATCTACCAACACTTGACCATATACAGTACATCATTCCTAGACATTATTTTAGTTTTATTTTCTCTACCTAAGACCCACAGCACTGACGCTAGCAGCTGCTAGGAGCTAGCCAGCTAAGATTAGCATAGTGAAGTAAGAGGGGGCAGAGTTAACTGAACTCTTGGGCATTTAAAGAGACACACCCTGAAAGGAACTGTTCTGAGGAAGGCTGCCAAAGATGACTCACGATGATGCTGCAATGATTAGATAAGTAAAGCAATTTGGTCAAAGACCTGTGGGAATTGTCAAAATGTAGAAAATGTGCAGTTAATGGGACCTGTAATATGAAATGGGAACCAGCGATCTTAATTGGGATGTTCCTTCTAATACTTGCAAATTAACTTTTAAAATTGTTTTTCATAGCACATAAAAACTTTTTAGAAACAACAGTCTTGATTTTTTCGGCAAATGTAGCAGAGTCGACATAAGGCTAGCTTAGCAATAGCAACAAAAGCTTATTTAAAATATTATTTCATAATGCATTACACAGTGCATGCAGCAGAATATTCCTCTCTTCTCGCTAATGCAGAATGCATATGATAACGAAAGATCCCGCCTGTGTCAGATTCATCTGATAAGTAGCATTTTTCCCCTTCCTCCTCTTTCCGCCTGCTGCTAAAAAGGAGCAGCTGGAACAAGAGCGTTGGACAGATGGAACTTTCCACCTCGGTTATTTTTCCCCACTAAAAATAGCCTCTCAAAAAATTAAAAGACTTCTGGGATTGCTCGCAAAGTGCATGTGTGTGGACGAATGTTTGAGCGACAGAGGCACGGGGAACTTCAGACGGCGCAGTCCTCGGATGATGGCAGCCGCGGCCGTCCTGGGAGTGTAAATGAATAAATGATGGGCAGATATTTGGAGGAGAGAGAGAGAGAGAGCAGCAACATTTGCCCAGTCCCACGGTCTCTTAAGCACACATTAAAACTAGGCCCTAAAGAGTTCGCAGGCTGCCTCTGCTGTGCGGCTGTTGGCCAAGCATCTGGGACAAACATCTGATGTGGTCACTTCACAGCGATTCGCAGGTTTGGAGGCCTGAGGTTTCGGTGGTTGGTTGTACCTCCAATGAGAAGGGGAGATGAGGGAAACTTGAGTGGATGAGTGAGCAGGATGATGTTGCATGTAGTTTTTTTTTTTTCTTTTTTGTTTGGGTGGTAGTGGTGGTGTTAAGATGGTGATACACGTTATCGGGGACCATCACACAACCATTTTGTGTATCGAAGCATATCAGCTGTAGTGATGCAAAAAGACAATGCATTAGCTAAACAAAGCTGCAGTTAGAATTTGTCCAATTTTTTAAACATATATTTCAAAAAATTATCCAATCCCCAGTGCAAATCATGTCCACTAGGGCGATGTGATGTGACCAGAATTTCATATCCCGATATAAGCAGTCTTATACCCTGATAACAATTTATATCCCAATATACATTTTCTGTAAATTCTATAGAAACGATCATCTCTTTATTAGCATTTTAAATTGCATATTGAAAAACAATTAATTGTACAAATTCAGGGCGGCGCGGTGGATGAGTGGTTAGCACTGCGGCAGCACAGCAACTCACCCTTGGCCGGGGGATCCTGGGTTCGATCCCAGCCCCCGACCAACAGTGATCTGTGTGGAGTTTGCATGTTCTCCCCGTGTCTGCGTGGGTTTACTCTGGGATTTCTCCGGTTTCCTCCCACATGCCAAAAACATGCAAGTTAGGTTAATTGGCATCAAACTGGGGATTCTAAATTGTCCTTAAGTATGACTGTGAGAGTGAATGGTTGTCTGTCTCTCTGTGTTGGCCCTGTGATGGACTTGCGATCTGTCCAAGGTGTACTCTGCCTCTCTTCCAAAGATGCTGGGATAGGCTCCAGCCCCCCCGCAACCTGAAAAGGATCAAGCGGAAGAAGATGAATGTACAAATTCATCCATCATTAATTTTCTCCTTTTATTTAAAGATGTAATATTGAATTAATATTCCTCTAATTTTTATTCCTGTCCTATCCCATTGTCTGGTTGGAAAATATTAACTATAACCAGGTTTACTTTGACTGCACACCAACATTTATTCAAATGTTTCACATGCTTGTTTAACTAGTACATTAAATCCTACGTGGCCTGCTATGATTTATTATTTGTAAAATACATTTATATGCATTCAGAAGCTCACTGATGGCTAGATGAAGACAGTTGAGATGGCCGCTGTTATCACCTTCCATTTCTGCAAGTCTTTATTTTACGGCATTCCACGGGCAAAGGCCTGTTTTACCATTTTGAGTCTCGTGTTTAGTTTTATCAGCTCATGGTTCTTTAGTGCCTTTAATTTGTAAATGCTCTCTGTAGTCTTTCACATGCATGCTTCTAGCGGAAGCCACTCTGTGCAGGCTGTGCATTCACGGACCGCAAGCAATCACCAGAATGATGTAAAGACAAAGACACTGCTGTAAACTCTGTATTTTGCAATACCTCAATATAAAAAATAGAGATTAATATGAAATTATATATATATATATATATATATATATATACACTACCGTTCAAAAGTTTGGGGTCACCCAGACAATTATTTTGTGTTTTCCATGAAAAGTCACACTTATTTACCACCATGAGTTGTAAAATGAATAGAAAATATAGTCAAGACATTGACAAGGTTAGAAATAATGATTTGTATTTGAAATAATAATTTTTTCCTTCAAACTTTGCTTTCGTCAAAGAATCCTCCATTTGCAGCAGTTACAGCATTGCAGACCTAACATGATTGCACAAGGGTTTTCTAATCATCCATTAGCCTTCTGAGGCAATGAGCAAACACATTGTACCATTAGAACACTGGAGTGATAGTTGCTGGAAATGGGCCTCTATACACCTATGTAGATATTGCACCAAAAACCAGACATTTGCAGCTAGAATAGTCATTTACCACATTAGCAATGTATAGAGTGTATTTCTGATTAGTTAAGTGACCCCAAACTTTTGAACAGTAGTATATATACAGTATATATACTGTATATGATGAGATAAAAACGTCTGTTGTTTCATATTAAACTCTATCATTTATATCGAGGTATTGCAAAATACAGAGTTTATATATATATGTAGTATGTAGTGGAGAAAGGAGGCAGGCGAGGCAACAAGCTGGAGGACACAGAAACTTTATTCTTTCTCCAACATAACTTACAGCAAAAAAAAGATCCCGAGTCTCTGTGCATTCCTCTTTTATATCTTTAATACCATGCATTGAGACCCGGAACTTCCGACCATCATGCATTATGTTTAGAACCAAACCTGTGTGGCACATTAATATGACAAAATGCCAGTGCTGCTCTCACACCCTTCTCCTTCCAGCGGCTCTGGCATTTACTCATCTCCCTGGGGGGTGCATAGTCCTTACTGTCCCGTCTGATACCCCGCAGTGACACCTCCTTTTTCAAGCAATTGTTCCCTGGGTGGAGAAGTCCAATACCATGCCTCCACACAGCTCCCCCCCGAACACCCAGAAGGGGCACAAACCCCCCCCCCCCCCGTCCTTTGGGCTTGAGCAGGCGCCCATAGCAGCTGTAGCGGGGGGTCGCCGATCCAATCGAACTGCCCTGCTGCCGGGGTGTACAGGAGGGCACGTCAGTCTGTGGAGGGAAAAAGGGAGGGGGAGAAAACACATCAGCTTTGCGAGCGCAGGTCCCTGCCAAGGGATCGCCAACTTGCGGAGCCACCAACAGTGGGCGTCCGCGCCGGGGAGCTTGGACCAACACCACCTGCTAGTCTGCCAACACAAAAGTGGGCTTCAGTCTGTCGATACAGACGGTTTCCCTACGTCCCACTAAGTCTAACACAAAATGCTTCGCCCCAGGTTCCAACACCCTGAACGGTCCATCGTATGGTGGGTGCAGCGCGGTCCGGTGCGCATCGTGCCTGACAAAAACCCCCCCAAAAAACTGGCGTTCTGCAAGCTTTTTGGGACGAAGGTGCAGGGAAAACAATGGTGGGCTGGGCCCGGTACGTTAAAAGCCTCCGTACTGTGCAAAAATTGTGTGGGCGGATCAGCCTCAGGTGCGGGGTTTTCTGGTAAAAGCTCTCTGGGGATCTGCAGCAGCTGAGAAAAAACGAGTTCTGCCGGGGAGGCTGCCAAATCCTCCTTAGGTGCGTAGCGCAACCCTAAAAGAAACCAGGGCAGGCGGTCGACCCAATTTGGATCCGTGAGTGAAGCTCTGAGCGCTGCTTTAAGCGACCTATGAAAATGCTCGCATAATCCGTTAGCCTGGGGGTTGTCAGTGTTTGCTCTGGCTGAAAGACCTTGGTGTGGTGGCAACATATTTTTCCGGGGGGGGGGGGTAGTAAACATATGACACGATTGTTACCGGAATTTGTTAATTTTATACAATGTATTTCTTCTTTTAAATTTTGCACAGTAACTTTGCATATGGAACTTAACATTTGAAGTATTGTACAACCGAGGCTTGAATACTGGAATATTGGGCCAGTTGAGGTCCCACCCAGACATCTTGTTTTTAGACCTTTTACTGGCGTCATCCTTCTCTCCTTCCTCTTCTCTCACCTCTCCATGACCCTCTGCCTGAACATTTTCCTCTCCTTGGCTCCTCTCTTCTATCTCATCTTGCCCTCTCTGAGCTCTGTCTAATTCAGGTTCTCTCTCTGTCTATGGGGGTATACAAACAGGTTAGAAAATATCAAGTGTCAAGACATGCATGTTAGGTTAATTGGCTGTTCTTGTCATGCGGTGACCCTCGCGGATCACCATAAGACGCCAAGAGTCCACCAGTGAGTTTTGCGATGATGGTGATTTATTGACACAACGAGACAGGACAAGACTGTGAGCCGCTCTCGGCAAAAACACACATGAATCAATACATGAGCTCGCAGGGCGAACCTCAGCCACTACGAGCTAAACTGTGATATAACATGAGACAACGAACCTGACATGAAGGTCTAATGACGCTCTGACAAGGCTTGACGAGGTTTTGACAATACGTTGACAAGGTGTTGACAATACTCCTGCAATCTTACTGCTGCTAGTGCCTGCTTAATAAAGGCGAGCACTAATGAGCAGTAATGACAAACAGCTGACCGGTCTTGACAGGCGGAAGCCCCACCGAGCACCTTCACAATAAGAGCCCGGTGAGACCAGAATACAACCCACAGCTGTCAAGGCCGGCAGCGAGGAGAGCTTAGCCCGAGCGCGAACAGAACCCAGCGCTCGGGTCGTAACAGTTCTAAATTGTCCCTAGATATCTGTTTCCTATAGGCCCTTAGAATAGAGGGTTAGTACTAGTGAAAGCGCTTTGAGTGGTCTTTGTGACTAGAAAAGCGCTATATAAGTGCAGGTTAGTTAGTTTTGTCTTGCAGGATTTTTTTGTTATGGTTTACATAAATGACAAAAATATGTGTATTTTTTTGTATTTTTATTCTAGTGTTTCTTTTTTCCATTGAGAGAGTAGGGAAGGGAAGAAACATTCATAATAGTAATGTACTCATTCATACTTAAATTATATGATCAGAGGTGGGTATAGTAACCAGAACTTCTACTCATATAAAAGCAGTGCTTTGAAATTAATAATTAAAAGGAGACAACCAAAAATTTCTAGTTAAGGGTACAAAGAGCACCCACTTAAAAACTTGAGTAATGACTTCAGTCTTGAAGGTTTGAGGTTTTTTTTCAAAAATTTATAACAATTTTCTTATAGTTTTCTACTTTTCTCTGTAAATTTATCTAAATTTGAAACCATGTTCCTCAAATTTGTAATTTCCTCTTGTAAAATTGACTTTTCTTGCACATTTGAAACTTTATTATAAATGTGTGGATTATTTTATGGCTTATTTTTGTCTTTTTTTAAAATAAAATTCTTCTTCTTCTTCTTTTAGATTTGATTGGCGGTTGGCAACCAGCTTACAGGTGCATTACCACCACGTACTTCACTCTGTATCGTCACTCTATATATATCTTGGCTGTGGCAACTGTTTTTTAAATAAATCGGAAACAGACTGTGGTAATATTGTTTTTACGTTTTCCTTATAATTTACATTTTTGACCATAACTTTGCAGTCAGAAAAGAACAATAATTTAACTCTGATTACTGATGACCAAGGATTTTTTTTTAATTTTTTTTTTTTTGTTACTTATTTGTACCCGTAGGTAGACTTGGTGTCGGAGGATGTCGTTATTTCTGTTATAATATTTCTATATATTTATAGTTTTTTTTTTTTAGAAATCTCCTCACCACCCAGACAGCAGGAAAAACCTCCCTTATTTTGAAATCCAAATGTTGGCACGTTTAGTTTGTCTGAAGGCTGCTGATGGATTAAAGTCACTGACTTTGTGAATTTCGGTCATCCTTAACTTGCCAGGTACATAATAGGGAACATAATATTGTAGTGGCTGGTGAAATATATCTTCAGCAATTCATCAGTCCCCCTTGCCTTTCCCTTCATGGGGCTGCACGGTGGCGCAGTGGTTAGCACTGCGGCAGCACAGTTTACCCTTGGCCGGGGGATTGTGGGGATCGTGGGATCGTGGGTTCGATCCCAGCCCCCGACCAACAGTGATCTGTGTGGAGTTTGCATGTTCTCCCCGTGTTGCGTGGGTTTACTCCGGGATTTCTCCGGTTTCCTCCCACATGCCAAAAACATGCATGTTAGGTTAATTGGCTGTTCTAAATTGTCCCTAGATATCTGTTTCCTATAGGCCCTTAGAATAGAGGGTTAGTATTAATGAAAGCGCTTTGAGTGGTCTTTGTGACTAGAAAAGCGCTATATAAGTGCAGGTTAGTTAGTTAGTTAGTTAGTTAGTTCATATGAAGCCGGCTGCATTTGAATTCTAACCACATCTCTTAGCTAAGCGACTCTTCCATTATTGCTCCCGTTTCTAGCGGGTTAAAACCATGATAAATGCTTCCAGTGCTTACATACAGTACCTCTTCTGATTTTTTTCCGCGTTTAAAGTACTTTAATAAACCCATGTTTCTGTCAGACAGTCACACTAGCGAGACTCTGTCTGGTGATTACTGGAAAGCTTGCGTTGGTGGGGCGCTTCTAAACTCCACACAGATAACGGCCATGCACGTTGTTCGTGTGTGTGCTTGCGGAAAGTCATTGCGTCATATATTTTTCTTAAATTCATATCTCCTCATAAGCGCGGCGGTAACAGAAATATTACTGGGTTGTACACGGTAATGCGGTGAATTTTTACCCCCAGGCTCTGGGCGATTGCGGACCAGAGTTCTGAAACAAATTGTGGACCCCTGTCGGAAGTGATGTCCGACGGGGATCCAAACCGTGCGACCCAAGCCGACAAAAAAGCACTAGCCACTTCTGTGGATGTGGTAGAAGTGGTAGGGACCTCTTCAGGCCAGCACGTGGTGTGGTCCACGATTGTTAAGAGGTGCGTAAAACCTTGTGATGGCGGGAGGGGTCTCACCAAATCCACGTGGATGTGATCAAACCTCCTAGCCGGGATTTGGAACGGCTCAAGGGGGACTCTGGTGTGCTTGTGCACTTTGGCCCGATGGCATGCAACGCAAGCTGCAGCCCACTCTTTCACGTTCTTGTGCAGGCGTGGCCAGATGAATTTTACCCCCACTAGCTTCACCGAAGCATGCACTCCCGGATGTGAAAGGGAGTGGACAGACTCAAAAATGCGACGGCGCCAAGAACTTAGAACCACTGGGTACATCACAGAGCAAGGGAGGGCACTCTTCTTGCACCACCCTGCTCTCTAACCTTAACCCAGTAGGTGCAGACTGGAGCGCGCAAATGTCCATGTCCCCGGCTTGCTCCGTGGCCATGGCGGTGAAATCTGTTTCCATGTAGACTGGGGAGACTAACGCACGCGACAGACAATCGGCTACGACGTTGAGCTTACCGACGATGTGTTGAATGTTGGTAGTAAACTCCAAAATCGCAGCCAAATGCCGTTGCTGCTGGGCCGACCATGGTTCTGAGACCTTGGCCATCGCATATGTCAGCAACTTATGGTCCATGAACGCGGTGAACTCATGCCCCTCTAACCAAAACTGGAAATAGCATGTCGCCAGGTGGAGAGCCAGCAATTCTCTATTGAACGTGCTGTATTTGCGTTCATTGTTGCACAAAGTTTGGCTGAAAAATGCAAGCGGCTGCCACGAACCTGAGACATACTGCTCCACCACTGCCCCATGGCAACATCAAACGCGTCCATGGTGAGCGCTGTCTGTACAGATGGATCCGGGTGGGCTAACAACGCAGCATCCGCAAGCGCTGTTTTGGCGTTAGTAAAAGCCTGGACTTGCTCGGGAGTCCAGTCGATGTCTTCCACGGGATTCTTTTTTTTAAGTGTGGCATACAACGGCAGCATTAGCTTGGCTGCCCGGGGAAGGAAACGGTTATAAACGTTAACCATTCCCAAAAACTCCTGTAGTGCTCTCACAGTCTGCGGGCACGGAAAGTCCGACATAGTGCGCACCTTATCCAGTAACGGAATTGTGCCCTCCGGCGAAATGCGGTGGCCCAAAAAATCAATCTCTGGCACACTGAACTGGCACGTTGTTGGGTCCCCTCTCCTTCCTCATGTCCACTATCATTTCCTTTGTCTTGTCTGTGTTAAGGGTGAGGTTGTTGTCCTCACACCATGACAGACTGTCCTCACACCAGACAGTCCTCACACCATGACACCAGACTCCCTCTTGTAGGCCGCTTCATCCCCGCCAGAGTAGCGGACACAAAAGGGATCCCCGATTTCCACTGACTCCACTTGCAGTCTGTTGTCCATTCTCCACTATAACAGATCGCTAAAAATATGTAACAAGTCTTTTTTTTATGGATGCTAGATCCAGCACATATTGAAATGTCACAGTATTTAATAACTGTTCTTTAAAAATACATTTATCCCCGTGTCTCGCAGTGCGGCAGGTTCTGGGGGACGTTCACAACCGCACCAATTCATTGTGGGGGTTGCGCAACAGTTTGCTGCCGCTTGCCAGATGTTTTTACGGCTGGAACCGTTTTTTCTTGTCACATTTTTTTTTGAACATGTTCAAAACAAGAGAAGCTACCGGTTGATGGCAGTGAGCTGTCGGGGCACCGGTGGTCTGGGCGTTTGTGGGCACTTGCTGCTCTGTGAAATACGGGGGTTAAGGATTGCATGTGATTTTCTGAAGTCTACTCCTCCACCACTGTGTCAAAGAAGATGAATACTTTGACAAAAAGAGCAAACATTTCAGAGAATTAACACCGAGGGGCTAGTTACACCTGCACAGCTTGCTTCCTTGTTGTTATCACGTAATCACGACTGGCCTTTCTCGAGCTCTTGCCTTATTTTATATAATTCTCGCATGATCTTGTCATGTGCTGACTTGTGCCACATCAATCAACATGGCCAATTGTCCAAAGCACAAACAAGTTCCAGGACTAATCAGTGGATGGCAGCAATACAATATCTGGTTCCTTAAATGGCATTTGTTTTTATTGTGATTAAGATATTGTTCGTCAGCAGCTTCAGTTCATAACAGAGCAGAAAAGAAAAAAAAATAGGTTGTTCATACTTTGATGAAGATTCATCATTCAGGTTGTTCATGTTTTGTAAAAGATCAATGATAAACGTAAACATTTCATAATGTACTTGTACTTCTTTGTACTAAAACAAACAATGAAATTTGGAGTTACTATTAGGTTGTAATAATTAATTTACTAGTCCGGCCCGCTTGACATTAAATTCGGTGGTATGTATGTGGCCCCCGAGCTGAAATGAGTTTGACACCCCTGATTTAAATCATTTAAAGCAACATTGTGTAAGATTTTCATCTTAAAATAATGTTTCCAAAATCTGTCCCAACAGCCAATCTCAGGGCATAACTTTAGTTACCGACAATTAAGCAGCTTGTGATTGGCTGTTGAGACTGAACTCATAGTCACCATAGTTGTAGTCTTTTTAGTGTTCCTACCCAGAACAAGAAAGTTCCATAGTGCTGCTTTAACAGTTCACATATTTAAATGTTTCATAACTGATTTGTTTCCTGAAAGCAACTGTAAGTTTGTAAACATATTCATGATTTGCGATGAGGTTGAATAATCTTGACTGCAATTGTAATCTATGTATTTGCAATTTTTTTCCCCTCAAAAATTCGAGAGTTTTTAACTTAGAAATTACAGCTTTTTTGTAAATTTGTGTCATTTTGCCTCATAAATTTACTACTTTTTGTTATACATTTGCTTATACGTATACTTGCAATGTATTTCTCCTCAGTTCCAACTTTTTTGTAAATTTGGCAAATATTAAGTCATTAATTTGCTCTGGGTTAAATACAGAATTTCACTAGTGTCACATGTTCATTTAAACTTGTTTGAAGAACACTGTGCTAAATGACACTGAAGGCATATGGCAGTTGCATTAACCACAAAATTGATTAAAGCATTTAGCTTTATAGCTTCCTTTATTTATGCCCCCACAAACTTGAAAAAAAGAATACTGTTTTATGTTTAAATCACCCCATCATCATTATGTCAAAATTAATTTATGCTAATTGGCTTTATAATATACAACAGCTCTTCCACACCACCATCTAGGACAAATATCTGATGAGGCCCCTTCACGAGCATTAGGGAGTTTGGAGGTTTGAGGTTATGGTGGCCGGGTGTACAGTACCTCTGACCAGAGCTGGAGATGAAGGAAGCTTGAGTGGATGGCAGTTCTGATAAAGGTTGCACCAATTGTGAAATTTTGGGCTGTTAACAACAGATAAGATAAGATTAATCCCACACTGGGGAAATTCACTGCAGCAGAAGGCTCAGAAAAACAGAAGAAAACAGAAAAAGGCCAGTGAAGAAAGTATAATAAAACATACTAAAAATACAAGATCAATAAAAATATAATATAAGTATGTACAAATTGTACTATATAAACTAAAAATACACTAAAAGGTGCATCTCAGGAATTTATAATGTGCCTAAAGTGTAGTAAAAATGATAATAAGCAGTTGACCCCAGATATTTACATACACTGTATAAAAAATAACTTTTTCCTCACTGTCTGTCATTAAATCAGACTAAACTTTTGCTGTTTAGTTCAGTTAGGATTACCAAAATTATTTCTATTTGCCAAATATTTTTTTTTTTTATATTTGGTAAATAATTTTTAGAGAATTTTATTTACTTTCTTCCAAGTCAGAAGTTTACATACACTAAGATTACTATGCCTTTAAACGATTTGGGAAGGCCCATATAATGGTGTCATGGCTTTGGAAGCTTCTGATAGATTAACTGACAACATTTGAGTTAATTGGAGGCACACCTGTGGATGTATTTTAAGACACGTCAGACACACTGCTTCCTTGTGTGATGTCATGGGAAAGGCAAAAGAAATCAGCCAAGATATCAGGAAGAGAATTGTGGACCTGCACGAGTCTGGTTCACCCTTGGGTACAATTTCCAGATGCCTGAAGGTGCCACGTTCATCTTTTCAAACCATTATACTCAAGTATAAACACCATGTGAATGGCCTGTCATCATACTGCTCAGGAAGGAGATGGCTTCTGTCTCAGAAATGAAAGTGTTTTGGTGCGAAATGTGCATATCAACCCCAGAACAAAAGCAAAAGACTTTCTGAAGATGCTGGCTGAAGCTGGTAAAAGAGTGTCATTATCCACAGTGAAACACGTTCTGTACTGACATGGGCTGAAAGGCCATTACTCTACAATCAACATAAAGAAACCAGATTACAGTTTGCAGTGCACACAGGGACAAAGACCTTAATTTCTGGAGTCCTGTTCTGTGGTCTGATGAAACTAAAATCAAACTGTTTAGCCATAGTGACCATTTTTACATTTGGAGTAAAATAATAAAAGGTGGAAGCTTGCAAGCCTGAGAACACCATCCCAACTGTGAAGTATGGGGGTGGCAGCATCGTATTGTGGGGGTGTTTTGCTGCAGGAGGGACTGGTACACTTCACAAAATAGATGGCATCATGAGGAAAGAACATTATATCGAGATGTTGAAGCATCTCAAGGCATCAACCAGGAAGTTAAAGCTTAGTGCAAATAGGTCTTCCAAATGGACAATGGCTCCAAGCATACCACCCAATTAGTTACAAAGTGGCTTGAGGACAACAAAGTCAGTGCTTTGAAGTGCCCATCCAAAGCTCTGATCTCAATCCCACAGAAAATTCGTGGGCAGAGCTAAAAAGACGTGTGCGAGCAAGGTGGTCTACAAACCTGACTCAGTTACACCAGTTCTGTCAGGAGGAATGGACAAACTTTTGTGAGAAACTTGTGGAAGGATACCCAGAACGTTTAACCTACATCATACAGTTTAAAGGCAATGATAGCAAATACTACAGAAATGTTTGTAAACTTCTGACTTTGAAGAAAGCAATAAAAAAAAATCTCTAAAAAATTATTTAGCAAATAGAAATAATATTGGTAATCCTAACTAGGGCTTGACATTAACACCCACTAACCCTCTAATGGCAGGTAGATTTCAGTAGTGTCCGGTAAGACAGCCACTCCCGCTAGCTACTTTGGCGGGTTGTAGTTTCCTCAAATGGCAATTTTTTTTTTTTCCACAATATCTTTATTGAACCTTTTTTTTTTTTTTAACAAACATGATACAAACAATCAAACACTAACACTAAAGTACTACAAAAAAAAAAATGCACTAAAAACACCAACAACCACCAACAAAATCAAGTCTTCAACAATGCTCCTCTGTTTAGTCTAGACAATCCAATACATAAGTATACATATTATGTTCACCAGTTTGGAATTTACAAGGTCCACACACATCATTCACCTTCTTCTTCAAGAGTTATGTTTAAATTTTTTACATAATCAATAAAAGGTCTCCATATATTCTCAAACACAATTTCCTTTGATTTCAGTATATATGTTATTCTTTCTAATGGAAGGTTTGTTAACATCTGTCTTAACCACTGAGTCACATCTGGTCTATGAGTCTTTTTCCATAATAGTGCAATACATTTTTTGGCATTAAGCAAACTGAGGTCTATGAATGTTCTTTCACTTTTATTGAAATTATGCTTTTCTGGGTACAGACCCAACAAAACCAGTTTAGGATTCAATATGATTTGTTTTGAGATTATTTTTTCAATTGTTACCCTCACCTCTTCCCAAAACATTCTTATTAATCTACATTCCCATAAACAATGAAATAGGGTTCCTTTACTTTCCATGCATTTTGTGCATGTATCTGGTATATTTTTGTTATATCTATTTAACTCCTCCGGTGTAACATACATCCGCATTAACCATTTGAAATGTATCAATTTAAGGCGTGCATTTATTGATTTGGTTTGAGCTTCTGTACAAGCCAATTCCCATTGTTCCTCTGAAATTTCAATTTGCAGATCTTCTTTCCAGTAGTTTAATCTTTTCAGTGAATTTTCACTTGAAGATAGTGTCAATGAGTTATAAAACTCTGAAATAATACCCTTTCTTTTACTATCTTTCATCATCATTTTTTCCAAGGATGAATAAATAGGTCGAGTGAGAGCTTTATTTTGATTTGATCGAATAAAGTTTCTAAGTTGAAGATATTTAAAAAAATGTGTTCTATTGAGATTAAATTTGATCCTCAGCTCTTCAAAAGACATTATGTTGTCTGCACCTGGCAAATATAAATCCTGAATCTTTTGTATCCCTTTTAAATTCCATACTTTAAATACAGCGTCCGCTCTCCCTGGTTTAAAATATTGATTACCCCATATTGGACTAAATTGTGACAATAACTGTGGTTCTTTTAAATAGTTTTTAGCTTCACGCCATATTTTGATCATATGCTTTACAAATGGATTTTTAACTTGTTTTTGTAATTTTTTTGCCGAATCTGAGTATATGAATATGGGAAGAGGTAAAGGTAAATTGTATGATTCCATTTCAGTCCAGTGAGGGAGATCATTTGATGAAAAATAATATGTCATAGACCTCAGTTGTGCCGACCAATAATACAACATAAAATTTGGACATTTCAGACCTCCACGATCAAATGGTAAATATAATAAAGACAGACGTAATCTAGCCCTCCTGTTGTTCCATATAAATTCCACTAACTTTTTTTTTATTCTTGAGAATAGATCTAAAGGTGGTGATAAGGGAATGTATTGAAATAAATAAAGTATTTTAGGTAAAATATTACTTTTAAGTATATTGATTCTCCCGATCATCGACATTGGTAGTGACATCCATCTCTGAGTTAACTCACTGATATCTGACATTAAGGCTTCATAGTTGACACTGGCGACTGATTCTAGCTTAGGCATAATTTGGATTCCTAAATATTTAAACTGATTTACAACATTGAATTGATTTACCTCAGGGGCTGGGTAATTTCTCTGGGTCTCATTTAGCATTAATATTGAAGATTTAGTTTTATTTATTTTATATCCTGATATTTCCCCAAAATTCTTTATTAAATTCAACAAGGTTGGAATTGATTTTTTTAGATTCGACATAAACAAAATTATATCATCGGCGTACAGGGAGATTTTTTGTTCTGTTGGTCCAACTTTAATTCCATATATTTGTGAATGTAAACGTATCGCTATCGCTAACGGTTCAATTGCCATAGTAAACAGTAAAGGTGAGAGTGGACAGCCTTGTCGACATCCTCTATTGATTTTTATTGGTTTTGAAATATTGTTATTTGTTAGGATTTCTGCTGTAGCATTATTGTATATTATTTGAACCCATTTTATGAAATTATTTCCAAGTCCAAACCTTTGTAGGACTTCAAAAAGAAAGGGCCATTCAACTCTATCAAAGGCCTTTTCGGCGTCCAATGATAGGAGAGCTGTATCCGGTGCTTCTTTATTAAAATAGATAATATTAAATAGTCTTCTTACATTATGGAAGCCTTGTCTACCCTTTATAAAGCCATTCTGATCTCGATTAATAATATTTGGTAAAATTTCTTGTATTCGTCTTGCTAAAATTTTACAGATTATCTTAAGGTCGGCGTTTAATAGGCTTATTGGTCTCATATTTTCACATTTATTAGAGGGCTTACCTGGTTTTGGCAGCAGTATAATTAAGGCATTATTTATGTATGATGGTAAATTATTATTTTGAAATGCTTCTAAAACCATTTCCAAAAAAGGTTTTATTAATTTATTCTTAAATTTTTTATAAAGGTCAACTGGAAGACCATCTGGTCCTGCACTTTTTCCTGATTTCATATTATCAATGGCTAGCCCAACTTCTTCTTGACTAATTTTAGACTCCAATATCTCCCTGTTTTCATTTGGAATACACGGTATAGATAGTTCGTTCAAAAACCCATTTAGTTTTGTTAAATCAGGTTCATTTTTGGTATCATATAATTTTTCATAGTAATCTCTAAAGGCTCTATTAATTTCTAAAGGATCTATAACTACCTGTCCATTACTTATAATACTGGTAATTGGTGTTTTAATTTCCAATTGTTTAATCTGCCATGCTAATAATTTTCCTGATTTTTCACCTTGTTCATAAAAAGATTGTTTCAATCTTAGAAGACTCGAGGCAGCTCTATTCGCTGATTTTTTGTCGTATTCAGCTCTCAAAATCAGTAATTCATTCTCCAACCTTGGGTCACTTCCTGCATACACTTTTTCCTGAAGATTTTTTATTTTATGTTCCAATTTAGCTCTCTCCTCTCGAGTCTTCTTAGATTTTGATCCTGTATAACTAATAATATGCCCCCTAATAAAAGCTTTGAAAGCCTCCCACTTTACACATGCTGATGTTTGTGTAGTATTGATGTCAAAGAACTCGTCTATCTGTTTTTCTATATACTTGACAAATTCCTCATCCTGAAGCCATTTATGCTGAAATTGCCATCTACCTGATTCCTTTGTCAATTTTTTATCTACATATATTAGACAACAGGGTGCATGATCAGAGATCACGATGTTATCATAAAAGCAGTTTTGAATCTTGGACCTTAATTCTGTGGAAATCAAAAAATAATCAATACGTGAGAATGTCTTGTAGGTACTGGAATAACAAGAATAGGCTTTAACTTGTGGTTTCATTTCTCTCCATATATCTAACAATCTCAATTCTTTCATAAAATGATTAATAGTCATCCTACATCCAATGTGCGTACAATCCAGTCCTGTTGATCTATCCACACCTGGATTCAATGTACAATTAAAATCCCCTGCTATTATATGTTGCCCTGTAAGTGATGATAAGATGAGAAATAAATTAGCAAAGAACTTCTGATCATCTATATTGGGACCATATAAGTTCACAAGATTTATATTTTCTAATAGCAAAGAACCTTGAATGATTACATATCTTCCAAATTTGTCTCCAATTACATTTTTCACTTGAAAAGGAACTGATTTATGTATGAGAGTCATAACTCCCCTGGCTCGGGATGAAAATGAAGAGGTGAATACACTTCCCTGCCATCTACTCCTAATTCTTTTAACATCCTCCTCTATCAGATGAGTTTCTTGTAAAAACACAATTCTTGAACCCATGTCCTTTATTTTATTCATAACTTGTTTAAGTTTTTTTAAATTTTGTAGACCTCTGCAATTCCATGAAGTTAAATTAAGATTAACACTTTGGTCCATGATCAATAGAGAGTTTGGGATTACCTTGCAGTGTAAACATGCTCATACAGAGAAGCAAAAACATGAGTGGTTGAACATTCATCCTACAAACTACACACAAACAAATTTCCCCTTCCCACACTTGTGGCAAACCCCCCAAAATCAAAAGAAAAATTCTGTCTCCCGATATAGCCATCGACCGTTCCACACCCACGGGGAACAGCCTAAGCCACTCCTTCTTCATCCTCCCAATCACCCTAACTCTACTGCTTTTAATGACGTAACATTAACTCTCCTCTGTAGTTTTCCAACTTAACTCCAAAATTTTTAACAACTTTGTACATCATAGTTTTTTTTTTTGTTTTGTTTTTGTTTTGTTTTTTTTTAATATATAATACAATCTATATTTTGTAAACTTACTATTTACTTCAAGTCAGTCAGATGCCTGTGCAAATGCTTAATTATTCTACCTTATATTTTGTTCATGCTTAGCTCCCACCAGTCTCTTCTTCTTCTTTGATCTTCTTGATGAACTCCTGCGCCTCCTCTGGGGTCTTGAAGATGTGGGTTCTGCCCTCATACGTGGTCAGCAGTCTCGCAGGATAGATTACACCATGACGAATCCCAAGGTTGCGCAGCTCCTTACGTACGGGATCAAACTGCTTCCTCAATTGCTGGATTCCTGTGGCCAAATCTGGGTAGAACCGCACCTGCTGGTCCTGGTGTTTAATCTCTCCTTTTTTAGCTCGTGCAGCGTTGAAGATCTTCATCCTGTCTCTGTTGTTAAGAAACTTCATAATTAAGGTCCTCGGCGGTCCCTTATCTCTCCGTGGGCCAATGCGATGTGCTTTTTCCAGAACCACTGCTGATTGCAACTCCTCGCTGCCCAGCACCTCCGGAATCCACTTTTCCAGAAAGGAACATACGTCCTGACCTTCTGATTCCTCTGGAAGACCCACCAGCCTCAAATTATTCTGTCTCGACCGAGATTCCAAATCCAAAATATTATCTTCCAGAGATTTATTTTTTTTTTCCAAAGTGCGCACCTTTAATTGAAGACGGGTGACGTCATCTTCAGCACTAGCGAGACGGAGCTCCATCTGCGCCGTTCGTTCTACACAGTCACCCAATTCCTTTCTTATTCCTTCCAACGCTGTCATAATCCCATCAAATCTAGAGGAAAAGTCCGCTCTCATTGAACTCATGGCAGCCATCAGCGCATCTGCGCCATTCCCCGCAGAAATCGCAGCGTTGCCAGCCTCCTCCGCCATATATGGAGCCCTGTTTGCTGCGTCACAGACCTGAAAGTCCGTTAATTTGGACTGTTTCGGCGGCTCGCTTTTTCCTTTTCCTGGTTTTCCAGCCTTAGGCTTCGCCGACATATCCTCGCCCAAACGCTGGGATACGTTCTGTCCCAAATGAGAGAGTTATTTGCCGATTTTTTTTCTCCAGGAGCAGAGCAGAGCGAGACACGTCCGTCCTACGTGGCAGCCATAACCGGAAGTCCTCAAATGGCAATTTTAATAATAAACCTATCGCAATGGGAAACTACGAAACTACAATGCCCGAGTTTATTAACGATAAAAACACTTTCAGCCAATCAGAAAACATCGGCCATCACTGTCACCTGTTTTGAAAGCAGGGCTGAAATAAATGACAGAGGCTGGGAATGTGTATCTGCCTGCTTTCAGAAGGATCTGAGTGGGCAATAGGTGGAGGAGGAGGAGAAGTGATCGTAGACTGTATTTGATTCATAAAGTATCCCTCTGAAACAGCTTTATGCATCCAAGCTGACATTATTATTATTATTATTAATAATATTTTAATTTATTTCACGGCTTGATTTTATGCCGGTTAGTTCCGTATCTTCGAGGGCAAGCTAAGCCTTTTAGCCTCAGGCCTCGAGAACTTCTCTGAGAACGCACGCCATTCCAAGTAGGGTGGCTTTTTGTAGGAGCTCGATTGTGGCAGAGATGCCTATTGTGCTTAGATGTTTCTCCAGGTTGTTTGTAACTGTGCCCAGGGCTCTTGATGTCCCATAGTCTAGCCACCTCTCTTCTCAAGTCCTGATATTTATTAACTTTCTCGTTTTCCTTTTCCCCAACCCCTGTATCACTTGATACAACGATGTCAATTATAATGTATTGGCCCTCCTTTCTGTTAACCAACACTAGATCTGATCTGTGAGCTTGTATTTCCTTATTATTATTATTATTATTATTATTATTATTATTATTATATTAATTATTTGCAAGCCCAAGCAATTCCGCTTTGCGTTGTGCTCTCACTTCATCCTCCCTGTGGAAGTCCTGAGTGTGGAGCTGAGATCAAAATCAGGAGAATAATTTCACACTTTTTGCTCTTCTTCTTCTTTTTTACTCTGCCCAAGGTACTGGTCTAGTTTAAAAAAATCCTTTCAGATTACTGATTGCAGCAGCAGCATAAATGGTCTCATCCTGCAGCAGGAGAAACATATATGTGGCGGGCTGAAGCCGGTGTGGAGTGCAGCTCATGTTTGGCTCTGCTGGCAGAGCGACATTATTAATTGGCATGGACGCTGATTTAGAACAGTTTTAAAACTATCATTTTATGGTTATCATTATTGTGTTTGGTGTGGATGGCTGTTTACCCTCTGAATAGTTATTTTTATTGGACTGGTCCAGGGGTGTCAAACATGTGGCTTGTGGGTCAAAATCTGTCCGCCAGGACCTTCAGATTTTTCTCTGTGAATTTACAGCTTTCTTTCTAGTAAATTTCTGACTTGCACTCAAACCCCTCCATCCTGATAAGGTGGTGATCCGTGGAGGGGTGAAAAGAGCCATTTCAAGCAATGTTTGGTCTCCATTATGTCCAGTAGTTTTTGTGTAGTCCTGCTAACAGACAGACAGACAAACCTCTTTGGCGGAGATAATAAGTTGGCCAATAGCTGAAAGCCAGTACCAGTGGTCTGTTTTGTTTTTATTTTAATGTATGTTATCATTAGTATCAGTCCACAAAGACATGCATTATGATTCAGGCTTCCCAGTTTGCAGCTGTAGGATACTGTTGTCTGCTTCAGTGCAAAAATCAATGCCACACACCTGTGATACACTAGATGGAATCGGCCACTGCCATGAGTAAATGTAATTTTGTTTATTGTTAGGTGATAGGCCAATATCAGTCAACAAGGTGGATATCGGCTGATACCGATATTATTGGTTGATATATTGGCACATCCCTAATTCTGACCATGTTTTTAGGGGGGTAATGTGGTGATACATGTCATTTGAGTTGGTCAGGCAACCTCTGTGCATCACTGAAGCTTTTCAACTTTGATGACATGTAAGAGATGAAAGACATCAGCTAAATAAAACTGCAATGAGAATCTCTGTTGAACAGTGTTTTTTTCTCAGTGTTCTGCAGCCATGGAATCGGCGCTCTGAGCACAAAGATAATTTCTCCCTGAATTAAGTGTTGATAATTGCACTATTGTGCAAGCCGATGTTGGGATTCTACAAAAGACAACTCCCCTTGAAGAGCCAGGGGTGGAAATGAATCACCACAGTCCTAAGGTAGTTCCTTTTTTCCCCTGTGTTTGGTTACAGGTGCAGAAGTGGTGATATCATTCACAAAGCTAAGGAGAGGAATCTATAACCAGGCCACAAAGTGTAATCAAATCTACAGTACATGCTTTAAATGTGCAGCATCTTCATCTGTAACACGCTGTGACAGGTTGAAGCATGTGGATAAGAGTATCTTTTAGCTTGGTTTTCCTTTGAGTGTGTGCATGCATGTGTGTGTGGGTGAGCTCTAGCCTTATACATATTTAAAGCAGATGTCTTCCTCTTGTCGTGGCGCCCTCAAGATCTTCTCCTTCAGGGAGCCACGACATGAGCAGTTTTGCTTTGCTGGCTCTTGAAGGCTGACAGGGGCCTTTGCTGACAGGACTTTCTCGTCACTTAAGAAACTTGGGAGAAGATGGTTTGTGCAGATACACTCTAACATTAAGGCCACTGCTTTGCACAGTGTCACATGGTCTCTCATCTAGTAAAAAGAGGGATTTTTTTTTAAAGAGCTTTAGGTTTAGTTAGTTCTCGATTATTAAGTCAGGGATTATTCAACATAAGAAAAGAAGGTGGAAAAACAGTTGTTTCAATCAATCCATAAGCAAAGTCATGTGTGAGGCAGTCAGCAGTCTGACTGTACAAATCATTGCTCTCTACATGCTGTGATTTAACTTTAGGATTAACTACATTTACCATGGAAAGCGTTCATACATCCATCCATCCTCTACCACTTACCTGTGGGTCTGGGTCATTGGAGCAGGAGTCCAAGCAGAGTAGCCCAGATCGCCGTCATAGCACCATGATCCCCATGATTACTCCTGCAGGTAGTGAACCCAGTGGAGGACGGATCCATGCACCTCCTTTGGGTACCATGGGTCCTTGTTGTATGTTTTTCATGGGGAACCACTAGACCCCGCTTAGTCTGGCCTTTTACCTGGGACCAGTTTGCTTTGGGAGACCCTACCAGGGGCAAGTTTTCCCCGATAACATAGCTCTTGGGACCATGAGGGCACTCAAACCCCTCCATCCCAATAAGGTAGTGATCCATGGAGGGATGAAAAGAGCCATTTCAAGCAATGTTTGGTCTCCAAAAATCGAACTTGAAGCCAAAAAATATATTTTTGAAGGTGAAGCAGGTGACTTATAAGTGTATGTTGTAAAATGTCATCATTAATAAACTATTTTTCCTCATAAATAATACTAAAAATTTGCAGCTTTTTTTTGTAAATCTGCCACTTTTAAACTTCCTTTTTCATGTAAATGTGCAACATTTTTCATGTAAATGTGTGTGTTTTTGTCTTAAAGAAGCCTTTTTTTTCTCTTTAATTTGTGGGGGTTGATGAGATTCACCCTGAGTATTTCAAGGCTGTGGATGTTGTAGGGCTGTACTGGTTGACACACCTCTACAACATTGCATGGATGTTAGGAACAGTGATTTTGGCATGGCAAACTGGGGTGGTGTTTCCTCTCTTAAGAAGGGGGATCAGAAGATGTTTTCCAACTTTAGAGGGACCACACTCCTCAGCTCTCCTGAGAAGGTCTATGCCAAGGTGCCGGTGAGGAGAGTCTGGCCATTGGTTGAATCTTGGATTCAGGAGGAGCACTATGGTTTTCGTCCTGGCTGTGGCATATCGGACCAAAGCTTTATCCTCTTGAGAATCCTCAAGGATTTGTGGGAGTTTGCCAAACCAGTCTGACTTTGGATAATTACCAAAATAATGAAATTATGGATACAAGTGGCTAAAATGAGCTTCCTCTGCAGGATTGCTGGAGGAGGAAGGGTTAGGAGCTCAGTCATCTGGGAGAGGCTCAGAGTAGAGCTGCTGCTCCTCCACATCGAAAGGATCCAGTTGAGGTGGTTTGGGCATCTGATCAGGATACCTCCTTAATGCCTCCCACTTGAGGTGTTTTTGGGCACATCCCACTGGGAGGAGACCACAGGGCAGACCCAAGACATGCTGGAGAGACTATGGGCCTTATTACAAGCATATGGTCAGTCATCAATTATCAGTGACGCAGAATACATTTATGGGCGTTTCCATGTTCATTTCCCTATCACAGCAGTGCAGAAACAAATTTTCTGCTGTTTGCAAGATGCAAAGAGGCCAGTCTAATTATTCAGAGGTGTAGTTATTTAAGAGGAAACAAACAGGTAAGAATGGGCTGAAAAATCAGCTGAATGGTTTAATGTACTGTACACAGATTTGTAAATTGTAAACTGCTTTTTTTTTTTTTTAGGACAGTGCAGGTTGATGAACATTGATATCAATCAATGTAAATTTGCTAGACTGTAGCCAGTGGCTAATTTCCATCTGTTGTCCATGGGTTACACATACGTCTACATGAAGGGATTTGAAACTTCAGGAAAAGAGGATGATGCCTGTGCAAACTTTCGTAAACTTTCATTAATGATTCAAAGATTAAAAAAAGATTCAAAGATTTTATTTGTCAATACTACTATATGTACGGGACATACAGTGGTGTGAAGAAGTGTTTGCCCCCTTCCTGATTTCTCATTTTTTTGTATTTGTTACACTTAATTGTTTCAGACCATCAAACAAATTTAAATATTAGACAAAGATAACACAAGTAAACACAAAATGCAGTTTTTAAATGAAGGTGTTTATTATCAAGGGAAACAAAACTCCAAACTTACATGGCCCTGTGTGAAAAAGTGATTGCCCCCTAAACCTAATAACTGGTTGGGCCACCCTTAGCAGCAACAACTATAATCAAGCATTTGTGATAACTGGCAATGAGTCTTTTACAGCGTTGTGGAGGATATTTGGCCTATGCATCTTTGCAGAATTGTTGTAATTCAGCTACATTGGAGGGTTTTCGAGCATGAACCGCCTTTTTAAGGTCATGCCACAGCATCTCAATCGGATTCAGGTCAGGACTTTGACTAGGTCACTCCAAAGTCTTCATTTTGTTTTTCTTAAGCCATTGAGAGGTGGACTTGCCGGTGTGTTCTGGATCATTGTCCTGCTGCAGAACCCAAGTGCGCTTCAGACTGCGATCACAAACAGATGGCCAGACATTCTTCTTCGGGATTTTTTGGTAGACAGCAAAATTCATGGTTCCATTTACCACAGCAAGTCTTCCAGGTCCTGAAGCAGCAAAACAGCCCCAGACCATCACACTACCACCATCATATTTTACTGTTGGTATGATGTTCCTTTTCTGAAATGCTGTTACTTTTACACCAGATATAATGGGACACACCTTCCAAAAAGTTCAACTTTTGTCTCATCAGTCTACAGAGTATTTCTCCAAAAGTCTTGGGGATCATCAAGATGTTTTCTGGCAAAACTGAGATGAGCCTTTATGTTGTTTTTGCTCAGCAGTGGTTTTCGTTTTGGAGCTCTGCCATGCAGGCCATTTTTGCCCAGTTTCTTTCTTATGGTGGAGTCATGAACACTGACCTTAACTGAGGCAAGTGAGGCCTGCAGTTCTTTGGATGTTGTTGTGGGGTCTTTTGTGACCTCTTGGATGAGTCGCCGCTGCGCTCTTGGGGTAATTTTGGTTGGCTGGTCACTTCTGGGAAGGCTCACCACTGTTCCATGTTTTTAACATTTGTGGATAATGGATCTCACTTTGGTTTTCTGGAGTCCCAAAGCTTTAGAAACGGCTTTATAACCCTTTCCAGACTGACAGATCTCAATTACTTTGTTTCTCATTTGTTCCTGAATTTCTTTGGATTGCAGCATAATGTCTAGCTTTTGAGGATCTTTTGGTTGACTTTACTTTGTCAGGCAGGTCCTATTTAAGTAATTTCTTGATTGAGAACAGGTGTGGGAGTAATCAGGGCTGGGTGTGGCTAGAGAAATCGAACTCAGCTTTCCAAAGATGTGATAAACCACAGTTAATTTATGTTTCAACAGAGGGGGCAGTCATTTTTTCCACACATGTACATGTTCAAACATGTAGGTTTGGATTTTTTTTTACCCTTAATAATAAACACCTTAATTTAAAAACTGCATTTTGTGTTTTCTTTTGTTATCTTTGTCTAATATTTAAATTTGTTTGATGATCTGAAACATTTAAGTGTGACAAACACACAAAAAATGAGCAATCAGGAAGAGGGCAAACACTTGTTCAGACTACTGTACAGGAGAATTCTCTGCTGCAGGAGCATTTCTCTCTCTCTCTTCAGGGGTATGCACAATACAAAAAAGAAAAAGGAATAAGGCTGGAAAAACAACAACAGCAGTCTATGTACAGTAATGCTACCCGTAGTGCAAGTGGTGACAAAAGATAGACCCAGACCTCCCATAGTGCAAATAAAGATAAGCGATGACACAGCAATCTTATATACAGTAACTAGAGCAGTAATACTCGTAGTACCAAGTTCAATGCGGTAGTGTAGGTGCAGATAGTAACAGAGAGGACTGCACATGATCAGTATTGCAGTGACAGACAGCAGCAGATATGGCATTTGTGCGAATGGTTGCACTAAAGTGCAGAGGCATACAGCAGCAAATGCATTACTGTTGGTATGCCAGTCTTTCTGTGCCAACAGCTGAGTTGGTTATTGTGTGGGTGAGTGCTTTAAGGTCCGGGGGTGGGGGTGGGTGGTGGACAGAGTTCAGGGTCCTGATGGCCTGATGAACAAAGCTGTTTAGCAGTCTTGTGGAGTGGGCCCGGAGGCACCGGTACCTTTTCCCCGAGGGCAGGGGGCTGAAGAGGGAGTGTGAGGGGTGGGAACTGTCGCCTGCAATTGTTGGTGGCTCTGCAGGTGAGGCGGGTGAGGTCGATGTCTGAGAGGGGGGAGGCAGAGGGGCACCGATGATCTTGCTGGCTGCTTTCACTGTGCGTTGTAGTGTCTTCCGGCAGGAGGCGGTGCAGCTTCTGTACCACACGTTGATGCATTTGGTGAGGATGCTCTCAGTGGTGCCCCAGTAGAATGAGCACATAATGGGGAGGGGGGGAGCTCATGCTTTCCTCAGTTTGCGGAGGAAATGGGGGTGAGTTTGAGCCTTCTTGGCCAGGGATGTGGTGTTGTTGGACCAGGAGAGGTCCTCAGAGATGTGCACCCCCAGTAACTTGGTGCTGCTCACCCTCTCCACAGCTGCTCCATCGATGATCAGAGGGGGATGCTGTGTGTGTCCCCCCCTGAAGTTGACTACAATCTCTTTGGTTTTTTCCACGTTCAGGAAGAGGTTATTGTCTTTACACCACTGGACCAGTTGGTTCACCTCATTTCTGTAGTTGGCCTCCTCATTGTTGGTGATGAGGCCCACCACTGTTGTGTCACCCGCAAACAATGATGCTGCAAAAGTCGCTCCCAGCCCGTGGGGAGATGGAGTGCTCCCTCTCTGCTTTTGCTGACTGAGGGTCTCCCCCATCAGGGGCATCTGCCAAGGTTTGCGGCTCTCTATCCCAGTCCCTCCAGGAGGAGATCTTGTGTGGCTTCCCGTCCGCTGCCGACCTCCGCCACAAAGTGAGCCTGGTCTCGACAGTCCCTGCCAGGGGCTGATGAGTGGCAGCCGGGGGGCTTGCTGGGGGACCAACATGAAGTAAGTATGGTGCAGGTGGCCTCAGCCCAGCTGGAAACCCGGGGTCATGCAAGTCTGTGATGAAAACAAAAATTTGGATGGAATAAAAATCTTCAGACTGAAATGCCTCCCCCGTGTGCCACACATCCACACTGGAATGCACACATGCTCCCTGTTCATTCATTCATTCCCCTAAAAAAAATCCTATATTAATGCCTAATCTGTTGACTCCAATGGTCAGTCTGAAATTAAAATGAGAGCGTTGATGGAATAAAAAAACTATCTAGTGTGTGATCATATTATAAATAAAGTGATTGGTGATTATATTATTACTGTTACAACTCTCTCCAATAAAATCCCAGTTCATGTTGTTTCCTCATGAGCTCCGGAGCTGCACAATTTCAAAACACACCACTGAAATAGCATTAAACAATACACTTCTGACGACAGGCCTCCTTTTGCCTGATCAAAAGCAGATTGAACACAAACTGTTAGACTCGGACCCTGTTCCTCCTCTACAGTCATGCTTAACACAGGCTTGCCACAGGGCTGTGTGCTGAGCCCCACCTTGTATTCATTGTACACATATGGCTGCATACCTGTTCATCCCACAAACATTATAGTGAAGTTTGCAGATGACACAACAGTAGTGGGGCTCCTATCAGGAGGAGATGAGTCTGCATACAGAGATGAGGTCCAGAAACTGGTAAGATGGTGTTCAGATAATAATCTGCTATTGAATACAAAAAGAACAAAATAACTCATTATTGATTTTAGGAAGCATAGCAGTGAGCTGCCTCCTCTATATATAGGCAAAGAGTGTGTGGAGAGGGTGGAGGCTTTTAAGTTTCTGGGTGTTCATATTTCTCACAACCTTACCTGGGCAGTTAACACCATAGCTACGATAAAAAAAAGGCTCAACAATGTCTACACTTTCTGAGGCTCCTCAAGAGGAATGGCCTGAATGCACAGTTGCTGGTTTTATTTTATCGCTCTGCTATTGAGAGCATTTTGTCATATGGCATCACGGTTTGGTATGAGGGCTGTTCAGCCGCAGACCGCAAAGCCTTCCAGAGAGTGATCGAGACTGTGCAAAAAATCACTGGCTGTTCTCTCCCTTCTCTGGAAGAGATTTCCAGGTCTCGGTACCTCAACAGAGCTACTGCCATTATTAAGGACTGCACTCATCCAGGTCATGATTTCTTTCACTTGCTCCCCTCAGGAAAGCGGTACAGATCCCATAAAACCCGGACTACCAGGTTTAATCATAGTTTTTTCCCAGCAGCAGTATGTATTTTGAACGGATTTATGTAACACGTACAGACTGCTGATGTTATTTTATGTTATTTTAGGTTATTTTGTGGTAATAACCTTGTGTGTATAAGCTGGTCTTATTTATTTATCGCACAGTATGTTTTTATTATCGCTGTGTACATATTGTATTCAACTTTTTAGGTATTATTGTTTTATGCATTATTTATTGTTGTAATTATGAGAATGTTAAATGCATAAGTGAACTGTGAGTGTGATAGTCTGTTTTAGGGAGCAGTATCTCAATTTCATTGCATTGTTTTTTTAGCAATGGAATGACAATAAAGGCACTTTGACTTTGACTTTGATTGTCATGAAATGCCCCATAATAGTGATATGCATGAGATTACGTGCCACCCTACCTCTCTGAAATGAGCCTCCGCCTTCCAGTGCAAAGCGGGCACACTGTCTACTGGTAATTAGATGCTGTGATGCAAAGCGTAAAAAACAGACAATGCGCTGACAGAAACAAACAAAAACACTGGCATACGGCGGAAAAGTCCACTGATGACCGTCAAAATAGGGCCCTATGTGTCACAGCTTGGTGTCCTTTCTGAACTGCTGGAGCAGGTGGATGGGGAAAGGGAGGTCTCGGTGTCTCTGCTTGAACTGCTGCCCCTGTGACCCGGACCCCCAGAAAAGCAGCAGAAGATGGCTGGCTGGCTGGCTGGCTGGAATTTGTGGCTGTCGTCTTATAAACCATGACTTGGAAAAAATTGCTATTTTTCCTTGTAAATTTGCAAAAAAAATTCCTCATAAATTTTGTTTTCTTTTGGATTTGTATATTTTGAAGAGTTACTCCTAAACTCCCTTCTCATTTGTTTAACTGAGACTTTTTTTGTCTCAGGTTTGTGACTTCTTTCGTCTTCATTTTTTGTCAACACCACAGGGAACCACCAGTTCTGGGCAAAAGACCTGATGTGGCTCCGGACCCTGTAGTTGCAGACCTCCTGATGGAACTGAATAAATACTATGTAATTAGAACCACAGAGATAAGTACAAAATCTGAGCAGCACTACCAAATATCCCATTTAAACTTGTTTTAAAATGCAACTCTAAATCACATTCAAGGAGTATGGCAGTTGTATTAATCAAAAGATTGATTAAAGGCTTTAGTTTACTTCATTCTATTTCCGTATAACCCAACGAAATAATGCTGCTCCGTCATCTCTCATTCCATATAAATTCATGCTAATTGACTTATAATTCACAAATGCCCCCCCACTCTACCATTCACTGGCATGCTTGTGTGATATATTGTAGCTTTCAGTCAGTGACTGCCTGGAGGGTTGTTAAGTTGATCTGTGGCATTACCAAGAATAGGAGCTGCGTTTATCATGGTAAGCCTGTATGAGCCAGATCAATGGCAGAGGAAATGCTCCTGTGCGCACATTATTCCCACAGGTGAGTGCTAAAAGGCTGGCTTTGTTTGTGCTTGGGTCTTCTTTGTCCCCTGGCAAATAAATTACAGTCAGTCCCAAAGGATCAAGATTTCCCCTGGACTGCAGTGACTTCATCAGGCTGACCCACCAATCCCAGACTTCCACATTAAAGTCTGTTAGGCAGACCCAGGATCTTGAGTGAACTCACTTTTGTCTTATTTTTCATTAGTAGAGTGAATTTGTGAGTAAGATTTACAAGATACTTCTTTTCAAAACAATAATAATGCATGCATTTTAAACTACTAGTGCATGCCTGTAGAAAGCAAATATTCTTGTCTGAAAACAGGTAGCCCAATTAGCCTTTACAGACCCAAACGTAGGCCTTTATGTAGACACTCGGAATGGTGGCTCAGTTGGTAGAGCATTTGCTCCACACCTGGGAGGCTGGGGTTCAAACCCCCGCTGGGTCATGCCAAAGACCATATAAAAGCAGAACTTCCTGCTGTCCAGCTTGGTGCTCAGGAATGGAGGAGGGAAATTTGTGGTGGTGCCTTGCATGGCAGCGACCCTTCTGATTCTAGATGTGATTAACATTGTGAATAAGAGAAACAGGATTGGCTGTATGGACTGAATGACAATAAAGTTGGCTTTACCTTTTTTTTTTTTTTTTTTTTTGCCTTTTATAATAACATATTAGACTTTGACAAATATAAAAGGGAGTAAATGGCACTAAGATTTATTTGATTGTGTGACTATTAATTACAGAATACCTAAATATTGAAGATGAATGGGACATCCAGTATTAGCAGCTGTTTCAGATCCTTTGTTTATTTGTTTGTCAGATCACTTATTTGTGTGATCTTTTATCACTTATATTCAAGATAATAGTGTATCTTGCATTTTAGGGAATGGGAGTTGTTCAGTCATCATTATCACTATTTTAGTTTAGTTTATATCACTGTTCAGTGATGGAGTTAAGTTAACATTGAATTTCTTCTGTGTATCGTCAATAAACTCAGGCAGGACTATAACTGGACACGTTCACAAATATATGAGACCCATTGGCTGCTGCTTTACCTGTGTGCCTACGAAGGACTGCGATCCACTGGTTCAGCTGCCCCCCCCACACACACACACCTTATGTTCTTCATGCCGAATTATCCATTAGACATATGCAATCACGGCAACTTTATGGTATATTTTTTTAAGCATTAAACCTTAAGTCTAGCTTTTGTTGCTATTTGCACTATGGGTAACATTACTGTACATGGACTGGTGTTGTTGTTTTTCCAGCCTTATTCACTGAAGAGAGAGAGAAACGCCATTTCAGTTCTCCTGTAGGTCCTGTATGCTCAAACCACAGAGCTCAGCTGTTTTCCATGATAAATCAGCCTCAGAGCAAAAGCACACTCCATGCATTTTTTTTCACTTTTTTTTAATTGCCATCAGTTAGTGTGCCTTTGAGCCAGTTCGTGTCTGGACACTGCTTCTCTCAATCATCGTCGTCGTCTCCTTGTCTCGTGAGACAATAGACTGTGCCAGGAGATGTCAGTTCATGGTGGGGCAGCGTCGGCTGTGACTGTATAGTCCAATTCTGGAGTGGCAGTCTTTATCACAGTGGCTGCAGATGTAGGGTGTTGGCAGCAACGGTCCTGTAACTGCTCTTGCTCTCTGTCGCTCCTTTCTGTCAAGCCACTGCTGTTCCCGCAGGGCCTTGGCTCTCTTTACGCCTATTCGCACTATATGGCGCCAGTTGCTGCGATCATCTGCAGCTGCTTCCCATGCAGAAGTCCTCAACCACTTCCAGGGTGTGGTCCCCGATGGTGATGCTTGGCACCTCACTGACATCCTGACCCATCACATCCGTCTTCTTCAGGCTGATGGTTAAGCCAAATTCCCTGCAGGCATGAGCCACTTGGTCAACGAGCCTCTGCAATCCTTCTTGCATATGGGAGGCCAGGGCAGCATCGTCAGCAAAGAGCATTTCACGCAGCAGTAGTTGACGCACTTTAGTCTTGGCTCTCAGGCAGGACAAATTAAACAGCTTGCCGTCTGATCGAGTGTGAAAAAGTCTCTGAAAGACTCACTTCATACCAGTCTGGGTTCTGTCATTCTTTCTTGCCGAATGTGGACAAGGCCACACTGTTGATGGTATCCCTCAGAAAATTCCACCTCTCTTCAGCAATCTCAGCTGCTGGTTGGCCTTCAGTGGCCTTCTCAATGGCATCGGCAAACTGAGCGCAGAGGTTGAGGTCAGATGTCATTGAGGTGTTAATGCGTGGGAGGCCAGAACGCTTGGAGTGGTGGAACTTCCTTGGCTGGAGATGTACTTTGCTGCACACCAAAGTATGGTCCATGTCGCAGTCCGCACTATGGTAGCTATGTGTGGTTAGTACACTCTTTAGATGGACTCTCCTGGTGATAATTAAGTCCAGCTGGTGCCAGTGATGGGACCTTGAGTGCATCCAGGATACTCAGTGATATGGCTTAGGATTGAAGAACGTGTTACTAATACAGAGCTTGTGGTAGGAGCAAAGTTCCAGTAGTCTCTGTCCGTTCTCGTTCATTCTGCCAACACCGAAGTGTCCGATGCAGTCAGGCCAAAAGTCGTGGTCTCCACCCACCCTGGTGTTGAAATTCCCAAGCAGAAACAGTGGCTCAGATTCCGGTAACCTGCCAATGGCGGCGTCGAGATCTTCGTAAAATTGGTCCTTGACCTCCAAGGCAGAGCAGAGGGTTGGGGCATAGATACTCATGATGTTCACAAAGCCCGTGGAAGTGAAAAGTCGCAAGACGAGAATGCGTTCTGTACCGTCAGGTGGCTGGATAGTTTTTTTTTTTTTTTTTCCCTTGTCCTGTCAGGCAGCTAGGCAAGCAGAACAGGGACCTGTCACCCTTATTATGCCAAAACAGATTTACTTTGCCAAGAGGAACTTATACAGTACCTAACTATGTATTGTATGTTGTGGTAAACTCCTCCTGTAATAACTTTTAATACTTTATTTTAATTATTTTACCCATGGAAGACCTGACAGGATGGGGAAGAGAGAAAGGAAGTGCGTGGAGGGGGAAAGAAAAGGGAGGGGAACAGATAAAAAAACAAACAAACCAACAACTAAAACAAACAAAAGACAAACTGCTTCTTCCATCGAAGATGTCTCAACACGAGTCTGGTTTCCGCACCTGTTAAAGGAGAGACACTTGTGCGTGTACGTCTCCGTGCATATATATGAGAGCGCGCACAAAATAAGTGTGTGCATGTGAGTGCTTTGTCAGGAAACATATGAAGCGAGCAGGAAAGGCAGCGCCATCAACCCCTACAGGGCACAAACGTCCAAGATCAGCAAGCCCCAGGAAAGCCAGACATCTGCCCCAGGAGGGACGATCGAGGGAGGCCAGGTTGCTCGGTGCCCGATGCGGCGAGCCCACACCCCAGGACCCGCCTGCCCCCTACCCCGCCCCAGTGGGGCCAACGCCCACCCCCGGGCCCCAGGCGCCAGGAGGCCAGCGACCCCACCCCTCAGGCCGGAGACCGGCCCGTGCCCCCTGGCGCGAGCCCCCCCAGGCACCCCCACAGCGCCCCCCCCAGCACCACCGCCGCACACCCCGGGGACCCCCATGCCCAAAGAATGGGGAAAGACCCCCACTCCCCCCTCACAAAACATGGTGGGTGTATGTCGGTTATATGATGTAATTGTGTGTAAATGTGTGGACTACCAAAGTGCAATTAAAATTGGGTGGATGGTGATTGGAGCACCGCTAGCCACTGCGATGGGCAGCGGGGCCCCATCCCCTCAAGCCCTCAGTGTCTAAAATGCAATTAAAATTGAGGTGAGGGCAGCCCCACCACGCAGCAAAGGTATCCCCTTCACCGACACAGTGCAGCACACCCCCACCCAAAGCCCTAAATGTATTCAAGAAGATGTATATTCCACCCAGAGTCAGGGGGAGGGGGAGGGCGGGAAATAAGACTGGGCAGGAGGCGGTCTAAAAGTGAGGCGGTCCCCCCCCCAGAAGCCAGCTTGCAAACTGGTTCGTAAGGCCACCCACTGCCCCCAAATCCCGAGGGCCGCCAGTGCGAGCAGCCCAGGACCTACCAGCATCGCACCCTGGCGCTCCCAGCACCACAAACATGATGGGGCAGCCATACCCATTCCCACTTATCTTACACACACAAACATGGACAACAATAATGACAATAGTGAACAATGGGCCGGACCCACACGGCGCCTCACATGCCAAGTGACACCCCCGAGCGCCCACGCAAGCCCACCGACCACCCAACCCAGATGCACACTGACAGTGGCAGGCCCTGCAGCCACAGCCACCCTGGAGCAACCCGACGGAAACACGGCCACCAACCCGTGCCAACGGTTCCCCCAACCACCCCCGAGCACCAACACACACTCGCCACCAATGACACCAGGGGTAATGCGACAAAGCGCCTCACAAAGCGACACAACAGCAGGGCGGCCGGGACAAGCAGGCCCCGAAACGCCAACCCCCATGCCACTAGATGGACTGCCCCACCCCCCTCGACCCAACAAAGTTCTCCTACCCATACGCACATCCTCCACCCTCAGACATCCACCCACAGGTAACCGCACCCATGCACATACGTACCCCCACCCACCATCACACATGCCCACCTACACCCACACACAGCCCCACCTGCCCACTCACAACACACACACCCACTTCCGCAACCGCTCATACGCAAGCCCCCACTCACACCCACTCTCACACACACACACACACACACATGAACACCCACACCTGCAGACCCCAGTGGACAGAGAGGGTGACCCAGGACACAGGCATCTGCCCCAGGGTGCCACCAGGGCCCCGGGGAGAATACGACCCCACCACGCAAGCATGCACTGGGGCCAACCCGCACCACTGGCGCACACCCGACCACGGCCGGGGGGGAGGAGTGCTCCCCTTCAGCACCAGGGGCCCAGGGCCAGAACCAGACACCCCCCCCCCCCCCCCCACCCAGGCCAGACACACGGCCACCCCGGAACAGGCCCCTCGGACACCCGCAGTTGGGGCGCAGCCAGCCGCCAGAGGCACCAAGGAGAGCGAGCCACCACCCACCACCCCTCAGATTATAGAATTAATAAGCAGGGACCAGAGAGAATTGAATTCTGCCAATTGCATTATTTGAGGAGGCTGACAGTCTCTCCAGGCTAATATAATCATGTAATAATATAATCATATATAATATAATATAATATAATTATAATATATAATATAATAATATAATATAAATATAATATAATATAATATAATATAGGTGGCGCAGTGGTTAGCACTGCACCAGCACAGCAACTCACCCTTGGCTATGGGATCCCTGGTTCGATCCCAGCCCCTGACCAACAGTGATCTGTGTGGAGTTTGCATGTTCTCCCCGTATCTGCGTGGGTTTACTCCGTGATTTCTCCGGTTTCCTCACACAGGCCAAAAACATGCAGGTTAGGTTAATTGGAGACTCTAAAGTGGCCCTAGGTGTGAATGTGTGTGTGAATGGTTAAGGGATAGCGCCGTACCGTGGCTGCTTCATCCATCCAGGTGGATGCCCTCAATTTCCCCTCTGGGGATCAATAAAGTACACAAAATCAAATCAAAAAATAATCATATAATAATGTAAGTTATTATAATAAGTCATGCATAAGTTATTTCTTGATTTCCAATTCATGAGGATAGTTTTCTTTGCAATGCATAAGGCGGTGAGAACCATGTGTGACATCCTTGCATCTATATTTATTTCACTTAAATCACCTAATATGCAAAGTGTGGGTGAGGATGGGACAGTATACCCAAGCCATGCTGACAAGTCCTCATATGTCTTCTGCCAGAACTTTTGAACTGGTCCACAGGACCACATAGCATGCCTATAGCTAGCAGGGACATTGCTGGTGCAGTGAGAACAGATTTGTGTGACTCAGGCCCATTTTGAACATCCTTTGTCCTGTGTAATGAATTCTGTGTAGAACTTTATATTGTTTAAGTTGTAAGTTAGAGTTTTTAGTCATCTTAAAAGTGTTTAAACATATTTGTGTCCAGAAACTTTCCTCCTTATTGATTGATAGGTCTGGCTCCCATTTTGATATTGGAAGAGATACGGACTCACCCAGTTTTGATAATAGTCCATGTATTTTCAATATCAATGTAGGGGAACGAAGATTTAGAAACTCTGCCACCTAAACTGGTACCTCTAAATCTGTCTGATTAAAATTAAATCTTGCTTTTATTATGGATTTAAGCTGTTGGTATTCAAAATACTTTTTATCACTGATGTTGTACTGTGACACTAGTTCCTAGAATTGGATAAAATTTCCACCTTGAATAAGATGTTCTAAGTTATTTATTCCCTTCTCTTACCATAGTGGAAATTTTAATGTCCTCTTTTGTTGCAAGATATCAGGATTATTCCAAATGGGCGTGAGTTTACAGGGGACAAGTGAAGACCCTGTTATTTTTAAAAATTTCCACCAAGTCGTCAGAGAGGAGTTGATATTAATGCTTTTAAAACAGTCATGGCGTTTAATACAGGGACTTATAAAAGGTAAGTCAGAGATATTTTGTGACCCACAGAGAGCCTGTTCAGCATCTAACCATGGGTTTAGGGGCTGGATAGTCGACAGTAGGCTTTTCCTCACAGTGAATCCTATGCCGTGCAGACGTATTTCACCTTCGGCTATGCCCTGCCAGTAGAAGGTGTAGTCCTTCTCACGGAGTGTGCCACTTCCAGTAAGCCTGGCCTCCTGAAGAGCGGCGATGTCCACATTTAGCCTGGAGAGTTCTGCGTCAATGACAGCTGTTTTCCTCAACTCGTTGGTCTGGCGCAAGTCATCGACCAGGCCAGGGCACATAGTCCTGATGTTCCAGCTTGTGAGTTGCAGGACTGGTAGTTTCTCCTTTCTCCTTTTGTTTGGTGCAGTGTTATGGTCTGCTTGTTGAGTGATGACTCTAAGCTCCAGGCACCCACTGAAGCAGGCAGACCGTGGCGGGTCGGCACCTTATTGACCAGGGGCTTCCTGGCTTAGGGTGGGCGATAGCTGACCACTGGGACACGAAGATCCCTCCCACCGTCGGAGACAACCCGTAGCATCCTACCCTTCGCCAAACAGGTTGGACTTATCACCATAACTGCTGCCTCTCGTGTTGTTTCTGCTGCTTTGCAGCAGCACCGAAGTGGCCTCTCCGGGGCGCAGGACGGGGCAAAGTGTACGGAGACTTAGGGCTGCACAGACTCCGGAGTCCCCCTCTCCGCCTCGCCGGTGTAGTCCAGAGGAATGCGGAGCAATACATCTGGCACCAGATTGGCCGCAGGAGCTGCCAGAAGGAGGTCAATAATGACGTCCACCCACCTTCAGGGCTCCACTCCGGGTTTTCCCTCAGGGTTGACTCCCGAAGCCTTTCCCGTAAACGGGTGTGCCACAAGGCAGCGGCGGTTTGAGATCAGGGTTTCCCTTCCCCTAGATGAACTGCCTTCCTAGGCTGTCGAGCCCCACCTACCCAGAGCTACTGGTTTTAAGGCGCCAATTGTCCGCCTTTGCCCCTTCTCCTGTCAGTAAAAGCAGTTTGCCGGGCTTAAGAAGTAAGCCACACGAGCAGGCCAGAAAGTTGGCCTTGGGTTGTCAGAGGCTATTTGAGATGCGTGCCAGCTGGGAGCATTTTATAGGCAGTGTGTGTATGTGTGGGGGGGGCTCAACCCCCAATGCCAACCCCCTGGCTTTAACAACCCTTGGGTTAAAGGGTTGTTAAATTTTTTTAATCGCCATCAGTTAGTGTGCCTTTGAGCCAGGTCTTGTCTGGACACTGCTTCTCCTGATATGTTGTGTTGCTTTGTCAGACCCGGTCTGCTGACGTCCCGCCCAGTCTGCTCGCACACCTCATTCTCCACATAGGGCGAATTATCCTTTAGACCTACGCAATCACGGCAACTTTATGGTATAATTTTTTAAGCATTAAATCTTTAGTATTATCTTTTTCTATCTTTCTAACTTTTATTTCCGTTTTGTCCAGGCAACACTGTGGTGACTGACAGGTCGTGATGCTGTGTGTTATCCAATCAGCATGGTCGTGATGCCGCACATTGTCCATTTAGCATGGTCGTGATGCCGCGTATTATCCAGTCAGCACAGTGTCAATCTGAAACCCCACCCACACTTCTTGAAGTCAGGTCATGAAGAGACACAGAATGGTGATAGAGCAATGACTAAACTTTTATTGCTAAAAATTATATATTTTGACTGAGCGGCTCCATTCTTGGGGATGCACACCCTCGTAACGCCAGGAAACCACGTATAAAACCTTAGGTCAGTCTGAGGAACGGTTCAAGAGATGCGTGGAACAGACACACAGACAGACACACAGACAGAGATTTCTTGCATTTATAGATAGATGAGGCATCATCTGTTCAGCCACCAACTGCCCAATAACACCAAATCACATTTGTTTAGTTGTTTTTTTAATGTCTTCTGAATGCTCACATGGTTCAATTCCTAGAACTGTGTTATGAATGACTTCAGCTTTATTTACAAATAAAATATTCCTTCAGAAATAAAGTTAGAAACACATTTTTGTCTCACACAGAGCAAAGTCTACTCTCTGAAGAGTTCTTAAAAAATTGCTGTATCTAGTAACAAAATGGTGAGTATAGCAATTGTAAGGCAAACTAATGGGTGTCAGAGCCTGACGTGATCACTAGCACCTATCGGAACAATGGTGTAAACACTGGTGTTATAGATTATGTAACACAACAACATACCATGTCAGTATAAGCAGAATTGCCTCATTCTATATTACATTGAGAATAGATTGATATACCTTCAAAAGTCAATATGCTGCCTACTCATAGGGCAGACCTTTCCCGCGTGATCATGTCCTGAAGCAAACTATATATAGTTATTTCCAACTGTACTCTCTGGAGTACAACACTTGCTTGCATCGTTAATTTGAAATTGATTGCTAATTGATCCACACACCAACTAAATGACCTTAGAGTGCTTGATAAACCCAGAGGCCGGGCTGGCTGGTGTCACACTGAGCGACAACGCTGATCCTATGACCTGCTTTGAGCGCACACTGGCAAATTCACTGCTGTACACCAAGTAATTGTGTTGGATTCCAGAAATACACTGTGGATAATTTCATACTCTGCATGAGTATAATTTTGTAAATTGCACACTGTCGCTCTCTATAGACAGTCTGTGCACTTCTGTAATGGCTGTGTCAAATGCTAGGTGTTGATTGACAAAAATTACTTCTGTTCTTTGAGTTTTTAAAAGCATCTGAGGGTCAGAGGTCTCAGATATGATGTGATTTCAAAGGGGTAGAAAAGCAGCGGCTGTACAATTTTTTTCGTTCTGTAATCACGTCTTTGTCAGAATATCACCTTAGTTTTGCAAAATCCTTTGTGGCTGTATTTTTCCAGATAACTGCTCTTTGGTTCTTTGGGACAAGCACAGTCATGGTGAGCGCACAAATTAAACTTGAACACCATGTACCTGTTGTCCTGACACTCACAGATGTTTGTTGCTAAATAGGTAAAAAAAAAAAGAGTTCTACAGAAAGGAAAGAGAAGAGAGGGGAAAACAGTGAAAAAGGGACAGATTCTCCTGCATTAAATATGCCCAGGGCTTTTCGCCGCCATAGGTAATTCATAAACTGGCTGTTGGGATGAAACACTGCAGCTTCATTTGTGTATTTTCTCCAGTTCACTAAAAATGTGCTGGTGTGCAAATCTGTTACTAAAATTGTCCAAGAAAGAGCCCCAAAGGCAGCAGAGTGGTGAATTTTGATTTCATGCTAACTGTGAGACATGACAACATGCTGATTGTTGGCAGAAAGAATCAGATTGAAACTGTGATAAGATGGTCCAGAGGTCAGCAGATTCTTGAAACACAACCCTTTTTTTGATTAGACATTGCACACATTTGAGCCTTAAACTGGAGATAAATTGACAAGAAGAATGTAAACAATGGAAACTGGCCTGCCAAAATAGCAATACATGTTTTTTTCCCCCATGGAATATGTAACATTTTTCTAATGAAATTTTGACTGCAACTTTTTTCTAGAAACTTTTTTAATTAAAGTAGGTTTCTTTCCAATTTGTCGCTTGCATTTTCTTTCTTGAAACTGCATTTATTTGTAATTTTTTTCCTATTTTTTGTGACCCTGACTTTTTTCTGACAGTGTACAGCGGGGAAAATAAGTATTGAACACATCAACATTTTCTCATTAAACATACGGAGCCATTGACCTGAGATTTTCACCAGATATCAGAGACAACCCAAGTAATCCATACATACAAAGAAATCAAGGCAACTGTGTTCACAAAACAAGTTATATTTAATAAAGTGAAATGACACAGGGAATAAGTATTGAACATGCTTGGTGAAATTTATTCATTTCATAATTGCAGTTTTAGAGAAACAAAACCAGAGTGTAGTCAAACTCCTTTGGGATAATAAAAGTCACTCGTAAGTTGCAGTTCAGGTTTAAGCTAGTCATAAATCACAGTTAAGATTAAGGGTCTTTATTGCCGGAGGCCCCACAAAATGATAATATCCCGATACTTGGGCCATGATACAATATTGCAATCTTGATGAGTATTTTGATATCACATATTGGAATTTCCCATCCTGATAATTGTCTTGTCCAACTTCCAACTAATCAGCTGGCCTAACCAGACAGTGAGGATTTAGCACATCTAGTGGATTAAAAAGTCAATTATTTTTATTGTTCTGGAATCCAAAAAAGCTGCCTTTGTATTTGTAACATTTAGTAACACTTTTATTAAAGTTTCCCGGCACTGGTTTATTGTTGACCAAAAATATTACAATGTTAACTCTAATATGGTTTAGACACATATGTTTTTGCATATCATCGCTATCAGGTACAAACCTTGTCTCTCCAAAACAGGCATTTTTCAAAAAATGAGAAAAACCATGTATTTTCGGATTGCTATATGAAATTTATTCACGTGATTTTTCTAATGCTTACCATTGGTTTTATATTTGTAAAAAAATATCCAAAGACATAAAGGGTGACCAATAGAATGAGTTTAAACAAAAACAAAACAAAACAACAACAAAAAAAAATAAAAAGGTTTACGCCCTACAGCAACAATATGCAGGGTTTTTAATTTTAATTTTATAATCCTTTATTAGTCCCACGGGGGGGGGGGGGGGGTTACAGGGCATCCACCTGGATGGATGTACGTCATCACTCTGCTGTACGTCATCACTCTGCCAAATCCAGGCATAAAAGCTGGCCAAAACTCTGCCCAGTAGTCCACCAATGAGGGCTTTGCCACAATTCCCATACACAAATGGAGTGCCATGAATGCTTTCATCTCCTCCTTAGTTACAGCAGTCCACTTGTGAAATCTGGACTAGGGTTTCAGTGCATCGGTTGCTTTTGCTTGGGCTGTGAACTGCTCAGTGTGCCTGTTTGGGAAACACAAAGTTTGACCTTAAAATTTGCAACGCCTATAGCCTGAAAATGGTACAACTTACTGTCATTGTCAAAATAGGAAAAATATAGCAAATGAACCAAATTTTATGCTACGATATGTACCTGCTTGTCTCATCGGTGAGAATCCTCCAGAACTCGTCAGTCCAAAACAAAGACACAAAATCAATTGGTCGCACAGATGACATATCCACCTCTCCACGATATCCAACTGCCTCTTCAAACGGTTTGAGCCATGGCTGATAAGCTTCTTCATCTGTATGAAGCTCCCAGGCATCATTTTCAAAACTTACTGTAGCATTTCTATTGTTGAAGCAAGCTGTTCTGCTAGTTATTGCTTCGTGCCGTCTGCGTGGTGTGCACCAGGACGCACCGGGTGCCGTGCACTCTGGCCCACACAAACGTCGCCCACGAACTGTCCTGGCCCTCTTCACCCCGCGGCCACGGTTCAGCAAAGTGGGACAATCTGCAGAAGTTGCTCCTGTACCATTTTGGGCTTGACTGGACACAGAAAAAGCACCTCCAATCTCGCGTGCATGAGGGGCAGCTTCCCTGTTGCCAGAAGTGCTTGCGCTGTTGTCAGAAAGTGCATAATCTGAGCTGGAGTCTTCCTCAGACAACAAACTGGGGATACTCTCTTCTTCTGACCTGAGAGTGGCCCAAAACAAAGCTGAAAACTCCTCCAAAGTGAGTGTTTTTTTCGCCATCTTGTCTTGTCGGCGATTAACTACCGAATGGGACGGGCTGTTTTTCAAACGCGAATTTGAACAAGTCGTTGCATTGGGTCACTTCCGGTTTTTGGGCTATGCAAAAAGCTATACCTGTCTGCCATCTTCTGATGTTAAAAGGTTGCTACATCTCTGGCTCTATTTAGCGGTACCGGCTTTGTTTTGAATGACGAGCTGACAGGCGTAGCAGTGCGCCTGAGAACTTTAAAAGGTTAAAGTGACTACAGTTTTGAAATCAGGTCATTATTTTCTCCTAGACAGTTAAACATCATAGTATAAGTATGGTATATGAAGTGGGACAATTTGGCTGACTCTTGAGAATACAATAAAAAGTCCAAAATTCACACATCAGCTGTATGTAAATAGAGTGATTTTAAAGTTCCAAAATTAAGTGTTAATGTATTAAGTTTGGCTTAATGCATGTCTGGAACCATATACTGTTCTTTCACCAAGTTTGGTGTTGATATCTGCAGTTCTCATTTTAGAGTGTGCATAAACAAATTGGTGTAACCCTGACTACTGTTGGTATGAGTCACAGTGTACAGTATTTATGATAATAATACCACTACTACTAATAATAATAATTACACTGAGGTAAAAATTTTGTGGCCTCTGCAGTTTATAAGAACATCAACCCCTCTGTGATCTGTGCCGTATAGTAGCAGTGTTTAATGCCATTATATCTGAAGGCCAACGTAGGTCAGTGTCTCCTGGTGTATAAACCACTGGAAGTATTTGTCAGTCTTTAATAGGACACCGAAATGAGACTTCCCTGCAGCAGTGCAAGGTGAGCTCTGGGTGTGACACACTTTGACTCTCACTAAATGTGTGTTAAGTGCCTGCCTGCTCCCTGTAGGAAAGGTTGTGCTGCAGCTCTCCATAGTTTCATTATTAGCACCTCTTTTGTACCACGACCTAGAGGCTAACTCTGAGTGGGTATTTTTCTGCTCTCTCTCCTGCTCTCTCTTTTAAACCTCATTGTTGCAAAAATACTACTTCTGTCTTTCTTTATTACGACGTACATCCTGTGTACCACCATATAATTTTTCTGTATCCTTCCTGTACTCTTGTATTTCTTCCTCTTGCATTATCTTGCCCTCCAATTTCACAGTCTAGTAGTCCGTTTCCCGCCCCTCTCCACTCTCTATTTCTCTCTGCACGTCTCCTTCCCAGTCAAAATTTCTCTCTAACTGCCTCTATTGCTCAGTCCTCCCACACATTCTGTCGGTGCACAAATGACTTTCCAGGGATGAGGCTGAAAAGTGGTCCCTGGTTGTTCTGTCCTTGCAGACGATGAGCAAACATGTCAAATCTGATGCATGCGAACAGCCAGGAAGAATGGTGTATTAGGCACACTGGGCGAGTGAGAAAGAGATAGAGTGGGACACAGAGAAAGAGAGAGCGAGAGAGCAGGGGAGAGATCCCATCTGTGCATTGTTACAGCAGACTTCACCCTAACGCCGTCTCTGCTGTACCCATTTGAACAGGAGGGGGCACCAGGTGGGACTTTGACTAGGAAGGGAACACGCGCTTTTACACAGCGAAACACAGACATCATTTGCGGAACATGAGCATGCCTTCAAAGGCATACGCTCGCACACTTTTATTTGACCATATGTACCACATACAAACATCCACGTGCTCACACGCAGATAGCTGAGGCTTAAATCAACTATAGTTACACTCAGTTTGCATGATATAAAGGATTTATGACTGATTTTTTTGTTGTTGGCAAATTTATGTTGCTTATATCTGCACATTATTGATTATGTGTATGTTTACCATTTGAATCATGCATGCATGTCTATATTGAGCATTCAAGTAGTCAAAGGTAGACAGCATGATATTCACTTTGTCCCCAGTAAAAGCTGAAAAAAATCTGGCGAAAACAGACAGAAAGTGAAAACATTCATCTTTTCATAATGGAAGCAGTTTCCTCTTCTTTCATCTGATTGCTTTGCTACTGCCCATACACCGAGGGTGAACTTGTGTCTCACACCAGTGTAAACCATATTTGCATGAGGGAATCAACTCACTCTTCTGTCACAGGCAGATGGTCCTGTTGACTAACTGTCAGACAACAGCCTGCAACACATCAAATACTCAAATGAGTTTTTCCCTTCAAAGAAGAAAAAACTAGAAGCTTGAAGTTAGTGATTGAGCTACCAAAGAAAGATTGGAAAAAAGTGCAGGTTAGGTTACAGGATAGTTTAGTAGCTGTCTAACTAAGGTCACAATGACCAGCATTATGGGTGTCACAACTCAATAAATTAAACTGTCATTGAAAAGTTGATTTATTTCAGTAATTCAATTCAAAAACTGAAACTCGTATATTGATTCATTACACATAGTGATATATTTCAAGTGTTTATTTCTTTTAATTTTGATGGCTGTGACTTATAGTTCATGAAAACCCCAAATTCAGTTTCTCAGAAAATTATAATCATCCATCCATCCATCCATCCATCCATCCATCCATCCATCCATCCATCTTCTTCTGCTTTTCCGGGGGTCCAGGTCGTGGAGGCAGCAGTTCAAGGCGAGAAGCTCAAACTTCCCTCTCCCCAGCCACCTGCTACAGCTCTTCAGACAGGATACCAAGGCATTCCCAGACCAGCTGGGAGACATAGTCTCTCCAGCGAGTCCTGGGTCTTCCCCGGGGTCTCTTCCCAGGGGAATGTGCCCGAACACCTCAAGTGGGAGGCGTCCAGTTCAGAAAATCGCATAAAATGAATTTTAAAAAATGGATTTTTAATAGAAATGTTGGCCGACTGAAAAGTATATCAGTATTTATGAAAATTATCATTTTATGTACTGATAATACACAAACGATATGTTGGGCCACATGCAAGAACCGTTAGTACTAACAGATTTGTTTGTAAACGTGATGTAGGATCAATTTCCAAACATATTAGATGCCAAATGTAACATTATAAACATTACTGGGGCACAATATGGCTTCATTATACCGAAGAGCAGTGCAGTGGGAATACATCTCACACAAGGTGATGCTGATGGCTGGCTGATTGGTACGTGACTTATCAGCTGTCACAATGCAAACCACATGGATATCATTTTAATGTTCACTGCTTTCCTATGAGGTGTGGGCTTCGCCTCTGGGTTAGGTTGTAGAGCAGGGTCCATAAGAACTGAACTAGAAATTTTAAAACAATGGTTCAATCGAAATAAACTTTTACTAAATCTAAACAAAACTAAGTATATGATATTTGGAAATAGTGCAGATGAAAAACAAGTAAACCTAACAATAGATAATGTCGGGATAGAAAGAGTGTATCAAACAAAATTTTTAAATAGTAAATGGTGTTCACTTATATAGCGCTTTTTCCTCATTTCTAGATGACCAAAGCACTTTACAGATCCTGCTATCCACCCATTCACACACATTCACGGCAGAGCTGCCATACACAGGTGCTGGGCTGACCCACCAGGAGCAACTGGGGGTTCAGTGTCTTGCTCAAGGACACTTTGACATGCAGACTGCAGACAGAGCGGGAATCGAACTCCTGACCCTCCGATCAGTAGTCGGCCACACTACACCTGTGCCACAGGGGTTGTTATTGACCATAAATTGTGTTGGAAACATCATGCAATGTAGGTAAAGACAAAAATGTCAAAGTCAATTGCAATATTACATAGAGTTAAAGACATTATAAACATACAGTAAATTCATTACATATACTATATAACTCTCTTATAGTTCCATACATGTCTTAATGTGTGGAGGTATAAGGAAAACATATAAAACAAACATACGTCCTATTTTTATAATGCAGAAAAAGAGCAATAAGGGTTGTGAATAAAGCTTAATTATTATGAAAACACAAATCACTTATTCATTAAAACAAATACTCTGAAGTTTAAAGATTTGGTAGATTACAGTATGGCCCAAATAATGTTTAAAATAAAGAATAATCTGCTTCCAGACTGTGTCCAGAGGTTGTTCCAGAATAGACAAAATAGATATGAACACTCAGTGTGACAATCTTTATATCGGGGAAACAAAACAGCAATTCTGTAAACGTTATGTCACAACACAAAAGAGAAAATTTGTCTGGACAAAAGTCAGCTGTCTATACTCACCTGCAACAAAACCAACACACCTTTTGAGACCAAGATGTGTACATCTTGGTCAGAGAAGAGGGGTGGTTTGAAAGAGGCGTTAAGGAAGCCATCTATGCCAAAGTGGAACGGCCCTCCCTTAACAGAGGAGGGGGACTAAGGTATCATCTGTCCTCAGCTTACAATGCTGTGTTAAAAACTATTTCTCTGCACTTTATGGACAAATGAACCTGCTCCAATTCCCAAGTTTCAGGGAGAAGCACCAGTTTTGTTTTTTTTGTTTTTTTGTCACACACCATGGGCTACTTTTTTTTTCTCCTCTTTGGTCGTACACCATAGACTACATTTCCCACAAATCATGTGACTTATGTCCTTTTGTCATGTGACTTCCTTGTAGGTTATTATTGGCCAGAGACACTTCCTGCTGCAGTCTTACAACTGATGATGGTGTTCGGATGAACATTGAAACGTCTTGAATTTTAATTAGTTTTTAGTCCAGTGTTTTTAAATAAAACTCCTTTTTGAAAGTTTATCTGACACTTTGATGTTTGAAAATGAACTTACGTAGACTGGAAGCTGCATTAGCATGAACGAGCCACTCTGGATTCAAAAATGAATGTCATCTGTGTGTAAGTGAGCGCATGTTCTTGCGTCTTAAAGATTTGCATAATTGACGCCCTAAACCTATCATATAAAGCCATGCTTCTGTAGTGTATGTAGTGTAGTGTTTCATTAAAGAAACAGCTTCACAGTCTAAGAGAAATCAAACTTGTCTAGCGAAGTTGAAGTTCTCCTGTGATAAAAAAAAAAAAAAAATTAGTGTCAGCAGTGGAATTAAAGGATCAGCAAAAACTGAAAGAATCCGTCAGATTATAGTAGATGTTTCAGTGTGTGTTACTGCAGCAGATGTCCCTCCTCACAATGACTGACATGAAGACACGTGTGAAGAAATGATCTTTGTTGTTGTTGTTGTTGGCCTTCTTGTCTCGGGAGACAATGATTTATGCAGTGTGTATTACTGGTTCATGGAACAGTGTCTACTGTGGCTAAACAGTCCATTTCTGGAATGGCAGTCCTTGCCACACAGGTTGCAGGTGTAGGCTGACACTGGGAGAGCAGAAAGTTGCTGGTGTTCCTCTTCCGTCTCTCAAGCTTTGTGCTACGTATCCATTTTTATTAAGAAATGATAATTTTTCAACAGTCTTTGGATTAAGGCAATTTCTTTTTTTGAGATCATTTCTCCAGCTTTGCAGAATACTCTCTCAGAGCACAGAGGATGCAGGTGTGCAAAGGAAGGCTACTGCAAGTTTGTACAGTGTAGGATAGACACATTTCTGTCTTTTCCAGTACATTCACCTCTGTCCTTATTCTCATGCAGGGCACAATAGTGCCTCAGCATAATGGTCCAAGCTCTTTGAAACACAACAGACACTTCACCTTGCAAATAAAAATAAAATTACAAGAATGGCCAAGCTGGTTGTCTGTCTCTCTGTGTTGGCCCTGCGATGGACTGGCGATCTGTCCAGGGTGTACCCTGCCTCTCGCCCAAAGATGCTGGGATAGGCTCCAGCCCCCCGCGAACCGAAAAGGATTAAGCGGAAGAAGATGGATGGCCTAGCTGGGACTTGAACCCCAGCCTCCCAGTTGTGGGACAGATGCTTTACCTCTAGCCCAGGGGTGCTCAATACATCGATCATGATCGACTGGTAGATCGCAAAGGCACTGCGGGTAGATTGTGTGACATTAAAAAAAAAAAAAAATTAAAAAAGTTTTTAATTCTATCACCTATCATCCCATCTGCCCTCTGTAATTTCCCAGTTTGGGATCAATAAAGTACATCTATCTATCTATCTATCTATCTATCTATCTATCTATCTATCTATCTATCTATTGGCATTTACCATTTGATTGATGTACAGGGCAGCCAATCAGGAGAGGTTCTGTCCCGTGTGTCATAGGGCACCCTGCATGTGCAGTCAAAAATGCTAGCTAGCTACTGCTAAACTCCAGTGAGCTGTGACCGTGTTAGTGCTTCCAATTTCTATCAACTAAAGAAGGGATATTAAAAATGAGTGGGGGAGGTGAACCCAAAAAGAAGACAAAAACTTACCACTTCCATGCGGAATGGGAGGAAGATTTTTTTCACGGTCATTTTCGAAGTGTATTTGTCTGATCTGTCAATCTGTCATTGACATAAAAACTATGACACTGACTTCCCTCTGAAAAGTGAACTGAGAAAAAGAAAGGTGAAGGAACTGAAATCTCAGTTAATCGGACAGCAGTCATTTTTCACACAGCTGAATTCAAAGGCAAAGACAGCCACTGAAGCATTGTTCTGGGTGAGTCATTGCATTATTAAGCATAAGATGTCCTTTCAAGATGGAGAGATGATAAAAGAGGCCTTTGTTGGGGCAGTGGAGTTGTTGTTTTGGGATTTTAAAAACAAACCAGAAATATTGTCTTCAATCAAAGCTCTTCAGCTATCAAGAAGTACAGTTATATGGCGCTGTGAAGTAATGGCCTATGATTTGACCCAGCAGCTTTGGGAGGACATCGCAGAATGTGAGTGTTTCTCACTGTAATTCATCTGAACTCATCTGCAGTGGAGGATGAGATTTTGACACTACAGGCTGACATTGAGCTTAAGTCCTGGGCTCATGGACAGTTTTGGAACTTACTCACAGAGGAAAAGTATACAAACATGAGGAAATATGCTACCTCCTTGACGGCATTATTTGGCTCTACTTATTTGTGTGAATCAACCTTTTCCCACATGAAGATTATTAAGTCCAAATACTGTTCCACCATGACCGATGATCATTTAGAAGCCTGCTTGAGACTAGCTACCAGCAGCTGCTGTCCGGACTATGCAACCCTGGCTGACTCCATCCAGTGCAAGTCATCAGAGTAAGGTAATGATCGTAAATGTATTGAATTGTATTGTGCCATAAGGGTTCACAGAGTTATATAATGTATCGCGTACGTTGTACGCCAACATATTTTGCAGTATCTGGCATTTTTTAAATGTAGGTGGATCATTTTGACTTGGTCATTTTAAAAGTAGCTCACAAGCCAAAAAACTGTGGGCACCCCTGCTTTAGGCCATCACTTAAAGGCCAAATGTCACGTAACAGGGTCCTTAAAATGTCTTGAAACTAGATATAAAAGGGAACCGATCTGTTCGGGTCTTGGTGCATATGCTTCAGTAACGCCGGAATATTCGTTAATTTAAAACTGCCGCGCTTGGCCTGACGTTCCTACTCACGGCCCCCGGAATCGCCTGGGGAAGAAGGCGGAAGTGACGAAATTGATTGTACCTTAGTTTGATGCTTGGGGTATCCCGATTGATTGTTTATATGGAGACTGGAAGATTGAAGTGAGCAACAAGAAAGAAAAAATTGGATATTTCACCCATACCTTAAAACGGGGCTATAAGGGACAGCTGGGTAATAAGGGACACTTTTCTGGGAAATGTTTTCATACCTGTCAAGTGATATGTTTTCGCCGTATTTTAATACCGTAAAACGCGGCTATAAGGGACGGCGGGGTAATAAGGGACACTTTTCTGGGAAATGTTTTAAATGTAATTCGTGTTGTTATTGTCAAATATTTTAAGGATTCATGGATATTTGACAATAACAACACAACTCAGCGTCCGGCTCAAAATAAAAAAAGCAGAATTCTGGATTTGGAAGGCGATTCCTCTCTGTTCCGCAGCCGCAGGACAGCTGAAAGTGTTAGGCCATCAGCCTAATGACTTCTAACAGTAGTGAGAATAGCTCACGCTGATCGATCTGCCCGCCCCGGCCATCAGCCTAATGATTGAGTCCACACTTCTAACAGTAGTGATAATAGCTCCCGCTGAGCAATCTGCCCGCCCCGGCCATCAGCCTAATGATTGAGTCCACACTTCTAACAGTAGTGAGAATAGCTCCCGCTGAGCGATCTGCCCGGGGCGGCCATCAGCCTAATGATTGAGTCCACACTTCTCAACGTAGTGAGAATAGCTCCCGCTGAGCGATCTGCCAGCACCCTAGCTGTTGGGGGATCACACACACGACGTGTTCCTCAACACACTCAATAATTTTTTTTCCCGTATATTTTTCTTTTGGGCGTACAGAAATGGCAATACGCCCGTATTTGCTAAAACTGCATTTTCGCCGTATTAAAATACGGCGAAAACGTCTCTCTTGACAGGTATGCGCCTCCATTCTCATTGATCTGGTAAATTTCTTGACAGCAGCGGCTCTCCTCCGCTGTAATAATAATGGCTTCCGAAAAATCAATATTTATGGGCCGCCCTCAACAGACCCCCTTCGGCTTCCCAATTCTGGAGGCGATTAATGTCCAATTCAATGACATTTTCCACTGGTTCTGCTCTCTGGTCATCGTCGGAACTGTTGTCATCAGACAAAGCATCTGATTCCATCTCGGACGGCTCGAACCTGTAAGGTTCTATGCCTCTGTCACTGTCTGAACCACTGACAAAAAAAAGACAAAAAGAAAAGACAAAAAAAAAGACAAAACTAAACTAATTTGTTCACAATCGCTGTCACTTTCCGTCATGATTGTCCAATGTTGATAAGTGTGAATGTGGATAGGCAGGGCAGCCAGGGTGAAATTTGTGACGTCAAAATCATGGCCGCGGTCTGGATTGGCTGTCACAAGCCAGCGAGCAAGGCGGGGCCTTCGCCTGGTGTATTTTGTGCAATTATGTAAATACGGGCGGGTGATATGGTCTCCGGTATGAATATTTGGTTTAAGCTGTGTGTATTTTATCAAAAATCGTTGTCATTTAGAAAAAAAAAATTACGTGACATTTGGCCTTTAAGTTACAGTAAATATCCACTATTTATAAAAAATGTATCAATGGGAGAAATGAGATCAAACTGTTCCCAAATGGGAGAAGTCCATATTTTTGGTGCTGTCTCCATCTGAAAATTAGCTGTCACAAATCCTTTACACAAACACTGACAACACAAAACTTGAGGGACGGGGATTTCCATTGTGTATCGCTGCTCACTTTATTTCATGTTGCATGCAAAATCATGAATGGCTTCCTGACCCAGTCACGTGGTACCACGTCAGCATTACACGCTTCGAAACGCGCTTTGCCAAATATTTCCTGGACAAGCTCGGACAAGCCTGGACAAGCAGAATACATTAAAGTAATTTCCATGTAATTTAGGAGTGAACATTGTTGCTGTCGTGCAAACTTAATTTTGACACAATGCTTTCATTTCTATGTTAGCAGAACAATCAGTCAAAGTAGCTCATAGTGAATCAGTGCAGAATTCGTCTTTGTTAGACACGACGCACAGAGGTTAGGTTTAAGACCACCTTATGATGGACCGTTCAGAGTGTTAGAAACCGGGGAAAAGCATTTTTTGCTCGATTTGGGAGACAGGAGGGAATTAGTCTGCATTAACAGACTCAAACCTGCTTTTGTGTTAGCTGATGAACAGGTACAGTTGGCCAGGGCCCCCCGCCGCGGCAGGCCGCCGGGGAGACATTCTGCTAAGCTTTCACAACGATGTGCTAATGACTCTGATCCACAGATGCAAGAGACAGCCACAGGCAGAGCGAGACCTGCTCACAGCAGATATGGCAGGAAGTTGAAGCCCAAGCAGTTGGATGTATGATCTGTTGTGCCAATTTTTTTCTCGTTCTGTGTGATATGTCATGATTCTATGCATTTGAGGTGTAACTTGTCCTTATTTAGACGTTTGGTGAGGGGTTATATGGCGCACATTTAGGGCGCATATATGGCATGCTTGTATGGTACGCATTTTCTCTCACATGTATTTAGTAGGCATGACGGTGCATACTCTAGAGACTTCAAACGTCCAAAAGGACCTGACCCGGCAGAGACCTCGGCAGGTGTGAAGTGGTTTCTGGAGAGACGGGAAGTCAGAGAGAATGTCCCAGCAGGAGCCCCCGAGGCGGAAGGGACAATAGAGATGCCAACGAGCCTCGGAGGCTATATGTTTACTGAAGGACTGTGGGTTGAGGGTGTGATATTTGATGTTGGGGGTTTTGTGTCTCTGGGGGTATAAGAGCTGTGAGGAAAGATTGTCCTGTCTCTTTTGTTTGAGATACTTGCTTGTTAGAGGATGAGACTGCAAATAAACCTTTCCTGAGAAATAAACTCGGTCTCGTTTGTGAAGGCATCCTCTACACGAGCTCATAGTGGACTACAGGAAGGAGAGGGAAGAGACACATGACCCCATCCATATCAATGGCATAGCTGTTGAACGTGTCCCCAGCTTCAAATTCCTGGGGACCCACATCTCGGAGGACCTGTCCTGGTCGGTTAACACCACCAGCCTGATCAAGAAGGCCCATCAGCACCTCTTCTTCTTGAGGACACTGAAGAAGAACCATCTGTCAACTGACATCCTGGGCAACTTCTACCGCTGCGTGATAGAGAGCACCCTGACCAACTGTATCACAGTCTGGTATGGGAGCTGCTCTGTCGCTGACCGCAAGGCGCTGCAGCGGGTGGTGAAAACCGCCCAACGCATCACAGGGACTCCACTTCCAGTTATAGAGGACGTCTACAGGAAAAGATGTCTGCGCCGGGCACACAGCATTCTTAGGGACTCCAACCGTCCTGCTCATGGACTGTTCCAGCTTCTCCCCTCCAGAAGACGTTTCAGAAGCCTTCGGACTAGAACCAGCAGGTTTAGGAACAGTTTCTTTCCAACAGCTGTCACGTTATTGAACTTAGTTCCCCGCTGACTCTCTTACCATCATCTCTTACCATCCTCACCTGTACATAACTGCTTAACTACATAACTATTTCTAACTTATTGCACATTATTTGCACATAACAGTACTCTTAACTTTCTGCACTGCTGCATATATTTGCATATATTTGCTTAAATTGCACATACTGTTAATTACCGTATATACTGCACTGCTGTCCTTTGCACTTCTGATTGGATGCTAAACTGTGTTTCGTTACCTTGTATTCATACATGTGTAATGACAATAAAGTTGAATCTAATCTAATCTAATCTAAGTAGTAGCCATAAACTGTAGCATTGCATAAACATGTGAACATTGTTACGGTGCAAATGTATATTTTGGCAAACTATGTTTCAGAGTTAATCTCACCTAATGAGATGGGTGGGCAATATGCATGGAGCACAACAAGTCAATTCTGGGTTTAATTTTAGAGATGGCCATTTGGAGATCATCCTCCACATTTAGACGCGATCTGTATTTATTTTTAATATATGTCAGTGCCGAGAAAGTCTTTTCGCACAAGTATGTAGAGCCAAACGGCATCAGTACGTCCATCGCGGCCCTGGATAGCTGTGGATATTCTCTCTCGACTGAAATCCAGAACTCAGCAAGCATCTTTGAATGAAAAGCTGTCTTTAAGGTGCGGTCACTTGACAGTTAAATTAGTACGTCTTCCATGTTGGATGGCAGATGACTTGCGGCCATCACAGTGAATGGTGATCTTATCCAGTCATATTTTTCCGGAGTTGTTTCCTCTGGGGAACACTTGTTAAAGTGTTCCCGGAGGGCTTGAAGGTGGGTAGTGATGGACTTCTTCACAGTGTTAACACTCAGAATATTTTCCTCCATGAACTCCTCCAGCTCAGGAAACATATCAGTCCTGCCCATCTCAACTCATGCGGTCCAGCGATCCTCTTTCCTTTTGAATGTGCGGCTTTTATCATACAGTGACATGATGCTTGTGTTTTCACCTTGCAATGACATGTTAAGTCCGTTCAGTCTGTCAAATATGCAGGACAAATCCGCTAGCCTTGTTAACCAGTCAGGGTCAGTGAGGTGGTCAGCAAGCTGGGACCCATTCTCCTTTAGAAATAAGCGCATCTCATCTCGCAGTTCATACAGGCGGCTGAGGACATTTCCTCGCAAAAGCCACCTGACCTCTGTGTGGAACAGCAGGCCCTGATGCTCTGATCCCAGTTCATTGCAGAGAGTAGCGAACAGCCTGGTGTTGAGTGGGCGGGATTTTATGTAGTTGACAATTTTTATGGCAGTCTCAAGAACACTCTTAAGATCTGGGTCGAGCGTTTTACTCGCAAGAACTTTTCTGTGAATAATACAGTGCGTAAAGTTTATGTGGGGTGCCACTTGTAAGACTCTTGATTTTAATCCTTTCTTTTTCCCAAGCATTTCTGCAGCACTGTGTGTACACACACCGATGCACTCATCCCAAGACAGTCCCTCTTCTTTTAGTTTGTTGTCAAGTTTTGTGAAAATGTCCTCACCTGTGCACTTTACATCCAGCGGGGTGCAAAACAGCATGTCCTCGTTAAGTTTTCCATCAAAACTGTATCTGATGAAAAGCAGCTTGGCTGAGTTTGATATATCTGTGGATTCATGTAACTGCAAAGTATATTTCCCTTTCTTCACTCTGTCAATCAGCTGACACTTTATATCCTGGGCCATATCCGTGATGTGCTGGGATATGGTCCTGTCAGACAGCGGTACTGCTTCCAGCTCCTGCTCCTGTTTATCCCCATGCATTGCCCAACTCATAGCGATAGCAGCAGGTTTTATTAGGGTTTCTCCAATTGTGTGTGGCTTTTTTGCCCGTGCAATTAAATATGCCACCTCATATGATGCCTTTTGAGCATTGGTTGTGGATGTTGTTTGGTTAGCTATGACTCTTCTTTTGGCCTTGCAATTCTCTCTCCTTTCGGCGGAAAAAATCTGCTGGTTTAGCGGCAAGAGATGGGTGCTAAGTTTTCAAGTGTATGACCATTTTTACGGGCTTTAAACTCTCATGTGCAAGCACCTTGGTGCACACTACACATTGCGGATGTTGTACTTCATTGATAACGATGCATGTGAATCCATAATGAATATATTCCTCTCGATACTTGCAACACTTGGAGGAAGGCTGGTCTGACTGCTTATGGAGCTCTTTACGGTGCTCTTCCTCCTCCTCCTCCTCCCTCCACACCAGACGTCGGCCTTTCTGGTGGCATGTCTCCCCTCTCCTCTTCTGCCGTCTCTGCTGGCCTCTCTGCATTGTCTTTGGTTGGTATTAACCAACGTTTCATTTTTAAAAATAATATCCTGGGCTTTAAGTGCAATGTGTTGATTTGAGCTGTTCAGATGAAATCTACTACTGCACACTGAACTGTGTGTGACCGGTGATGTTTACTGTGGTGCAGTTAAAGTGACATGTCACCTGAGTAATAACCTAAGGAGGATTCTGAAAATCATCTCGCGACCCTACTTCACTGTCTCGGGACCCCCCGGGGGGTTGTGACCCCCACTTTGGGAATCTCTGGTCTATGGGGATGTGGCCATCGTTCATGTGCTAGACATGCCCAAGCCATCTCATCTGTTGCTGACTCAGCAGTGCCTGCATACTCAGGAGTCCTGCCTCCTTGCACATTTCAGGTGCATCTAAAGCAGGATTTAAGCAAAGCCCCCCGAAGCTCCTGGGTTTTTATGATTTTTAAGTACCAGAACTGTGCTTAAATGACATAAAACAAACAGCTGAATGCCACTTATTACTGTATAATATTGACTTATGTTCCAAGAAGATAGCATTCCTAAAATATTCCAACAAGCATTATCCATCACATGCTTTAACACTTGATCAAATCAAAATCAGTTAATTTTATCTGTTCCATAATAGAAATAAAATTCCAACATACCATTACTTTTTATAATTTCAGCATTCATTTCAGATCACCAGTTTCAATCTCCATTGAGACTTGAGCAGTTCATTTTGCACAATCACTGATGCAGCCAAGTCTTAGAAATATTCAAAAGTTATGAGTCAATGTCCACTGTGCACTGTCAATTTCAAACTGTTTGGAATCATAAAAGGGGATGGTTAACTTTTATTACCGTTTCATTCCCCACGCAGCCCTCTGTTAATGGCTCTCCACCTGGCCATACGTCACTTCTGGTCCTGCCTGAAAGGGCGCAGCTTCACTGCGTTCGTGGACCACAAGCCGCTAACGTACTTAACGTACTTTATCTTCCTGGAAGATAAAATAAAGCGGAATTCGGCGAATTAGCGGAATTCGGCGAATTAGCAGAAAATCACATCCCTGAGAACACGCCGCCATGAATCTTTGAAAAAGCATACAACGAGCCATTTGATTGGTCCAATCGTTTGCAACTATCCAATGGCAGGGCTGTCAAGCTACTGCAATACAGCAGAAGCTTGAACACAACACATCCGGGTTATCGCGGGAGACGACTTCCGGGGAAGCGACGAGCGCTTATGTTATCATGTTGATTTTCGCTGACGGTGATTAAACTTTAACACGTTTTTTTTTTTTAGATTTTACAAGATCACCATAATCTTCAAATTTAGAATTACATTTTAAAAACTAATGAACTAAAATAAAATACATTTTAATTAAATACTCATTATTTATTTTCCAAAGCCACAGGGAGCCGCAGCGGAGGGATGAAAGAGCCGCATGCGGCTCCGGAGCCATGGGTTGCCGACCCCTGTAATAGATGTTAAGAAAAAGCACCTTTTCATACGATCATTGCGCAGAGAAAAAGAGAAGTCAGAGAAAATGGTGCCTGTGACCACTGCCTTTATTTGACAATCTGTGTAATTACTGGGGTTATGACGAGCCACAAAATGTTCTGTGTGTGCTTACTTCCTCAATATTCTTTTAAATTTGGGCCGTTGTTTAACCGACTCGCCTTGGAAGCTGTGCCTCCGTGAATGGACAGAGCAGAGCAGCAGTGAGAACCAGGAAATGTGAAGGAGGAGACAAAGCGGACCAATCACAGCTCTTATGGCCTGCATCGCTGACATGCACCTCTCCTTTTCTGGAGAGGTGCACGTCGGGTGATGGAATAGGAATGCACAATGCTGCTGCATCGACGCTGCGTCAACGCCATTGCTGCTGCGTGGGTGCATAACTTGCACTTAAGGCAGCGCATATGAAATGTGTTGAGGTGCCTTTCTTGCGAGGTGTAGGCCATCCAAGCCTCACTGCCCCACAGGAGAGTGCTGAGGACCACGGCTGGGTATACCTGGAACTTGGTGTTTCTTGTGAGATTGCTGTTCTCAAACACTTTCTTGGCCAGTCTGGACACTGCAGTGGATGCCTTTTCAATGTGTTTGTTGATCTCTGCATCTAGAACGCCTTCGTTAGATGAATAAAGGGTATGCACAGAAGTATCCGTTGCTCATGGTTTTTCTCTTGTAGCTGTCACAGAGAGATCATGTCAATGATACACCTGCTGGCTCAAACACCATGCTGGAATTCAGGGTAGATACGGTCAGCTAGTTGTTGTAGCCTGCCAAGTGCCACAGGAGCGAAAACCTTCCCAATGATGCTGAGAAGGGATATCCTGTGGTAGTTGTTACAGTCACTGCAATTGCCTTCGTTTTTGTAGAGTGTGATGATAGTGGCATCATTCATGTTTTAGAGCACTGAGCCCTTGTGCCAGCATAGAGAGAGCAGTGTATGGAGTAGTGTGAGGAGTATTGGCTTGGCAGATTTGATTACTTCAGGTGGTATACCATCACTCCCTGGGGCTCTGCCACTGGCAAGTTGATCAATGGCATCACTGAGTTCTTGCATGGAGGGTGGTTCATCTGGTGTTGCAAAGACAGTAAGTGGTGCAATAGAATCAAGCGCAGCACTGGTCACTCTGTTTTGTTTGGAATACATTTCTGGATAGTGTTCAACCCAATGATCCATTTGCTGTTTCTTGTCCGTGATGATGATGTACCCGAGTTTGGACTTCATTGTTGGTTTGGTCACCCGAAAGGTGGCAATGAAGTAACTTCTCCATTGCACATGCCTAGGCAGAAGGGTATGAAGGTGCTAAGTTTCACAAGCATTAAGACCCCCCTCTTGGCCTCACTGGTGGGTTCCAAAGGATTGCTGAGCATGGCGTTTGGCACCAGGTTGACTGAGGGAGCTGCCGGAGATACACCACAAGCTGGTTGTATGACTGCTTTAGGGGCCCCATGCCAGATTTTCTGTCAGGGTTGACTCCCTTAGCCGTTCTTTCTCCCAAGAGATCCACAAGGCAGTGGAGCTAGTTGACCCATAGCTGGGGGTTGGTTCACGGACACCAGGGCGCATCCAGATGCCAGTGGGCCTGCCTGTCACGTCTGGCAGCCAAAACTCCTCCGAGTCCCCTGTAGTTTAGCCTGAGTCTGAAGGGTGCTCAGTTACGTGTGTCACTGCTTGGAGGCACTACATGGGGCTTGTTGGTGGAGAGGCAATATACTGGCAGGGAGACACGCATTCAGCTCTCCTTTTCACATTGTTAATTGCCAGTGGCAGCAGCTGAAAATGAGAAGTGACAAGCACATGACAAGCACAGCCACTACAACTCCCATACAAAGATATGATCAAGAAATATACCTTTTACCTTGGCATTTGTTTGGAGAGCAAAGTAAGAATTTCATTGCTCAGGAAAAGTAGCATTTCTTAACTGTGCACATGATAATAAAGGCTTTGAATTTTGAATAGGCCTGAAAGTAATGCTATGTTGTAAAGCATACATACAGTACATATATACACTACCGTTCAAAAGTTTGGGGTCACCTCAGACAATTTTGTGTTTTCCATGAAAAGTCACACTTTTATTTAGAATCAGAATCAGAATCAGAATCAGATTTATTGCCATTGTTCATGTTGTACACAAACTAGGAATTTGTCTCGGTGCAATGCTGCAACATTAAACATGATAAAAATAAAACATAGAATTAAAAAACTATACATGCAATAAAATGTAGAATATGAATGGGTAATATTAGTCAAAGCAATTTTTAAATATATTAGCGAGCAGCAGATATTGTGGAGTACCACATAGTGCAGTCGGTAATGCAAAAAGAAAACAGTGATGATTGACATGAGTCTGGTTGAGCTGCTGTACATAGTGCACGAGAGTCAATAAGTCACTTAGTGCTCAGCAGTCTAATGGCAGAGGGGAAGAAGCTGTTCATATGACGGGAGGTTTTAGTCTGAATGGACTGAAGTCTTCTACCTGAGGGGAGGGGGGCAAACAGAACGTGACCAGGGTGTGAAGGATCGGCTATGATCCGGCCAGCACGCCTCCGGGTCCTGGAGATGTACAGGTCCTGGAGGGATGGGAGCTTGCAGCCAATCACCTTCTCAGCAGTGCGCATGACGCGCTGCAGCCTTAATCTGTCCCTGGCAGTGGCTCCTGCGTACCACACGGTTATGGAGGTGGTGAGGATGGACTCGATGATGGCCGTGTAGAACTGCACCAACATCTTGGTGGGTAGCTTGAGCTTCCTCAGCTGCCGCAGGAAGACCATCCTCTGCTGGGCCTTTTTGATGAGGGAGCTGATGGTCGGCTCCCACTTGAGGTCCTGGGTGATGGTGGTGCCCAGGAAGAGGAAGGAATCTGCAGTGGTGATGGGAGAGCCTGTGAGGGTGAGGGGGGGCAGAGGGGTTGTGACTTTCCTGAAGTCCACGATCATCTCCACTGTCTTCAGAGCGTTCAGCTGCAGGTTGTTGTGGCTGCACCAGGACGCCAGCTGGGCCACCTCTCTCCTGTAGACGGACTCGTCGCCGTTGGAGATGAGCCCGATGAGGGTGGTGTCGTCCGCAAACTTGATCAGCTTGACAGACTGGTGGCTGGAGGTGCAGGAGTTGGTATAAAGGGAGAAGAGTAGGGGGGAAAGTACACAGCTCTGGGGTGATCCGGTGCTGATGCTAACAGAGTCTGAGACAGTCTTTCCCAGCCGCACATGCTGCCTCCGGTCCGTCAGGAAGTCGGTGATCCACCTGCAGAGGGAGTCAGGCACGTTGAGCAGGGACAGCTTGTCCCGGAGCAGAGCGGGGCGGATGGTGTTGAATGCGGAGCTGAAGTCCACAAACAGGATCCTGGCGTAGGTTCCCGGGGAGTCCAGGTGCTGCAGGATGGAGTGGAAGGCCAGGTTGACTGCGTCGTCCACAGACCTGTTGGCTCGGTAGGCAAACTGCAGCGGGTCCAGGAGGGGAGTGGTGATGGACTTGAGGTGGGGCAGGACCAGGCGCTCAAAGGACTACATGACTACAGAGGTGAGCGCTACAGGTGAGCGCTACCACCATGAGTTGTAAAATGAATAGAAAATATAGTCAAGACGTTGACAAGGTTAGAAATAATGATTTGGTATTTGAAATAATAATTTTTTCCTTCAAACTTTGCTTTTGTCAAAGAATCCTCCATTTGCAGCAATTACAGCATTGCAGACCTAACATGATTGCACAAGGGTTTTCTAATCATCCATTGGTCTTCTGACGCAATGAGCAAACACATTGTACCATTAGAACACTGGAGTGATAGTTGCTGGAAATGGGCCTCTATACACCTATGTAGATATTGCACCAAAAACCAGACATTTGCAGCTAGAATAGTCATTTACCACATTAGCAATGTATAGAGTGTATTTCTGATTAGTTTAAAGTTATCTTCATTGAAAAAAAGTGCTTTTCTTTCAAAAATAAGGAAATTTCTAAGTGACCCCAAACTTTTGAACGGTTGTGTGTGTGTGTATATATATATATACTATATATATATATATATATATATATATATATATATATATATATATATATATATATTAGATTAGATTAGATTAGATTCAACTTTATTGTCATTACACATGTATGAATACAAGGTAACGAAACACAGTTTAGCATCCAATCAGAAGTGCAAAGGACAGCAGTGCAGTATATACGGTAATTAACAGTATGTGCAATTTAAGCAAATATATGCAAATATATGCAGCAGTGCAGAAAGTTAAAAGTACTGTTATGTGCAAATAATGTGCAATAAGTTAGATTTAGTTATGTAGTTATGCAGTTATGTACAGGTGAGGATGGTAAAAGATGATTGTAAGAGAGTCAGCGGGGAACTAAGTTCAATAACGTGACAGCTGTTGGAAAGAAACTGTTCCTAAACCTGCTGGTTCTAGTCCGAAGGCTTCTGAAACGTCTTCTGGAGGGGAGAAGCTGGAACAGTCCATGAGCAGGATGGTTGGAGTCCCTAAGAATGCTGCGTGCCCGGCGCAGATATCTTTTCCTGTAGACGTCCTCTATAGCTGGAAGTGGAGCCCTGTGATGCGTTGGGCGGTTTTCACCACCCGCTGCAGCGCCTTGCGGTCAGCTACAGAGCAGCTCCCATACCAGAGTGTGATACAGTTAGTCAGGGTGCTCTCTATCACGCAGCGGTAGAAGTTGCCCAGGATGTCAGTTGACAGATGGTTCTTCTTCAATGTCCTCAAGAAGAAGAGGCGCTGATGGGCCTTCTTGATCAGGCTGGTGGTGTTAACTGACCAGGACAGGTCCTCCGAGATGTGGATCCCCAGGAATTTGAAGCTGGGGACATGTTCAACAGCTATGCCATTGATATGGATGGGGTCATGTGTCTCTTCCCTCTCCTTCCTGTAGTCCACTATGAGCTCCTTGGTTTTGCTGGTGTTAAGGAGCAGGTTATTGTCAGCGCACCAAGTAGCCAAGTGCTCAACCTCTGCCCTGTAATCTGACTCGTCGTTGTCCCTGATGAGTCCAATCACCGTGGTGTCATCTGCGAACTTTATGATGGAATTGGATCCATACATAGGCCTGCAGTCATGGGTGTAGAGGGAGTAGAGGAATGGGCTGAGCACACAGCCCTGTGGTACACCAGTGTTGAGTGTGATGACGGAAGAACGGTTGGGGCCTGACCTAACATGCTGGGGTCTGTTGGTCAGAAAATCCATGATCCAGTTGCAGGTGGAGGTATTGATTCCCAGGTCCCCAAGTTTGGTGAGCAACTTGGAGGGGATAACTGTGTTGAATGCTGAGCTGAAGTCAATAAACAGCATTCTTGCGTAGGTGTTCTTGTCATCCAGGTGTGAGAGTACATAGTGCAGCACTGTAGAAACCGCATCCTCTGTACTCCTGTTGCTCCGGTAGGCGAACTGATGAGGGTCCAGTGTAGGGGGCAGGCCTTTTTTGAGCTGTGCCAAGACCAGTCGCTCAAAGCACTTCATGACTATGGGCGTCAGTGCCACAGGGCGATAGTCATTTAGGCACGATGGTGTTGAATGTTTCGGCACTGGTACTATTGAAGTGGTCTTGAAGCACGCTGGTACCACGGCCTGGGCCAGGGACAGATTGAAGATGTCTGTGAAGACCCCTGCCAGCTGCTCAGCGCATGCCCTCAGCACACGCCCAGGAATGCCATCAGGGCCAGCAGCCTTACGTACGTTGACATGACTCAGTGCATTACGGACGTCGGTGTGGGTGAGTGTGAGGTGGTGGAGGTCATCAGAGGGTGGGAAATTGATGTTATATATATATATATATATATAAACACTTTTTTTCAATGAAGATAACTTTAATCAGAAATACACTCTATACATTTCTAATGTGGTAAATGACTATTCTAGCTGCAAATGTCTGGTTTTTGGTGCAATATCTAGATAGCTGTATAAAGGCCTGTTTCCAGCAACTATCACTCCAGTGTTCTAATGGTACAATGTGTTTGCTCATTGCGTCAGAAGGCTAATGGATGATTAGAAAACCCTTGTGCAATCATGTTAGGTCTGCAATGCTGTAATTGCTGCAAATGGAGGATTCTTTGACGAAAGCAAAGTTTGAAGGAAAAAATTATTATTTCAAATACAAATCATTATTTCTAACCTTGTCAATGTTTTGACTATATTTTCTATTCATTTTACAACTCATGGTGGTAAATAAGTGTGACTTTTCATGGAAAACACAAAATAATTGTCTGGGTGACCCCAAACTTTTGAACGGTAGTGTGTATATACACACACACACACACACACACACACACACACACACACACACACACACACACACATATATACACTACCGTTCAAAAGTTTCGGGTCACTTAGAAATTTCCTTATTTTTGAAAGAAAAGCACTTTTTTTCAATGAAGATAACTTTAAACTAATCAGAAATACACTCTATACATTGCTAATGTGGTAAATGACTATTCTAGCTGCAAATGTCTGGTTTTTGGTGCAATATCTACATAGGTGTATAGAGGCCCATTTCCAGCAACTATCACTCCGGTGTTCTAATGGTACAATGTGTTTGCTCATTGCGTCAGAAGGCTAATGGAGGATTAGAAAACCCTTGTGCAATCATGTTAGGTCTGCAATGCTGTAATTGCTGTAAATGGAGGATTCTTTGACAAAAGCAAAGTTTGAAGGAAAAAATTATTATTTCAAATACAAATCATTATTTCTAACCTTGTCAATGTCTTGACTATATTTTCTATTCATTTTACAACTCATGGTGGTAAATAAGTGTGACTTTTCATGGAAAACACAAAATAATTGTCTGGGTGACCCCAAACTTTTGAACGGTAGTATATATATACTGTATATATACTGTATATATACTGTATATATATATATATATATTTTTTTTTTTTTTGAACTACATTATTTTAAACAATTATGGCATAAAATACACCTAAAATCTGATTTCACAAAGGCACTGTGAACCGTTCTTAATCCCATTCCTGTCCATGTTGCGTTACAGGCAAGGACAACAAGGATGGCACACTTGACCATGCGCTGCACTCAGGAGCGCACTGTAGTACAACTGTGTCCCACTTTGCTGAACACTATGACACATTTCAACAATTTGACCTAAAAATGTGTGCGTAAAAAGTGATTAAAATTACTTTTGTTAAATTTCACGGTATAATGTTAGATACAGCTTACTTTTCCTTCTGCTCTGCACTCTAACCCAGAGACAAAGCCCACACTTTGTGTGAAAGCAGTAAAAATCAGAATTTTCATGTAATCCTTTGTGGTGTGCAGTGTGACAGTTGATGTCACTTACCAACCAGCCAGCCATCACCATCATCCTGCACGAGATGCATCCCCACTTTGCTATTCTCTAGTATAATGGAGTTGTGTGCTGCCCTAGCGAAGTTTGGAATAGTTTTGCATCTGATATGATTTGGAAATTGATGGAGTGCTTTTACAACCCCAATTCCACTGAAATTGGAACATTGCATAAAACAAATAAAAACAAAATACAATGATTTAAAAATTCTTCTCAACCTATATTTAGTTGAATACACTAAAAAGACAAGATATTTAATGTTCAAACTGATAAAGTTTTATTTTTTTCTTTTTTTGCAAATATTCATTTGAAATTGATGGCTGCAACACATTCCAAAAAAGCTGGAACAGAATCAGAATCAGAATCAGAATCAGATTTATTGCCATTGTTCATGTAGTACACAAACTAGGAATTTGTCTCGGTGCAATGCTGCAACATTAAACATGATAAAATAAAAGAAATAAACTATACATGCAATAAAGTGTAGAATAAGAGAGTAATACTGGTCAGCAGTTAAAATATATTAGCGAGCAGCAGATAATGTGGAGAACCATATAGTGCAGTCGGTAATGCAGGAAGAAAACAGTGATGATTGACATGAGTCTGGTTGAGCTGCTGTACATAGTGCACAAGAGTCAATAAGTCACTTAGTGTTCAGCAGTCTGATGGCAGAGGGGAAGAAGCTGTTCATGTGACGGGAGGTTTTAGTCTGGATGGACCGAAGTCTTCTACCTGAGGGGAGGGGGGCAAACAGTACGTGACCAGGGTGTGAGGGATCGGCTATGATCCGGCCAGCACGCCTCCGGGTCCTGGAGATGTACAGATCCTGGAGAGATGGGAGCTTGCAGCCGATCACCTTCTCAGCAGTGCGCATGACGCGCTGCAGCCTTAGTCTGTCCCTGGCAGTGGCTCCTGCGTACCACATGGTTTTGGAGGTGGTGAGGATGGACTCGATGATGGCTGTGTAGAACTGCACTAACATCTTGGTGGGTAGCTTGAGCTTCCTCAGCTGCCGCAGGAAGAACATCCTCTGCTGGGCCTTTTTGATGAGGGAGCTGATGGTCGGCTCCCACTTGAGGTCCCTGGTGATGGTGGTGCCTAGGAAGCGGAAGGAATCAGCAGTGGTGATGGGAGAGCCTGTGAGGGTGAGGGGGGGGCAGAGGGGTTGTGACTTTCCTGAAGTCCACAATCATCTCCACTGTCTTCAGAGCGTTCAGCTGCAGGTTGTTGTTGTTGCACCAGGACGCCAGCTGGGCCACCTCTCTCCTGTAGGCGGACTCGTCGCCGTTGGAGATGAGCCCGATGAGGGTGGTGTCGTCCGCAAACTTGATCAACTTGACAGACTGGTGGCTGGAGGTGCAGGAGTTGGTATAAAGGGAGAAGAGTAGGGGGGAAAGTACACAGCCCTGGGGTGATCCGGTGCTGATGCTAGCAGAGTCTGAGACAGTCTTTCCCAGCCGCACATGCTGCCTCCGGTCCGCCAGGAAGTCGGTGATCCACCTGCAGAGGGAGTCAGGCACGTTGAGCAGGGACAGCTTGTCCCGGAGCAGAGCGGGGCGGATGGTGTTGAATGCGGAGCTGAAGTCCACAAACAGGATCCTGGCGTAGGTTCCCGGGGAGTCCAGGTGCTGCAGGATGGAGTGGAGGGCCAGGTTGACTGCATCGTCTACAGACCTGTTGGCTCGGTAGGCAAACTGCAGCGGGTCCAGGAGGGGGGTGGTGATGGACTTGAGGTGGGGCAGGACCAGGCGCTCAAAGGACTTCATGACTACAGAGGTGAGCGCTACAGGTCTGTAGTAGTTAAGTCCAGTGATCCGTGGCTTCTTGGGGACAGGGATGATGGTGGAGGATTTGAGGCAGGACGGCATGTGGCATAGCTTAAGGGAGGTGTTAAAAATGTCTGTGAAGACAGGAGCCAGCTCTTTCGCACAGTATCTCAGGGTGGAGGGAGACACGCCGTCCGGACCGGGGGCCTTGCGCGGGTTCAGTCTGGAGAACTGTTCGAGCACGTCCTGCTCACTGATGACAAGGGCAGGGGGGGAGGTGGGGGGGGCGCCTTTGATGAAGTAGGGATCGTGGAGGCTGTGGAGCTGGAGGGAGGGGGGGAGTTGGACACAGATGACGGGGTGTCAAAACGGGCATAGTGTTGGGACAGTCTTTGACAAAGGGCTTTGTCATCCTGACCTTTAGGAGCCTGAGGCCGATAATTGGTGATTTGCCTCAGTCCTCTCCACACAGAAGCCGAGTCATTAGCAGTGAACTGCTGCTGGAGTCTCTCAGAATACACAGATTTAACTCTCCTCAGCTCTCTGTTCAACCGATATTTAACCTCTCTGTAGCAGCCCCTGTCTCCACTTTTCAACGCTGCTTCCTTCTCCTTCCTGATCTGTCTGAGCTTAGCTGTGAACCAGGGCTTATCATTAGAGTACCTCACCCTGGTGCGCGATGGAAGAATGTTCTCCTCACAAAAGTGGATATAAGAGTTCACAGTGTCCGTGTACTCATCCAGATCATGCGTGGCTCCTTTAAACATGCCCCAATCAGTTATTTCCATGCACGTTTCCAGCTTCTCCTCAGCTTCACTGGTCCGTTTCTTCGTAGTGCTCACAACAGGTTTAGTGAGCTTCAATCTCTGTCTGTATGTGGGAATGAGGTGGACCATCACGTGATCAGATAATCCGAGCGCAGCGCGGGGAACAGCGCGATATGCGTCTTTCACTGTGGTGTAACAGTGATCCAGCGTGTTTATTCCTCTGGTGGGGCATTTAATAAACTGTTTGTAGCGGGGGAGATCGTGGCTCAGATTGCTCTGGTTAAAGTCGCCAACCACAATAACCAGAGAGTCTGGAAAAATCCGCTCCGTGTGTTGGATGTGATCCGTGAGCACGCGCTGAGCTTCGCGCGTGTCCGCGTCAGGAGGGACGTACACAGCGGCGAGGATGAATGAGGCGAACTCCCGCGGGGAATAAAATGGCTTGCAGTTAATAAAAAGAAATTCCAGGGTGGGAGAACAGTGTTTGGAAATCACCGTTACATCAGAGCACCAGCTGCTGTTGATGTAAAAGCAGACTCCGCCTCCTGTGGTCTTGCCGGAGAGCTCTGTGTCACGATCAGCACGAAACAGCTGAAATCCCTCGAGGCGCAGCGCGCTGTCCGGTGTGTTTTCCCTGAGCCAGGTCTCGGTAAAACAGAGGGCAGCCGAGGAAGAGAGGTCCTTAAAATGCATCAGCAGTCTCAGTTCATCTACCTTGTTAGAGAGAGAGTTGGTATTGGACAGAAATATGCCAGGCAACGCCGTGCGCGTGCCTCTCCTGCGAAGCCGGACGAGAGCGCCCGCTCGTCTTCCTCTCTTTCGCCGTCTCACTTTTCGAGCCAAGCAATGAACCAGATCGGCGGCAGGAGCTAAAAAAACTGGGAGTAGGTCCGTGGGAGTGAAAGTCCTGATATTTAGAAGTTCTTCACGGGTATAAGAGCTCGCAGACACACAATTGACAAACAAAAACAAACAAAGGGCGCAGCGAAGCACCATGGCGACCACTGTGGGCGCCATCTTGCTTAGAACGCAGAACAGGCTGCATGTTTACCATTGTGTTGCATCATTTTTCCTTTTAACAACACACAGTAAGTGTTTAGGAACTGAGGACACTAACTGTTGAAGCTTTGTAGGTGGAATTCTTTCCCATTCTTGCTTGATGTATGACTTCAGTTGCTCAACAGTCCGGGGTCTCTGTTGTTGCATTTTACGCTTCATAATGCAACACGTATTTTGAATTAGAGACAGGCCTGGACTGCAGGCAGACTGGTCTAGTACCTGCACACTTTTATTACGAAGCCACACTGTTGTAATATGTGCAGAATGTGACTTGGCATTGTCTTGCTGAAACAAGCAGGGATGTAAATGAAAAGACGTTGCTTGGATAGCAGCATATGTTGCTGCAAAACCTGTGTGTACTGTCCAGCATTAATGGCGCCTTCACAGATATGCAAGTTACCCATGCCATGGACACTAACACCCTTCCATCCACCACAGATGCTGGCTTTTGAACTTACAGCTGATAACAATCTGGATGGTCATTTTTTTCTTTGGCCCGGAGGACACAACGTCTATAATTTCCAAAAACAATTTAAGATAGGGACTTGTCAAACCACAGCACACTTTTCCACTTTGTGTCAGTCCATCTCAGATGAGCTCGGAGGCCAGAGCAACCGGCAGCATTTCTGGGTGTTGTTGATACATGGCTTTCACTTTGCATGGTAGACTTTTAACTTGCACTTGTAGATGCAGTGACGAACTGTGTTAACTGACAATGGATTTCCGAAGTGTTCCTGAGCCCACATGGTAATATCCTTTACAGAATGATGTTGGTTTTTAATGCAGTGCCGCCTGAGGGATCAAAGGTCACGGGCATTCAATGTTGGTTTTTGGCCTTGCCACTTAACATGCAGAAATTTCTCCAGATTTCCTAAATCTTTTGATGATATTATATTATGGGATGATGAAATCCTTAAATTCCTTGCAGTTGTATGTTGAGAAACATTATTTTTAAACTGCTGGACTATTTGCAAAGTCAGTTGTTCACAAAGTAGTGAACCTTGTCCAGTCCTTGCTTGTGAACAACTGAGCTTTTATTGTGATGCTCCTTTTATACCCAGTCATGACACTCACCTGCTTCTAATTAACCTGTTCACCTGTGGAATGTTCCAAAAAGGTGTTTTTTGAGCATTCCTCAACTTTCCCAGTCTTTTCTCGCCCCTGTCCCAGCTTTTTTGGAACATATTGCGGGTATCAAATTCAACATGAGTGAATATTTGCAAAACACAATAAAGTTTATCAGTTTGAACATTGAATATCTTGTCTTTGTAGTGTATTCAATTGAATATAGGGTGAAAAGGATTTTTAAATCATTGTATTTTATTTTTGTTTACATTTTACACAACGTTCCAAGTCTGTTGGAATTGGCGTTGTAATTATTTTTAGGAATGATACTGCTTTTAATTATTTTTAATTATATTCATTTTAAGTATAACGGGTGAAAGTATAACATCTTGACTAATTATTAACTGTACAGAGTTACATTGTACCGAATTGTACCGGAGTGGTGACTCAGTTGGTAGAGCATCCGCCCCACACCCGGGAGGCAGGGGTTCAAATCCCGGCCGGGTCATGCCGAAGACCATATAAAAAAGTGGAACTTCCTGCCATCCAGCTTGGTGCTCAGCAATAATGGAATGGAGGAGGGAAATTTGTGGTGGCGCCTTGTATGGCAGCGGCCCTCTGATTCTACACTTGAGGTCTGTGTGATTAACACAGTAGATAGGTAAAACACAATCTCGTTCTACTGTACATGATTGGTTGTACAGTTGAATGACAATAAAGGGTGATTTAACACTCTTAAAATAAAATATACAGTAGAGCCATTTAGTGATAACTATATCAGAATAACAGCAAACTAGTTACACAAAACTCTTACAACTGGCCTGTAGCACTCATACATATTGTTAGCACCGGTACTTAAACAGATTGGTGAATGCCACAAGTTTATATATCATTTACTGAGAAATTGTCTCTATATGGCCCAAGGAGTCCCTGTGCTGGTTACTGTATAGCACTAATATAGCAGTTGTGGATTTACTTTGGATTACTAGTTGTCCATTTTTTCCCGTAAAGGAAGCCTCTTTCACTTCAAGGCCAATGGTGTGTCTCATCAAAGCTGGTGTATGCCACAGGTGCTTTGAGAGCCAAAGTCTTCTTTATTTAACATATCCAAAGATTACTGCATTTGGCATTGAATAAAAACATGTAAAAATCTCAGAAAAAGACAATGATGATAATGTTAATGGAAAGGGGATAAAAGTTGATGGAATGTCCGGTTATGGCTGCCACGTAGGACGGACGTGTCTCGCTCTGCTCTGCTCCTGGAGAAAAAAAATCGGCAAATAACTCTCTCATTTGGGACAGAACGTATCCCAGCATTTGGGCGAGGATATGTCGGCGAAGCCTAAGGCTGGAAAACCAGGAAAAGGAAAAAGCGAGCCGCCGAAACAGTCCAAATTAACGGACTTTCAGGTCTGTGACGCAGCAAACAAAACTCCATATATGGCGGAGGAGGCTGGCGGCGGTGCGATGTCTGCGGGGAATGGCGCAGATGCGCTGATGGCTGCCATGAGTTCAATGAGAGCGGACTTTTCCTCTAGATTTGATGGGATTATGACAGCGTTGGAAGGAATAAGAAAGGAATTGGGTGACTGTGTAGAACGAACGGCGCAGATGGAGCTCCGTCTCTCTAGTGCTGAAGATGACGTCACCCGTCTTCAATTAAAGGTGCACACTTTGGAAAAAAAAAAAAAATCTCTGGAAGATAATATTTTGGATTTGGAATCTCGGTCGAGACAGAATAATTTGAGGCTGGTGGGTCTTCCAGAGGAATCAGAAGGTCGGGACGTATGTTCCTTTTTGGAAAAGTGGATTCCGGAGGTGCTGGGCAGCGAGGAGTTGCAATCAGCAGTGGTTCTGGAAAAAGCACATCGTATTGGCCCACGGAGAGATAAGGGACCGCCGAGGACCTTAATTATGAAGTTTCTTAGCAACAGAGACAGGATGAAGATCTTCAACGCTGCACGTGCTAAAGGAGAGATTAAACACCAGGACCAGCAGGTGCGGTTCTACCCAGATTTGGCCACAGGAATCCAGCAATTGAGGAAGCAGTTTGATCCCATACGTAAGGAGCTGCGCAACCTTGGGATTCGTCATGGTGTAATCTATCCTGCGAGACTGCTGACCATGTATGAGGGCAGAACCCACATTTTCAAGACCCCAGAGGAGGCGCAGGAGTTCATCAAGAAGATCAAAGAAGAAGAAGAGACTGGTGGGAGCTAAGCATGAACAAAATATAAGGTAGAATAATTAAGCATTTGCACAGGCATCTGACTGACTTGAAGTAAATAGTAAGTTTACAAAATATAGATTGTATTATATATTAAAAAAACAAAACAAAAACAAAACAAAACAAAAAAAAAACTATGATGTACAAAGTTGTTAAAAATTTTGGAGTTAAGTTGGAAAACTACAGAGGAGAGTTAATGTTACGTCATTAAAAGCAGTAGAGTTAGGGTGATTGGGAGGATGAAGAAGGAGTGGCTTAGGCTGTTCCCCGTGGGTGTGGAACGGTCGATGGCTATATCGGGAGACAGAATTTTTCTTTTGATTTTGGGGGGTTTGCCACAAGTGTGGGAAGGGGAAATTTGTTTGTGTGTAGTTTGTAGGATGAATGTTCAACCACTCATGTTTTTGCTTCTCTGTATGAGCATGTTTACACTGCAAGGTAATCCTAAACTCTCTATTGATCATGGACCAAAGTGTTAATCTTAATTTAACTTCATGGAATTGCAGAGGTCTACAAAATTTAAAAAACTTAAACAAGTTATGAATAAAATAAAGGACATGGGTTCAAGAATTGTGTTTTTACAAGAAACTCATCTGATAGAGGAGGATGTTAAAAGAATTAGGAGTAGATGGCAGGGAAGTGTATTCACCTCTTCATTTTCATCCCGAGCCAGGGGAGTTATGACTCTCATACATAAATCAGTTCCTTTTCAGGTGAAAAATGTAATTGGAGACAAATTTGGAAGATATGTAATCATTCAAGGTTCTTTGCTATTAGAAAATATAAATCTTGTGAACTTATATGGTCCCAATATAGATGATCAGAAGTTCTTTGCTAATTTATTTCTCATCTTATCATCACTTACAGGGCAACATATAATAGCAGGGGATTTTAATTGTACATTGAATCCAGGTGTGGATAGATCAACAGGACTGGATTGTACGCACATTGGATGTAGGATGACTATTAATCATTTTATGAAAGAATTGAGATTGTTAGATATATGGAGAGAAATGAAACCACAAGTTAAAGCCTATTCTTGTTATTCCAGTACCTACAAGACATTCTCACGTATTGATTATTTTTTGATTTCCACAGAATTAAGGTCCAAGATTCAAAACTGCTTTTATGATAACATCGTGATTTCTGATCATGCACCCTGTTGTCTAATATATGTAGATAAAAAATTGACAAAGGAATCAGGTAGATGGCAATTTCAGCATAAATGGCTTCAGGATGAGGAATTTGTCAAGTATATAGAAAAACAGATAGACGAGTTCTTTGACATCAATACTACACAAACATCAGCATGTGTAAAGTGGGAGGCTTTCAAAGCTTTTATTAGGGGACATATTATTAGTTATACAGGATCAAAATCTAAGAAGACTCGAGAGGAGAGAGCTAAATTGGAACATAAAATAAAAAGTCTTCAGGAAAAAGTGTATGCAGGAAGTGACCCAAGGTTGGAGAATGAATTACTGATTTTGAGAGCTGAATACGACAAAAAATCAGCGAATAGAGCTGCCTCGAGTCTTCTAAGATTGAAACAATCTTTTTATGAACAAGGTGAAAAATCAGGAAAATTATTAGCATGGCAGATTAAACAATTGGAAATTAAAACACCAATTACCAGTATTATAAGTAACGGACAGGTAGTTATAGATCCTTTAGAAATTAATAGAGCCTTTAGAGATTACTATGAAAAATTATATGATACCAAAAATGAACCTGATTTAACAAAACTAAATGGGTTTTTGAACGAACTATCTATACCGTGTATTCCAAATGAAAACAGGGAGATATTGGAGTCTAAAATTAGTCAAGAAGAAGTTGGGCTAGCCATTGATAATATGAAATCAGGAAAAAGTGCAGGACCAGATGGTCTTCCAGTTGACCTTTATAAAAAATTTAAGAATAAATTAATCAAACCTTTTTTGGAAATGGTTTTAGAAGCATTTCAAAATAATAATTTACCATCATACATAAATAATGCCTTAATTATACTGCTGCCAAAACCAGGTAAGCCCTCTAATAAATGTGAAAATATGAGACCAATAAGCCTATTAAACGCCGACCTTAAGATAATCTGTAAAATTTTAGCAAGACGAATACAAGAAATTTTACCAAATATTATTAATCGAGATCAGAATGGCTTTATAAAGGGTAGACAAGGCTTCCATAATGTAAGAAGACTATTTAATATTATTTATTTTAATAAAGAAGCACCGGATACAGCTCTCCTATCATTGGACGCCGAAAAGGCCTTTGATAGAGTTGAATGGCCCTTTCTTTTTGAAGTCCTACAAAGGTTTGGACTTGGAAATAATTTCATAAAATGGGTTCAAATAATATACAATAATGCTACAGCAGAAATCCTAACAAATAACAATATTTCAAAACCAATAAAAATCAATAGAGGATGTCGACAAGGCTGTCCACTTTCACCTTTACTGTTTACTATGGCAATTGAACCTTTAGCGATAGCGATACGTTTACATTCACAAATATATGGAATTAAAGTTGGACCAACAGAACATAAAATCTCCCTGTACGCCGATGATATAATTTTGTTTATGTGGAATCTAAAAAATCAATTCCAACCTTGTTGAATTTAATAAAGAATTTTGGGGAAATATCAGGATATAAAATAAATAAAACTAAATCTTCAATATTAATGCTAAATGAGACCCAGAGAAATTACCCAGCCCCTGAGGTAAATCAATTCAATGTTGTAAATCAGTTTAAATATTTAGGAATCCAAATTATGCCTAAGCTAGAATCAGTCGCCAGTGTCAACTATGAAGCCTTAATGTCAGATATCAATGAGTTAACTCAGAGATGGATGTCACTACCAATGTCGATGATCGGGAGAATCAATATACTTAAAAGTAATATTTTACCTAAAATACTTTATTTATTTCAATACATTCCCTTATCACCACCTTTAGATCTATTCTCAAGAATAAAAAAAAAGTTAGTGGAATTTATATGGAACAACAGGAGGGCTAGATTACGTTTGTCTTTATTATATTTACCATTTGATCGTGGAGGTCTGAAATGTCCAAATTTTATGTTGTATTATTGGTCGGCACAACTGAGGTCTATGACATATTATTTTTCATCAAATGATCTCCCTCACTGGACTGAAATGGAATCATACAATTTACCTTTACCTCTTCCCATATTCATATACTCAGATTCGGCAAAAAAATTACAAAAACAAGTTAAAAATCCATTGTAAAGCATATGATCAAAATATGGTGTGAAGCTAAAAACTATTTAAAAGAACCACAGTTATTGTCACAATTTAGTCCAATATGGGGTAATCAATATTTTAAACCAGGGAGAGCGGACGCTGTATTTAAAGTATGGAATTTAAAAGGGATACAAAAGATTCAGGATTTATATTTGCCATGTGCAGACAACATAATGTCTTTTGAAGAGCTGAGGATCAAATTTAATCTCAATAGAACACATTTTTTTAAATATCTTCAACTTAGAAACTTTATTCGATCAAATCAAAATAAAGCTCTCACTCGACCTATTTATTCATCCTTGGAAAAAATGATGATGAAAGATAGTAAAAGAAAGGGTATTATTTCAGAGTTTTATAACTCATTGACACTATCTTCAAGTGAAAATTCACTGAAAAGATTAAACTACTGGAAAGAAGATCTGCAAATTGAAATTTCAGAGGAACAATGGGAATTGGCTTGTACAGAAGCTCAAACCAAATCAATAAATGCACGCCTTAAATTGATACATTTCAAATGGTTAATGCGGATGTATGTTACACCGGAGGAGTTAAATAGATATAACAAAAATATACCAGATACATGCACAAAATGCATGGAAAGTAAAGGAACCCTATTTCATTGTTTATGGGAATGTAGATTAATAAGAATGTTTTGGGAGGAGGTGAGGGTAACAATTGAAAAAATAATCTCAAAACAAATCATATTGAATCCTAAACTGTTTTTGTTGGGTCTGTACCCAGAAAAGCATAATTTCAATAAAAGTGAAAGAACATTCATAGACCTCAGTTTGCTTAATGCCAAAAAATGTATTGCACTATTATGGAAAAAGACTCATAGACCAGATGTGACTCAGTGGTTAAGACAGATGTTAACAAACCTTCCATTAGAAAGAATAACATATATACTGAAATCAAAGGAAATTGTGTTTGAGAATATATGGAGACCTTTTATTGATTATGTAAAAAATTTAAACATAACTCTTGAAGAAGAAGGTGAATGATGTGTGTGGACCTTGTAAATTCCAAACTGGTGAACATAATATGTATACTAATGTATTGGATTGTCTAGACTAAACAGAGGAGCATTGTTGAAGACTTGATTTTGTTGGTGGTTGTTGGTGTTTTTAGGGCATTTTTTTTTTTTTTTTGTAGTACTTTAGTGTTAGTGTTTGATTGTTTGTATCATGTTTGTTAAAAAAAAAAAAGGTTCAATAAAGATATTGTGGAAAAAAAAAAAGTTGATGGAATAACATGTAAGAGGATCTTCTCCCTTATTTTCTTCATATAATGTAATGTAACAATGGTGAATGCTCACATGGCCAAAGTTTCAAATAACAAGGTCATATGCACACGTATTTTCATAAACCCTGAGCTCAGCAGTTTTCCTCCAGTTAGCTTCAAGCAAGGGTGGTGTTAAAGGTGAGGAGCTAAAATGACCTGTGTGACACATTGGATGAAGGGTAGTATCAGTCGGGGATTTTTTTTTCTTCAGCTGTGACTCGTTAAGAACATCAGCTGATTCACAATAACGATTTTGTGTCAACAGTAGGCCTTCTTTAATGAAATCTATAACAAAGTTGGCATTGTTGAAGTTAAAACGACCTATATTCAATGAATGCTTTGATTGTGTTCAAGAATTTTGGACTACAAGTTTACTATTTCAAACTTAAACCTCTCATGTCTTGGAGCCCTAGACAGAATCTTTATATATTCAACATCTCTTTCTCATTACCACTGAACTAAACCCTCACTGTCGCTTTTTTGTCTCTGGATGCTGTGACTTGATGACCTGCCTGGTCCAACGAGCCGTGACTCATGATCTGTCTCCAGCCTGCCAGGTGATTTGTGAATATGGAACAATGTGTGAACTATTGAGCAGAGGCACGAATCATCTGCTAAGATGGGCTTTACTACAGATTATGTCTGTGACCGTGGCTTATAGATTATGGATAGCTTTAGCTTTATTTGGTCAGTTCAGAGGCACATGAGCAAGACCTCAGAAGTGAGCACGCATGAGTACAGTTCCTCTTGTTTACGCAATACCTAGAGAATGTTTTCCACAGCATTATTTTCCTTGAAGCGAGAGGTGCTATCAGTATTAACCTTATCAGTAATCATTGTGAAAGTGGGTTAGATACACAGTATGTCTGTTAAATCGTAGTTGAAGTAAACTGCTATATGATGGTTGTGTCAGGAAAAGCCAGAAACAAACTCACTTGGGCCAGATAGCATACAAGAAGTTAAAAGATGCAGATAAAAAAGGGCAGCCATAGAGTGGATTTAAAGTCAAAGAAGAGCGTGCATCTGCCCTGTGATAAGCAGTATGTGTTGGATTTGACAATTTCCACAGGTTTATCTTTCCAGAGGAGTTGCCAGGTCCAGCATGTACTGTAGCATTTGCAGGAAATGCTCTGCTGCCTGCTAATTTCCTCTTGATTGTCTGCAACAGTCTGCCAGCCAGCACCCTGTGATTGGAAATTGTGGCAGGGCACATGAAGGATGGTGGAATCAGATTAATATGATTGTGTGAGCTTGCCCTTTACTATTTTTATGCCAGCAGACGCTATTAAAAATTTGATTTGCCGCTAACTGGGAGCCGGTGACAGGTTCAGAATGTGTATGATGTGATTAAGGTTGTATGTTTTATGATAAGAAAATTAAAAAAAAAATAGATGGGTAAAAATCTTTTTAAAAAGTAAGCAGTAACAAAAACTGACAAGCTGATTTTTTAATACAGCTGAATATTGTTGCTTTATGTGACTTTACACCTTTACACCATCCATCCATCCATCTTCTGCCACTTATCCGGGGGTCCTGGTTGCCGGTTCATACGGCACCATGATCCCCCTGATCCCTTCTGTACGTGGTGAGCCCACTGGAAGGTGGACCCATGTGGTTCATTGTGTATACTGGATCCTTGCTGTAACTTTTTCATTGGGATCCACTGGGCCACCAGTTTGCCCTACAAGAGGCAAGTTGCCCCCGACAACATACTGTAGCTCCTGGGATCTTTAGGGCTTACAGATCCCTCCAGAATGATAAGGTGGTGGTGATTCACAGTGGAGATGTAAATTAAGCTGTCTATTACATTAAATTATTTTGAAAATTAATGTATTTTGCCTATTCTAAACAATCTGAATAATTAATAACTATAGCAATTTAAATATAATCAAACTGATGCAAACACTTAATAATAAACTATGCCACAATTCATTTCTAGTTCATCGTAGCAAAGGTGAAACTAGCTCATGCCATGGTGTTGCACCTATCTGTCTGTCCCCATTTCATGGTAATCGCTGCTCCTCTGAGGCAATTGCCGCGATGCTCGCCAAACTCACTCACAGTGATCCTCAGGTGGGTTAGCTTCTGGACTGCTCTAAAGATCAAGGTAGAGGTCAAAGGTCACAGCCTATGAGTATGTATCAGTTCAACTCTCAGCAGACACTGGCAATATAAGATAAGATAAGATAAGATAAGATAAGCCTTTATTAGTCCCACAACGGGGAAATTCCAGGATTGCAACAGCACAGGGATAGCAACACTCAGAGCAACAATCAGAAGGCAAGAAAAAAACAAGCAAGCAAGAGCAGCTAATATACATATGTACATATTACTATAAAATATATATATACACACAGACACACAGTGCAGAGCATTGTAGCTGGATGGAATAAATATATGAATATATAAACACACAGTGCAGAGCATTGTAGCTAGATGGAATAAATATGTAAATATATAAACACCCACAGTACGGAGCATTGCAGCTAGGTGGAATAAATATGCAAGTATATAAACACACACAGTGCGGAGCAATGTAGCTAGATGGAATAATATGTAGATATATAAAAACACAGTGCGGAGCATTGTAGCTAGATGGAATAAATATATAGATATATAAATATAAACACACCCAGTGCTGAGCATTGTAGCTAGATGGAATAAATATGTAAATATATAAACACACACAGTGCAGAGCATTGTTGCTAGATGGGATGAAACAGCATAACCGTCTACTTAGTTATCCTACATGGTATGATTATGTGCCCATACATATTCTCATCCGCCATAGTGACCGGTATTTTCCTAGTTGTATGCCGGAGGGGACCATTGTGTAAGTCTATTGCATCTTTTTGCATTCAAAAAAACTATTAGTTTGTTACGTCTTTTTGCTATCTCTGCGAGCAGCCCTGCTTAGGTTGTACAGTCTGAATATCCATGTATATATAGAAATGAAGGCTCTTGATCACTTCGTAGTGGTTTTATCACACTGGAATGAGCTACTGACTGTCTGGTTTTGAGTGTTTGTTGATGCCACCCATTAGTGATTGGTAAGTGTTATACCTGTGCAGGGGTGGAGATCATTGAGAGATCGTTGAGAGATCTAGCCAATTTTTGATCTATCAGTCATCTTCAGTGATCTCCATAGTTGCCATGATCTCAAAGTTTTGACACAAGGATCTCCCAAATGATCCCAAAGATCAAAAATTGGCCCAATCGCTCAGCGATCTCCGTGGTGTGTAAAGGGGCCCTTACTGATGAGTAGCTTCTCTGTGCAGAAATTCAGCACAGAAGTGTTTTAAGTCACAACCGAAAGAAGCGACAAACAAACAAACAAAAATAATAGATTTGCTGAATAAGTGCAAAAACTGAAATGTGACTATCATGTGTTTTGTCGGTGAAAGTTCAAAAGATGATTGTCTGCTTACATCCTGCTGTCTCCACAAATGGCGTCTCCTGTGGTTATTTGTTTATTGTCAAGTGCTCCCATATACATACACATTAAGGGACGCACGCACTCGCACATGCAAAAAGATGTACACATTCGCACAATGCCAAACAATCCAATTAGCTGCTGCCTCGTCAATTGGGGTAATTACCCAGAGACTATTAAGTCGTTTTCTCCCTGTGCACTATCGCAACTGTAATTATGGCAAAGCAACAATGATGTGCAACTCCAGTCTGCTGTCATTGAATCGCAGTGACATGATGTCAGTAAAATGGCTGAGGGAGTGCTGCGAGGGAAGGGAATCACTTTGTATAATGTTACTATAGAAGCAGCTTTGTGTAAAAGAAGAAGAGAGACTGTTCACCAAGGGAGCCCAGAGTCACCGTCTAAGCCTTCATAAACATACCTCATAATCAAAGGCAGAATATCAAGTGATCCATCTTTTCTGCTCTGTAAACGGCTGACATTTTCCCTTTATTAAAGCTGTGAGACGAGACACTGGATTTAAACTATGACATGACATGATCAATGACTCCATTGTACTCAGCTGGAGGGTGCTTTATTAAAAAGGGGTACTGTCCTGTTCTAGGACGATTTCTTCGTACTCGGAGGACAATTTCCCCATTGGAATCTGGGTTGTGGATATTGAGACAAAAATGTGACCTTTTTTAATTCTTTGCATTGTGAATATACAGAATAGAGCTGAGTAATGCTTTGGGACTGGCAGCGAGATGGGGAGAAGCAGAAACAGAGAGCTTGCCTTTATTGCTGTACCACAGGGTGATGAGCGAGACATATTGCGTAAATGTGTGTTGCGTATTAGATCACAATGGGGGAAAAAAAAATTGCTCTTTGTTCAAATGAGCATGGTATGGAGTAGCAGAGCCCGTTGAGACTGCCATCAGTGTGCCTGCACAGCCACATGAGATGCTATTCACCATTGTTATAATAAAGCACCACACTGATGAAGACTCATGAATGCAAGTTGCATCCAGAGCTAAAGCAGTCACAGATGACGCACTGCCATGCACTGATGCAAGAAAAAAAATGACTCTGTCTTTAATTAATCCTTGTTCGAATCAAGATGAAGAATTAATACTCTAGAGGAGATGAGGCGTACATGATACAGTGCTTCATAGCAGGGTATCAAAGCATCTGGCATGATCTTATCGGTGGGCAAAGAGCTAAACTCTTCAGGAACGTCAGTGAGAATAACTGGGGCCAGTTGACTGTAGATGTAAAGGTGAGGGTAAAACGGAGCAAGTGAATCAGCAGCATGGGCACATTTCACACCTGATTTAACATTCATGCAGAAGCTGAGAGGAAGGGAAAGGAAGCAGGTTGACAAGAGTCAGACAAACAGTAGTTCGAGTGTGTGCTGCAGTCCTAATTTCAGCTTTGTCTTTCTGTACATCAAATGTTTTATGTTATTAAAGGGACAGTATGTTATCTTGACAACTAGGGTTTTAAAGCACCACTATGCCAAGTTTCCAATTTAAAATAATGCTTCCAAAACTAATTTGATGCTACATCAACCTTTGACCAGGTGAGTGCTACGTCCACCACAGCCTGAATGGGCCCACATTGCCTGCAACAGCACTATGTAATGTTGTTTGGGTGGGAAAACTGCTGCTTACCATCACTGTGATGACGATGAGACGGGTGGACCACGTAGAAGGAAGATAACCGCAAACACAGTGAAGGAAACTCGCAACAGGTTTGCGACAAAGAAAGTCAAGGTGTTAGAATGGTCCGTTCACTCACCTGACTTAAAACCAGTTGAAAATTTGTGGAAAGAGCTAACGATCAGGACTCACGAGAGGGCTGCTGGAATGTTCAGGATTTAAAGGCAGTTTGTTTAGATGAATGGGTCAGACTCCCACGTGGGCACTGCAGGAGATTAGCTCCTCATACAGGAGGGATGTTGGAGCTGTCATTGCCAACAAAGGCTTCTCCACAAAGTATTAACATTCAACTACCATGTTCAACACTTTTTCCTGTTTCATTTCACTTACTGACAGATAACTTAATCTCTGGACTTAATTTTTTTTTTATATGTGTGAATTTCTTGAGTCAATAATACTCCCTTTACACGGGGGTGGAGATCATTGAGAGATCATTGGCAGATTGCGATCTATCAATGATCTTCAGTGATCTCCACAGTTGCCACACTGTCCTTAAAGTTTTGACTCAGCAAGACACACAGGGATCTCCCAAGTGATCCCAGAGATCAGAAATTGTCCCAGTCTCTCAGTGATCTCCATGCTGTGTAAAGGCGCCCTCATAATATCTGGTGAAAATTTCATGTGACCAGCCTCATGGGAGAAGAACATGTACTGACGAAAACATGTCGATGGGTCAGGACTTCTTTCTCCTTTAAACACATACTGCCGCAGGCCATCCCCTCTCCCAGCATGGACGCTTTCTTGAGAATGAAGCAGGGCTGAAAGTTTAATTAACAGCCAAGAGGGCTGACATGATGACCTCATACACCTGCTTGTTATCTGCTCAGTTGGTGCCAAAATTAACTTCTTCTCTCCACTTCTACTTTCTTTCTTTTGTCTCCAAGCACATCTGGACCTCACGGGCTCCTAAACCTCTTAACTCTTGTCTGCTTCACCCATTCCTTCCATCTTCTGCTTTCAGTTCAGAAGACTGTCAGCAACCCAAACACATAAGCTCTCTCTCTCTCCCTCTTGATTTCCTTGTCTCCAGCCGGGGACTTGTGAAGAAAAAAAACAGATTATGTATTTTTATCGCTCTTTTTCACTGCCTCGTTCTCTCCCTTGTCTGGTGGAGACTCAGGTGGGCATGAGGAGTATTAATAGCTTCCCTCGTTGGTGACGTCAGCTGAAGTCACACGTGCGCCTCTTAGCGCTCAGATGGTGTTTCATGTTAGGTGCACCGCTCTCAGCGGTTCTTTAGTGAGTGCTGTAAAGCACTTGTCACTGTGAAGCTGGAAAAAACTCTTTTTTTCCTGCTTTTCTGCCGATTTGCCACTATTATTCTTTGCTTTTTCCTGTTTCCTGTTTGCCTTTGTCATATCTGTTGCTAACCTGCCTCACTGCTCTTTCACCTCACCATATCATTCTTTAACGTGACTTTCAGATGATATTTCACTCTCCCTTGTTTCTCTGTTTATCAGCATGTATCCATGGGACTAATCTCCCTCGCTTGCTCCCTTCCTTCACTGAAAAAGGCCTGTATACGCTGCCTGAAAGCTTTGTGGGGTCCTAAACGCTAAATGCCAGTCTGTCTCTGCCAGGCGCCCGCTTAATGCTGGTCTCCTTGGTGATGAGTCCAGCAATCAGGCCGCTCAGCACCAGACACTGAGGGGTTTTGTGATGGAGCGTTCATGTCTGTGTGACTGTGTGTGTTGTTTCTGTCAGTGTACAGTAGATGTTTGTGTGTGTGTGTGTGTGTTGTTTTGCCCCCCCTCTGTGTAAAGATGTGCACTGTATGTAAGGGAGGGAGAGATAGCAGGGGCCACTGCGACATGACATGCATTCGCTTTGCTTATTACCAATGCGAATGCTTCGTGTTTCCTGTCAACATGCGTCGGCCAAACAAGGGGGCCATGGGGCTGGCACTTCTCCATGAACGTGTCGGCCAGGCCCCGCCGTGGGGCCGTTCTCCGCTGGCGCAGCTCGCCAGGAGTTTGGCTCGGCAGACGTTGCCGCTGGCCCCGTCTCAATGCCGTCCATCTGCACTGGTATCTCGGCAGACGCAGGAATCAGTTTGTGGGAATGAGGTGGAAGGAGTCCATTAAGAAGCATTTAATGACCGATGCAGAGGGAGGGGCTGGCCGTGGCTCGGAGGCGCTGTCAGCACGTCCTTGGATGAGGGTTTGGGTTCAAGGCTGGACAATTTTTGTCAGTGTTTGACTATAATGGGGTTGCATGTGTCAAAGAATGGAGTGAATGGGTGAATGATGGCAGCAGCGCTCTAGTATTAGACTACTTGTTGCAAGTTTGTAGACATTTTAACACAGTTCTGCCTAGTATGATTGTATTATACTATATTGTATTATACCGATTGTTTTATACCGGAACAGTTGATCCGGAATCTCTTGTATACACTACTGCACCTACGGACATTATGTACATTATTTGTATATTATTTGTATAGTTAGTTAGTTTTTTCAAGTATGTTTCAGGGATGCGTAAATGGATGTGGTGGGGGGTGAAGATATGTGTGAGTGTGTCTTAAATCATGTTCTTCTACTTATATGGATGCCGAGAGAAACACAATTTCATCTTGCCTGCACTACTGTTGTATGTACAGCAATATGACAATAAAGGTTGATTTGATTTGATTTGAGAAATGCAGATTAGTGTTCAGCTTTTGACTAAAACAACCCCATCTCTCATAAAAGGCAGTCTTCTGTGTTATAATAGAGGATGTAGAAATTGCGTTGGTACAGTTGAGTGCTCACATTTGAGGTTGACAATAGTTTCAATTCTGTGGTTTAGTAAGTATAACTACTTGTTTACTAATAAAATTAAGGTAAGGACACTTGATAGTCTTTGTCTTTGTGTTCTGCATGCACTTGATTTTTTTTTTTAACATCAAACTCCATGCATAATTCGTAAACAAAATCTAAAAAAAAATACTTCATCCTGCAATGATAAATAAGAGAAAAATAATTAATAAATTTTGGATCTGTTCCTTGATTTTGATCCCACTTCAAAATCTCACAAGCTCTTCTGTGGGCCAAGCTCCACCCTTCCTCCAAATTTCTCTGAAATTGGGTCAGTAAGCAAACAGCGCCAAAAACACAACTTCTGTAGTGGAGATAGCAATAAAAAAAAAAGAACAAATAAAAGCATAAATATTTAAGTGTTTCTAACCTCCAGAATCAACTGGTCAGTCTACATGCAAATATCCAGATTACTGATGGCTGTGTTGCGGAGTTGACTGTTGAGTGATAAGATGTGTAATGGAGATTTGCAGTTGATTTTTGACTTGCACATGATCGTGGGGTGCACTGTACTGACAAAAGTATTAGGCCACACCTTTCAATCATTGAATTCACTGGCTTCATTCATGGACAGTTCTGTGCTCTTGGCGAAGCCTCTTTTCTGGTCCAGCATTACTGTGCTGTAGTGCACAAAGCAAGGTCCATTAATGTGGGTCCCTTTGTCGGTTAGTAATACAAAGATACTGCAATCTTTCTGTAATACCTTCTTCACACTAGGATGACAATCATTGAGAGATCACTGCAAGATGAACAATGTCTATCTATCTTTCTTAGTGATCCCTAAGCTCTCACAATGATCTTCAATGATCTCCACAGTCCTCAGAGTTCTGACTCAGTACGAACCAATCTCTCAACGATAACCAAAGGGAAGCAATTTCTCAACAAACTCTCAAGGAGCACTCAATGATCTCATCAATCTCTCAACAATTTCTCAATGATCTCCACTGCGGTTTTCTCTATTGAGCTTTCATTGAATGTTCAGCAATCCCTCATTGATCTCTCAGCTACTTCTACCTTTGGGGTGGAATAATTTGGAGCTCATTGAAAGATCGCTGAGAGATCATTGGGAGATCTATGAGATCGTTGAGTGGTCAAGGAAGGCTCAAGAAGCACTCAAAGATCACATCTCCCAATGATCTCTCCAATCTTTAAATGAATGCCAATTTTTTTTTTCCACCCTGAAGGCAGAGATGTTTGAGGGATCATTGAGACATCATGGTGATTGCTGAAGGATCATTGAAAGATCATTGAGAGATTGGGCCAAATTTTTAATTTCTCAGTGGTCTCTCTCCATGATGTGTAAAGGGGCCCTAAACATTTAATGTTGTAATCTTTGTTCATTTGCAGTTTGTTGTTTGCATACAAAAGGATGGTTCTCCTTCCTGACATAAGAGTTAACCCCTACTGACTCTCTGCTGTCTTTAAGGTCTAAGGCTGGTAGTTCATTCTAAGCATTAGAAACAGGTATTTGTTTAATACTGTTCAATTTAACTTGGCTGTCACTTTCCATTATGTTGAGCCAGAATATTGCCAAGACAGTTACACAGTTCCTCAGTGGAACTGCCACCAATAACTATTTGAGCTTCTGGATTTGCAGTAGTGTCACAACTTGGGAGGTCTCCAACAAGAATATTTTAATTGAAATTTAATTGCCTCCCAAAAGAGTAAATGCAGCCAAAAAACAAAACAAACAAAATACACTAGGGATCATTCTGCCTTAATCATTTCCCAAGAGGAGTTAATAGTCATGTGCTGGAGGACTTTTCACTTAATCCAAATCTGCAGTTTTCATTACACTCATCAGCATGGTAATGCGTTCCAACAAGTCTCCCTACATTTCCATGGGTATCTAGCTGCTGTTGGGCTATTGATTAGACTGACAGAGAGTAATTCTTGGACACACAGGAGCAGAGTTAGAGGTCAGCCCTGTGGTCTGCGCTACCAAATCTCACTGGGACCAATTTAAAAGGTGTAAGAGCCAAAGGGTTCAGCAACACAACACATAGTTTTCATGCAAACCAAAGATGTTGTAAAGCTGTGCAAGGATCTGGTTGTGTGTGTGTGTGTGTGTGCATGCGGGTGTGTGTAAGGTTTTTATGCATGCTTCTTCATGCATGTAAGTATTCTGTTCTAAAATGCTGGTGCAAGCAACATTAAGGTGCTCTGGTTTGCATCTGTGAGCAATTGCATGTGGCTCACGCAACCCTATTAGGCATAAATGAGTAGTTGAATAACACCTAGAAAGATTGTGTGGATGAGCATATTTTAGACAGATTCAGTAATCCAGAAAATGGCTTCACTGTGACTAAGGATTCATATTTTATGGAATATGAACTCAGGTGGAGACAAAGATGGGGCCTGAAAGGCTTTTGAGGAAATTATTACCCTCAACCTCAGAGATAGGGTGAGGAGCTCAGTCATCCGGGAGAGGCTCAGAGTAGAACCGCTGCTCCTCCACATTGAAAGCAGCCAATTGAGGTGGTATGGGCATCTGATTAGGATGCCTCCTGGATGCCTCCCACTTGAGGTGTTTCAGGCACGTCCCACTGGGAGGAGACCCCGGGGCAGACCCAGGACTCGGTGGAGAGACTATGTCTCCCAGCTGGTCTGGGAACGCCTTGGTATCCTCTCTGAAGAGCTGGAGCAGGTGGCTGGGGAGAGGGAAGTCTGGGCTTCTCTGCTTGAACTGCTGCCTCCGTGACCCGGACCTCCGGAAAAGCGGTAGAAGATGGATGGATGGATGGATGGATATTACCCCAAAAAGCAAAAGACAAACTGAAAAGAGACTGTCCTCCAAAGGAAATGAACCATATACAGTGGTATGAAAAAGAGTGTGCCCCCTTCCTGATTTCTCATTTTTTTGTATGTTTGTCACACTTAAATGTTTCAGATCATCAAACAAATTTAAATATTAGACAAAGATAACACAAGTAAACACAAAATGCAGTTTTTAAATGAAGGTGTTTATTTTTAAGGGAGAAAAAATCCAAACCCACATGGCCCTGTGTGAAAAAGTGATTGCTCCCTAAACCTAATAACTGGTTGGGCCACCCTTAGCAGCAACAACTGCAATCAAGCATTTGCAGTAACTGGCAATGAGTCTTTTACAGTGCTGTGGAGGAATTTTGGCCCACTCATCTTTGCAGAATTGTTGTAATTCAGCCACATTGGAGGGTTTTCGAGCATAAACTGCCTTTTAAGGTCGTGCCACAGCATCTCAATCGGATTCAGGTCAGGACTTTGACTAGGCCACTCCAAAGTCTTGATTTTGTTTTTCTTAAGCCATTTAGAGGTGGACGTACTGGTGTGTTTTGGATCATTGTCCTGCTGCAGAACCCAAGTGCGCTTCAGCTTGAGGTCATGAACAGATGGCCGGGCATTGTCTTTCAGGATTTTTTGGTAGACAGCAGAATTCATGCTTCCATTTACCACAACAAGTCTTCCAGCTTCTGAAGCAGCAAAACAGTCCCAGACCATCACACTACCACTACCATATTTTACTGTTGGTATGATGCTCCTTTTCTGAAATGCTGTGTTACTTTTACACCGAATGACACAAACCTTCCAAAAAGCTCAACTTTTGTCTCGTCAGTCCACAGAGTATTTTCCCAAAAGTCTTGGGGATCATCAAGATGTTTTCTGGTAAAACTGAGACAAGCCTTTATGTTCTTTTTGCTCAGCAGTGGTTTTCATCTTGGAACTCTGCCATGCAGGCCATTTTTGCCCAGTCTCTTGCTTATGGTGGAGTCATGAACTCTGACCTTAACTGAGGCAAGTGAGAGTTCAGTTCTTTTGATGTTGTTGTGGGGTCTTTTGTGACCTCTTGGATGAGTCGCCGCTGCACTCTTGGGGTAATTTTGGTTGGCCAGCCCCTCCTGGGAAGGTTCAGTACTGTTCCATGTTTTTGCCATTTGTGGATAATGGCTCTCACTGTGGTTTGCCGGAGTCCCAAAGCTTTAGAAATGGCTTTATTGTCATATCCGGCTCTAGGGAGCCGGGCAATCAGAGCCAGGGGCAAGCCAGTGAGTCGTGATATTTTATTCAGGGTAAAGGGGAAGGGATGAGGAGAGCACAGACACTCATACAGACGTACATTCTCAGGCTGCACAGCGCAGGGGTAGGTAGCTCGTACCGGACGTGGGGGTAACAAGACGTGCATACTCACAGCGGGATACAAACACCGGAATGCTGCAAGGGGAGTTGAGGCTGACACCAGACGAAGGGGCTTCAGCCTAGCAGTGCTTATGTCGCAGCCCCGAATGATCGAAGCTGCTCCTCTTTATACTCATTAACAGCGCCCCAGCTGATGAGGATTAATTGGCCCCAGCCGTCCCGTGACACTGACAGCTGGGAACCAGCTGAGGCACTGCCCAATGAGAGGCAGGGATAAAAGGAGCATGGGCTGAGCGCCGAGCCGGCATCTCACCCCATGGTGACAGAGCCTCCCCCTCACGGTCGGGCTCCCGAACGACCAGGAACATCCCAGCCCCCCCCCCCCCCCCCTCCCCACCTAGGGTGGGCGGAAGGGAGGCAGGACCGGAGGGGAAGATGCAAAGGGAAGGACAAAAAAAAAAAAACAATAGACCAATGTAGGGCAGCAGGGCAGAGAAAAAAAACCCAAATACAATACCCTACAACACAGGGAAAAGGATTAACCCAGAGCACAGTTAGGGAGAAAACTGAGTTAGGACACAGGTAGGGAAAATACCAAATATGACTACAGACAGCATACAACTAACGTGTAGATTGGGGCAAAAAAAGAAAACCCAAAACCCACCAAAAAGGTGGCAGGAATGAATAAAGCAATCAGAGTATAGTTAAGGGGAACAAAACACACTACTCCATAATGCACCAACAAGACAAAGGTCAGGACAAAAAATGATGAAAAACGCTGTGCATGGATACTAAAGAAAACAAAACACACAGCACTGAATATATAAAAGATCACCTAAAGAAACAGAGGTGACAAGGACAAATGGGTAATAATGAAGTACAGTTAAGTGGGAATGAAACATTACTTCAAACAATAACAAACACAGTCAATGTTAAAGTCGGGGCTAGGGAAGGCCCCCCACGAGGATAATAAGACAGAATGGGGTGATCACAGAGTATGGTTGAACAGGAAACCACACGCATACTCCATGATGCACCGACGAGGCCAAGGCTAAGGTAAGGATGAATGAAAACGCTGAGTAAAGATAAGAAAATGCAATACACAGCGCGATACATAAGGTGAGTCACCAAGAGGAAAAAAAGGTGACAGGGTAACAGGATAACAATACGATAAAAATGCTGAGTATGGTTAAAAAAAAAACACACAGCACAAAAACATATATTCCCCTAATGGACAAAGAAACTACACCCGAGTGACTTCAATAATAATAAAAGAAGTAAAGGACACCCGAGAAGACGGCAGGCAGAGTCCAAAACGGCCGGAATTGTTCTGGTAATCTCCCCGCCCATTGTCCAGTTGGCAACCCGGGGAAGAGAAATGTTCGGACGGCGAACTCTGGGCCCAGATCCCAGGAATCCAGTCCAACGGCTGCCGAACCAGGCCGCCCAAAGGCAACACAGACCAGTGGGGGGAAACCAGATCGCCGAACCGAAAGTTTTGCGGGTCGGGTCGTCGACCGCATCACTCAACCACCAGGACCGTTGAGACGGACGAAGGGTCAGAGCGGATCCCGGTGGAAGAGGCTCAGGGGAGAGCCGATGACGAGGGCGGCGGGCCTCAGGGAAACGGCCACCTCCTCACCGGACCTGGACAACACTGGGGCAGCACCCACGTCGGACCCCGATCGGGCCTCAGGCGAACCCACGTTGGACCCCGATTGGGTCTCGGGCGAACCCACGTTGGACACTGCACCAGAACCGACCTCCAACGTTGAACCCGGACCCTCCAGCACCACGAGGAACAGCAACTCCTCGCCGGTGACCCTGGAAGAAGGCTCAAAAGAGGAAAACAGAACCGGGATCAGGATCACCGGCAGCGCCAGAACCCGGCGAGACGAGCTCAGACGCAGCGGACGGCTGCACCCTGCTCGTCTCCCCTGGAGATAGGCTGAAGTGCTCAAGGATAAAAAGAGAGAAAAGAAAGGAGAGCACTCGCCTGATCTCGGGTTCTGACGCCGTCCAGGACTGCGAAGATCCAGGATCCGTCGTCAGGAGGTCGTTGTCAGGCTCCCATCTAGCCGCGTCGGGCCCCGCAGCCAGCACGATGGTCAGCGCAGCTTGAGATCCCTCCAGCTCAGGTGACCCCGCCGACGACCCACTCGGCGTGAAGCCAGAAGAATCTCGTCCCGCTGGACCGAACCGCTCCTCCGTGGAGACCCGGGGACGCTCAGTCGTCGGCGTAGACTCCACGCAGCAGTCAGTCCCCCTCCTCCGTCCGCAATGTAGCTGCGGAACCACAGGCCCTCTCCATATCCCACCACGTTGACCCGGAGCCGGGGACCGCTCGGCGGAGAGAGACACAGAGGATGCGGGATTAGGAATACAGGTTACAGCAGGTGGGGAGAGTTCAGGGAGCTGCGAACCCTGAACTTCTCCTCCAGGGATGTGACAGAGCAAATCATTAAGCAGGTGTGAAAAAACAATGACTTGCCTGCCCCCTGGAGGTTGAGCATCGCCTGCTGTAGTGGAATCTGCTTCTTCCTCTCCCCGCCCGGCGATAACGGAGGACCCCCCGGGAATTCGTCTGAGGGTCGCTCGCGTTGTCTCCAGCAGAGAGCTCACCAGGCCGGGATTCCAGGCACACACAGCGGTCAGGAAGCGCGTCGAGGAGGAGGGGGAAACAGCCGGGGTGAGCCAGCCCGAATGTCCAGGAATGACAGCGGGGGAACGAGGCTCAGGGGACGAGGCTGTAGAATCTCCACACTGACGAGGCGGAGGGATGACAGCTGCGTGGGAGGAACGGTCCTGACGATGACCCAGAACTGGATCCGGACGAGGTTCGTGCAGAGGTGACTCGGCGATGTGATGACGACTACTCCCAGGGAACGATGCGAGGGGGAAACCCAGGATTCGCCGCTCCAGATCGGAGATCGAGACGAGGAAGGCGTCGAGCACGGGAAAGCTTCGTAGCCCTGAAGTCCTCACCATCAATCTCACTGCCGCCGCCACATGCCTGAAGGTGGTGACAGGAAACACAGTAGAGCTCGCGACAGCCACTCGACCCCGGACATAACTGCTGTCAGCTGCGGCTCCTTGAAGGGAATCCCGAGTGACGTGGCGCAGGTCGGGGGAAGTCCTCTGGTTGGCGCGAACTCCCGGACTGGAATGGCGGCAGGAACGGGACTCCGAAGCGGGGAAAGACGTCGCCCACTTCTACTCCCTGACGGGATTTCCATCCACCCCGTGGAGCTTCTCTTGCTGTGTACCTGCAGCGTCTATCCTGGCACTGTCCTCCAGATGGTACAGAGAGTGAGGGTGACAGTCCAGGAGTTCCTCAGCACGGCCCGGATGCCAGCGTCTCGCGTTGGAGGCGTCGTGCAGGGTGAAGAACGTCCCGTCGACAGCCTCCGAGATGGACCTCAGCCCGTCGCCCTGGCGCCGGAAGTGACTCCTGGGAAACGGCATGCTAGCAGCGCTGACACCCGGACAGAAAGGTACATTTCCACAGCGACTCACGGCCGCCGGCAACTCTTCTGGCTGCGACATTTATAACCTTTTCCAGACTGATAGATCTCAATTACTTTGTTTCTCATTTTGTTTCAATTACTTTGTTTCTCATTTTCTTTGTTTCTCACAGTAATGAGGCCTTGGTGTGGCTAGAGAAATTGAACTCGGTTTTCCAAAGATGTGATAAACAACAGTTAATTTATGTTTTAACGGGGAAGGGTTGGCAATCACTTTTTCACACAGGGTCATGTAGGCTTGGATTTTTTTTACCCTTAATAATAAACATCTTCATTTAAAAACTGCATTTTGTGTTTATTCCTGCTATCTTTGTCTAATATTTAAATTTGTTGGATGATCTGAAACATTTAAGTGTGACAACTGTACAAAAAAAATGAGAAATCAGGAAGGGGGCAAACACTTTTTCACACCACTGTACACTAAGATTGTTTATCAGAAGGTACTACATCCTATTTGCACATTCTGACATTAAACAACGTCTAGTCATAATAAGATAATGACATGAAAAAAAAATGGTGGAAGATTAGAGTTGCAATATATGTGACCAAGTCCCACCCCTAAACTTAGGCTGGCCCCAATCATTGTGGCTCCCTAGAGGAGATTAGGGTACCCCCCCCCCCACCCCCCGCTTCCAGAAACACACACAACCTCAAACATTACCCTCTTTGGGAGCCCTTAAGTACCCTGATACTCGTTACTGCTCATAAAAAAAAAAAAAATCACATAAGCCCCTTTCACTGTAACCCAGTAGCCCATTCAAACCCAGTACAATCCGATGAATAGGGTTCCCTGTGCCAAATGACATGGACTAAATAACCCTATAAGTGGCATGGGTCATTGACCACCTCAACTCAGCTCACCGGACATTTGAATAGGAAACGCAGATAAATGCGCGATGAAGGAGGCGTCCCCATGACCACACGGCAGCACAGGGACAGAGAGTGGAAATGAATCAGAAGGCTCCATCCATCCATCCATCCATCTTCTACCGCTTTTCCAGAGGTCCGGGTCGCGGAGGCAGCAGTTCAAGCAGAGAAGCCCAGACTTCCCTCTCCCCAGCCACCTGCTCCAGCTCTTCAGAGGGGATACCAAGGCGTTCCCCGACCAGCTGGGAGACATAGTCTCTCCACCGAGTCCTGGGTCTGCCCCGGGGTCTCCTCCCAGTGGGACGTGCCTGAAACACCTCAAGTGGGAGGCGTCCAGGAGGCATCCCAATCAGATGCCCATACCACCTCAACTGACTCCTTTCAATGTGGAGGAGCAGCGGTTCTACTCTGAGCCTCTCCCGGATGACTGAGCTCCTCACCCTATCTCTGAGGGTGAGTCCAGCAATCCTACGGAGAAAGCTCATTTCAGCTGCTTGTATCCGCGATCTCATTCTTTCGGTCATTACCCAAAGCTCGTGACCATAGGTGAGAGTAGGAACGGAGATTGACTGGTAAATCGACAGCTTTGCCTTAGAACTAAGCTCCCTCTTCACCACAACAGACCGGTACAACGTCCGCATCACTGCAGATGCTGCTCCAATCCGTCTGTCAATCTCTCGCTCCATTCTCCCCTCACTCGTGAACAAGACCCCAAGATACTTAAACTCCTCCACTTGGGGCAGGAGCCTGTCCCCAACCCGGAGAGGACAATCCACCTTTTTCCGGCTGAGGACCATGGACTCGGACTTGGAGGTGCTGATTCTCATCCCAGCCGCTTCACACTCAGCGGCAAACCGTCCCAGCAAGAGCTGTAGGTCATTGCTGGATGAAGCCAACAGGACAACAGGAATCAGAAGGCTGTCTGTCATTATTCTGACAGATTATATTAATTTCAAAGCTGCAGCAGACAACTGTGTGTGCCACAGTAACACAAATATCATAGCGGCTGAGAGTGAGAGGTTTCTTTGAACGGCATTTTTTTCACTCAGTCCCACAGAGCCTACCACAGCTCTGACCATCCCCCAGTGGCTGTTGAGCCAATACCAGCCTGTCCTAGTTCTGCAAGGGGCAATCTCACTGCTTCGCTCTGCTCTGTGGTTATTGATACATCCCAATTCACCCTGCATTAATTTATCCTCTGTTCTTCTTTTTTTTTTTCTGTGATAGCCCCCTTCAAAATAAAACACATCCTGCTTTGTGTGGCACTGCACACAAAACGTGACACACAAGCACACATCCCCATTGAATAAAAGTGCTTGCGTGCGCATGCACGCGCATGCACACACACACACACACACACACACACACACACACACACACACACACACACACCATGCAGTCAAAGGGGATCTCAATGGTGTGATGGTTCGCTCTGGCTGCCTATCATCCTCAGCTGCGCGCACACCTGCTCCCCATCACGGCCAGGGCTATTTAGACTGCGCTGCCCTCAGATCAGCACGGAGTCATCTGTCTCTTCTCCTTAGGAGACCAGCACTCGCCTTCTTCCTCGTTCCAGAGTTTCCTCGCCTCAGTCTACCCTCGTCTTGGTATCTTGCCTCCTGCCATCTGACGTTTGAAGGAATCCTCATCACAGCTCCAAGTAAGCCCTCGCTTAATTCATCTTCATCTTCACTCGTTCTCCTGTGCACAGGTGGAGATCCGTGGCGGCTGACCTCTCTCCCTCCTGGCGGCGGACCGAGCTGCACCGCACTTCCCCAGACTCACCAACCACCTCCAGCTGCAACTGGGACAGCGGACACTGTCTTTCTGGCCGTAGCCGCCGAGCTGAACCTGAGGTTAACCCCATCTCAACAAACAGAGGAATGCAGTGTTTCCTCTGGCTTAAAGACCTTGGTGCAGTGGCAACATATTTTTCCGGGGGGGGGGCAGAAAACACATATGTATGATATGTTAATTTTATACTATTCATTTCTTTTTTTTTAAATTTTGCGTATAATAATGCATCAGATGTATGTAGCGCTTTATCATAGACACTCAGAGCTGCTTTTTACAGATACATTATTCATTCACTCCAGACAGACAATGGTAGTGGCAAGCTGCTACTGTAGCCACAGCTGCCCTGGGGCAGGCTGACAGAAATGTGGCTGCCAATTCGGGCCAACGGCCTCTCCGGCCACAACCAAACATTTATACACATTCATACCCAGTGTTATGGTTACTGGAGGCAAGGTGGGTAAAGTGTCTTGCCCAGCTACACAACGGCAGGATATCTGGGGAGAGCGGGATTCGGACCACCACCCATCCGGTTATTGGACAACCTGCTCTACCTCCTGAGCCACTACCTAACTAACTAACTAACTAACCTGCACTTATATAGCGCTTTTCTAGTCACAAAGACCACTCAAAGCGCTTTCACTAGTACTAACCCTCTATTCTATGGGCCTATAGGAAACAGATATCTAGGGACAATTTAGAACAACCAATTAACCTAACATGCATGTCTTTTGGATTGTGGGAGGAAACCGGAGCCCCCGGAGTAAACCCACGCAGCACAGGGAGAACATGCAAACTCCACACAGAAAGGTTCCAACCCCTGCCAGCCTGGGGATTCGAACCAGGAACCTTCTAGCTGTAAGGCAACAGTGCTAACCACTGCATCACCGTGCTGCCCGCTACTGTGCATATGGAACTTACAATTTGAAGTATTGTACAACCAAGTCTTGAATGTTGGAATATTGGGCCATTTGGGGTCCCACCCAGACGTCCTGTATTTGGACTTTTTACTGGTGTGATCCTTCTCTCCTTCCTCTGCTCACACCTCTCCTGGACCCTCTGCCTGAACACTTTCCTCTCCTTGGCTCCTCTCTTCTGTCTAATCTTGCCCTCTCTGAGCTCTGTCTTATTCATGTTCTCTCTCTGTCTATGGTGGTTTACAAACAGGCTAGAAAATATCAAGTGCCATGTAAATTAAAGGAGACAACTGAAAATTTCTAGTTAAGGGTACAAAGAGCACCCACTTAAAACTTGAGTAATGACTTCAGTCTTGAAAGTTTGAGGGTTTTCTCCAAAATTTATAACAATTTTAAGATAAGATAAGATAAGATAAGCCTTTATTAGTCCCACAATGGGGAAATTCCAGGATTGCAACAGCACAGGGATAGCAACACTCAGAGCAGTGATTTAGAAGATAAGAAAATAAGAGCAGTGAATATACAAATGTACACATAAATATATATATATATATATATATATATATATATATATATATATACAGTGCGGAGCATTGTAGCTAGATGGAATAAACAGCATAACTGTCTATTTAGTTACCCTACATGGTATGAATATGTACCCATACATATTGTCACCCTCGATAGCGACTGATATTGTCCTAGTTGTATACTGGAGGAGACCATTTGTGTAAGTCTGTTGCATCTTTTGCATTCAATGCTATTAGGTCGTCATTTTTTTTTTTGCTATCTCTGCGAGCAGCCCTGCTTAGGTTATACAGTCTGACAGCCGTAGGTAGGAAGGACCTGCGAAACCTCTCGGTCGCACATCTAGGATGATGTAGTCTACTGCTAAATGAGCTCCTCAGTACGTTCAGTATGTACTGCATAGGGTGGGACTCAGACTCCAGCAGAGATGACAGTTTAACCACTATCCTTCTCTCTCCTATCTCCTCCACTGGGTCAAGGCGCTACCCCAGGACAGAGCTAGTTTTCTTGATTAGTTTGTTCAGTCTCTTCCTATCGGCTGCTGCAATGCTGTTGCCCCAACAGACCACTTCAAAAGTGATGGCTGATGCCACCACCGTGTCGTAGAATGTCTTCAAGAGCACCCCTTGAACACCAAAAGACCTGAGCCTCCTCAGTAGGAACAGCCTGTGCTGTCCCTTCTTGTAGAGTGCGTCGGTATTGTGTGACCAGTCTAGTTTATTGTTCAGATGAACACCCAGGTACTTGTAGGATGTCACCATCTCAATGTCTGTTCCCTGGATGTTCACTGGTGCTGTGAGGGGTTGTCCTTGCCTGCGGCAGTCCACCACCAGCTCCTTAGTTTTCCTCGCGTTGATCTGGAGGCAGTTCCGATGGCACCAGTCCACGAAGTTCTGGATAAGTCCTTTGTTCTCAGCTTCATCTCCGTTGGAGATGAGGCTGACGATCACAGAGTCATCAGAGAACTTCTGTAGATGGCAGTGTGTTGTGTTGTGTGAGAAGTCCGCAGTATAAAGGGTGAACAGGAAGGGAGCCAAAACCGTTCCCTGGGGGGGCCCCCGTGCTGCCAATGATCGTGTCCGACACACAATCCCGGGTTCTCACAAACTGTGGGCGGTTAATGAGGTAGTCCAGGATCCAAGATGACAGGTGCTGGTCCACCCCTGCGCACAGCAGTTTGTCCTTCAGGATCATCGGTTGGATGGTGTTGAAAGCACTGGAGAAATCAAAGAACATGATCCTCACCACATTCCCGGGCTTCTCCAGGTGGGACAGGGAATGGTGAAGGAGGAAGATCACTGCATCCTCCACCCCAATGCCATGCTGGTAGGCGAACTGGAGTGGATCCATCGCTGGTCCCACCAGGGGGCGGAGGTGAGCAAGGAGCAGTCTCTCCAGGGTCTTCGTCAGGTGAGACGTCAGGGCCACTGGTCTGTAGCTGTTCAGGTCTTTGGGGTGGGAAGTCTTTGGTACAGGTACCACACAAGATGTTTTCCACAACTGTGGTACCCTCCCCAGCTTCAGGCTCAGGTTGAAGATGTGCTCCACAATCCCACACAGCTGGTCTGCGCAGGACTTGAGGAGCTTCGCGCTGATGCTGTCCGGTCCCAAGGCCTTCCTTGCCTTGATCTTCCTCAGCTCCATCCTCACCTGGGTCTTAGTGAGGGTCAGGTTGGGGGGCTGTATGCTGGGAGTGTGGGGGTGTTGGTGGAGTGGGGTGTGGAGAGCAGGTCTCGATGACTTTAGAGGCAGCAGTAGTTGGTGTGCAGTCAGGGGGGAGGGCGGTTGGTCAAACCTATTAAAAAACAGGTTCAGATTATTCGCCCACTCCCTGCCCCCCGTGGCCTGGGAAGAGGTATTCTGGAGTCCAGAGATGCTTTTGAGGTTTCTCCAGATCCCGCTGATGTTGCTCTGTTGCAGCTTGTCCTCCATCTTCTTCCTGAAGCTGTCCTTGCCTTCTCTGATCTTCCTCCTCAGCTCCCTCTGTACGGACTTCAGCATCTCCCTGCTCCCTGACCTGAAGATCCTCTTCTTCTCTGTCAGTTTTATCTCAGGGTTGATCCAGGGTTTGTTGTTCGAGCAACACCGTATTGTCTTGGTGGGTACGGTGTTGTCCACACAGAAGTTGATGTAGTCCGTGATAGTGTGAGTGAGGCCATCGATGTCTCCACCATGTGGATCGCAGAGCTGCTCCCAGACAGTGGTTTCAAGACAGTCCTTTAAAGTGTCCATTGCCTCCTCCGACCATATCTTCACTGTGCGCATGACCGGAGGTTGTTTGTGTACTAGGGGTTTGTACACCGGCAGGAGATGAACCAAGTTGTGATCCGATCTCCCGAGTGGGGGGAGTGGTGATGAGGTGTACACCTCCTTAGTGTTAGCATAGAATAAGTCCAGTGTTTTATTGTCTCTAGTGTGGCATGTGACATACTGGGTGAATGTGGGCAGAATGGGGGACAGTGAAATATGGTTGGAATCACCGGAGATGAGGAGAAGAGCATCTGGGTGTTCTGTCAGCATCCTGCCAGTTACAGAGTGAATGACGTCACACGCTGTCCCCGCGTTCGCCGTTGGATTTGCATAAATAACAATGCAGATCACGTGTGAGCATTCCCTCGGGAGATAGGTAGGCCGCATGCTAACAGCTAGCAACTCAGTGTCTTTGCTGCAGTGTTGTTGTTTAACCGTGATATGTCCCGGTCTGCACCAGCTGTTATTGACATACATTATCACTCCTCCGCCCCTTGCCTTCCCAATGTCTGGTGTCCGGTCTGCCTGTATTGCGTGGAAACCCTCCAGTTCGATGTTAGCATCTGTTGCTAGTTCTGTTAGCCACGTCTCAGTAAACAACATCAAGCTACTCTCTCTGAAGACGCTCTCGTAGCGGGAGATGGCCGCTAGCTCGTCGGTCTTATTGAGTAGCGATCGAATGTTCCCCATAATAACAGATGGAAGGACGGGTCTGTACCTTATATTTCTCACCCGCTTTCTTGCTCCAGCATGGCATCCACGTTGTTTCTGTCTTATTTCACCCGGTATGTCGAGGTCTTGCGCTAGCATCTTGGTCCGGTTAAGTTCTAGCAGCTGGTCTCTGCTGTAACGTATCCTGCTAAAAACAGTGGCTCCGTCTGCCGGCTCAGGAGACATTTGGGCGATCCGTGTGTCTGTCTGATGTATAAGGTGTTGCCGGGTCAGAAAGATTAGCAAGAGAAGCGAGATAGTAAATAGAAATAGGAAGAAATTGATCCGCTGTTGCAAAAAGGCAGCCTACGCGTGTGGCGCCGGAAGTAGGAGTTTCTTATAGTTTTCTACTTTTCTCTGTAAATTTATTTAAATTTGAAACCATTTTCCTCATATTTGTAATTTACTCTTTTTAAAATTGACTTTTCTTGTACATTTGAAACTTTATTATAAATTTGTGGATTATTTTATGGCTTATTTTTGTCTGCTTTTTAAAATAAAATTATAGTTTTTTTTTAAATAAATTTGAAACAGACTATGGTATTTTTTTTTAACTTTTTCCTTATAACAATTTACATTTTTGACCATAACTTTGCAGTCAGAACACAACTGTAATTTAACGCTCATTACAAAGAAAAAAAAATTGTATTTAATGATTTAAATTAGCTTAAATGACGAAGGATGCCGTTATTTCTGTTATAATATCTCTAAATATTTATAGTTTTTTTTGGAAATCTCCTCACCGCCAAGAAAAACCTCCCTTATTTTGAAATCCAAATGTTTGCACATTTAGTTTGTCTGAAGGCTGCTGACGGACTAAAGTCATTGACTTCGTGAATTTCGGTCATCTTGACTTGCCAGGTACATAATTGGGAACATAACTTAATATTGTAGTGGCTGGTGAAATATATCCTCAGCAATTCATCAGTCCCCCTTGCCTTTCCCTTCATATGAAGCCGGCTGCACTTGAATTCTAACCACATCTCTTAGCTACACGACTCTTCCGTTATTGCTCCCGTTTCCAGCGGGTTAAAACCATGATAAACGCCAGTGTTTACATACATCTTCTGATTTTTTTTCCACGTTTAAAGTACTTTAATAAACTCATGTTTCTGTTGGACAGTCAAGCCTTGTTATGCTGCATTTCCCCTCTAGTCCGCCTTGGTCTGCGTACGCTTTGGACGAGCCTGGTACACATGCAGCGCTGTACATGCTCACTTTTTTCATCTACGCAGGCCAAGTGGTTGATGCATGCACACAGCCATCATTTGTAGTTTCACTCCCGCCCGATCGGTAGCGCCAAGGCGCTGACGCTCCAGGATTTTCACCAACGAAGAAACGGCAGACTTCTTCACAAAGTTTCTCTTTAAATAGAGTCCATTTCTGCTGTTTGACTTCCCCGTTTTCACTCCTTTTCCACGAAGATGCTGCTGCCGCTAGCAAGACACAGCCTACTGACTGACTGGAAAGCTCGCGTGGGCGGGGTGCTTCTAAACTCTGTGCGGATGATGGCCACGCGCGTTGTTTGTGTGTGCGCTTGCAGAAAGTCATTGCTTCATATATTTTTTTTTAAATTCATATCTCCATCTTGGTGCGGCGGTAAATTTTCTGGTGCGGTGGCCCGCCACCGAGAAATGTTGCCAGAAGAAATGCATTGCAATAGACATAATTTACATTTACACATAAAAAGAAGACATTTCTAGGATAAAGTTGGAGATGGGATGTAAATAGGAAATATATTTGCTGACTTCTTGTGCAACTGAAAGTCCATCACCAGGCTTCTGTACATACAGGTGCATCTGAAAAATTAGAATATCATGAAAAAGTTCAATATTTTTTGTCACTCATTTCAGAAAGTGAAACCCATATATTATATAGAGTCATTACACAGAGTGATATATTTCAAGTGTTTATTTATTTTAATTTTGATGATTATGGCTAACAGCCGATGAAAACCCCAAATTCAGTTTCTCAAAAAATTAGAATTTTACATAAAATTAATTAAAAAAAATAGTTTTTAAATAGAAATGTTGGCCGGCTGAAAAGTATGTCCATGTACACACTCAATACTTGGTGTGTAATTAAAATAAATAAACACTTGAAATATATCACTCTCTTTGTAATGAATCCATATAATTATATGGGTTTCACTTTCTGAAATGAGTGACAAATGATATTCTAATTTTCTGAGATGTACCTTTAGTCAGTTTGATCAATTGCAAATGACCACTGAAAACTGTTAAAATGTGATTTACCTTTGGGAAAAAACACTAATTACTAAAATTCCATACCACTAGGTGGCGTGTGAGAATGCAATGGCCTCTCTTCTCTCTGTTTTTAGTGTGGTTTAAATTACGTTGGAGTGCATATTCATCTGCTTCATGTCCATATATGATGTTGCGCACAAGTTGCAGTCGCCACAGCCTTCTGGAGATAAGAAATATGACAAAACATTATGTCTTGGACTGGAGCGTTACAGAGGAACTCCACGGCCTAGGACTTCTCCACCAGACTTCCACATCCCCGGACTCACCTACTGCGTCTCATCCCAAGTGGAGACTCCGTAGACAGTGTGAGAGGAAACAGAAGCAAGGTAGGTGGGGAGAGATCCGAGCTAAGCAAGCCGCTAGCCACACAGACGCCTGATTCCATCCCTCATTCTGGCCAACGTACGAAATAGACCACATACAGCTCCTGAGATCTACACAATGTGATGTGCAGAACTGCAGTGTTTTTATCTTTACGGAATTGTGGCTAAATGACAATATCCCTGACTCTGTTATTCAGCTAGAAGGGTTAACATGCCACCGCGCTGATTGGGTGTTCATGGAAGGAGGAAAAACCTGAGGGGTAGGTGTGTGTGTTTACACGAGTGACGCTTGGTGCTGAGATGCTACTCTTGTGCACAAACACTGTTCTCCTTTGGTGAAGTTTATGATTATCAAGTGCCAACCATTCGGCTTACTGAGAGAATTTACCTCCATCCTGCTCGTCACCATGGACATCCCGCCCACCACCACCAGCGAGAGGAGTAAGGCACTAAATGAACTCTATCAGGCCATAAGTGAGACACAAACAGCACATCCAGATGGATTCCTCATCACAGAAGGAGACTTCAACCATGCAGATTTAAAGGCGCTCTTACCAAAACTACACCAACATGTGGACTTTCCTACAAGAGGAGACAACTTGCTGAACTTGGTATACACAACTCACAAGAGAGCATATAAGGCCTCCCCCTACCCCCACCTTGGTCCCTCTGATCACATCACCGTCTTGCTAAGGCCTGCATACAGACCCAGAGTGAAAGCCATCAGACCAACAAAAAAACAGGTACATGTGTGGCCAGGGGGGCCTCCGATGCTCTGAAAGACTGCTTTAACGCCACAGACTGGGACATTTTAAAGCATGCCCCCACGCACAATGAACACACAAACATAGAGAGTACACTGAGGTTGTTGTAGCATACATACAGTGGCGTGAAAAAGTGTTTGCCCCCTTCCTCATTTCTCATTTTTTTGTATGTTTATCACACTTAAATGTTTCAGATCATCAAACAAATTTAAATATTAGACAAAGATAACACAAGTAAACACAAAATGCAGTTTTTAAATGAAGGTGTTTATTATTAAGGGGAAAAAAATCCAAACCTACATGGCCCTGTGTGAAAAAGTGATTGCCCCCCGTTAAAACATAAATGTGGTTTATCACGTCTTTGGAAAGCTGAGTTCAATTTCTCGATCCACGCCCAGGCCTGATTATTGCCACACCTGTTCTCAATCAAGAAATCACTTAAATAGGACCTGTCTGACAAAGTGAAGTAGACAAGAAGATCCTCAAAAGCTAGACATCATGCTGCTATCCATAGAAATTCAGGAACAAATGAGAAACAAAGTAATTGAGATCTATGTCTAGAAAGAGTTATAAAGCCATTTCTAAAGCTTTGGGACTCCAGCAAACCACAGTGAGAGCCATTATCCACAAATGGCGAAAACATAGAACAGTGGTGAACCTTCCCAGGAGTGGCCAGTTGACCAAAGTTACCCCAAGAGTGCAGCAACGACTCATCCAAGAGATCACAAAACACCCCACAACAACAACTCAAGTAGGTTCATTTTGTCTTCTTTTAATTATTTCTCTTTTATTAAAGACAATTTAAGAAGGTAAATACATCTCCTTTCTATTCTTGTCTTTAATAAGAACAAAAGAGAAACCCCACAACAACATCCAAAGAACTGCAGGCCTCACTTGCCTCAGTTAAGGTCAGTGTTCATGATTCCACCATAAGAAAGAGACTGGGCAAAAATGGCCTGCATGGCAGAGTTCCACGATGAAAACCACTGCTGAGCAAAAAGAACATAAAGGCTCGCCTTAGTTTTGCCAGAAAACATCTTGATGATCCCCAAGACTTTTGGGAAAATACTCTCTGGACTGACGAGACAAAAGTTGAAGTTTTTGGAAGGTGTGTGTCCTATTACATCTGCCGTAGAAGTAACACAGCATTTCAGAAAAGGAACATCATACCAACAGTCAAATATGGTGGTGGTAGTGTGATGGTCTGGGACTGTTTTGCTGCTTCAGGAGCTGGAAGACTTGCTGTGGTAAATGGAACCATGAATTCTGCTGTCTATCAAAAAATCCTGGAGAATGTCTGGCCATCTGTTTGTGACCTCAGTCTGAAGCGCACTTGGATTCTGCAGCAGGACAATGATCCAAAACACACCAGCAAGTCCACCTCTGAATGGTTTAAGAAAAACAAAATGACGACTTTGGAGTGGCCTAGTCAAAGTCCTGACCTGAATCTGATTGAGATGCTGTGGCATGACTTTAAAAAGGCAGTTTATGCTCAAACCCTCCAATGTGGCTGAATTACCACAATTCTGCAAAGTTGAGTGGGCCAAAATTCCTCCACAGTGCTGTAAAAGACTCATTGCCAGTTATCGCAAATGGTGGATTGCAGTTGTTGCTGCTAAGGGTGGCCCAACCAGTTATTAGGTTTAAGGGGCAACCACTTTTTCACACAGGGCCATGGAGGTTTGAATTTTTTTTCCCCCTTAATAATAAACACCTTCATTACCTCCGCCAAGGAGGTTATGTTTTCATCGGCGTTGGTTTGTCTGTCTGTTTGTTTGTCTGTCTGTTTGTCTGTCTGGTTGTTTGTTAGCAAGATAACTCAAAAAGTTATGGACGTATTTTCATGAAATTTTCACAGATTGTCAGAAGTGGGGTATCCTCAGATGATTAGATTTTGGTGGTGATCTGGATCACCGTCCAGAAGAAAACCGCGATTACGGAAAATGCAATTTTCGTCAATAACTACTGAACCACTAATCCTATCATTGTGAATCCAATTGCTAGTCATATGTTTTCATGGTCAAGGAATCTGAAAACATACACACAAACACTGTATGGGGGGAACTGTGGCGCTAAACCGCCATTACGGAAAATGCCATTTTCGTCAATAACTACTGAACCACTAATCCTAGCATTGTGAATCCAATTGCTAGTCATATGTTTTCATGGTCAAGGAATCTGAAAACGTACACACAAACACTGTATGGGGGGAACTGTGGCACTTGGCGGAGGTCTGCGCTCTCTGAGTGCTTTTCTAGTTTCAAAATTGATTAAATTCATTTTTTCCTCAAAATTCTACACACAATACCCCATAATGACAACATGAAAATATATATATATATATATTTTTTTTTTTTTTAGATTTTTGCAAATTTATTAAAAATAAAAAAAAACAACAACTAAGAAATCACATATACTAACACACAAGTATTCACAGCCTTTGCCACAAAGCTCAAAATTGAGCTCAGGTGCATCCTGTTTCCACTGATCATCCTTGAGATGTTTCTACAACTTAACTGGATTCCACCTGTGGTAAATTCAGTTGATTACCTCCGCCAAAGAGGTTATGTTTTCATCGGCGTTGGTTTGTCTGTCTGTCTGTCTGTCTGTCTGTTTGTTAGCAAGATAACTCAAAAAGTTATGGACGTATTTTCATGAAATTTTCACAGATTGTCAGAAATGGGGTATCCTACAGATGATTAGATTTTGGTGGTGATCCGGATCACCGTCCAGAAGAAAACCGCCATTACGGAAAATGCGATTTTCGTGAATAACTACTGAACCACTAATCCTATCATTGTGAATCCAATTGCTAGTCATATGTTTTCATGGTCAAGGAATCTGAAAACGTACACACAAACACTGTATGGGGGGAACTGTGGCGCTTGGCGGAGGTCTGCGCTCTCCGAGTGCTTTTCTAGTTTAAAAACTGCATTTTGTGTTTACTTGTGTTATCTTTGTCTAATATTTAAATTTGTTTGATGATCTGAAACATTTAAGTGTGACAAACATACAAAAAAGTGAGAAACCAGGAAGGGGACAAATACTTTTTCACACCACTGTAGCTATATGCAGCAATGATGCCACTCACTGCAAAACTGTCACTGTTCGTGCCAACCAGAAGCCATGGATGACAGCAGAGATTCACAGGCTGCTGAGGGCTCAGGACGCAGCCTTCAGGGCCGGTGACACCACAGGACTAAGAACAGCTAGGGCCAACCTGTCCTGTGGCGTCAATGAAACAAAACAACAGTACAGCAAGAAAATATCTGGACATTTCAGCAATACCAGAGATGCACATTGTCTCTGGTGCATCTCTCAGACCTGTGCGAGTAACATCACGCTGCTTAACAACCTAAATGACTTCTTTTGAAGCACAAAACAGCACAGAAGACCACTCCTCCTCCAGACGAGCAGGTCATAAGTCTGGATCCATCCAGCATGAAGAGGACCCTCTCCAGGATTAACCCACGCAAGGCAGCTAGACCAGACAACATACCAGGTCGTGTTCTGAAGGACTGTGCGGAGGAGCTCAAGAATCTCCTAGCCGACATCTTCATCTCCCTGAGTCAAGCTGTTGTCCCCACATGCTTCAAAACTGCTGCCATAATACCAGTCCCAAAGAAGCCTGTTCCATCCAGCTACAATGATTACCAGCCCGTAGCACTGACCCCCATCATAATGAAGTGCTTTGAGCGGCTGGTCATGCAGAACATCAAGTCCACCCTCCCTCCCTCACACGACCCATCTCAGTTTACATATAGGTCAAACGGATCCACAGAAGATGCCATCGCTGCTGCTCTCCATCTGTCCCTCACCCACCTAGACTCAAAGAACTCCTATGTGCGAATGCTGTTCTTGGACTTCAGTTCAGCATTCAACACAGTCATCCCCCAGCACATAATATAAAAACTCAGACACTTGGGACTCAAAACCTCTCTCTGTAACTGGGTGCTGGACTTTCTCACAGTGAGGCCACAGAACGTGCAAGTCGGCAGCAACATCTCCAAGACCATCACGCTGAGCACAGGGGCCCCACAAGGGTGCGTGCTCAATCCGCTGCTCTTAACCCTGCTGACCCATGACTGTGTACCAGCCTACAGCACCAACCACGTCATCAAGTTTGTGGATGACACAACGGTGGTGGGCCTCATCACAATGATGAGATCAACTACAGAAATGAGGTGAGCCAACTGGTCCAGTGGTGTAAAGACAATAATCTCTTCCTGAGCGTGAGAAAAACCAAGGAGATTGTGGTCAACTTCGAGGAGCGGATATACACAACATCCCCCTCTGATCATCGATGGAGCAGCTGTGGAGAGGGTGAGTAGCACCAAGTTCCTGAGGGTGCACATCTCTGTGGACCTCCACTGGTCCAACAACACCACATCACTGGCCAAGAAGGCTCAAACTCGCCTCTATTTTCTCCACAAAACTGACGAGAGCACCACCTCCATCATGTGCTCATTCTACCGGGGCACCATTGAGAGCATCCTCACCATTGAGCGCATCCTCACTAGCTGCATCACTGTGTGGTATGGTGCCCCTCTGCCCTCCCTCTCGGACATCTGCCACACCCACCTCACCCGCAGAGCCATCAACATTGCGGGCGATGCCTCCCACCCCTCACACTCCTTCTTCAGCCTCCTGCCCTCAGGGAGAAGGTACTGGAGCCTCCGGTCCCGCTCCACAAGACTGCTAAACAACTTTGTTCAGCAAGCCATCAAGACCCTGAACTCTGCCCACTCCCCTTCCCCCCACCCCTGGATTGTAACACGCTCACCCAGACAATAACTCTACCTGCCGTGTGCACAGAAAGACTCAGCATACCAACAGTACTTCATCTGCTGCGGTATGTCTTGCACCTTACTGAGACCATTTGCACAAATGCCACACCTGCTGCTAGCTGTTACTGCACTACTGATTGTGCGCATTCCAAACCATCACTGTCCGCACCTCCGCTACCACATTGAACTTGCAGTACGGGTATTACAGTATTACTGTACATAGGATTGCAGTGTTTTATCTTTATTTACACTGCAGGTAGCGTTACTGTACATAGACTGCTATTGTTGTTTTCATCTGTATTCATTTTTTTCTTATATATTATGCACACCACTAAGCGAGAGAGAAACAGCATTTCAATTTTCCTGTATATCCTGTTCATATTGAAGCATTGACAAATAAAATCTTTGAATCTTGAATTTTTGAAGAACAGTGTTTAGATTTTTCTAATTGTGGTCCAAGAGTTAAATCGTGGAAAATGTTTCTCTATTTTGACTTCAAATTTGAAATAGAATATCAAAACAACTTCCAGACTGTAACATGATCTTATAATAAAAACATATGTGGATCCATGACATCTCATATATAAACATATCTATGCCAGACTGCAACACTTTAACAGCTTTTCTTCTCACTTCTAATTAAAACAGGAGTTGTGATTTAAGGACATCACTGTGAGCCAGAAATAAGTCAGTGTGTATTAGCACAAGTTGATCAATTGCTTCTCTGTCTAATCTTGGTTCCGCTGGTGCACATGTTTGGATTATCGTTGCTTTACCATGCTTTTGAATGGGCATGTGTGCTTAATGTGTCTTTGTTATCTCAGATTACTGGATGTCTGCACCTCGAGTTCTCAGTTCATTCATCGGGTTAATTGGCCCCAGGAGACATTTTTCGCCTCACTCATAATGAATGTCTGGATTAAATGATTATTCTGCATTTGCCTTAGATGTGAGGTGTGGAAAGGCTTTGGATTCTGATGTTGCTCATTATTTTTTTAAGTGAGACATTTGAACATACCATCTCTTTTATGTCAAATCTGTCTTTGATGCATGAGTGAGCAGAATATTGGCAATGTGAAATGGTTCTGCAAACTTTTTGAACTGCTGGGTTTTGTAACATGGAGGTAAAGATGGAACATTTACATTTGAGATGTATGCCATTTTTAAGGTGGGTGCTAAAAAAAGACAGTTACCTTACTAGTATTTCTCATTAGAAAGCTTGATGGCGCAGTGGTTAGCACTGTGCCAGCACAGCAAGAAGGTCACAGGATCGATTTCATGCCTGACCATTGTGAGTTCGATCCCTCCTCCTGATCATCGGGTGACCCTTCTGTGTGGAGGTTGCATTGTTCTCCCTGTGTCTGTGTGGGTTTACTCCGGGTACTCCGGTTTCTTCCCACAGGCCAAAAACATGCAGGTTAGGTTAACTGGAGACTTTAAAGTGGCCCTAGGTATGAATATGTGTGTCAATGGTGAAGGGATTGGTGCTGTACCGTGGCTGCCTCATCCAGGTGGATGCCCTGAATTTCCCTCTGGGATTAATAAAGTATGCAAAATACAAAAAACAAAAATGGTCACATCAAATCAAAACTAATAAGTCAATGGTTAAAGATATAATTGACCAAAATGTGTAAACTAAGATCCATATATGATAAAGGCTTTGTTTAAGAAGATATTGACTATTAGTATACAATGCAATGTAGTGCAATAAAAAATGTAACACAGGAGAGAATATGGTATCAGGGATATATCACCAATGTAATATTATAGCAGCAAGGATAAACTGTTGTGAAATTGCTTTTATATAAGTTGACCATAATAAGCAACAGCATATTATAATGTGTTTGTTTATTTAATAATTTATTTTACTCCACCAAGACAAAATCCATGTTCCACAACTGCTGCATTTCAAAGTTGCTAATTATACAAACATTGAACAGAGTATAGCCTACAAAAAAGAATCGTTTTACACACATGTACTATACAGTCTATGGCCTTTTTCCAAGAACATTGCTGTGGTCACTTCATTCAGTTAACTTATGTCCCAGAACCAAACTCAGAGCGTACTGTGCTATCTATTTCTACAACTGAAATGACTTCAGGTGACATAAAAATGTAATTCTGCTTTTATTGTATTCTTGATACAGAAAGTTGAAAATATACATAATAAAAACACAAACAAATGTAAAAATGTGGAAATACAAATAATTTCTAACAAAGACACTGAGGAGTGGTGGCCTGTCTGTACTGAGGCCTTTCTAGCCTAGCTAATTTAGCCAGTTTATTCCCATTTCATCTACTATGAAATTCCCATTTCATCTACAGCAACATTTCTATTTCGTCTACTCTCATTTTGGCAACTATTCTCACTTTGTCTGCTCTCGTCTACTTTTCATATAACCTGTTCATATAAAGTGGTGTGAAAAAATGTTTGCCTCCTTCCTGATTTCTCTTTTTTTTTTGTATGTTTGTCACACTTAAATGTTTCAGATCAAACAAATTTAAATATCAGACAAAGATAACACAAGTAAACACAAAATGCAGTTTTTAAATGAAGGTGATTATTATTAAGGGGAAAAAAAATTCAAACCTACATGACCTTGTGTGAAAAAGTGATTGCCCCCTAAACCAAATAACTGGTTGGGCCACCCTTAGCAGCAACAACTGCAATCAAGTGTTTGCGATAACTGGCAATGTGTCTGTTATGTTGTTATTAGGACGTATTATTGTGTGACACGGGTGGTGGCTTCACCTTTCCGGTTCCACCACCACCCGGGGTATAAGAGGGCTGTAAGGAAGAGGGGCAGTCTCTTGACCTTCTCTCAGCCTGACGGCAGTGCCTTGTATTGTACAAGTGAGTCTACAATAAAGTCAAGTTCAGTTCAACACTCAGTCTCATCCTTGGTTCTCGCTTTACCGACATAATATTTGGCGACGAGGGTAAAAGTATGGACATGGGGGTTTCTACTATTCGGCTGTTGTTGGAGCTTCCTGGTGAGCCACCAGTCCCTTGGGCGAGGGGGTTTGCCGCATTTCAAAATTACTTGGTGGCACTGAACCTTGATGATCTGGAGAAGTTACAGGCACTGTTGGTTCACAACTTGGGAATGGAAGGACAGCATATCCTTAGTACCTTAGGTGACAGTGATAGCTTTGCTGAAGTGGTTGAGCTAATGGCGCAACATTTTCACGCCCTGGGAAACATCATTGTCAGGAGGATTCAGTTTCGGCAGCGCCGCCAGTGGACCAGCAAGTCAGTGCAGCGGTATATAGCAGACCTATGTCAGCTGGCCAATGACTGTCAGTTTGGAGCATTAGAGGAAGAGATGGTCTGTGACCAGTTGACAGTACATACCCTATGCTCGGCGGCAAGGTTGCAGCTCCTAACAAACTCGGGCGAGTTGATGTTACCCATGGCCATCGAGTTAGCTCAACAGTGTGAGGCGGCAGACAAGCTATCATGGGAGCTTGGTGAGAGAGCGTCACACCGCCATTTTGAACCACAGTCGACGGCGCAAGCAGTGGACCTGGACAGTGATAATGGTGCGGAGGATGGAAAATGCGCCAATGCTGTAAAGATGAGGTCTGCCTCGGGATCGCCCAGGTGTTTGGGTTGTGGGTCCACCGAGCACCGTTAAGGCTAGAGAGTGCCCGGCAAGAGGAAGACGCTTCGGCACGTGTGGATTCTTGCATCATTTCGCCAGGGCATGTTACAGGTTTGAGCGAGGAGATCTGAGCCATAAGGAGGATCTCCCTGCTTCACCTCCCACGGTTGTTTGCAGTGTATCCCCAAGTGTCAACGATTGTATGGTGGAACTGGATGGAGTAACAGTGCTGTTGCTGATTGACATGGGAGCGGTGAGATCCATGTTAGATTGGGCAACCGTGAGGAGATCCTCCTCACAGTTTTGGGTTGGAGAAGAATGGTCAGGCTGTGGTTTGTGGGACCGGCCAATTCTGCAACCGATGAACAGAGCTTTGTGGGACGAACCTTTGCCTAGTAATCTGGACAATGAGCAGGACCAATTCCAGCCAGGGCCATCGCATGAGGGTCCCGGTGCCAGTGCCCAAGTAACCCTAGTTGAGGGAACTGGGCGGCGCGGTGCGGCGCGGTGGGACGCCTGTAACGGCGGGCGAGCGCCCATTCTACTCCCGGATTTCGGCTGAAAGGAACCGGAGAGCAGGGGGTCACAACTGCGACACTGGCAGTGAAAATAAGAGATCGGGGCAGGACCAGCTAGCATGGTGAAACGACGTGCCAAACAGAGACATTGGAAGCTGAGTAAGGCCCCTCTCGGGGTTGCAGACGTGGCCCGACCCAGAGAGGTGGCCCTATCGAGAGGTGTTCAGGACAAATGCCGACGAGAAGATGACCAGGTGAGGCTGCAAGTGGTGGCTGTTGGGGAAGATGCCTGCCTCCAACTTTCTGATGGCTCGTGGAGGCATCCCTGTGAGCTACGGCGCGCCAAAGAGGTGAAGTGGTGTTTGGATTTTGACGTGGGTCATCCCCGGGAGTGAAGAAAAGAGGGTGCATTGGAGGGGAACTGTCTGATGGTTTTCCGGGGGTGGGGGTGGGGGTTCCTCTACTGGGGCAGACTGATGGTTGGGCGATGTATATAATGCACGGTGATGGAAATGGGGGATAACCAAATTGTATATTAGTTCTGTTAATGGGATTGTTTTGTGTTTTATACTATTTATTTTAGGAACATGGCAGTTCTTTGTTTAATGGACTGTGCTTTTAGTATAAATGACAGAATAATCCGTCTTGCCGTGTAGGGGTGGAACGTTAGTCCACCTGTTCTCCCCTAGTTTTAGTTGGTTTTGAGTGAGTGTGATAGATTGTTTAGGTATTTCTGCTTAGTTTTAGTGCATAATTCGGGTTCCAAATTGGGGAGGGTTTTGATTGTACGTGTGTGTTGGACCATTTCTTTTGGAGGTGGGGGTGTTATGTTGTTATTAGGACGTATTATTGTGTGACACGGGTGATGGCTCCACCTTTCCGGTTCCGCTGCCACCCGGCGTATAAGAGGGCTGTAAGGAAGAGGGGCGGTCTCTTGACCTTCTCTCAGCCTGACGGCAGCGCCTTGTATTATACAAGTGAGTCTACAGCAGGGGTGTCCAACCAGGTGCCATGGAGATCCAAGACCCTGCAGGTTTTCTCTTTACCCAGTCTCTTCAGCAGGTGTTTTCACTTATCAGCAATCAGTGTGAAGAAGTTCACAGAAATCTGCTGTTGAAGACACTGGTTGGAGGTAAAACCTGCAGGGTCTTGGCTCTCCATGGCACATGGTTGGACACCCCTGGTCTACAGTAAAGTCGTATTCAGTTCAACTCTCGTCCTTGGTTCTTGCTTTACCGACATAAAAGTCTTTTACAGCACTGTGTAGGAATTTTGACCCACTCATCTTTGCAGAATTGTTGTAATTCAGCCACATTGGAGGGTTTGGTTGTCTCAAGGTGTAGGATCCTCCAGATGCTTGCAGTTGTGCATAAACCTACTATTCTGCTACCCCTAGCCAATACTCACAAGCAGAAATGGTTGCAGTGGGCTCCGAAATATATGAAGACCAATTTTCAAACAGTCTTGTTTACTGATGAGTGCCGTGCATCCCTGGATGGTCCAGATGGATGGAGTATTGGATAGTTGGTGGATGGCCATCATGTCCAAACAAGGCTGCAACATCAGCAAGGAGGTGGCAGAGTCATGTTTTTGGCTGGAATCATGGGGAGAGAGCTGGTAGGCCCCTTTAAGGTCCCTGAAGGTGTGAAAATGACCTCGGCAAAGTATATAGAGTTTCTGACTGACTACTTTCTTCCATGGTACAAAAAGAAGAACCGTGTCTTCTGTAGCAAAACTATCTTCATGCATGACAATGCACCATCTCATGCTGCAAAGAATACCTCTGTGTCATAGGCTGCTATGGGCATAAAAGGAGAGAAACTCATGGTGTGGCCCCCACCCTCCCCTGACCTAAACCCTATTGAAAACCTTTGGAGCATCCTCAAGCAAAAGATCTATGAGGATGGGAGGCAGTTCACATTAAAACAGCAGCTGTGGGAGGCTATTTTGACATCTTGCAAAGGAATTCAAGCAGAAACTCTCCAAAAACTCTCAAATTGAATGGATGCAAGAATTGTGAAGGTTATATCAAAGAATGGGTCCTTTGTTAACATGTAACTTGGCCTTTTAAGATGTTTTTTGATTGAAATAGCTTTTGATTTCAGTAAATATGACCTCCTAATGCTTCAAATTATACAAATGACCATTTTCAGTTCTTTCCAACCAATAAAATGTTTTGAAACTCTGTTGTGTATAATAATTTGGAACAGTGCATTTTAAGTTTTTTTATTTTTGCAAAAACAATAGTTATTGGGAGGTTTATTCAAAAAAAATTGAATTATGCTCTAATGGATGATGACTTGGGCAGCGCGGTGGCGGAGTGGTTAGCACTGCGGCAGCACAGCAACTCACCCTTGGCCGGGGGATCCTGGGTTCGATCCCAGCCCTCAACAGACAGTGATCTGTGTGGAGTTTGCATGTTCTCCCCATGTCTGCATGGGTTTACTCTGGGATTTCTCCGGTTTCCTTCCACATGCCAAAAACATGCAAGTTAGGTTAATTGGCATCAAACTGGGGATTCTAAATTGTCCTTAGGTATGACTGTGAGAGTGAATGATTGTCTGTCTCTCTGTGTTGGCCCTGCGATGGACTGGCGATCTGTCCAGGGTGTACCCTACCTCTCGCCCAAAGATGCTGGGATAGGCTCCAGCCCCCCCCACGACCCGAAAAGGATTAAGTGGAAGAAGATGGACGAATGGATGGATGGATGGATGATGACTTGAAAATTAGACTGTCATTTGCATCGACTATTTAGGAAAATCAGAGACAGATATTTGCATAATAATTTGGAACGCGGTGTAATAAGCTCATGTTTCACTTGGACATTGACACTAGTGAGACACTCTGCCTGGCAACTGGAGCGGTCATACGGGTGGGGTGCTTCTGAAGTCCGCGCACATGAACAAGTCATGTGCGCGATTGCAGACCGTCATTCCTTCATATCATATATATATATATGAGTACAGATATGTTTATAAGTTTATTTATAAAAGGGACAGTACATATTAATGAACATAAGACGTAAATATGCAGCATACAAGATTATAGCTGAAGCTAATTTCCATCTTGTGTCCCATGGCCAGCCTCATAAAACAGAAAACACAATACAATGACAATAAACAACACAACAATGATAAAGCAAATGACACAATACAACAATAGTAACAATAGCACTAGGATTGCACACTGATCGAAAGAGGGAGACAAACAAACAAAATTAAGATGAATATTGTTGAGATTCACACATGGAATGCCTATTGCTTCATATTGCTCTGTTGAAACTAATAGCAAGGACTGCGCAAAATGAATAAATAAATAAATCTGAATATATTCTCAAAACAAAATCAATCCAACCTTAATGCTAGAAAACATATTTCAAGTCTTGGTTAGATCAGGGATTTTGTAATCCAAACACTGAGTGATAACTTCTCAAACTAAATGTATGTATGGTGTTTTGCAACACAACTCTCATTTGTTTAATTCACGTTCAGATAAATTTTCTATGAGCAATATTAAAGGTCTGATCATCAATGATTAATAGTCTTTGTGCTGTAATGTAGGTTAGGGCCCGGGAGGCTCGTGAGCTGGAGCGTAAAACAAACAAATCATTCTCCGTAAAGGAAAACATCTTTTAACACCCTCTCCTCTCTGCAGCCTTTGTAATGACCTGTCTTCCCAATAACAAAGAAGAGCTGCCGATGAAAAATGATCAATTCAATGAAGTCACAAGGGCATTTTTGTTGCTTGTGTTTAAATTCATTTGAAGTGGTCTCTCTCAAGGACAAAGTTGTGTTTCTTGATGCTAAATAGGCATGAGCATGCTTGCTCAGAGGCATTCACATCTTCACAATCAGAGAAACAAATTAATGAAGTCTTTCTGAAACAAACAACTTGATTAAAACCCAGGAGGAGGGAGAATCAGGTGCAAACACCGTGGGTCATGAAGTTGTGTGTGAATGTGTTCCAGCGCTGTTTTTTTGAAGGCTGGAGATTGTATGGCTTAAGAAACACTCCAGATCCTGGGGGAGTTTGTTTGCGGTTGTTGTTTCCAGCACTTCTTATCGCTACCTGGTTATCATCTCCTGGCTACACGCACAAGCAAGAGAGATGAGCAGTGGTTTGCCTTTTGGGAGGCACACGTCTGTTTGGCTTGAAGCTGCATTTCTTCAGTGTCCACTGAGCAGCTCTCTTCCTGTTCTCTTCACCAAGACAGAAGCAAAAGCTGTTTGTGAAGCATATTAAAACAACAAAATAGAGTCATTTCTCTCTGTGGAAAAGTATTTTATTTATGCACTAATTGGATTTGGATTACCACAAGCATACCTCTACTCCGGTGGAAGGCTTACTCTTTGATCCTCTGTGGCAATTTAAAAAAAAAAATCACTTTTATACTTTGCATTCATGCAGAGCAGTGATGCCTTCATTTCTCTAAAGTCTTATTTTTAATGACTCAGATGTGTCCTGTGGATGGGAGGTGAAACCAAAGGACGGATATTTTGTCTTTTGGAAATGCTGTGAGAATTCACATAATCATGTTCCATAAAAAAGTCCTCCAACTATTTGTATGTTCCACTCTTTCAAATAAACAACTCATAGTTTAGTTAGTGTTAAGAAAAAAAGTCAGGCTATTTATGGCATTATACATGCATTAGATATGCATTCCTATAGCACCATGATTTTATATTATCTAATGAATTTAACCAGGGAACATTTGTGGCGTACAATAATCAGGGAAGATATTTCTTGAAGGATTTGATAGAGATAAAAACAAGCAAAAAAGCTCCTTATTTTATGTTATTGCTTTTTGTCCTTCATTGTCGAAGGTGACCATGGATTCAGGTTTTATTTATTTAGTGCACAGTGAGTCTGGAGGTGGCTGATGAGGCTGATCTAGGCTCTGAAGTCTCTCCGGCACATTGGGCATCTATTGGCAGACACCGTAGGTCAGGGGTGTCCAATCATGTGCCATGGAGGGCCAAGACTCTGCAGGCTTTATCTCCAACCAGTGTCTTCAACAGCAGATTTCACTGAATGTCTTCCCACTGATTGCTGATAAGTGAAAACACCTGCTAAAGAAACTGGGTAGAAGAGAAAACCTGCAGGGTCTTGGCCCTCCATGGCACATGACTGGACACCCCTGCCGTAGGTGGAGCAGCAGCCGCTCTGGCTTTACGTTCAATTCTTCTGCTCTCCACTTCAGCTGCTCTCCTGTCTCCTGCAACAATGGCACCTTTTCTGATCTTGCTGCTCCATGCTTGTTGGTCCTGTGCCATCTTCTCCCAGGAGTTGGGATCAATGTACAGGTAGGGAGGACCTCAGGCAGTCTTTGAAGTGCTTCTTCTGACCGCCGATGGATCTTCTGCCACAAACAAGTCCTCCATACAGTAGCCGTTTAGACAGTCGGTTGTCATTCATGCTTAAGAAATGGTCGGCCCATCTCTTTTGTGCTTTATGCAGGAGGGTGTGGATGCTTGGAAGCACAGTCTTTTTCAGGACTCTCATATCTTTCACCTTGTCCTGCCATCTGATGTGGAGCAGTCTGCGGAGGCAATTCAAACTGAGTCTGAAGTCATGACCGGTGCTTGACTTGGATTACAGTGAGGGAGAGTTACGTATGTCGTCAGCCTCACTCTCTTATCCCTCCCTGCCTGGATCCAGAGGCCAAATGTGGTCTAGATGCCTGGAGACAGGGGGATGCAGTGGATGACCAGGGTGTCCTGTGTCACAACTTGCTCTGCGAACTTCACAACATGGTGCTGGGGTTACCTTCCTGCCCACTGAACCAGCAGGTGGTTTTCTCTGCGCGTTCTGCTGAGTCCAGTCTTCACATGCTAGTGTAGACAGTTATTTTAGTATATGTAATCCAGTCAAGAACGCAAATACTCTTATACTGGTTTTTGTATAATACAAGTAGGTTTAACTTCAACTGTGCAGGTTTTGATTTCATAGCTTGCTCCTTCAGGCCTAAGTTTCATTCATCTGTTTCTCTCAATGTCCCATTTCTGAAGTAAAAAAATCATTCTTTTAACTCGATGCTGTGTTGACATGTTGGCAATTGTTAATTTCAAGTGAGAGTGTCAGACCGTGTTTCCGGACTGAGTGTGGCATCAGAAGTTGAACATTGTCAATGTTTTATCCCCTGCTGGTCGAAGACTGTTATGGGGCAGTCTGTCCTTCCACCCATCCTACTTTTGTGAAATCCTCCTACAGTTTTGTTTCGATTGTTTTGAAACTTGATTCCAGGGTTTGCTATATGCTGATGATGCGCAGTGGTGGCCCCACGGTTAGGGATGTGGACTGATGAGCGGATGATCGCTGGCTCAATCCCAGGACTGGTAGGATCAGATCTGGGTGGGACAAATGACATAGCAGTGTTTTCCCCACCCTCCTTAACCCCACTGTGGGGCCCTTGAGCAAGGCCCTTATCCTCAACTGCTCCAGTGGAGCTGCTCAGTGGCCACAGGTCAGTCTGTGGTTGTACTGGGCAACTTCCATGTGTGAATGTGTAACTGTGAGTGTGAACAGCGTATCCTTGCAAAAGAGAGGTTGCCTCTCAATGGAACTACCCTGTTTAAATCAAGGTTCAATAAAAAAATATTGCAATTTGAATGAAATTGAATACTGAAAGAAATGATGTAGCCTTTTCAAATTGATACCATTGTTGTATCTAAGAAAAATCTTGGACCTGACCTCTGACTATGGGTTTGAGGTCAAAGGTCAAGGTTAGCATTCCTTTTACACTATTACTATAGAATGAGTAAAGCTAGGGTTGCCAAACTTGGTATAAAGGTTCACCCCTTGACCCTGAACTACGACTATGGTTTTGGGATTGCAAGGTCAAAGGTCAAGGTCAAAATGCCATGTAAACTATTTCTCAACAACAAAGAAAGCGAGGATCACCAAACTTGCTACAGAGGTTCACCTTGGGATCCTGACCTTCAACTATGGGTTTCGGGTCTAAGGTCAAGGTGAGCATACCCTATGCCCTGTTACTGTAGAATGAGTAAAGCTAGTTGTTTTTCCCTCTTGTGAACTGTGATGTCAGCAGGTATATGTCATGTACCAACTTTATTCAAATGAGATCCGTGGTCCATGGGGAACTCATGCTAAACATTTTAACCAGTACTTGATGATTTCAAATAAAAACAACCAAACAGTTTATTTCTCATTTCAAATCTTTTCAGAAATGCTTTTAACTGGTTAATTTTCAAGATATCAGAGAAAGTTTACTGCTGAGCCACAATGATGGACAGCTTGAAAATCTATGAAGAGCCCAGTCACTATTACAGGTGTCATCCGAACAGGAGCAGTTCTGTGTTTGTGTGGAGGCTGTAGCTAGGCCAGGAGACCTATCAATTATTTATAATCTTTCTTTCTTGGAGTCTGCCTTTTTCTGTTTCTTGATTACTTCTATCTGCCTTATGCTGATAGTGATATCCTCTATCATCAGTGGTGAGTGGTGGAAGTTTGGTTCCACTTAAATGAGTATAAACATGGGCGGGTTTGCAGGAGAATACCAATGTTCTGAGATTCCAAAAGTTGCACGGAGCCCTGTTAGGTGTTTGAAATATTTAAAGAACATGGTTGACTTCCTAAACTTGTTGACAGGATTACTGGTCATGAATAACATTTCTAACTAATGTGTGACACTAAATGGTGACACTCTCAAATGATGAGATGAGATGAGATAAATTAATGGGGAAAATAAATCTAAAGCTTATATATAAAAGATGATTTCAGTCCTTAATTAGAAGTCCCTGATGGTTGAAGTTTTCTGCCATTAAGTTTTACTGAGAGGTACAAATTTATGTAGTCATTTAAGCAAATCACCATTGAGACTACACTGCACGTTTAATGTCTTCTTTATTTAATAGACTTAACATAGTTATAAACAACACTCGTTCTTTCTTAAGCCAGAATGCCCATGTTTTCACTCAGATACAAACCATACTGTGTTCAGAAAAGTGTTCATAAACACCACTGAACAAAGCAACATAAATTAAATTTATGTTTTCCACAATGTCTGAAATTCTATACCCTCTATTTTTATGGGAGCAGACTTTACCATCCATCCATCCATCCATCTTCTTCCGCTTAATCCTTTTCGGATCGTGGGGGGGCTGGAGCCTATCCCAGCATCTTTGGGCAAGAGGCAGGGTACACCCTGGACAGATCGCCAGTCCATAACAGGGCCAACACAGAGAGACAGACAACCATTCACTCTCACAGTCATACCTAAGGACAATTTAGAATCCCCAGTTTGATGCCAAGCAACCTAACTTGCATGTTTTTGGCATGTGGGAGGAAACCGGAGAAATCCCGGAGTAAACCCATACAGACACGGGAAGAACATGCAGACTCCACACAGATCACTATTGGTTGGGGGCTGGGATCGAACCCAGGATCCCCCGGCCAAGGGTGAGTTGCTGTGCTGCTGCAGTGCTAACCATTCCACCATCGCACTGCACTGGAGAAGATGGTGGAAGACTGGAAGACTGCGCTGGAGAAGATGGCGGCCGTGTCAAGCGGAGGTGCTGTTGGGTCCACTGTGGCCGGGATTACGCACTCTGCCCAACCAACCCACACAGCCGTGGGCTCCCAGAATCAAGCCCAGCCGTCCTCTGGGATCAGCCACCCCAGTCGTACCAGCACGGCCGCTGGGCGCATCACTAATCCCGGCCACACTTTGGCCACCAGGCCCCCCACAGCCCGAGTGGGCCACTACGAAATTGAGTGGACCATCGGCAAGGGAAATTTCGCGGTTGTTAAACTAGCCACACACATCATTACTAAAGCGAAGGTAAGGGCACAAATGTCTGAGTCTTAAAGGTGAATAATTAAAAGTTGTCAGTGTATAATTTTAAGCCTTTGGACTGTGCTATTAGAATGACGCCGGAGCCTTTAGCTCCAGAGACACAGCGGGCAGCCCGCTGTGGTGACACCGCTGCTCGGTTATGCGCTCAAAGCAGCGCATCACTTCCAGCTCCGGGATCCAAATAGTTTAATCACCCAACAGATGAGATTTTACATCTAGCGGCTATCAGATTGTTTTTAACAGAAGGCTAGAAAGGCCCAGGGTGAATATGTGGCAACTGCAGAGGACATAGAGAAGGGTATATAGACGGAGATGGAAAAAAAGAAACACTGATCCTTTAGTAGCTAGCTTAGCTTAAGAGCTAATTTGCTGTGAGTATGGTTTAAATGTCGGCTAATGATGCCCAAGCTCGAGGCTCAGGTCTTAAAAATGGCTTTTGCTGCCCAACTGAAATAAATGAAAACCTTTGAATTTGATAGGTTCAGGTTATAAACGTATTAACCTCTTGCACTCCGGTGTACCGTGGGCGGACATGTCTCTGCGTCCTAGAGCGCACGAGGGCGCCCTCACTGTGCGTCCTAGTGTGCACTGGAAAAAAAGCTGCATTTCCGTTCTTCCACTACAGACACAGCCGCGAACAGAAAGCCAAAGGAGTGCTTTGATTGGTTTAGATGGGATTGACCTCTCATTCGACTAATAAGAGCCTTGAATTGGGTTTCTGAAACCTTGAAGAACCAATGACTGAAAACCTAGCAAGAAGGACCCACCTACCAACGGCTGCGAATGCAGCGAGCCAATTGAAGCACAGAAGTTCGAAAGCGTGCGTCCCCTGCAAATTCTGTTTTGTGTAAGGCTGGGTGAAGAGAGACTGACTGCTACAGCAGATGAAAAAAGGACCCACAGGAAGAACCGCCACAGACCCAGCAGCAGGGAGACCACCCACAGGTGCGACCTGTGTGACAGGGACTGCCATTCGCGCATCGGCCTGTTCAGCCACAGGCGGTGCTGTCCCAGCAGAGTAGACGTTTAGGATTCTCTTCCATGGTCATCATAGACCGATGGAGGCCAACGACGAAGGCTGGGTGACACACATGCGTTCGCCAGTCTTTTTTTCTTACTACTGTTCTTATTTGTTTTGAAAAATCGTTCGCCAAAACCACAATCATGGAAGCGCAAAACCGCAATAATGGAATTATGGTTTGACCGGGTCGCGTGACCAGAACCACGAGTCCGTAACAAGCGGACCAGCGTCATGTTCGTCTGACAATGAGGAAGAGAAGTTTGCCAGCGACACTGCTGTTGTGGACAGGTAAGTGTTATAAGCTAAATTATTCTTTATCCCTGAAAATTGTAATCAAAAATGACTTTTGACCGATCAGTAAATTACAACTGTGTGTAGTAGACCGCGGCGCACGAAGTCCGTGTGCCGCAGTACACGGTTCGTGCGCTGCGTCCGGACCGTGAACACCCCCCCCCCCCGCTACTCTTCTGTAGCGGATTGCAGATATATTGCAGATATTTCAGTACAACTGTGCGTAGTAGACCGCGGGGACTGTGCGCCGCGGTCGCCATATCGCCACATGACTGTTCCGTCATGTGGCGATGGGTGATGTCCTTCCTCTGTAGCGGGGGGTGGGTGGGAGGTGTTATCTTCTACATTACAGATATTTTAGAATAATTTTTAGTGCACTGTAGGTTATTTTTTCTTGTAAAAAAAAAGCCACACATTTTTTACGTGGCATGCTTCTTTGTGTGTGGGGGCTTGTTTGTTCATTCATTCATGAATGAATGAATAAACAACCCCCCCCACACACACACACACAGCCCTGAGTGTCACCTTTCATTAGAGCCCAAGATGAAGCTTCTATATTGAATCATTCAAAAGTTACAGACGTTTTTCCAAACTGTGCCATTTGGCACAATTTGGCACAGTTCAAAAACACCTGGGAACTACCTGAGGAAAAAGCTGTGTAATATATTCATTTTTTGTGGTATTGTTACAAAATTTTGACCTCAGCTGGATAACACTTGGTTCTACATTTCTGTTGCATTTTCCAGCCCGGATCTGACAGATGTGTGTTATTTGCAAGCATTTGTATCCAAAAAAAACACCCAGGCAAAATTTATTTTCTTCAAGTTCAGTATGTTTAGATGACTGTTACTCAGTGGCCGAAGCACTTAGAGAGATTATGACTGTTTTGCCAAAAAATTCAAAGTGTTTTCTTTTAAATGAGATCAACCCCATGAAGATGCTGCAAAGGGTTGAAGAACAGCTTTTGATTTACTTTGGGTACGTTATTTTTAGGCGTTTTTAGGGAAATTGACCAGAGTGCAAGGGGTTAAATGCCCTCTTCTAAATTTAACAAAACGACCCCAGTATATACCATAGAAGAAAAAAAAACAAAGCTGTATTTTAAATTATCAAGCTGTTTGAAATTAATTTACAATGAACAAACTACTTCTCCGCCAAGGTCTCCGCCTTTGACTGCCACCTAATCCACATAGCACCGGACTTCCATGATCCCTCCTGCAGGTGGTGAACCTACTGGAGGGCGGACCCATGTAACTCCTTCGGGCTGAGCCCGGCCAGGTCCCATGGGTGGAAACCCGGCCACCAGACGCTAGCCTTCGAGCCCCTCCCCCAGGCCTGGCTCCAGGGTGGGGCCCCGGTAACCCCATACCGGGCGGGGTACACTGAATCCTTGATATACAATTTATCATGAGAGTCTGTTGGATCGTTCTTCGTCTGGCCCTTCACCCAGGACCAGTTTGTCTTGGGAGACCCTATCAGAGGCAAATTGCCCCAGACAACATAGCTCCTGGGATCACTGGGGCACGCAAACCCCCCCACCACGGTAAGGTGACGATCCATGAGGGGGTGACGATCCATGAGGGGGACGCCTCCCACTTGAGGTGTTTCAGGCACGTCCCACTGGGAGGAGACCCCGGGGCAGACCCAGGACTCGGTGGAGAGACTATGTCTCCCAGCTAGTCTGGGAACGCCTTGGTATCCCCTCTGAAGAGCTGGAGCAGGTGGCTGGGGAGAGGGAAGTCTGGGCTTCTCTGCTTGAACTGCTGCCTCCGCGACCCGGACCTCCGGAAAAGCGGTAGAAGATGGATGGATGGATGGATGGATGGAAACTACTTCTCAGATTATTTTTCTTGATTAAAGTTTACTGTGGTTTTCAATACAAACTCAACAGTCTTTTTGGAGCTGTGTGTATCCAGTAAAATTGAACAGAATCCCCCTGGGCAAGTGGACATCAACTGACACCACACGATTTGAGTGAATGTCAATATATTTGCATAGAGTGGCCGTCAGTTGTACTGGATAAATGACATATTAAGTAGCATTGTTTTGTTAACTGTATGAATACAGGACAACGTAATTATTAGTAGATGCCTTACATTGAGGTTGTCCACAAGGCAGTTCAGTTATTATAATGGGTTTGTTGTTGTATGTGACAAAGCATAAATTTGAGGCGTTACATGCTTAAATATCCCCTGTAATGTTTTTACTTCTGCCAGAGGACTGAATGAGGGGCCTCACTGTTTATTTGCCATCTCATGTCAGGCATTGTAGTGAACAAAGTCCAACCCATCAAAAACCCGCAACCCCATTTTTGGTCCATTTAGCATCCAAAGATTTATTCTGACTGGAATATAGCAACTTTAATCAACACCCTTTTTAAGAACTTATTTTCACAGTAATAGAATTCTCATGTTAGTATCCACTCCCCTTCTGATGGATGGACAGGTGAAGGCTGAGAACAAATAATGTTTACCGAAACATTTGCTTGCTGACAGCTTCTGCAGTATATGCCAGAGAGCCTTTAGTTAAGATGCCATAAATAAAGGTGTGCTGAGGCTGCTGAGTGTGTTGCTTTATCTGTGTGCCATTGTTGACATGCACACAGAAAGGCAGACACCAGTCATTCAGATGCTTTGCACTACATAGATGAGAGAAGCTTCCATAAAGTGTCATGAGGCCAAAATCTAGCTCAATGAGGCATGAAGTGTTCAGTGGTGGAGAAGATGCTGTTTGAAGGGTTTCACCACTGTTGATCAAGTTTTGTATAATGCCAATTATAAGCATTATAAAATCAAAAGTTTTAGAATGACGATATAAGCTTTACAGATATCTCTGTTTTTGTGTGCTTGGACATGTGTGGCCTTGGGTCTGTCTATGAAAGAAAAGCTGAAGATAGAAATGATATTGTCTAATAGATTGAGAGAGGCCGCTTCTTTTTTCTTCTTTTCATCTATTGATAGTGAGTGCAGAGAGACCTAGTCAGCTGCTAATTTCTATTGACAAGAGCAGGGTTTTCAACTTCCTCCAGTTGCTCATGAATATCACGAATAAGAGTGTGCATTTATGTACCCCGAGATATCATGAATATGGATATAATGGTCAGTTGTCAGCTGAAATGTGTCCCGATAGCCCTCTCTTGTGTCCACTCTTTAATAATGATCCACAGAGAAATGCTGAGTAGTCAAATATAGCCATACAACTCTCTCCGTTCTTAGATGAAGCTGGTTGATATCCTGCAGTTCAGTCACACAGAATAGGACCTGGGTATTCATGCTTGGCAGTTCAGAATACCAGAAAGGACTGAGAATTGTATTCAACATATGAGGGAAAATTTGATGAGCATTTCAGCATGCACATTATTTCCCCAGTATTTGCTAGCATTTCACCCTTGCGTTTTGCTTGGTTTTGGGAAGTGGGGTGTTACATATTCTCACAAACATAAATGCTTCATTCAGCAAAATGTTTGTTGGAGTCTTCTTAAACTGGGCAAAGATCAGTTATAGAAGTTGAAGTCAAAACAAGAGTTCTAATACGCTCACTCAAGATGTATTCACATAGCAGTAATCTCTATCACACGTGGACCTCTTGTAATCTTGTGTAACTGCAGATGTACCTGCCATTTCTAATTCCTAAAGCAGACTCATGGTTAATTTGAAAGAGTGATAAATAGATAAAAACAGTAAAGACAGACCAACACAGTGCATGAGAGAAATTACCAGAAGGGTTTGAGTTCTGTGGACTTTTTTTTTTTTCTATCCAGTGTGGCGGGGGACATAAGTGGGCTAGTTGAGGGTGGTGTGGTCTCCATGGAAACTGACATTCCTGTGAAGGTGCTTGGCAGCCACTGCCAATTGTTGAACTTGGGTAAAGGTTTGAAATTTTCTATAAAGTGCCCCAGAGGTTGAGATTAAATCCAACCTGCTTGAGGTAAACTCATGCAGTGACTTATCACACAGTTGGAGAGAGAAAAAAAACAACTTAGTGGCATTTAGAGAGGGGAACTGGAGGGGCTATATAGCGTCACCTGCTGCTCATGCCATCAGATGTTGCAGCTCTGTTATACTCGTCTGCTGTAAAATATCACTTCATTTAGCCTTTGGCACCTGCAGTTAAGGATTGCCTATGCATTATAAAAATCTGCACAGAAAATCTGCATCATTTCCGCTCAGAGAAAGGAACAGAACCTATATGTGTCAACACGTGCAGCAGTCTTTCTCCCTCACCTCCTCACTTTCTTCTGTGGTTTTGCTCCGTGTGAATGCGAGCTGCAAAACAACTGATTGAATCGTCTGATTGTGCCTCCAAATGCAGAGCGATTTAGCCATGCGTGGCGGGCGGTGCGAAGACTGTGCCGCCGACGGTCCTTTAAACATCGGCAGCTGAGAAGAATCCGCCAGGTGAAGTGTGAGCTTCGCACCTCAGCCTGCACCAGCCGCTCATGCGGAAAATATGGAAGATTATCACTTGTGTGCTTGTTTTTCCTCACGTGTTGTTGTCTGAGCTTATTACATGTCGTAGGGGTGTAATTTTTTTTTTTTTTTGGATGTAGTACATGACTAAATGTTCACAAGCTCAGCTTTCAAGTAATGTCATCTTTATTTGTGACGCACAGCAACACCTTTTAAATAAAGCCACTACAAGGGATATTTCATAGACTGTGGGTCTCTATAGAGGCAGAAGAGTAGTTTATCATGCATGAAAAGCAGGGGCAGCCTTGTGTGCTTATGTGTGCAGTGTGTGAATTTCAGCCGAACATCATAAAGCTTATTTGTATGCCGATGAAGCTGCTGTTGTGTCTGAAGCTTCTGTACCCAGGGTGGTCAGTCCCCGTGGAGCCTGGGAGAATCAGAGTTCCTCAGCAAGGAGCAGATTGTAACCGTCGGTGTCTCCTCTTTTCACAATACCGTGAATGGAGCTACAGTGTGTGACAAAGGAGCAGTGTTTCTGTGTGGTGCTGAAAGAGAGGGTGACTCTTTGAAGCTGAAATACACCACAAGTCCCAAGAAAGCTCTGTTGGTGAAGTGGTGGAAAAAACACCCAGCTACAGCGTTTTTCTTTTCTTTCTAAAGAGGATGTGAAGTGGCTTGATGTCAGTGAAAAGCTTTTATCACTGATTATAGCATTCAAAGTGCTTTCGGGGAAGGTAAAGAATTTCAGTCCCGGCAGCTTAGCGAAATGTCACTTATCAATCCAGAGCTGGACTCGGCTCTGAGCAAATTGTGTTTTCAGACAGCAGATGCAGCAGGCGTCCGTCTGCACGTGCACAGGCCAGCAAGACGATGGCTCTTTCATCCAGCAGTCATGAGCCATTTTGTTCCAGCACATCAACTTCAAACTAGTAACAAATTAAAGGGGGGGGGGATCTTGCATAGGGTCCCCAAAAACCGGGAAACGGCCCTGATGTACAGTACAGTACCCTCACTGTATGTAACCTCCTTCTTCTTCCTCTGATAAGATGTAACAACGTCTGTATCCGTATGGCGCTTCCACACCGCTGCATTCAGCTTTGTGCAGAGGTCACACAGGTTGGTTATTGCCAGGTGCAGTGACGACACTGATAACATTATTATCGGCAGCCTGTCACATGTTTGCAAGTCAACGCTGCCACATGCAGTTTCCATCAGTTTTTATTTTACCATATAGAGACTGGAAAATTGGATGCACGTGCTACAGAAGGGCTGCTAATTGCGATGGAGAGGTGTACTCTGTGTGGATTTTTTTTTTTTTTAAAGGTAACACTCACTAGACAAGGTCACACAGCAAAAACGTGGCTCCGGTTTAATAGAGGCTTTCAAAATTATCCACATTACACACTCTTAGCACATGTGGATGAGGCTGTTTTGGGGAGATATGCATCTGTTCTCAATAATTACTTTATACCTTCTGCTGGTTAAGGAGTTAATTAACTACCCCCCATGTCAGTGTAGATTAGCAGTAACACACACCCACACACACACTCCCATTCTCTCTTTTGCACACATTGCATAAGCCAGCCTAGTTGGCACTAAAAACAGCAATGCTCAGACTAGACTGTACAGACTAACTTGCTGTTGTCATGAGTGACATGGCTCAATAGGCAATTACAGAGGAACACTGAGAAAAGTTGCATTGCTGAAGTGAGCGTGCTGTGGGTGCTGTCTTCCTGCAGAGACACACTGATGTCGTGGGTCTTTTTGTGTGTAAACTGCCTCATCAGTGCCGTACTGCTTAGCCCTGTTCTCTCAGAGCACCACAGTGATTATTTTTTCTTCTTCTTCTCTCTCTCTCTCTCTCTTTTTTTTTTTTTGCAGGTTCACGGTTTGATCTGCACATGGGGAAAGGTAAAAAATAACAACAGCTTGAACTTACTCCCCAAAATCTCATTCTCCGCACTCTTCTCGCTGCACCGTGGGGAGATGCGATGATTAGCAGGGATAAGGCTGTATCTGCTGTTGTGTGTGTTCAGGTGGTGCGTGGATGGATGTAAAGGCATTATTTGGGAGGATTTGTGTACAAGTTAGTGTTTGTTTTCCCCACACGCTCACACATATCCGTCAACATAGCGCAGCGCACTGTTGCCCTAATCACAGTGAACATAAAATGTGGATTAGTGGCATCTTATGGTGTCAGTCATAATCACACACAGACATATTTGGAAACCCGCTGCATGTGGGTACTTTCTGTAATGTGTTCACTCTCCATATACGGGGGGGGGGGGGGGGTCATAATGCTCAAGTTTGACCAAATGTGGTTCATTTTTCAACAAAGTCTCCCCTTCGCTCCACACACTTCTTCCGTCGGTGTTGCAGCGCTTGGATCCCTGTGGTTGAAAAATAAGCCACATTTGGTCAAATTTGACCACTATGAACTTTTCAGCCTCCCCTCATACATCATTTTTAAGTGAAATTATAAAGTCGTATATGATGTATATTCGTAAATAACTCAAACCAGTGATTTAAATAAATGCACAAGCATAATGAAACGCCAATATCTAATCCACCCAGTGATTTATTGTGTCCTTTATGATGACAAATGTAGCTCCTGTGGATTTTGCCATCCAGGCAGGATTTGATCATTATGGCTATAGTGCACCTACAGCTCTTTTTAGTCTATTTCTGGCAGATGGAGTCTGTAACGGTTTATGTTTGTGGCCTTCCCTCAGTAGATCACAGAGTATTTTAGTCCAGAATAATCCCCACCATCTGCTATCTCCTCTACTACATTTTAGTTCTCTCCGTCTCTCCTGTCACTCTGTTTCCCATTGCATTTCCTCTTTTATATAAATATTTCTCAGCTCTCTCCCAGCTGTATTTTTCTTTTTGTAATCACGGTGCTGTCTCTCCTTTCACATTAAGGTCTTTGATTCCTGCCACTGTCTTTTTCATAACTCCACAGAATCCTAATCTGACTAGTCTCACTCTGTTCATTTTTTTCCCCATCCCCCCCTTCAATCATCTTTCTTGCGCTTCACTTTAACATGAGCATGTCATCTGTCCTGTTCTCTCTGGATGTCTGCACACTTCTTAGTCCAAGCACATGCACCGCTCTCCCCAGGCAGTAAAATCCTAATCCCATCTTCCATGAACACAATCTACACCCACTTGTCTCTAAACTCTTTTGGGAGTTTAAAGAGCTACAACTTGTGCATTTACACTTCACACTGAGTTGTACTGTAGTGGTCTTCCTACATTTTGGAGCTAGGTCTTGTCTACGTTAATCTGAATTGTGGCTGTATATTACTAGAGGGTGCTGAGAGAGTGCATACCTCTGCCAAGGCTCCATTTATCTTCCCTCCCTCCCTCCTTCCGTCCGTTCACCCTGCTGTCCATCCCTCTGTACCTCTGTCTGTCTGTCCATTGCTAGATAGGGCCTTGGCAGAAGTATGCACTCATGGATAACCTCCAAACTCTAAAGGGTTCAGGCGCAGCCCAAGGGCCACCTCTGGTGAAAATTTCATCAAAATACGTCCAGTAGTTTTTGTGTCCAGTAGTTTCTGCTAACAGACAAACAGACAAACTGCCCTGACCACATTACCTCCTTTCTGGAGGTAAAGAAGATGGAGGTAATTGCTTTCATGTCAAAGTAAAGAAAACCTGAATCCCCCCACCCCCACAGTTCCCAGCAGATTTAACTTCTGTAGTTAAAAAGTTAAGTATAATTGAAGAAAATTGCTCTAAAAGTCCCACATTTTTTCACAATGGTGTTTTTGTGAGTTTAAGCCCTATAAAATATCACTATGAGTCACACGTTTACCATTAAAATATTACAACACTCACTTCACACAGAAATACATGCTGCCTTTATTTAGTTAGGCAGTTAAAAAAATGAGCAGATTGCACTTCTAGGGTTTTATGATGTCACAAACCAACACGTCCCACAACTTTTTCTAATAAGTTAACAAAACGTTGAAGTAATCCTTTGAAAATGCATAGAATGGGACTTTAAAGCAAACCAGTAACCACTTTCCAGAAGAATTCATGATCTAATCTACTGTTCCCAATGATTGTCTATACACTCTAAATAGATATGCTGACTCAAGCCTTGTTGCCGTAACTGAGTTGTTATATAGTAACCTTATTATGTTATGATAATAATTACTCAAGTACAAGTAAGGCCAGTCACTAAAGAAATTGCTTGATTATGAAAGTATCAACTGAAAGTTTCTTGAGCTACTTAAATCTTGCCAATTTGAGTTTTTCCTTGAATTTTTTTTTTCATAAATTTTTCACTTTTCTCTGACAAATTTATTACTTTTTCTTTTAAATTTGCAATGTTTTTGGTGATAAATTTGTGACCCTTCTCACACAAATGCAACTCGCAACTTTTACTAATTTGTAAAGACTTTCCCTTAGATGTGTCAGTCTGAAGCAAATCAAATACAAAAATAATTCACGTGCCCTCTAATATAATCCAAGTCATATAAAGAAACTATAATAAAATAAATGTTGCCTGAGCCGTAACAGAAAAACAGTAATTTCAAATCTGATGAGAGGAAAAGCTGATGAAAGAAAAACATGACTGGCATTCATTTTAAAATGGTGAAATCAAAAGCAACTTGAAAAGTACAACCAAATGTACTTGAGTATAAGTGCAGTTTTTTTTTCTTCAAAAATGTACTTAACAGTAAAAAGCTTCCTGCAATAAAATGACTCGTGAAAGTACAATTTAACAAAAAACTTACTTGAATATATGCACTTGAGAAAACCAATGGTCCATCACCTCCAGTGGCGGACCATTGGTATGGTGGTCCCATTCCCTGTAAATCAGATGATGAATAGGGTCGGTGGGTGTGGATGCATGTGATTAATCCAGTGTGGTCAGTTGATTAGTCAGTCTTGCCATATTTTATTGGTTGAAATAATAAAAGAGGTCAGTTGTTCATTTGAACCACACTGAGTGCATTTTGGATTAAAATTGTCCAAAAAAGGATCTAATCCTATAATGAAAGTACAGAACTCCTTGCTAACTCCTTAAACGATAGCGTGGTTGCTTAAGTGGTAGCTGATCAACTTGACACTCTACTCCATGCTGTGGAAGATCAAGCCAAGGTAGTGACAGCCAAATACCAAAACTTTAAGCTTCAAAAACTATCTTTCCCAAACTATTAATCACACCACACAGTCTGTCATAGACTGTATATAAAGGGTGGAAGTATAAAAGTGAACTGGGTCAACTGAATAGAGAGAACAGAATAGAGTTTATTGCCCTAGGTAGAGGTACATTGTAATTTTTTGTGCATTTCTCTCCAGGAGTACAAAAAAAAGAGAAGAGAAAGAAAAGACACAGTATGTACAAATATGAAATATATACAAATAGAAGAGCACTCAGAGAGCACATACCTCTGCCAAGGCTCCTTCCATCGCTCATGGATCTCCTCCAAAATGTAATGGGTTTGTGTGTAGGCCTAGAGCCACTTCTTGTGAGAGTTGCATCAAAGTCTGTCCATTAGTTTTGGAGTATTGTTGCTAACACACTGTGAGAAGATAAGAGCCTTGGCTGAGGTATGCATTCTCAGATCATCACCAAAATATAATGGGTTCCTCTGTAGCCCAAAAACCACCTCTGGTGAACATTTCATCCAATTCCATCCAGTAGTTTTTGTGTAATCCTGCTGCACAAATACAAACAAAGCCCTTGGTGGAGGTACGCACTCTCAGATCATCACCAAAATCTAATCATCTGTTCCCTGTGCCATTAGACACCTTTCCTGAAAATTTCCTCAAAATCCATTCATAACTTTTAGAGTAATGTTGCTAACAGGCAGACCAACCAACCAACCAACCAACCAACCACTAAAAACATTACTTCCTCCCTTGGCGGAGGTAATAATAGTAGCATTGAAATATGGAAACAGTTATCCTGAGTGCTGTATTGCACATATTATAAACCCTGCATGATAAAGTAATATGTAATATATTACACATATTGTCAAGAGCAGTGAGATGGTTAGATATTGGTTAGACATTATGTATGGGTAGATTGGGGTTGCCACTGAGGTTGCTAACTGTCCAGTGTGTGAGTGGGCTGTGGAGTGAGGTGCTTCTTTACCTCTTTAATAACCTGTGCTGCTAGCCTGACAGTGGCTAGAAAGAAGCCTGTTATACATGCGGGCCTTGTTGGTGCTGATGTTCACAGGCCTGCAGTGTCTCAGGTTGTAGCCTGTGTCCATCCACCTGAACAGAGCATGAGCTGAGTGATGTTTGTCCCTGAGGATCCTCTGTGCTTTCCTGCTGCATCGCTGACTCTGTATGGAGGGGAGGTCAGAGCTGATGACCCTCCCGTTGCAGCCACTTTCTCTCAGCCAGGTTGGTGCTGCCCATACCATACTGTGATGCCGCTGGTGAGGATACTCTCAACCAGCCCTCTGTAGATGTGGGTTGGGATGACATCTAAGACCGGCCTTCTTGAGCAGTCTGATTAAATGCAGCCTCTGCTGAGCTCTTTTCACTGTTGTCACAGTGTTTTTTGCCCAGCTGAGGCTCTCTGAGATGGGAAGTCCCACACCACATCAGTCCCATTGTATAGAAAATATAGTGCAGAAAGACCAAGACTTTAAGGGGTTGAGAACAAGTCGAGAGTCAGGCAGAGACCAATTCAAGACCAAGACCACTGTGTAGTACATAGTTCTTGGTCTCGACCCCTTAAAGTCTTGGACTTGTGTGGTCTTGTCTTGGTCTTGGGAGACTCTGGTCTGGACTACAACACTGCCAGTCAGCGTGTAATTATACATTCTTATACTCCTGTGGATGCAGTCAGCCAATGCCAGAACAACAACATGAAAAGCTTTTTATGTTATTATTCTTGCTATATTTTGTGATACTGACTTGGTACAGTTGGACTATGAGGGCAGTATAAAAAAGCTTGATAGTTGTGGCTGTGAGATTAGAGAAAAGCCACATCTTTAAAAAAAAAATTGTAAAATTGCTTCTGAAATATGAAAAGCTTTAGCCTTTCTCGACAACCATTACAGAGAAAATGGCTTTTTGACATTCAACCACTCCACTGCTGCTGCTGGCAAATGGCACTCGGCTGCTCTCTCAGACTGGGGATCAGAGTGAGGTTGGGTTCTGTGTTATTTACTTACAACGGTGCACCTGAGTACATGTGATAGATACTCACTCAACTTGAGGGTAATAACTCAGAATAAAGAGTTGTCAGCTTAAACTGCATTCCGTTTTTCTTCGCAACTCAAGGACAGAGAACAGACGTAGCTCACGTAACGTAGGAGGAGTATGTAAAGATACGGTAGCCCTGATGGGACAAACTCAAGCTCTCTACACATAACAACATGACAACACATCATGTGGCATTCTGACACATTTTTGACACTGAGGCTCTCCATAGCACAGAGGAAGTTGCAAATTTATTAGAAAAAGTGGCAATTTCATGAGAAAAAAGTTGTACATTTACAAAATAAATGGATGAATAAAAACTGGAAAAAGAGCTTGAAAATTTACAACAGAAAAGTTACAAATTTACAAGCAAAAAGTGTGAAATTTTCCATTAAAAAGCATGAGCGTAACATCACAAATTTGTGTGAAAAAATAGAATTTTGTGACTTGTAAATAATAACTTTATTTTTTATTGACAAGAAACCAGTTGCAAATCTATGAACAATAAGTTGTGAATTAACGAAAATGTTGCAAATTTAAAAGCAAGATGTAAAAAAAAAGGTTGCAGGTTTAGCAACAAAATGTCACAAATTTACTATAAAAAATGGCAACTTGATGAGGAAAAAAGCTTATCAGAAAAATGCTCCAAATGTGCAAGAAACCCCCCCCCCTTCAAATTACATGAGATAAAAATAGAGATAAAAGCGTGCCAATAGGTGATGTGGACAGGCCTGTTTGTGTGTGTAATTTAGCTGTTTTACCTCAATTTTGAGGCTCAAATACTATCGGCCCTAAATTAACTCAAAGGGGCTCTTTCCATAGCAGAGGCTACTGAACCTTGTTACAGAGAAATAATTCAGTGTGCTCTACTGTAAAGGGCGGAGTACGAGATTTCTTCTTATCACATTCAGTCACTCTGTGTCCCCGAGGGGCCAACATCAGCTCCAACCAAAAACACAGACAGGTATGACACCAGCGCCGCCGGCTTGGGAGTCAGCCATGTACGGCATCTCTGTACCAGCGGCACACAGCTGGATTAACAATGACATGAATGGATTAGTGGGCGAGCAATTGTGTGTGTGTGTGTGTGTGTGTGTGTGTGTGTGTGTGTGTGTGTGTGTGAGTGAGAGAGAGAGAGAGAGAGAGAGAGAGAGAGAGAGAGAGAGAGAGAGAGAGAGAGAGAGAGAGAGAGAGAGAGAGAGAGAGAGAGAGAGAGAGAGAGAGACAGAGGCGGGATGATAAAACACGCCGGTGACTCCTGTGTCAAGTGAGTATTTGATAAAGCCGGATAACTTTAACAGACACTGATAATACCCCCCCCCCCCCACTAAGTTCATCATATTTTGGCTCAACTGCTAGTGACATCACAAAACCCAGGCACTCCACGTCTACATGCTCACGCTGTCTCTCTCACGCACATGGCGCTGAGCAAATCGTACCCTCGTCATCTGACCTAAATCCATTAGCAGCCCAAGTCACAACCTTTCCCTTCCTTCAATTTCCGCTTCGCCGTGTCTCTCCCTGGTTCGCTCTCTCTGTCCCAGGTATGGGGCCGTCCATTTGGAAAAGGTACCTGTGTGGGCTCATCTGAAATGACATTGGCACTTGGTGTTGAGCTTTTCAAACACCAGCCAGTAAGCCGGCCTCTCAGCACGCCACTCAGTTTGACACATTTATTTTACGCTGTGAGCTGGCAAATAAGTGGGGGATAAAACGATAGATACAGCGTGTGACAGTAGGGATGGTCCTCATGGATATAGTATTTGTCTTGCTCAGTTCTTTGAAGGACATCCCAAATTATGTCCCTCTTATCCCCCCCCCCCGTGTAAGTTTGTGTGTGCAGATGGGTTTTTGTGACACTAGTCTGACTGCCAGCTGGGCCATTTTGTGCTAAAATCGCTTGTCTCTCTGCTGCTGCAAATGGCTCTGGATTGCCAGTAATAGCTACTTTTTAGCCATTTCCCCATGAGAGCAATAGTAAAAACACGTCATGATGTCATTCTTCTGTCGCTCTTTCATCCCCGCTGCCGCGCTGCCTTTTCTTGGATTACTGTATCTGAACGTCGCGCCGAGCTCTGCGAATGTCAGTGCTGAATGTAAGGCATGGAATCTGCCAGACTATTCGAAATGCTTCTAATTGAAATCCTGAAAAGACAGCTCTGGCTAATCAGCTTAGAGATGTAGTCCACAGTTGATAATAAAGAGGATCTTAGCGCTGAGGCGTCTATTACCACCCCTGTAATGAAAGTTCACATAATACGATGTGAGGACAATGGAGAAGCGGGGACCTCTGGCATGTGGGAGGTTAAGAAAAGAAGTGCAGGGTGGTGGGAGGAATGAGATGCCGCTCCCATTGTAGCAAAACGGGATTTAAGTGGGGAATTAATCGAGTGACTGAGGTGAAATGATGCAGGAGATTAGATTGAATCTGTGCGTATTCTAATACACATAGACAAATTAAGAACAATTGTACATACCTATGTGCAAAACCTTCCATGACCAAATACTGTAACTTTATTTGTTGTTTACTATCGCCACTTTTCCACCGCACAACAGACGCAGTTAACATCTAGCTGCTAAAGACATCAACTTTCATCAGGCAACAAAGTGAAGATTTTGATGCCTGTAACATTGCTCACACCTATTTAACAAGTGCAGAGTGACAAATTAGCATTCAAAATGAACACTTACCAATCTTGCTTTTACCTCATAATTTTCTCCCGTATCAGTCAAATGCAAACTGACTTCTACAATACACACCAAATTTCTTGCAGAAATGGTGTAAGTACATCTGCTATTAGATAGACAAAAACAGGAAGAGGACACACAAATACACACAGATGTTATTCACACTTTAGTCTCGATATAACAGCCCGGGGACGGACATGTCCAGTCCAGCTTACACAACACTACGAAGCAACGAGGAAACACATGCTCGTGCTGCAGTGCACTCGAAAAATGACTGTTTTTCTATTTGCACCAGTTTTATTTTATTTGAATCACTTATAACGTTTATATATTCAGATTGTTTAGAATTGGGATAAACTCATATGAATATGGTATGATGCAAAACAAGCCAGATTGATTTGTATATAATGTATGTATTTAAAACAAACTGTATTTAAATATAACAAATGCAAAAACCTGTTGAACTAAAACTGAATCGCCTTAGCTTTATTTGCAACATTGCATACCTAATAGTTATTTTATGCCATTCACTCATGTTTGACTGATAAATTGAGATCACATCAACTTTATTATGTGAATTTTTGTAATCCAAATGGATAAACAACTGTTTTGCTGGAAGTATCTTTTGAGTTTACCTCTTGAAACAGGAGAGGTCTTTTAGAGTTAGAAGTTTAGGAGAAGCTGCTAAATATCGACCACTAAAATTTTTGGTTATGGTGAAACCAAGTGGAAGATTATATGCTATGTGGAGAGAAACAAGAGAAACAGGTGCAGGCTGTCCTTGTTACCCATCTTTAATTCAGAAAACAAGATTACCCTTTCTGTTCCAATCCTAAATTGACTAGAAGCAAATGTTTGCCAATATGATGTAAAATATTTATTTTAGGGCTGGGAATATCAGTGTGTTAACTTTTTAATTAGTATTGGCTAATTAAAGCATTTTTAAAAACTTGATGCTGTCAGGTCACTCCCTAAGGTGGTGTTGGTGACTGGTTTGTCTCAGTAGCTGGCTCGGCTTAAAACAAAAGCAGATTTTCTTTTTCAGCGTTTAAATTTATGCTACACTAAACTGATCCTCTGGTGCTCAGGTTGACAAACCCCAAATAAAGTATGCACGCATGCCCACATACTCACCTGATGTAGTGTTATTGATTAGGACTGCTCGCTCGAAAGTGTGTTTCTGTCAGAGTGAGCAGAAAAATGCACTCAAATATATGGTGACTAAAAGCTTGTAGCTCATCATTAAGGTCAGGAGCTCTGGAAATTAATTAAGAATTGCTCCATTTAGTTGTACTTTTAAGGGTTGAGATAATTAGGAAAGTCGCCTTTGATGTTTCAAAATAAAACAGGAAATGTGAGAACGATATTACAAATGGTAGTTTTGCAGAGAAATCGACTCCCTCTTTATAATGAACTGCAAAAAAATAATGAACATAAAAAAATTAACTGAATATACATTCATGATTATCAAGTGTTTTATGATGCTCTAGCAGCATTTTTGTTGAATATGAGAGTCACAGGTATATTTTATGAAAAAAATACGATTAAAATACAATTAAAAGTTGCTTAAATACTTATTTTTTAATGTTTCTTCATTGTAATTTTAGTGATTAATCACAATTAATTATAGAAAATGTGCAATCAGGTAATTACATTTTTTAATCAATTCCTAATTTATTTATTACACAAAATGCTATAGGCTACAACATAGTGACTTTCCAATACAACGTGAAGTCCAATATTATCAACCATAATCTCTGAATAAACAGAAAATCCGGGGTTTTTCAAAATTCTCAGTGATATCACGTGAAGTTGGACAGTGCTACTTTGCTTCCAGTGTGTTCAGATTTGCAACCTGTCACTCATCCGTCTCTTTTTCACTTTCACCCCCCCGACAGGCTCATCTGATCCCCCGACCTTGCCTTTCTGCATGTACACACCCACAAACTTTCTTAAGCCTGCATTTATGAGACGGTCAGAGGTCATGGTTGTGCAGCACGAGTGGAATGAAACAGGACACACTAACAACTTTCCTGGCTGCTCGCTGCAGTATTAGAAGTGAGCTGTTTTCACACCGTAGTGTCACAAATAGCCCGCATGCTTATTACCTTTCATTTAGCTCTTCTTGAGATTATAATCTTATTAAAGTTGGAAGTTGAAGCACATGCCATTTTGAATTAACAGTTCATGCCGTAGTGTGATCAGGTGTCCTCTTCAAAGGAAACTGTCCTTGTGCTGTTTCAGAGTTGGCACAACACAGTAGCCCCTAATCACATTGTTTCCACCGTCTTGTAATCAGAAGTCTTCTGTATCATCGAATGTGCAGGTGATGATTTTTAATATCAGTATTTTTGATTAAAAACATGACAGCTAATTTGCTAGGTTAAGCTCATTGGTCCTTATGGTACTGAACGTCTCACATGAGAGACTCAGCATGACTACTTGTAGTGTCTGGGCTTTGCGCTCGGCCACGCCCAGCATTCTCTGCGTTTATTTATTCTTGGTTGTGATTATTATCATCGTTGTTGTTGCTCTTGCTGCTTAGTTATTCTTAGTTTTGTGTTTGGTCTTATTTTGAAATCACTCCTGTTCATTTCCTGTAGTCTTATTGTTGTAGTCCTTCTTCTGGTTCACCTTATGATTTGCTATTTACATTTCGTTCCTTAATCCTCATCAGATGTTTGTCATTTCCCCTCATTAGTATTTGTGTATAGCCTCCCTCATTCCGCAGTTTCCCCACCGAGATCTAAAACCCATGTTGGGTCTCCATTGCTTCGCCTTCCACTACATTCCAGTCTGGTTAGCGCTTTCAGTTTTGTTCTTCTGTTTACGTTTAGTTTTCCTGTCTTCCAGCCCCGGAGGTGTGCCCTTGGTTTGTTAATAAATATTGCTGAACTCTTAGAACTCCGTTTGAGTCCATCCTTACTGCCTCCTCGGCAGCTCAACACAAGTGCAAGTGGAGTCCATGTCGTCACTCACTGCGCATGCGCAAATACACATAAGAAAAAAAAAACGGTCCTCACCGCGCATGAGCAGAACAACATCTGTTTTAGATACTCTTCCACACTTACCTAGAGGTGGGAGAGGAGGGTGGCGGATGGTTACTTACAGTCGGTTACAAGTGCTTTCAAGCAATGAGGCCAACAACATGAGAATTCGAGTCCCACGCTGGTCTGAGTGACTTTTTTCCGTTTGTTTTTCACTCCACTAATGAAAGGCTAGGTTTTGGCGTCACCTCATGTAGTGGTTTGGGTTAGGAAAAAAATGTTTTGGAGAGGTATGTATTATGGTGAAAGAGAATGAAAATTAGAGGAACAGAAACTGGCAAACATTAAGGTGCCGGTGAAAAATGTTTTTTTTTTAAGGTGTCTATGTATGTTTTCTCAGAGTGAGAAAATGTAAAATTTAATGTTTTTTTGATTGCAGTTTTTTTCCCCTACTCTCTTGATGTGGTTCTCTGTGAGCAAAACAGCACTGTTAAAATTTGTTTGAAAACACCAGCCAAAAAATATTAATTGTAAAATGTGTTTTTTAATAACCAAAAGGAAGGTCTTAACTATGCCTAAAAATGTTAATTAGTCCTTACACAGGTCTTGCAAATAGAAAAATTTGCAATGATTTCAGTACCAGTAACTTTTTAGATAGAAGCATCTAGAATATGGAAAGATGTTATTATTTTGAAAATTTAAGGTCTAAAGTTTGTTGAAGTGTTCATAAAAAAGTCTTTAAAAAGTCTTAAACTCAACTTACATCTCCAAGGACCTCTCCTGGTCTAACAACACCACATCACTGGCCAAGAAGGCTCAAACTCACCTCTATTTCCTCTGCAAACTGAGGAGAGCACGAGTCCCACCCCCCATCATGTGCTCATTCTACTGGGGTACCACTGAGAGCATCCTCACCAGCTGCATCGCGGTGTGGTACGGAAGCTGTACCGCCTCCTTCCGGAAGACACTACAACGCACAGTAAAGCCTGCTTCATGCTGCATTTCTCCTCTAGTCCGCCTTGGTCCGCATATGTGTTGGACGAGTCCGGCACGCACATGGTGCTGTATATGCTCACTTTTTTCATCTACCCAGGCCAAGCAGTTGATGCATGCACACAAGCATCATTTGTAGTTTCACTCCACCCCGATAGGTAGCGCCAGGATTTTCACCAACAAAAATCAGCAGACTTCTTCACAAACTTTCTCTTCAAATACAGAGTCCATTTCTGCTGTTTGACTTCCCAGTTTTCACTTCTTTTCCATGAAATGCTGCTGCCACTGTGAAAGAAACCCTCGGCCGGGGGATCGCGGAGATCGTGGGTTCGATCCCTGCCCCCGGCCAACAGTGATCTGTGTGGAGTTTGCATGTTCTCCCTGTGTTTGCGTGGGTTTACTCCGGGATTTCTCCGGTTTCCTCCCACATGCCAAAAACATGCAGGTTAGGGAGTTAAGGGGCGCTTGCGCACGCAGCGACCGGCAGCTGGTGGTTTGTCACCAGACTGCAAAACAAATCCACCTACGGGTACAAAATAAGTAATTTAAAAAAAAAAAAAAAAAAAAAAAAAAAAAAAAAAAAAAGAAAGTATGTACAGTATGTATGATTCATGTATGTTTTTATTCTCGTTTTCTGCCTCCTCGTTGTCTTCTTCATCTACTGATGTATGCTGTGTCGATATCGCCACCTTGTGAATGGGACGTTCAGTCTTGCCCATGCGCTTTTCAATGCGTTCAGGTCATGGGCAGGCAGCGCGGTCACAAAATTTGGGCTGCACGCAGTTGTCCACAGTCGAGCACTCCGGACACTAGCGGAGTGGAGACGATGACGTAAATTTCGTCACACAAGGTTTCCGGTTACATGTACACGGACGGCAGGGATATAGCATGAAGCAGGTTTAAAAGCAGCCAACAAGATCATCGGTCCCCCTCTGCCCTCCCTCTTGGACATCTTCTACACCCACCTCACCCGCAGAGCCATCAACATCGCAGGTGACACCTCTCACCCTTCACACTCCCTCTTCAGCCCCCTGCCCTCAGGGAGAAGGTACCGGAGCCTCCGGGCCCGCTCCACAAGACTGCTAAACAGCTTTGTTCACCAGGCCATCAGGACCCCGAACTCTGCCCACTCCCCCCACCCCCCTCGGCCCCCTGCCCCTGGACTGTAACACACTCACCCACACAACAACTCTACCTCGGCTGTTTGCACAGACAGACTAGGCACACCAACAGTACCGAATCTGCTGCTGTATGTCCTGCATCTTACTGCAACCATTTGCACAAATGCCGTACCTGCTGCTGCCTGTCATTGCAATACTGATCATGTGCAGACCAGTCTGTCACTGTCTGCACCCCCGTTACCACGTTGAACTTGCAATTTACCTATATTATGGTTTACTGTACATAGGATTGCTGTGATTTTACCGTTATTTCAGTCCCTCCAGGATTTTGCGATGCTGTGATTGCACCAATTCACTCGAAATCAGACAATCAGCGCAACTGTTGCAAGACCTTGCAACTTTGTCCAATCACTGCAACTTTCCCGCAGTTTTGCCCAATCCTCGTCAGCTTCCGTCAATTTCACCAATAAAAATTTGTCTCGAACTGGCGCTGAAACGCTCAGTCTAACCAATCAAATGCATTATTGTACTGCGTTCATTTCCGTGTTTACAGTGAGTAGTGAGTTTATAGTTTACAGTGAGTAACGGAACACATCTGCAAACAGAGTGTGTGATTTAAAAAAAAACACTCACCTGCGAGATTTTCAACGCTGACCCTTCCTCCCTCTCCCCCAGCCTGCCCGTGGACGCCTCGCCACATCTCCATGCTGACTGCATGTGCGAAGCGCTGGGTTTGTGTTGGAAAAACATGCGCCTGCCCCAAAAGCACCCCGTCGCGGGAGCGCGCGTGAGGAGAGTACACTACACTACAGCCAGTGTTTGAACATTTATACATCTTTAGAGGTAAAAATCATTACTACATCTGGTCATTGAGCTTTAAAACTGTGCATCAGTGGTGTGGACTCTGGACGGACAAATGCACCCACCCATCCACTCCCCCCTCGCCGTCCCGCTGTAAATGAAAGATGTGTGTGTGTGTGTGTGTGTGTGTGTGTGTGTGTGTGTGTGTGTAGACCGGCATGCAGCAGACAGACAGGTAGGCATGGAAAGAGAGAGAATATTCTCTATTTTTTTTTCAGAAAAACACAGACTCCAATAGCCAATATAGTGCAACAGAATAATTTATTTTTTCCTCTCGTCTTGGTACAGAGTGGTTGGGAACCGTAGGGAGTTTTCAAATGAAGGTGCTGCCAATAATTTCAAAATCTCTACTCTTTAACATGCATTCAATGCAATTTAGCTGTTGTAATGGATATTGTGTTAATGTTTGTATTTGCTGTTGCACAAGAGTTTTTCTGTATAGCAGAAGTTTCTGCCTTAAGCTGTGTGATTTTGTGTGCCCCTACTGGCAGAGCGTGGCACTGCGCCAGTCAACTGATAAGCAGAAACACTGCCCAGCTGTACTGAGGATTTGTACTGATCATGCCAGTTCACAAGGTGGCAGGCACGCGTTGGAGGACTCATGGATGACACGTAATACACCAACGAGGAAGAAATTCTTCTTTTTTCTTCATCTTTGAGTTTACAAAACAAAATGGAGGCACACATCGTTATGGACATACGCGATCGCAGACTGAGAGCAAATTCGGAGGATTTGGTCCCAATTTTGCCAACTATGATTCTAAAAAGAGATTATTTAGCTTATGAAGGTAGATGTTTACATATTCTTATAACACAGGGAGTGTGAAGCTCGTTGATTTGACCTGCCGGCACCCGGAGTGCCATGTGACTGTGGGGCAATCGCCGGTTGCATGTTGTCATATAAGATAAATTTGCTGCGGAATAAAAGTGAAATTAAGGTGGAATAATCAATAACAGTTTCTGGATGTAGGAGGGAAAACTAAAATGACCGGGAGAGGTCAAAATTATGACCAGAATGCCGCAAAAGGACCCCGTCTTGCCAGCGGTAAGTGACGAATGTCTTTGTTTGTTTGTATGCAAATTAGATGCATAAATTTACTCCTATCTGAAACTTTGGCTCATATTCTACATCTTTCTAATTGACAATAAACCATTATCTCTTACCACTTTCAAGTTACAGCCTTTGGAAAGTTCTGACATCTGATCTGAATATTTTCTTGAAAAAAATCTTTACCACTGTTGACCACTAGGGGTTATGTTGAAGTTTGGCGACATACACAGTTTAAGGGTTTTAGTTTACAAGTCACTATAATAAGAAATTTTTGACAATCCTGTGCTTTTCTTGTATTGTTATATAGAATATTACTGCAGTAAACTGGAAAAAAGCATCTGCTTTAAAATTTGGAATTCTTCTCACAACTTTTTTTTTTTCCACAATATCTTTATTGAACCTTTTTTTTTTTTTTAACAAACATGATACAAACAATCAAACACTAACACTAAAGTACTACAAAAAAAAAAAAGCACTAAAAACACCAACAACCACCAACAAAATCAAGTCTTCAACAATGCTCCTCTGTTTAGTCTAGACAATCCAATACATAAGTATACATATTATGTTCACCAGTTTGGAATTTACAAGGTCCACACACATCATTCACCTTCTTCTTCAAGAGTTATGTTTAAATTTTTTACATAATCAATAAAAGGTCTCCATATATTCTCAAACACAATTTCCTTTGATTTCAGTATATATGTTATTCTTTCTAATGGAAGGTTTGTTAACATCTGTCTTAACCACTGAGTCACATCTGGTCTATGAGTCTTTTTCCATAATAGTGCAATACATTTTTTGGCATTAAGCAAACTGAGGTCTATGAATGTTCTTTCACTTTTATTAAAATTATGCTTTTCTGGGTACAGACCCAACAAAAACAGTTTAGGATTCAATATGATTTGTTTTGAGATTATTTTTTCAATTGTTACCCTCACCTCTTCCCAAAACATTCTTATTAATCTACATTCCCATAAACAATGAAATAGGGTTCCTTTACTTTCCATGCATTTTGTGCATGTATCTGGTATATTTTTGTTATATCTATTTAACTCCTCCGGTGTAACATACATCCGCATTAACCATTTGAAATGTATCAATTTAAGGCGTGCATTTATTGATTTGGTTTGAGCTTCTGTACAAGCCAATTCCCATTGTTCCTCTGAAATTTCAATTTGCAGATCTTCTTTCCAGTAGTTTAATCTTTTCAGTGAATTTTCACTTGAAGATAGTGTCAATGAGTTATAAAACTCTGAAATAATACCCTTTCTTTTACTATCTTTCATCATCATTTTTTCCAAGGATGAATAAATAGGTCGAGTGAGAGCTTTATTTTGATTTGATCGAATAAAGTTTCTAAGTTGAAGATATTTAAAAAAATGTGTTCTATTGAGATTAAATTTGATCCTCAGCTCTTCAAAAGACATTATGTTGTCTGCACATGGCAAATATAAATCCTGAATCTTTTGTATCCCTTTTAAATTCCATACTTTAAATACAGCGTCCGCTCTCCCTGGTTTAAAATATTGATTACCCCATATTGGACTAAATTGTGACAATAACTGTGGTTCTTTTAAATAGTTTTTAGCTTCACACCATATTTTGATCATATGCTTTACAAATGGATTTTTAACTTGTTTTTGTAATTTTTTTGCCGAATCTGAGTATATGAATATGGGAAGAGGTAAAGGTAAATTGTATGATTCCATTTCAGTCCAGTGAGGGAGATCATTTGATGAAAAATAATATGTCATAGACCTCAGTTGTGCCGACCAATAATACAACATAAAATTTGGACATTTCAGACCTCCACGATCAAATGGTAAATATAATAAAGACAAACGTAATCTAGCCCTCCTGTTGTTCCATATAAATTCCACTAACTTTTTTTTTATTCTTGAGAATAGATCTAAAGGTGGTGATAAGGGAATGTATTGAAATAAATAAAGTATTTTAGGTAAAATATTACTTTTAAGTATATTGATTCTCCCGATCATCGACATTGGTAGTGACATCCATCTCTGAGTTAACTCATTGATATCTGACATTAAGGCTTCATAGTTGACACTGGCGACTGATTCTAGCTTAGGCATAATTTGGATTCCTAAATATTTAAACTGATTTACAACATTGAATTGATTTACCTCAGGGGCTGGGTAATTTCTCTGGGTCTCATTTAGCATTAATATTGAAGATTTAGTTTTATTTATTTTATATCCTGATATTTCCCCAAAATTCTTTATTAAATTCAACAAGGTTGGAATTGATTTTTTTAGATTCGACATAAACAAAATTATATCATCGGCGTACAGGGAGATTTTATGTTCTGTTGGTCCAACTTTAATTCCATATATTTGTGAATGTAAACGTATCGCTATCGCTAAAGGTTCAATTGCCATAGTAAACAGTAAAGGTGAAAGTGGACAGCCTTGTCGACATCCTCTATTGATTTTTATTGGTTTTGAAATATTGTTATTTGTTAGGATTTCTGCTGTAGCATTATTGTATATTATTTGAACCCATTTTATGAAATTATTTCCAAGTCCAAACCTTTGTAGGACTTCAAAAAGAAAGGGCCATTCAACTCTATCAAAGGCCTTTTCGGCGTCCAATGATAGGAGAGCTGTATCCGGTGCTTCTTTATTAAAATAAATAATATTAAATAGTCTTCTTACATTATGGAAGCCTTGTCTACCCTTTATAAAGCCATTCTGATCTCGATTAATAATATTTGGTAAAATTTCTTGTATTCGTCTTGCTAAAATTTTACAGATTATCTTAAGGTCGGCGTTTAATAGGCTTATTGGTCTCATATTTTCACATTTATTAGAGGGCTTACCTGGTTTTGGCAGCAGTATAATTAAGGCATTATTTATGTATGATGGTAAATTATTATTTTGAAATGCTTCTAAAACCATTTCCAAAAAAGGTTTGATTAATTTATTCTTAAATTTTTTATAAAGGTCAACTGGAAGACCATCTGGTCCTGCACTTTTTCCTGATTTCATATTATCAATGGCTAGCCCAACTTCTTCTTGACTAATTTTAGACTCCAATATCTCCCTGTTTTCATTTGGAATACACGGTATAGATAGTTCGTTCAAAAACCCATTTAGTTTTGTTAAATCAGGTTCATTTTTGGTATCATATAATTTTTCATAGTAATCTCTAAAGGCTCTATTAATTTCTAAAGGATCTATAACTACCTGTCCGTTACTTATAATACTGGTTATTGGTGTTTTAATTTCCAATTGTTTAATCTGCCATGCTAATAATTTTCCTGATTTTTCACCTTGTTCATAAAAAGATTGTTTCAATCTTAGAAGACTCGAGGCAGCTCTATTCGCTGATTTTTTGTCGTATTCAGCTCTCAAAATCAGTAATTCATTCTCCAACCTTGGATCTCTTCCTGCATACACTTTTTCCTGAAGACTTTTTATTTTATGTTCCAATTTAGCTCTCTCCTCTCGAGTCTTCTTAGATTTTGATCCTGTATAACTAATAATATGTCCCCTAATAAAAGCTTTGAAAGCCTCCCACTTTACACATGCTGATGTTTGTGTAGTATTGATGTCAAAGAACTCGTCTATCTGTTTTTCTATATACTTGACAAATTCCTCATCCTGAAGCCATTTATGCTGAAATTGCCATCTGCCTGATTCCTTTGTCAATTTTTTATCTACATATATTAGACAACAGGGTGCATGATCAGAGATCACGATGTTATCATAAAAGCAGTTTTGAACCTTGGACCTTAATTCTGTGGAAATCAAAAAATAATCAATACGTGAGAATGTCTTGTAGGTACTGGAATAACAAGAATAGGCTTTAACTTGTGGTTTCATTTCTCTCCATATGTCTAACAATCTCAATTCTTTCATAAAATGATTAATAGTCATCCTACATCCAATGTGCGTACAATCCAGTCCTGTTGATCTATCCACACCTGGATTCAATGTACAATTAAAATCCCCTGCTATTATATGTTGCCCTGTAAGTGATGATAAGATGAGAAATAAATTAGCAAAGAACTTCTGATCATCTATATTGGGACCATATAAGTTCACAAGATTTATATTTTCTAATAGCAAAGAACCTTGAATGATTACATATCTTCCAAATTTGTCTCCAATTACATTTTTCACTTGAAAAGGAACTGATTTATGTATGAGAGTCATAACTCCCCTGGCTCGGGATGAAAATGAAGAGGTGAATACACTTCCCTGCCATCTACTCCTAATTCTTTTAACATCCTCCTCTATCAGATGAGTTTCTTGTAAAAACACAATTCTTGAACCCATGTCCTTTATTTTATTCATAACTTGTTTAAGTTTTTTTAAATTTTGTAGACCTCTGCAATTCCATGAAGTTAAATTAAGATTAACACTTTGGTCCATGATCAATAGAGAGTTTGGGATTACCTTGCAGTGTAAACATGCTCATACAGAGAAGCAAAAACATGAGTGGTTGAACATTCATCCTACAAACTACACACAAACAAATTTCCCCTTCCCACACTTGTGGCAAACCCCCCAAAATCAAAAGAAAAATTCTGTCTCCCGATATAGCCATCGACCGTTCCACACCCACGGGGAACAGCCTAAGCCACTCCTTCTTCATCCTCCCAATCACCCTAACTCTACTGCTTTTAATGACGTAACATTAACTCTCCTCTGTAGTTTTCCAACTTAACTCCAAAATTTTTAACAACTTTGTACATCATAGTTTTTTTTTGTTTGTTTGTTTTGTTTTTGTTTTGTTTTTTTTAATATATAATACAATCTATATTTTGTAAACTTACTATTTACTTCAAGTCAGTCAGATGCCTGTGCAAATGCTTAATTATTCTACCTTATATTTTGTTCATGCTTAGCTCCCACCAGTCTCTTCTTCTTCTTTGATCTTCTTGATGAACTCCTGCGCCTCCTCTGGGGTCTTGAAGATGTGGGTTCTGCCCTCATACGTGGTCAGCAGTCTCGCAGGATAGATTACACCATGACGAATCCCAAGGTTGCGCAGCTCCTTATGTATGGGATCAAACTGCTTCCTCAATTGCTGGATTCCTGTGGCCAAATCTGGGTAGAACCGCACCTGCTGGTCCTGGTGTTTAATCTCTCCTTTAGCACGTGCAGCGTTGAAGATCTTCATCCTGTCTCTGTTGCTAAGAAACTTCATAATTAAGGTCCTCGGCGGTCCCTTATCTCTCCGTGGGCCAATACGATGTGCTTTTTCCAGAACCACTGCTGATTGCAACTCCTCGCTGCCCAGCACCTCCGGAATCCACTTTTCCAGAAAGGAACATACGTCCCGACCTTCTGATTCCTCTGGAAGACCCACCAGCCTCAAATTATTCTGTCTTGACCGAGATTCCAAATCCAAAATATTATCTTCCAGAGATTTATTTTTTTTTCCAAAGTGCGCACCTTTAATTGAAGACGGGTGACGTCATCTTCAGCACTAGCGAGACGGAGCTCCATCTGCGCCGTTCGTTCTACACAGTCACCCAATTCCTTTCTTATTCCTTCCAACGCTGTCATAATCCCATCAAATCTAGAGGAAAAGTCCGCTCTCATTGAACTCATGGCAGCCATCAGCGCATCTGCGCCTCCCCGCGCAGACATCGCACCGTTGCCAGCCTCCTCCGCCATATATGGAGTTTTGTTTGCTGCGTCACAGACCTGAAAGTCCGTTAATTTGGACTGTTTCGGCGGCTCGCTTTTTCCTTTTCCTGGTTTTCCAGCCTTAGGCTTCGCCGACATATCCTCGCCCAAATGCTGAGATACGTTCTGTCCCAAATGAGAGAGTTATTTGCCGATTTTTTTTCTCCAGGAGCAGAGCAGAGCGAGACACGTCCGTCCTACGTGGCAGCCATAACCGGAAGTCCTCTTCTCACAACTTTTAGTGCAAAAAACACTCTAAAAACATCACAACTTTTATCGCAACTTTTTAAAAAGCTCCTGCAAATTCAGACTTTTTGGCCTGCAACAATCATAAAAACATCCCACGAGATCCTGGAGGGACTGGTTATTTGCACTATGGGTAGCATTACTGTACATAGATTGTTGTTGTTGTTTTCTTGTCTTATATATTGCACACACCATTAACAGAGAGAGAAATGGCATTTCAATTCTACTATATGGTCTGTAGATATAAAAGTATTGACAAATAAAAATCTTTGAATCTTTGAGTCATACAAGGGGGGGGGGGCTGAAAAGTTCATAGGCTGAAAAGCTCATAGTGGTCAAATTTGACCAAATATGGTTTATTTTTCCAATATAGTCTCCCTTTGGTCCACACACTTCACTTCTTCCATAGGTATTGCAGCACTTGATCCCTGCAGTTGAAAAATAAGCCACATTTGGTCAAATTTGACCACTGTGAACTTTTCAGCCTATGAACTTTTCAGCCCTCCCTCGTACATATACCTTCAGTAAAGGAGCATTGCCTTAAAGCCAGTATCACTTGTTTAAAATTTATTTGCAACAAGAAAAACTGTTTGTGAACTGTTTTGCAACCTTTTACGAAACTTGACAAAACCCAAAAATCACAATGTTCATCAGCATTCGCCGCTCTATGTACTTCAGAATCTTTACAAACCGTTTTAGGGTTAGGAGAAATCTGAATACTGGGGAGGGTATGCTCACCCTGTTTATAGGATTGGGTACAAGATTTTCCCTGACATTCATCTGGTATTTTACCTGGAGTGTGCAAAAGGTCCCAAATGTTCCCAAACAAAGTGGCAGATAGTTGCTAATCACCATAAACACTATTGCTAACATTTACTAACAGTTGCTAATGTTCACCAACTGTCTTTTACAAACACTTTTGCAAACATTCATGCAAATGTTCCTAATTGTGGCTAAATGTCACTAATGACAGAGGCGAACTCTGATTTTTGTGAACATTCGTAAGACAAGTTGGCTCCATGAGATACTAGCTTAAAATTGATCAAGCACAATAATGTTGTTGGGTCTGAAAGTAAGTCAATTATCATCCTATAGGAATTTGTAGCAAAAATGGTCTGACAGCAGAGCTACACAACAGCATCTTGTCTGGGCTCTGTTCACACATGTGACAGTTCATCTGTCCGCCAAAGGTCTTGTCCACCAGAGGCTTTGCTTATGGCTGCTCTGCAAATGTTGTTGCATATGCAGTTATAGACATGCACTTTGGTTGGGAAGTGAATTAGGACAGGGCAGGGAAGGAGGGAGGACTGCAGGAAGCCCCCCCCCCGGGCCCCCTTTCAAAAAAAAAAAAAAAAAGAAGCTTTTTTCTGGTTTCTCAGATTTCTGCCTATTGGAGCTTTAAAGTGAGGGAACCAAAACCTAAACTTGCGAGCAGCCAGCAGGTGATGCAAAAGGGCCCAGTATGAAAAAATAAATAATTTTGAACTATAGATCTTGCAAACGAGAAGCAAAAATTATGGAGCTTAGCATAATTTAACATTGAGTTGAATATGAACTTATTTCTAATAATCTCTATAAGCTGTCATTACTCTGCCCTGCAGCCAGAGACCCGGTCGGACTCTCTCTCTCTCTCTCTCTCTCCATGTGAAAAAGGCGCCAGGTGCCAACCACAGGAACAGGGAGGAAAGAGGGCACTGCTCATTAATGCCAGCAACGCCAACATTAATCATCACACCTTTAAGTATCCGAGAACTGCGGGATATAAACTGTGAATTGGGTTCAAAGGGTGGCAGTAGTTTTATGCGGACTTAATGTTAAATAGGCCATGACAAAGTTAGAGCAGCCTTGAGTGTGTCTTTGACAAGGTCGGTAATATTGCCTGCCTTTGAAGCCTTCACTCTCCAAATCCTGATTGTGTCCGTTGCACATACGCAAATTTTTCCAATGTTTATGTTTTTTTTTAAGTTTTGGCGATACAGATGAGCTGAGTACAGGAGAGTATAGTCAGTTTTCAACACCCAAATGTATGTGCACACACAGGGAAATTGCTTGTTTTGTCTTCTTTCATTTTTTCCATAAGATATCTTATAAGCACCAACCTGAGATCTGTGTTAAGCAAAAGAGACATTGTGGATAAGCATGAGGTCAAGCCCTGAGGCTCAGGCTGTGGTTCATGTCAGGTGGCTAAATTAGAACTTGTTGTGTCAGAGTAATAGGAGCCGAGAGGAAACTCCTGATACATATCAAACACACACACACACACACACACACACACACACACACACACACACACACACACAGAGTCTGCCTGCCTCACTACTGCCTCTACACACTTCACAATTTGCCTCACTGGAACAATTATTCATCGTAAGTAAATGAAAAAAAAAGTAATTGGGAAAAGAGTGGAGAGTAAGAGGGCTTTATAAGGACAGACGGCAGATGGAGAAGAAAGCTGTTGAGTTTGTAGAGTGGTGGCTGGGTGCTGGGGGAGCTCAAAGTTTTTCTGGGATTGACATAGAGAGTGAGGCAATGAGTGTAAATATGAGAGGAGATGCAAGAGGAAGAGCAGCTGTCCTTAGATATCCGTCTCTGAGGGCTGAATCAGGAGACATCATTTCGGTTTCTTAACCTTGGCATTGAGGCACGGGGAGAAGGGCAGAGACATGAAAATAGCATCCTGGACAGACATGATGTGGACACTTCCAAAATGTGTCTCATTCTGATTACAGGGCTTTAAATAGCTTAAAAATCATTTATTTCCAGTGCAACATAAAATATAACCAAGGGAGTATAATGGATTGGAATTAACATTTTGAAGCTTATCACATTCTTCAAATTTTACGCATTTATGTGTAAAATTTGCTTTTGGATCATAACTTTTCCCCACACTTGCCTCATGCCACCTAGCTTGACAAAATGCAAAACCTGAATTGGACATAATGTTTATGACGAAGGTAGTTATCAGCGCTCTTTGGTAACCCCAGTTCTCTGCCTCTGACTTCCTTACAGACTCTATGTGCTCACATAAAAAGGAGTCATGTGACTTTCTCAACAGGTGGTGTCACCTGTAACCAAATCATTTGTTGACTCTATGTGTAAACGCAATGTCGTCCCTTTTGTTACATACTTTGATGAAGGCTACAAGGCTGAAAGGTTAACAGGTTTTGTTAACATGGCCGAGATAAACCAGTGAAACTGACAATAGTCAGCGCTGTCTTGAAGCTTTGTGTGCTACCTTTGAGTAATCAACACTGGATTATATTGTTTTGCCAGAAACATGGAAGTTAGGTTAATTGGCATCAAACTGGGGATTCTAAATTGTCCTTAGGTATGACTGTGAGAGTGAATGGTTGTCTGTCTCTCTGTGTTGGCCCTGCGATGGACTGGCGATCTGTCCAGGGTGTACCCTGCCTCTCGCCCAAAGATGCTGGGATAGGCTCCAGCCCCCCCGCGACCCGAAAAAGATTAAGTGGAAGAAGATGAATGAATGTTTAGCACCACACACACACACACACACACACACACACACACACACACACACACATCAAAGTACTAGAGACCTTATCTGATTTATAATGTAACAGCCATTTATTTGGACCATTTACTTAAAGTAAAGATGTTAAGTTAATCCCTTTCCACGCAGTGTGGCGTATGGGCCAGACTGGCCCATACGCCACACAGCTACTGTAAGTAGTGAAAGCTACAGTGGGGGGTCAGTCCTTCTGGTAGCTCTGTACGCTAACTTTCCTTTCCCCATTCTAATATGATGAGCACCAAGCTAGAAGGCAGAAAGCACAATTTTTATAAGGTCTTTGGTATGACCTGGCTGGGATTTGAACCCATGACCTCCCAGTTGTGGGGCGGATGCTTTACCAACTAGGGCACCACTCCAATCTAAAGAAGTAATCAGTCTAATGCCATACTGTAATGGAGATATTCTGTTTGTTTTAGCAAAATCAAAGTTAAATCCATTTGATGGTTTTCATATAATTGTTTGTCTTTTCTATGTCTTTTTTAAGCTGTCAGAAATATAAAATGAACAAGTCAAGACTAAAGGTGTGTTCAGACCAAACGCGAATGGGCAAATTTTTCACACGGCCCAATTACATTTTAACTCGATGTAAACACGCAGATAGACATGAATTCACCGTCTGAGGGAGTTGCAGACAGATGAAGTTGCCTTTATAACTTCTGCAGCTGTGTTCAACCTGCTGTGGAAATTCCCAAAACACTGTCATGCTTAGGTTTACATTATCCGACGGGATCTCACCTGAAAAAATTGTCCCTGCCTCCAAAATTTCACCTGGATGATGGTTGTTTACATTGCTAGCCTGCTAGCCTTGTTAGCATGTCCGTGGCAGGAGTCAGTGGGTAAAAAACTCTGACAATCCAATTCAGCTGCAGAGCTTTGGGCCTTCTATCTCCAGGTGAGTGTCAGTCTCATTTTCCAACTACTTTACTCTCCAATGTTGATTCTTTTATTCTGGTGACAGCAGAATCTGTAGACCATTACTAGCTAGTGCTAGCCCTTGGACATGTACGCACAAATGTGCAAGATTTACATGTGCTTGCCTCTTTCCATTGACTTTGTATTTTTTTTTAATATTACTTATATTATTAATATTTTATTTTTTGTTTTGCAGTCTGGTGACAAGCCACCAGCTGCCAGTCGCTGCGTGCGCAAGCACCCCTTATCCCTAACCTGCATGTTTTTGGCATGTGGGAGGAAACCGGAGAAATCCCAGAGTAAACCCACGCAACACGGGGAGAACATGCAAACTCCACACAGATCACTGTTGGCCGGGGGCAGGGATCGAACCCACGATCTCACGATCCCCGCGATCCCCCGGCCGAGGGTAAACTGTGCTGCCACAGTGCTAACCACTGCGCCACCCCATTCGCATTTGATCTGAAGGCATTGTTAGAATTAAATCATATTTATACTTTGATGTCCTCAGATTGAGAACTGATCAGAAATCAGTGGGAAAAAATTCCATGAAATCACCTGTTGATGAACATGGCTGGAAAGAAAACCTTCAGGGTCTTGGGCCCCCATGACATATGATTGGACCCCCCTGAATTAAGCCGTTAATCTTGCTCTGTCTAAGGTTCTCAGTGCAAATATACCAGGATTTATGTAGACAAAACAGGAAGAGGATACCTGTTGTGAGTTGAGCAGAAATACCCGTTTGCTGTAATTAAAGAATTAGGAGCTGCTACTGTCATAATTCAACACAAGAGAGAGGCTCAAACGCAGAGCAACCACACCAGAAGAGCACTCAGACTCAGATGGGTAATGATTCACAACGTTAATGAAAATCACAAAACCTAAAAAATACACAAACTTAAATAAAAGTGAAACAACTAAGGAAGAGCGCAAACAAAACACCAACTTAAATTGACACACAAAAACAGGAGCACGCTAGAACGCACGCAACCTGGGGAGAGAGAGCAGAGAGAGAATAATTAGAGGCAAGAAAACTCCACAAGAGGAGAATAAGAAAGGAGATCATCTCTTACTGTGATGAGCAGAGGACCCGGCAGGGAACTCCTGCGTGGAACCAGGGGAAGAAGGGGAAAGGCGGAAGACCTGGATGAAGCGTCCGTTGTCTTCAGGATGAGTCAGGCCAGTGTGACCAGCCCTGGAGAACACACCCCTGAGGTGGCAGCAAACCTGAGGAGAAGGCGAAGACACAGGAGGTAAAGTACAAAGATCAACCAAAAATGCTAACAACGTACTACATTAGCAGGGCAGCAATATCCAATGGTCCAGCGGTGCTGTATCCACACACTGGATCTTAAATATGCTGAAGACCCAGAGGGCAGCAGGTGCAGCGAATCATGCAGGAGTGTTGATCATCTGTCCCACTGCGTACTTTGGCGTCGGCACACATCTGTGGTTCGCGTAATGCTGGTTGTGCTCAGCAGAGCGGAAGAAAGCAGCTTGCGTGGCCCTCCACAGATGGCGACAATGGCGCGCGTGGACCTCCACAGATAGAACGGCGATACCGCTCTCCGCCATAGGAAGCAGGTGCAGAGTGTATCCCATCGAGGCCTCAAACGGCGTCAGCCCAGTGGCGGAGGAGACAGCGGTGTTATGGGCGTACTCCACTCAGGTCAGGTGGGAGCTCCAGGTGGTCGGGTTGCAGGATGCCCTGATCATTTGAGTGAGAAGTAAACTTGTTTGTGTCTTTGTGTTGGCATTGCAGTCTTACATATGTGGGTCATTGTAGGTGAGAAATGCAGAAAGCACGTACACGTGCTTCGGTTCCAGTGTTTGACTGTAAAATGTAGTTTGTAGCCACTTTAAAATGGTCATGTTTACACCATTCAGTTACTCGCTCTGCTCCCATGTGTGCTGAGGGAGTTTGACATCTCACAGGACAAACTGATTATCTTGTATTTTGAGAAATATCAATGTGACTGGGGGTAATGAGCCAGTTTTCATATTGATTGACCTTTCAGAAATTAAAAAAAAGCTTTTGGTGTGGCCCTTGAGCCCCTCTTGAGTTATATACCGAACACCTGGAGTGATTGTCACAATCACAGGAGCCACGACGACGAAGCGGCAGAGGCGCGTATTGATTTCTGCACGGCCTCAACTGTAGTTCAGGCACACGGGATGACGGCTACATTGCTTCTGTGTGCTCGCACCGGTGGGGCATGTTAGAACGACCCGTGGCCTATTCATCTCCGCCCGACCCGGTGCTGGAGCTTTGATTTTCTCGTCCTTGCCAACCTCCATCTGCCTCTGCTGCTGTGTGTCCTCGCGCTCGGCCGTATGTTTGGAAGACTGATAGCTTCCCCGCACAAATAGCTCGCCGCCCCATTGATGATGAGGCTATTTGTTTTTGGGGATGATTTGGGCCATGCTGGAGAGCTCATGCATTATGCAGAAAATATTATGCTGTTTGCCACAGGAGAGAAGCAATAAATGTCCTGCTGTCATTCTGTTATTCCGGGAAAATTAAAGGATAGTAATGTGCTACGCTGGGCTTCTGCCTATGGATAACACTTCCTGGTGATTGTTTTTTCTTATATAATAGCACTTTTGAACATCATTACAGTCACTCACGTTATGACTTTTTCTTTCAGGGGAGGCATGCTTTAGTAGTCATTATCAAAGGCAGATGTAGGGATGAAATATTCTGTTTTAGATCAAGCAGCACAGTCTCCTGCTCCAGTATCAATGTGAATAACTGAATTTTGAGGTAAGGGCTTTTTTCTATTCCCCAAACATCTGCATCTGCTTGCCTGCCATTTCTGAGTTCCTCTCCCAAAGAACTCATTAGTCAGCGCGGCAGCTATCTTTTAAATTTTTTTCCTAAAGTGAGGGCAACGCGATATATTTTATTTACATGTCTGTGAACATTTCAGCAGAAATGTTTCTAGATGGAGCGAGCTAGCCAACTGCCTGCTGTCCATGAATGCTTCAGCTAGTCTAATGATCCCTCTCTCTCCCACACATGTTAATGCGTGCCTGGAGGCTTCACCCGCTCCTCGCTACCCATCAGAGTAGACTTGCTGCATTAGTCGTAAACTTGCACAGAAGGATGAGATTCGGCCTCCCAAACCTCTTGCTAATGCTTGGGAAGTTGCATTTGGTCCTGCTGTCTCAATGCAAATCTGCCTCTCTTTCTCTTTTTGCCGAGTAATCCCTCCCTTGCATTTCTTTAATCTTACCCACTCTTCACCCTGCTTCGTTCCACTGCCGTTTGCTGCCATGTTTTTTATCCCGCCACATGTCACGTAGCTCCTGCCCCCCCACCCCCCACCCCCGTTCTTCACTCTTCTCCATCCCCTCCGACTTTATCCACTCGTACATCTCTGCTTTGAAGTGGCCACATGGCGAACGATATCAAAAAGAGCCTCATGAGGCCCTTCAGCTTTTTCCCAGGAGTGATTGCTCCAGTATGTGCATGCATGAGTGCGTGTATGCCTTTGAATGAGGTATATTTGTCTCCGACTGTTCTCGCTACTTGAGAATCCAACCTGTCAGGCCGGACATTCAAACGGTCTCCACTTTAGACATCTGACTCCCGGCAGCGGTGTTGGATGGTGAGAGAAAACACAGAAATCGTGCCGTGCAGGATGGGATTTGGCTCAGGGAATCGTTTGAAACTAAAGTGTTAGATGTATAGCTTGTCTTCGTCTTTTTTAGAGTTGAACTCTTCTGGTTGGGCCTGGGCCAGCTGCAACTGGGTCTCCATGCACAGCAGCCATCAGTCGCTCAGCACAGAGTCCTTCTTTTCTCCGCCCCTCCTTACTCCCATGCACGCGCATACACGCACGTATGCACACACACACACACACACACACACACACATGCACACACACGGAAAACCTCCTAATTCTCATCTCACCAAGCCTCCAAGATTCCCTTCTTACTCCCTCTGATCTTCTGAACATCAATCCCTCATTCCTCAAAGCAAAAATGAGGGGAAGGGAGACGACAAAAATGAGATGACAGATTACCTGCTATATATAGAGCCAGTCTTGTGCTGCCTCCCTTATTCATCTTCTCCCAGTGCCCTCAAGACACTGGATACACCTTTTGGTCCGCCACTGCCAATGCAAATACATTCACTCCCTCGTTACAAAGCTGTTGAAATTCGCTGGCCTAAGCTGGGCGACTTTTTTAATAAATGGTGCCGGACGTCGTGGCGGGGAGGCAGGATTCACTGACAGACTCGCTGTGAGGTTGAACCATGTTCATTTAATAGGAGAGGGTGTCCATAATTGCAGTGAACGGTTCTTTGTCTTGACTTAAATATCATGATCCAGCCTTTACTGAGGAAGTGGATTAGTATTCCTCATAACCAGGGGTGGGCAGAGTAGCCAGAAAATTTATTCAAGTAAAAGTAGCACTACTTATATTTGTTACTTAAGTAAAAAGAGTAAAAAAAAAACCTTGCATAAGCATAAATATCTGCTAAGAAGTTGCTTGGTTCTAACAACATTATTCTCATCAATTTGTGACTAATTTCTCCTAAAATTATGCCTTTTGTAATTCATAAATTTACTACTTTTTCTTTGTAATTTGAAATTTTTTGCTGTACATTTTTTTTTTTTGGCATTTGAGACTTTATCATAATATATTTGTGAGGTTGATGCTCTTAAAATTGAAACTTTTTTACTAAGTTTACATCTTCTTTCTCATTTGTTTTTGTTTTTTTTTCCTGCTATATTTTTTATTACTTATTCTAAATTTCTGAGCTTTTATAATAAATTTGCAACTTTTTTGTGTCAATTTCAAATATTTTTTCCTAATTCTTTGTAAACTTGCAAGTTTACCCTCTCCAGATTGGGATAAATTTTCTCTTTTATGTGTTCGTCTGAGGAAAATAAAATGTGTAAGCTGTTCACATGTACCTTCTAATATCATCCAAGTTATGTAAACAAATAGTAGACAGTATAACAGCCAGAATAGAAGAATAATGATATCAGTACTGATTTCAATGAACTAAAATGATACATTCACTAAAGAATGCTATGAATGGATTATTATGGGCCCATTTGTAGTCAGTTTTCCAGTCCGTGAAATCAAACATAAAGAGTATGACCACATTACCTGAGTTAAAGTAAATTGTTTTCATGATAAATGTTCTCAAATAAAGGCAAAAGAATCATTAAAAAGCACACACACACATTTGGCTGCTCCAGATTCAGGGTTGCCACAGCTGTCCATGGGTCCGCATATTTGACTTGGCAAGGATTTTTCACTGGATGCCCTTCCTGATGCAGCCCCCATTCTGTGTATGCTGAGCACCAAGCTAGAAGGCAGAAAGTACCATATGGTCTTTGGTATGACCCAGCAGGGGCTTGAACCCATAACCTCCCAGCTGTGGGGCGGATGCTTAACCACTTGCCACCACTCCGGTTTATTCTGCAATAAGTACAAATGCGTGAACAAGTGACTTGAGAATGTGTACTTGAGTAACTATAATGAGTTACTACTCACCTCTGTTTTTTTGTCCTCGCGCATGTTTGTTACAAGCTGTTCTCAGTGTAATCTCACTATAGCCTGCTTATTTACCTACAAGGATCGCCCACAGTGTAATACCTCTGTTCGCCACCGGTTAAGCGTTCCCATAGACATGTTGCTCTGCCGATTTGCAATCTCTGAGCTTTGGCAGCAATATTGTAAAGTATGGATTAGAACTACAATGAAAGGTCGCAGATAATCTTGCTGTCTTTCCTTTTGTTGTGTTGTCCTCACCCTTTTGTGCTTTATCTGCCACCTCGCTCTGTTTTTGTGGTAAATCACTGTGCTTTTTCTGTCTAAGATTGAGGCCCTGTTGATGCATTGAACAGAGTGTATCTTTTTTTTTTTTTTTACAGCCATTGTATTAATTTGGGCATTGATTTGTTCTTCAGTGGGAAGTTGAACTTTCAACAGAGACACAGAAGTTCAGAAGATTTTTGTTGTGGCGATTTGGTTTCCAATGCCTCATGTTTTATTGTCATTTGCAGTTCATTTTTGAGTTTCTCTCTTTGCAGTTTTACAAATGAAGCCTGTTGTCCATGGTTATACCCAAGGGGCTGTGCACATGACAATTTTTTCATTGAAGCGGAAAAAACTATATCTGTCACAGAAAGCAAAACACGTCCACATAGATCCAGAACCCACAAAACGCAGGTTAGTTTTGCACAGATTTTTTTTTTTGGCAACACTGTACATACCAGATTTATTTATAAATAACCCGTGTATGTAGAGGGTGAACAAAAAAGAAATCTCTGACAGTGGGTTTGAATATTTGATAAGCTGGAGAAGTCTTCAGTCATAGCCTTTAGAAAACAATTACAAGTTCATCCATCCATCCATCCATCCATTTTCTACCACTTTTCCGGAGGTCTGGGCCACGGAGGCAGCAGTTCAAGCAGAGAGTTCCAGACCTCTTTCTGCCCAGCCACCTGCTCCAGCTATGCTGAGAGGATGCCAGAGCGTTCCCAGACCAGCTGGGAAACGTAGTCTCTCCAGCATGTCCTGGGTCTGCCCTGGGGTCTCCTCCCAGCAGGACGTACCCAAAACACCTCCAATGGGAGGCGTCCAGGAGGCATTCTGATCAGATGGATGTCTGGGGAGAATTACAATTAAAAAACAAACCAAAAAAATGTGATGACGTGATCTTGGGTTGAGGAGTAGCTGGTGAAAAACTGGATTTAAACATTTTCTTTCTTTTTTTTTTGGCTGCCTCCACATTGACTTTTTCATCATTCAGCAAAGGTAAGCATAATTTTTGGGAGGAATTTATTTCTGCAAAACCTTCTTTGTTATACATTTGATAATTATTTTGAAGGCTGCATGTACAGTAAAAGAAAATTTTTCCACAGAAGCTTGTTAATAGCACTTTTTTTAACCTAATCCTAACTATAAATACATTAAAAATACATTAAACATTAAAGTTTAATAGACTTTGTCAGAGCTGCAGTGTGTAGACTGGCTGAAATCTTTTGTGAACCGCGGCTGTGACGTCACCATTCTCCACCTTCCCTGTACACACAGATGTGGAAAAACCATCCTGGTGCTTGGGGGGCCAGATCTGCTCAGGGCCATGCTCCTTGTCGTGACATTGCACAGTATGATTGGGTGTACGTTTTTCACATTGTGATTGGCTGTCCATCTGAGACTTTATGGGGCCTGTTGTGACTTTTGCATTTGCATCACACGCTGCACCTTGCACTGGTGGAGGTGTTAGTTTCTGTCAGCACTTCATCTGTTTCTCTGCTGTGTGCCCTCACCACCTCATTTCAACTGATTGTAAGTGCAGTTGATGGTCGTAGGAGGGGACTCAAAGTCCAGCATGCTTGTATTATGGTCCAGTCTCTGTCAGTGCACCTTTGATCAACAAAGACCAAATCTAAAGTAAGTGGTGCATTATCAACCATTATTTCAGCAGCATGTTGAAAAAGGCATGCATGCGCACATATGATTATTTCTACACTGGGACTAGAATTTCTCATTGTCTGTTATTTTAACAGACTGATTTTTTTTAAACATCTGTCATTACCTGATCTACCCTTTTATTTATCATGTGATAATTACTAAATTACTAAAGTTGGATAAAGTTGGTTCTCTTTTACACTTAGCAAGTCAGTGGCCTACTCCACTGTGCTTCGCAGAGAATGAACCTGGATCCCTACGAGAGAAAGAGTAATGTGTGGTGGCAGGGAGTAACATAATTTTCGTTCATGATTATTTGTCGGGTCCAAATGCACCATTAATTCCCCTGGATCTAATTTTATCTTGTGCTGGCAAGACAGTTTTTGAGCTCTGAAGGCAAAAATAGGAAGTGAGACACGGATAATTACTCCTCATGTTTGCACCTGTGTCCATCTGTTTGTTTCAGTTGTGTCAGTTTGTTTTTTTTCTGTTTGTTCCTCTCTCTTTCTTCCCCCTCCCTTCCCCATTCCCCCCTGTTGGATCTATCATGACAATTTAAATAAAGTGTTAATAAAGTATTAAAAGTTATTACAAGATGAATCTATAAATAATATACAGTACATAGATATGTGCTGTATAAAGCTCCTTTTGGCAAAGTAAATTAGTTTGGCACAATAAGGGAAGCAGATTTCTGTTCTGCTTACCTAGCTGCTTGACAGGACAAGGGGGAAAAATATTTGCACCTGTGGTTAAAGACAAATTTTTCCTCAGTAAAGCACCTATGAAAATGCCCACTATATACACAGTTTTCCAGTTCCTACCTACTGTTTGGGATCGTAGTAAATTGTTGTGGATGGTCCTTAAACTTATGCTTAAACTCATTTTAATTTGTGAACAGTCCCAGCACACACAAATTGTCCCCAGCATGAAATGGATTTGTCCCCCCATTCAAACAGCATTTTGGTATTATGCCTTAGATCTGTTTATTAAAGGGAATGAGAGTAGAGACAGTGATTGTTTTATTGCACATTATGTCCAAAACACACCTCTGAATAATTAACCACTTGCACTCCGGGCAATTTTCCTAAAAATGCCCAAAAATAACGTGCCCAAAGTAAATCGAAAGCTGTTATTCAACCCTTTGCAGCATCTTCATGGGGTTGGTCTCATTTAAAAGAAAACACTTTGAATTTTTTGGCAAAAAAAAAACATAATCTCTCTACGTGCTCCGGCCACTGAGTTACAGTCATCTAAACATACTGAACTTGAAGAAAAAAAAATTGGACACAGTGTTTTTTTGGATACAAATGCTTGTAAATAACACACAGCTGTCCGATCCGGCTGGAAAATGCAACAGAAATGTAGAACCAAGTGTTATCCAGCTGAGATCCAAATTTGGTAACAATACCACAAAAAATGAATATTTTACACAGCTTTGTTCTCAGGTAGTTCCCAGGCGTTTTGGAACTGTGCCAAATTGTGCCAAATGGCACAGTTTGGAAAAATGTCTGTAACTTTTGAATAATTCAATGTAGAATCTTCATTTTAGGCTCTAATGAAAGGTCACACTCAGGGCTGTGTCTGTGTGTGTGTGTGTGGGCGGGGGGTCGTTCCCCCCCCCCGCTACCAAGGACCAAATTCGGCCCTCGCTACATGACGGAATACAGTCTTTTTTTTTTTCCTTGCATGTTTTCACAGCGGCTCCCCCCCACTTGCTACTGTGTGTGTGTGTGTGTGGGGGGGAACCGTGAACGGACCGTGAACGCCCCCCCCCCTCGCTACAGAAGAGGGCCATCGCTACATGATGGAATAGACTGATATGCTTCCTCCCGCGGACCGGGGAGCGTTCGGACTGTGCGCCCCCCCGCTCCTCTTCTGCAGCGGGGGGGGGGGGGGGTGGGCCTTCACCGTCCGAACACGGCAAATGAACCGTTTATCGCGGCGCACGCACTTCGTATTTTGTGCGCAGTACAGTTGTAATTTACCGATCGGTCAAAAGTCATTTTTGGATTACAGTTTTCAGGGATAAATAATAATTTAGCTTATAACACCTTACCTCTTCAAAGCAGCAGAGTCGTGGCGAACAGCTCTTCCCACGCGTCAGACGAACGCGACGCTGCTCCGCTCGTGGATCCCGATCAAAACATAATTCCATTATTGCCGTTTTGGCAAATGATTTACGACTTTTGTCGTCGGCCTCCGTCTATTCTGCTGGAATGAGTGCAGGTCCCACTTGTGGGTGTTCTCCATGCTGCTGGGTGAGCCTGGGTCTGTAGGAGATTCGTACAGAGTCCTTCTGCAGCAGTAAATATTGCTTCACCCAGCCAGAATTTCTGTGCTTCAATTGGCTCCTGCGTTCACAGTAGGCGGGTCCTCCTTCCTAGATTTTCATTCATTGGTTCTTCAAGGTTTCAGAAACCAATTCAAGGCTCTTATTAGTCGAATGAGAGGTCAATCAGATGAACTAATCTGTTCGTGGCTGTCTCTGCAGTTTTTTTTTGAGTGGCGCTTGGACGCTACTACATCACCATCACCACCATCAAGCGTCATGCGCACGAGGGCGCACGAGCGCGCTCTCGCGCGCCCTCGTGCGTCATAGGACGCAGAGACTTGCCCGCCCGCGGAACAACGGAGCGCAAGTGGTTAAGAGCATTAGAACAACCTCTTCCCATTTTCTGCCAGAAATTGTGCTGCTGTAACAGCAAAATGGACTTGGGCACACCAATAAATGTGCTCTGTGCTCCATAGATAATAAACTGTTGACTACATCATTGTAACAGGACCCCATGTTCATCCATCCATCCATCCATCCATCCATCCATCCATCCATCCATCTTCTTCTGCTTAATCCTTTTCGGGATAGTCTTCTGAAAAACAATGTTCTTTCATTTAAACATTGGCTTTAATGTGTTTCATCATTTACTAATAAAAGTGTCATGAATCTGGGTTTGGCTGTTCCAAACCCAGTTTGGACTTATTACTTATTTGCCTTATTTTCTATCTGGCGCGTCAGGGAGCTTTTGGCCTTCACTTCTTGACAGTTCAGGCACGCCCACTTCTCCTGTCAGTGACATCAGCTGTGCTCTCTGTTAATGGGTGTTCCCACACACATACACACGTGCACACACACACACTCCATTCATTCTCATTCACACGTGCAGACACTCACTCATGCACACCTGAGGTTCATTTGTCCAGCCCACGCTTTCCCACACCGGCAATCTCTTTCCTCGTTAAGTTTATTATTATTTAAGCGAGGAGTTAGTAGGAAGAGGTCGCCGCAGCATTCGCCCTCATTCGTGGCAGCTAGTTCTCCATGGATGTTGTACAACTTCCTTCACACATTCAGCCTGACATTTACAGACGTTCATCCCTGGATGTTAGCACCTGACCTAGCGTGTTTTCCCTCATCCGCCAGACTACATGGAAGGCCCCGGATCGCTCCAGTTCGGTAAGTCAATTGCCTTTCTCCCTGTGCCAACAGCAACTTTGCGGCACTAGGCTTTACCGTTGCGGGGCTGAAGAGCATCCAGGTGGCGCCCTGTATGTCTGGTGGCCATTTTGTTCATCATTGCAATTCTCTGTATTTGTGGACATTCCTGGACTTGTTATTTTCAAGGGTATTGTTAATAAAAGTGCACAAACTTTCTCTGCTTGTGGGCTTGTCATTCCTCCCTCCGTGCTCTGCGTAATAGCGCATGGGGGATCATAACAAAAAGATTGTTATTTATGGCCTTGTCCATAGGTACACGGGTAGTTTTAGAAATTTATCTTTTATGCACGGTTTTCATTATTTAACCACATGCAAACATCATTTTTGGCAAGGATTTTTAGGCACTAAAAATTACTTTTGGAAAAGGTTTACGTGGGACCACAGACTGTGGTAGTAAAGTAAATATTTTCACATCCAGTCTTTTTTAAGTTTTAGATGTATCCCCCCCCCATGCACCTTATATTGGGATGAACCGCATGTCAATTTGGCAAGGATTTTTACACCGGATACCCTTTCTGATGCAACCCTCCTCATTTACCCGGGCTTGGGACCAGCACAGAGAGTACCTTGCTTTTGCTCCCCTTGTGGCTGGGTAACCAACTTTCCTTCCCCCATTCTGTCCTAATGAGCGCCAAGGTAGAAGGCTGGAAGTACCATTTTTATATGGTGTTTGGTATGACCCAGCCGGGACTTGAACCCACGACCTCCCGGTTGTGGGGGGGGGGGGATGCTCTGCCCCTAGGCTTAAGCTTTATTTTTTGGGTTTTAACATGTAAACAGTAATCACAAATTAATGAAAAGCATTAAATTAAGAAAGCATATATGGTTGCTCTACCAGTAATTCAAGCATTTTAATGGTGCAAACTTTAACTGGATATCCAGTTAGAATGTGGATTATTTCATAACAATTTTTTTTTTTTTTGTCTTTCAGCTCCCTTTCGGGGTTGCCACAGCCTATCATCACCTTATATTGTGATGATTCGCATGTTGATTTGGCAAGGGTTTTTATACCGGATGCCCTTCCTGACACAACCCTGCCCATTTTATCCGGGCTTGGGACCGGTACAGGGAGTACACTGGCTTGTGCACCCCCTGTGACTGGGTAACCAACATTTCCTTCCCCCGTCCCATTATTGCTGAGTACCAAGCTGGATGGCAGGAAGTTCCATTTTTATATGGTTTTTGGCATGACCTGAGTGGGACTTGAACCCCGGCCTCCCGGTTGTGGGGCGGATGCTCTACCTGTAGGCCACCACTTTGATTTCATAACAAAAAATAAAAATTATAAATCAGTTAGAGGATAAACAAAGACAATTAAAACCCCCCACTGTATTTAGCTCTGGCACCCACAGTAGGCTCTTTTAAATGTGCAAAATTTGTTTTCTGAGTGCAGCCATCATTTAAGAGCAGGCATTTGTGTAGTAGCACAAGAGCCTCAGTGTGTGTTAAAAGATCAATATCGCTGTCCCTTTCTTCCAGCTCCATTTTCCTCTTTTTCTACTTTCATCTTCTGTCTCGCTCATCACCATATCATCAGCATATTGCTGCGCTGTTCTCTTTTCACTGTCACTGTAACGTATCACTCCCCCTTCACATTACCGTTACTTTAATCTTCACGGGAGGGGAAAAGGAAGAAAGAATAAAAATGGGGGAAGTGAAGGGTAAAGGTACAGATATATCACCCCCATCCTCCTATGTGATATAATTTAATGTATCCCATATACAAATTTACATGAATCCAAAGATAAGTCCACACTGTGTCTCAGGCCATCCCTCTTCCTCTGATTCTGTTTCCATTTGGCTTGTCCCTCATGTCTTTGCTGGTAGCATACATTTTCTCTCTTTTTTTGGTGAAACACAAAGATATGTGCCAGTGAAGGCAGTAAGAGACCGATCAGAGCCATGGAGCCGTTCTTTTTCATGCTGAGAGCAGAAGTAGCGCTCTGTTAGCCTAGCTGACATTCCACTTAATTTGATTCATTACTACGTGGCGATGCTATTGTCGCCACATGCAGGGAACTGGGCCAATTGTGGAGCTTTGAACTACCCCGATGGAGGACGCTAACGCCACGTGATAAAATGTGAATCAAGCCCAAGTTTTGTCACTTTTTCCAGGCCACAATCTCAGCTGCAAATTGCCTTTGCCACAATTTCTCGCCATATTAGTGAGCCTATTGTCAAAACAAATTGTTTGCAATGGCTCAATTTAACAAGAACTACATCAATGGAGTTCATTAAAGACGATGGTACAAACTCATAGTGTAAGCCAAATCTATTTTGAAGTCAAACTTTCTTGCATTGCTTCCTAAAAAGAGCAAGAGTTCTGCTCTGTGCCATCATCATTTAAAGGATGGGGGTGTTTCTTTAAAGTATCTTTAAAGTATATTTTGAAATTAATTTCCAAAATGTATGGTTTAGTATTTATTGTAATGTTCTTAAACTGCAGATTTAGATTTTTTTAGATTTAGTATACTTTATTGATCCCCAGAGGGGAAATTGAGGGTCATCCACCACCTGGATGGATGAAGCAGCCACGATGCGGCGCTATCCCTTAACCATTCACACACACATTCACACCTTAGGGCCACTTTAGAGTCTCCAATTAACCTAGATCATTGTAGCTTTAAATTTTCAGACAGAAATAATCAGTTTTAGAGACTATTTTTTTGCACCTAGCATTCTCTAGTAACAGCATATTGCATAGTCATATAGAGCAACATTGCTCTTAAATGTATTTTCAGGTGAGGAATAAGAGGATTCAGAATTTGTCATGGTCTCCTTCATTACCTCCGCCAGGCCGCAGGAGGTTATGTTTTTGCCAGCGTTTGTCTGTCTGTCTGTTTGTTTGTCTGTCTGTTGGTTAGCAAGATAACTCAAAAAGTTTTGGACGGATTTCGATGAAACTTTCAGGCGTTGTTGGAAATGGTACAAGGAAGAACTGATTAAATTTTGGGGATGATCCGGATCACCGTCTGGATACAGGAATTTTTTAAAGGATTCTTTAACATTGTGAGATACGGCCATTTTCAACATGTGTGCAGGCGCAATGGAGGGCGCTGGTCGTCGTGTTTGACAAACACGAACTCCGCGTTCTTCAAAGTTTTAGGCACAAAAGCACACGGAAAACAGTGGTGGGCCGGGCCCGGCAGCGTGCCTGTGTTTGCGCTACGCTGCAAAAGCTGAGATGGGCAGCTGTCAGGCGCCGGATTATTTGGCAGAAATTCCCCGGGCAGCCATAGTGGCTGCGCAAAAACAAGCTCTCTGCCGGGGAAGCTTCCAAATCCTCTTTTGCCGCAGAGCGCAACCCCAATATGAAACCCACGCCAACCTGTCTACCCAATTTGCATTCGTCAGTGAAGCCCTGAGTGCTGCTTTCAGTGATCTATGAAAACTCTCGCATAACCCATTGGCCTGTGGGTTGTACGCGGTTGTGCGATGAATTGCAACGCCCGCAGCCTGGGAGTTTGCAGATGGAGGAGATGGACACAACAGCAACACTTCAGTTTATTACCTCCGCCAAGGAGGTAATGCTTTTACTACTGAACCACTAATCCTATCATTGTGAATCCAATTGCTAGTCATATGTTTTCATGGTCAAGGAATCTGAAAACATACACACAAACACTGTATGGGGGGGAACTGTGGCGCTTGGCGGAGGTCTGCGCTCTCCGAGTGCTTTTCTAGTTGTATATTGCAAATACCTGACATTTTGAAAGGAGTGTGCACAGTTTTTTTTTTTTTTAAAAACATAACCTCTGTATAACCTGACTGTTTTGCTTTCATTTTAGATTTATATATATTTTTGTGGCTCCATGCTTATTTCATTATTACCTCCGCCAAGGAGTTAATGTGATCAGAGAGGTGTGTTTGTCTGTTTGTTTGTTTGTTTGTTTGTTTTTTACCAGGATTACCAAAAAACTACTGGATGGATTTTGATGAAATTTTCACCAGAGGTGGCTCTTGGGCTACAGATGAACCCATTAGATTTTGGAGGTAATCTGAGAACACATACCTCTGTCAAGGCAGACAAATATAGGGAGGGATGGACTGACAGACAGATGGACAGAGCCTTGGTGGGGGTATGCTCTCTCTTGGGTGTCCTCTACTAGGGAGGCTGAAAAGTTCATAGTGGTAAATTTGACTAAATGTGGTTCATTTTTCAACTTAGTCTCCCCTTTGGTCCACACACTTCTTCCATCGGTGTTGCAGTGCTTGGATCCCGGTGGTTGAAAAATAAACCACATTTGGTCAAATTTGACCACTATGAACTTTCAGCCCCCCTTGTAGTTCATTTAATTTTTATTTTTGGAGATAAATTTACCTAAGATATCTATTTCTATCATAGTCATTTGTCATCTTCTTCTTCTTCTTTTGGTTGCTCCCTTTAGGAATTACTGCAGCAGATCATCTGCCTCCATCTCACCCTATCCCTTGCGTCCTCTTTTCTCACACCAACCCTCTCCATGTCCTCCTTCGCTAGATCCATGAATCTCCTCTGTGGTCTTCTTCTTTTTCTCCTGCCTGGCAGCTCCATCTTCAACATCCTTTGTCAAATATCTGCACTATCCCTCTTCAGCACATGTCCAAACCATCTCAGCCTTGCCTCTCTTACTTTGTCTCCAAACCACCCAACCTGAGCTGTCCCTCTCATATACTCATTTCTAATCCTGTCCCTCCTAGTCACTTCCAATGAGAATTTTAGCATCTTCAACTCTGCTGCCTCCAGCTGTGCCTCCTGTCTTTTTGTCAGCGCCCCTGTTTCCAAACCATACATTATAGCAGGTCTCACTATTGTCTTGTAAATCTTCCCTTTCACTCTAGCTGCTACCCTTCTGTCACAGATCCCCCCTGACACTCATCACCCACTCCACCCTGCCTACACTCTCTTCTTCACCAATCTTGTGCATTTTCCATTGCTTTGGATGGTTGACACAAGACATTTAAACTCATCTACCTTCCCTACTCTCACTACAGATCACAATGTCATCTGCAAACATCGTGGTCCATGAAGACTCCTGCCTTACCTTGTCTGTCAGCCCATCCATCACCATGGCAAACAAGAAGAGGCTCCGAGCCGATTTTTTTTTTTTTTTTTGATTTTGTATACTTTATTGATCCCCAGAGGGGAAATTGAGGGCATCCACCTGGGTGGATGAAGCAGCCACGGTACGGCGCTATCCCTTAACCATTCACACACACATTCACACCTAGGGCCACTTTAGAGTCTCCAATTAACCTAACCTGCACGTTTTTTGACCTGTGGGAGGAAACCGGAGAAATCACGGAGTAAACCCACGCAGATACGGGGAGAACATGCAAACTCCACACAGATCACTGTTGGTCAGGGGCTGGGATTGAACCAGGGATCCCACGGCCAAGGGTGAGTTGCTGTGCTGGCACAGTGCTAACCACTGCGCCACCGCACCGCCCACCGATCCTTGATGTAATTCCACTCTTACCTTGAATCTATCTGTGACTCCTACAGCACACCTCACCGCCATCTCATTGTCCTTATACATGTGCTTCACCACCCTCATATAATACTCTGCCATTCCTGACTTCCTCATACCGTACCACACTTCCTGTCTTGGTACCCTATCATATGTTTTGTCTAGATCCACAAAGACACAGTGCAACTCCTTCTGACCTTCTCTGTATTTCTCCATCAACACTCTTTGAGCAAACATTGCATCTGTAGTACTCATTTGTCATGATATTTAAAATCAATATATTCAAATACAGCATTTCAACAATCTTTTTTCCCTCCAAATTTTCATCAGTGATCTAATAAACCACAGATAAACTTGTTTTTGCATCCTCACAGAAAATAATTTCCATGGCATGCTGTCTTACATGTCTGACAATATGCTCCGTGTGATATTTGTCAAAGCAGTGCAATGATACGTGACTGCCATGTCACTGACATATGAATGGACTCAGATGGAGATCAAAGCACAGTCTGTCTGTGTTACTTGCACTTGTCTGACTCATACAGCATTCATACTGTTAAAATCCCAATTCTTTGATTGAAAGATCCAAGAATAAGCCAGAGAATTATTCAATTCAAAGATGCAACATTTATTCAGAGGTCACATGTAAAGCAGGGAGCACTGGGTTCAGCGTGACGCAGCCCCCTCAGGAGCGTCGCCAGACTGACCTCGACTTCCGGGTGCAAATGACATTCATCTTCTCGGGTTGGTTAGACCAACCCCGTACAATAGGATGGGCTTGTACACAACCGTCTGATTGGCCAGTTTAACTCTGACGTGAACAGGCCATCCGCTATTCACGTTACCTATCTCCTAAAATGTGTTATCAAAAGTGTGTGTGTGTGTGTGTTCGGGTGTGTAACTAATGTAATAGACCTGACTAAAAGAAGTGAGAGAGAGAGAGAAGAAAGAGGGCTCTATAGCTGTGCCTAATTCCTGTTTACCAGAGTTTAACACAACATATTTGTTCATAAGAATGCAAACAGAATATGTATAGAATATGTGTTGGGTATAAGATAAGATAAGATAAGATAAGATAAGCCTTTATTAGTCCCACAACGGGGAAATTCCAGGATTGCAACAGCACAGGGATAGCAACACTCAGAGCAACAATCAGAAGGCAAGAAAAAAAACAAGCAAGCAAGAGCAGCTAATATACATATGTACATATTACTATAAAATATATATATACACACACACACACACACAGACACACAGTGCAGAGCATTGTAGCTGGATGGAATAAATATATGAATATATGAACACACAGTGCAGAGCATTGTAGCTAGATGGAATAAATATGTAAATATATAAACACCCACAGTACGGAGCATTGCAGCTAGGTGGAATAAATATGCAAGTATATAAACACACACAGTGCGGAGCAATGTAGCTAGATGGAATAATATGTAGATATATAAAAACACAGTGCTGAGCATTGTAGCTAGCTGGAATAAATATATAGATATATAAATATAAACACACCCAGTGCAGAGCATTGTAGCTAGATGGAATAAATATGTAAATATATAAACACACACAGTGCAGAGCATTGTTGCTAGGTGGGATGAAACAGCATAACCGTCTATTTAGTTATCCTACATGGTATGATTATGTGCCCATACATATTCTCACCCTCCATAGCGACCGGTATGTTCCTAGTTGTATGCCGGAGAGGACCATTGTGTAAGTCTATTGCATCTTTTGCATTCAAAAAACTATTAGTTTGTTACGTCTTTTTGCTATCTCTGCGAGCAGCCCTGCTTAGGTTGTACAGTCTGACAGCCGTTGGTAGGAAGGACCTACGAAACCTCTCGGTTGTGCACCTGGGATGATGTAGTCTGCTGCTAAATGAGCTCCTCAGTGCATCCAGTATGTCCTGCATAGGGTGGAACTCGGACTCCAGCAGAGATGACAGTTTAGCCACCGTCCTTCTCTCTCCTATCTCCTCCATCGGATCAAGGCATTGCCCCAGGACAGAGCTAGCTTTCTTAATCAGTTTGTTCAGTCTCTTCCTATCGGCTGCAGTAATGCCACTGCCCCAGCAGACCACTCCAAAAGTGATGGCTGATGCCACCACTGTGTCATAGAATGACTTCAGCAGCGCCCCTTGTACACCAAAAGACCTGAGTCTCCTCAGCAGGAACAGCCTGCGTATAATGGGAGATTACCTACAGAATTATTATTTTGGCACTCTAACTTTTCATAGCCCTTTCACTCCCCCCTTTGACATGATTTTATCATGTCAACCATACTTGGTGTGAGAGACGCTAGCGGTTAGCAGATGGTGAATAAGGTAGGTCCCTACATTGTGTGTCAACCCAGTCAGTCAACCCAAGATAGGCTTGCACCATTGGTTCTGATACCCTTGCCTCCCCCCTTGTAGACACCCCAGCGCGGTGCAGCGATGTCTAAGAGGGCGTACCGAGGTAACACGTCCTTGTCCAGATGAACTGCAGTCACATAATTGTACTTGTTCACCAAGTCCTGCACCCCCACCGAGGTCTCCTCCTGATCATCATGCGAATAGTTCTTTGTCCGGTGGAGTGGATCATGTGTGGGTCATAAGGTCAAACAGGGTCAATCCACGAAGCCCACGAAACATTTTGTCCACGGTCCATTTTGTCCATGGTTGCGACAGGGGTTTGACCTTCCTCTGTGTGTGCTTCCTGTAGACGCACACCGGTACCATTAGAAGCAAAACAACTGTGTGCCCACGCTCTCAGAGGCACATCTTGTCCCATGAGGTTTATAGGACAGTCTGGTGGATGCAGCAGAGAGTAGACAACATCCAGTCCAGCCAGTGAGTAGTTCAGTGATGTTGTCCCAGGGATTCAATTCAATTCAACTTTATTTATATAGCGCCACCCACTGGTAGTTGGACAAAGGTAGAGATGTTGGTGTTGATGAAGCTCGAGCCCCTGTGCCCACTGTAGCTTCCACTGTAAGGGGTAGCTTTGGAAAATGCCGTCTCCTCCATGTGGCTGATCTGGCTCCACCCCGGATGCTGGAGGTGCGGTGGGTGCACATGGGTACCAGTCCATCCTTCTTCTAGGGACTGAAGTCGTACAGTCACTAGCCCTACGGCCTCTTTCTACATCACAGGCACACGTCATGATGGTCTGGTGCCCCCCTGCATGCACCTTCCCTGCACCCTACACCTTTGCTTGGGTGCCGATACAAAGGGCTCAGCCGGGACAGGATCAATAATGACCTACGGTTTTATCCTTATTCACTACATATGTAGTTGACATTTAAAAGAAATGCACTGAAAGAATGGATACCTAATGCCTCATTTCCGCTTTAAGTACTTGGAAACATTTAAGATGGCTGCCTGTGTTTGTGCCTTCTTCCTGACACCCTTCAGGATTCAGCAAAATGTAATTAATTGATTAATTATTTTTTTAAAGCAACAGTTGTTTTAAGCATGGAATTTTAAAAGTAGTTGATCAAGCTACACTGGTTGTCTTGTGTGTAATTGTATAATCAGAGGAGTTATTGTTTAATTTGACCTTGTTGGATTTTTTCCTTGATATATTGTTCTGTTCCTTTCTTTTAATCTTTTAATTTAATCTATCCGAAAAATAAAGATTCATTCATATTTATACGCTCTTTATGTAGCTACTCAATAATTTGCATACATGGTATCATTTTAGATGAGAAAGCACACCGACCTCTCAGCTGTAAGGCTGAGAACATTGTGAGCGATTATCTTAGTTTTACTGTTAGATTCACTCCCTGCTTGTTAAAAAAGATGCCAACGACAGTAAACCTTAAATCACCTAGTACTTTATTTACCTTTTGTTCTTATTAAAGACAAAAATAGAAAGGAGATGTTTTTACCTTCTTAACATGTTTCGACTGTGCACTGCAGCCTTCAGCTGACCTTCGTAGGCCCCGCCTACGAAGGTCAGCTGATAAAATGACACCTGGCAGCAATCAGCTGACTCTTCTGACGAAGGCTGCAGTGCACAGTCGAAACATGTTAAGAAGGTAAAAACATCTCCTTTTTATTTTTGTCTTTAATAAGAAAAAAAGGTAAATAATTAAAAGAAGACAAAATGAACCTACTTGAGCGACCTAGTACTTTTCTATCTGTTCCTGTCCCACTCTCCCCCTTTTGAAACAGAACAGCATTAACAAAGTTGTTCTTTTTCAGCATCCAAATGAGGACCATGTAGGGGAAGATACCCATTGTGTTGCTAATTGGGGGACCCCCCCCCCCCCCGGGTGCCTTTGTGAGTGTTGTTGTGGGCAGTATTGAGCCCAGTGGCCAAATTGCTGACGTAGGAAGCATTGGTCCCGTGGGGGCCTCTGTCTCTATTATTAAACCTCTGACCATCTCCTGTGGCCCTGCTGATACTGATAGGGCAGATTAGGTGGGGGGTCTGGGTAGGGTCCATATGTTATGATGTGAGGTCCTGGGGTGCATAGATAGAGTTTGGTGGGGCATGGGTACAGCTTTTTCTAAAAATGCTTCAATTTGCTCAGTATGTGATTTTGGCACCTCTCTGATAGGGCTTTTAGTAAATGAGACTGCTGGTCAATTATATTGAGATGTGATTTTAGCGGTAGTTTTAGGAGCGGAGTTATGCAATCCTCAATTCTCGTGAACACGTGCTGACTACAGCTGATTCACGAATATTGTTTATGCACACTTAGAGAACATATGAGCAGTTTGCTGAATCTGGAATGGCTTGTTAGCACCAACACAGCTTCCTGGCAAAATATGTATGGCTTGCGCAGGCTAACACTTAAATGTTCATGAATGAGATTCAGTATTTGAGATGTGGAGAATGTGCCGCAGATTTGCATGTACTCGTTTTCTCATAGCTTAACTTTTATGTAGAGGGTACTTTCATCGAGACCATGTCAAGTCATCAATACAAGAGGTATCGTATCATAAAGTTCAGTCTTATTTTAACAAGCTGTCTTTATTGCTGTGTACTGACACTCACTAATGATGTATAAAAGATTCTTATGCTGTACTGTAAATTATTACTTTTATACTTCTGAACAGACACTAAGGATGGTAAAAAGATTCTTGTGCTGTATTGCTACATTACTCACTCATGATTAAGTTTAAGATTCTTATAATGTATTAGAGTACCTTATCTATGCTCACTATTGATGCAAAAAAGATTCTCGCATTGCAAATCTTCCTTATTCATAAAAAAACCCGGCTCTTTGATCCTAGGACATTTCTTCACCCTTCCTCATGTGAGACCATGTGATTCATGCCTTACATGTGACCACTGATTTCCATCACACAAACAATTTCTCTGGAGTTTAAATTTTTATTCCTCATGTTGTAAAATTTGGAGATCGAATATACCCCTTAATCAGACAACTGTACATTTAGTATAGCCAAAGTGCAGAAATTCGTGTAAAAAAGGTTTTCTACTTACCTCTGTGTTTGGGCGCCAAAGTTGTCTAAAAAAGGGTCCTTCCGATCTTTCCAGCCTCGTCTCAGAATAGTTCAATCCGGGTCACCGGCACCAAATTGTTAAAATCCTGATTCTTTGATTGAAAGATCCAAGAATAAACCGGAGAATTCTTCAGTTCAAAGATGAGACATTTATTCAGAGGTCACATATAAAGCAAGCAGCGCTGGGTTCAGCGTGACGCAGCCCCCTCAGGAGCGTCACCAGACTGACCTCGACTTCCGGGTGCAACTTACATTCATCTTCTCGGGTTGGTTAGACCAACCCCGTACAATAGAATGGGCTTGTACGCAACCGTCTGATTGGCCAGTTTAACTCTGATGTGAACAGGCCATCCGCTATTCACGTTACCTATCTCCTAAAATGTACTATTAAAAGTGTGTGTGTGTGTGTGTGTTCGGGTGTGTAACTAATGTAATAGACCTGACTAAAAGAAGTGAGAGAGAGAGAGAGAGAGAGAAGAAAGAGGGCTCTATGGCTCTGCCTAATTCCTGTTTATCAGAGTTTAACACAACATATTTGTTCATAAGAATGCAAACAGAATATGTATAGAATATGTGTTGGGCGTAATGGGAGATTTTCCTACAGAATTATTATTTTGGCACTCTAACTTTTCATAACCCTTTCAATACAGTATGGACAACTGGCTACCAGGCCATTTTGGCTGCACCAAATTACTCACTCATATTGTTGCAGTTAAAATTTGGTATTGATGGTTTATGTTAACCTGAAGAATAAGCATGCCAAATTAGTCTTTTTAAGCATTCAGTTCAAGGAAACAAGTCTTTTCTTCAACATCAGACAAAATGTGTTTCATTTTTTATTTCATTTTTTATGAGTCGAACTCTCAGGCCCTCCACATGTATTTGCTGTTTTGCATGCTTTGCAAGTCAGGTTATTCACTGAGCCTTAGGGAGTATTTCCTTACTGAGAGTCACACATTACAGGGGTCCCCACTGCATATAATATATACATATGTACTGTATGATTTTATTCATACAAAATACACACAATGTGAATCATATTAGAATATAAACAAGAACCTGGTTTTCGAAATATAAGAAAAATCTGGCATTTAAATGAGTAGTTTTTGGTTCATTTGTTATTCAAAGCAGGTAAAAGCTATCTGGACTCTGATGGACTAACAGTAATCATCATTTCTACACAAAAAAAACTGTCCCTTTGTTCACTGATTGTCAGTGATAGATGCCTTAACAACAACAACAACAACAATAGAGACTGAGGCTTTTGTTGCAGTAATCCATCTCTTAATGTCAACATCATACATCAATGATGCTTTCTTTCTTAATGATTGTAACACAATGGGCTACAGTTCTCAGCTGACAATAACAGGAGGCGATAACAGACCCACATTTGCATGAGTCCACGGACTGGTGTGTTTAGTTGGGACTTGGAATTATACTACTACTCATTTCAAAACACAAAAAGTGCAAAAACACTCCTGCCTGATGTGTTGCAGTTTCCCTGCATCATTCCTGGGGGTGTATTCAAGGTTTTTTTTTTTTTTTTTGGGCATAGTCTACCGTGCTAATACACAGGAGTGTTGAAGAATGGAGGAAAATAAAAAAAGAAAAAGATCATTAGCTGGCGAATGTGCCCAAAGCCTCTGGATAGATCTAAAACCTCCTTCATGTTGCAGGAAGAACATTTTGATTGGCATGCAGAAACCACATTCATTTATCATGCTTCTCTTTCATACACCACCACGAGTGATTTTAAAGCAAGCCATCCACCAACTTCATCTCCCAAGCCCCCGTTTTCCTCCGCTATAAATCATCATTTAGCCACAGGCCACTGGGTGCAGAGCAAGGTGACACTCTACCGGCTACAACACCGCTTGAGGTGGAAAACAGAGAGATATAGGGGAGAGGAAGAGGATGGAAGAGCAGAAAAAGCAGAGGGAAGGGCAGTAGGTTGAAAACGGGTCAAAAAAGTGAGTATGTACAGTCTCTATTGGGCTCTCACAGTAGAAGGGAGGTCTTTGATGTAAACTCTATTAGTGTTTGGCATGTAGAGGCACAGTTCAGACCTGAGAGCAACCCAGTATGCTTCACAGCACCTCAGAGTCAGCTCTGGTCTGAAATGATGCCACAAAGAGCTCAGAAATGTGGAGTTGCTAGGCTGTGTGCAGTATAGTGCAATAGCTTTAGATTGTTAGCTAGCATGAAGTATTAGAAAGGTGTCAGATTTATCCAGTATTCATTCTTTAACATGACAATGAAGCCAATAAAAGCTGATGATTGAAAACCATCTTCAAGATGAGTTCTGTCTTGATCATTTATAAGAGCTTGCATTAACGGTTATGTGAAAACCTAAAAAAGACAAAAAGGGAATTCCCATCAGTTCCTAACTGCTTGTTTCCTAATGTAATTGAATCAATAATATTATAATGATAATGAAAAACCAAACAAGATGTTTTAATTTGCATTTAGTGTCTAAAACCTTCAGGTTGTTATCTGCAAAACCTGTGAAAGAATGTTGAAGAAAAATGGTATTTGTGTGTTGTCTGCACTGAAATATGATGAATAAATATTTAGAATTTATTTAGAGAGAATGTGTGGCCTTGCTGCTGAAGAGGATGAAGAATAGAAAGGCGGTTGGTCCAGATGACATACCTGTAGAGGTATGGAGATGTTTAGGGGAGATGGCAGTGGACGTTTAACTAGATTGTTTAACACAATCTTGGAGAGTGAGAGGATGCCTGAGGAGTGGAGAAGTGTTTTGGTACCAATTTTCAAGAACAAGGGTGATGCTCAGAGCTGTAGTAACTACAGATGCATAAAGTTGATCAGCCACACTATGAAGATATGCGAAAGAGTTGTTGAATCAGGTTAAGAAGAGAGTTGACAATCAGTGAGGAGCAGTACGGTTTCATGCAAAAAAAGAGTTTACAAGGTTTACATTATCCAACGGACCCTGAAAAGGTTGCCCCTACCTCCAAAACTTCACAAGATGGCCGTTTCTGTTGCTAGCTTGCTAGCCTTGTTAGCACGTCTGTGGCAGAAATCCTTGAGTAAATTTCTCCGACATCCTGATTCAGCTGAAGAACTCCCCGTCCTTTTGTCTCCAGGTAGAGTGGCAGTCTCATTTTCAAACTAGTTTACTCTCCATTGTTGATACTTTTACTCAGATGACAGTGCCATCCCTCGGACGTGAATGCATGATTTTGCATGTGCTCGCCTCTTTCCATTGACTTTGTATGGATTCACGCCACCCATTCGCATTTGGTGTGAAGGCACCTTTAGCGTGCTGATGGGGAAGTATAGAGAAAGTCAGAACAAGTTGCACTGTGTCTTTGTGGATCTAGGGAAAGCATACAGTGGTGTGAAAAAGTGTTTGCCCCCTTCCTGATTTCTCATTTTTTTGTATGTCACACTTAAATGTTTCAGATTCAAACAAATTCAAATATTAGAAACACAAAATGCAGTTTTTAAATGAAGGTGTTTATTATTAAGGGTTAAAAAAACCCAAACCTAAATGGACCTGTGTGAAAAAGGGATCCCCCCATTAAAACATAAATTAACTGTGGTTTATCACATCTTTGGAAAGCTGAGTTCATTTTCTCTGGCCACACCCAGGCCTGATTACTGTTACACCTGTTCTCAATCTAGAAATCACTTAAGTAGGACCTGCCTGACAAAGTGAAGTAGACCAAAAGATCCTCAAAAGCTAGACATCATGCTGCAATCCAAATAAATTCAGGAACAAATGAAAAACAAAGTTATTGAGATCTATCAGTCTGGAAAAGGTTATAAAGCCATTTCTAAAGCTTTGGGACTCCAGCGAACCACAGTGAAAGCCATTATCCACAAATGGCGAAAAAATGGAACAGTGATGATATCATACAGCGCATATTGTCAGACATATAAGACAGCATGCCATGGGAATTATTTTCTGTGAGGATGCAAAAACAAGTTTATCTGTGGTTTATTAGATCACTGATGAAAATTTGGAGGGAAAAAAAGATTGTTGAAATGCTGTATTTGAATATATTGATTTTAAGTATCATGACAAATGAGTACTACAGATGCAATGTTTGATCAAAGAGTGTTGATGGAGAAATATAGAGAAGGTCAGAAGGAGATGCACTGTGTCTTTGTGGATCTAGACAAAACATATGATAAGGCACCAAGAGAGAAAGTGTGGTACTGTATGAGTGTTTTATGAAAATATTTAGACAGGTTTGTGAGGAGTCGGCACACAGGAAAGGAATTCACACTGAGACAGACTGCTAGAATAAACTGTATCTTTTATTCCCCACAGTATCTCCTTCACACACACAGGATCAATGCATTTCATGTAGCACATCACCTTCACACACAAAAGATTAATGCATTTCATGTCATTTCATCAGCCCTTACCAATGATACAGAAGAAGACTGGAGAGCCTTGGCAGTCTTTTGGCAAGCGCATGCATCAATCAGCTGGGCATCCGCGCGAAATCCACAGCAGACTCTAAAATGTCGGGAAAAACCCCTGCTTTTTAAAAGGCAGGCTACATGCAGAACAGAGAGTGGCCGCTCTCTGTTCTGAGGAAGCCCCCTCCCATCATAGGATTGCGTGGGGAGCAAGAAGGGCCAATTCCTGCTCTCAGGCAACTCCTCTGCCTGGCTCCCAAAACATACTGTGAACTGAACACCTGCTTTCTGCTTCATTACACACACACACATGAGGAATAAAGGTCGTGCCTTTGTTTCATAAGCATGCAACAGTTGGTGCTCTAAAGAGTGAGAAACTTGCTGTGCTAAGGAAAACAGTTTCTAAAAACAGGTCATACTGTCCAGGTCATGGTGTGCCTTAAGATAAATCCATCATGGGAAGAGAACTGGATTGTTAAAACATATTAAAAACAACTGAGAAACAAATCAGGGCACACATTAAAAACACATTTATATTACAATGAGGAAGTCAGAAATGGCAGAGTATTATATGAGGGTGCTGAAGCACATGTATGAGGACAGTGAGATGGTGGTGAGGTGTGCTGTAGGAGTCACAGATAGATTCAAGGTAAGAGTGGAATTGCATCAGGGATCGGCTCGGAGCCCCTTCTTGTTTGCCATGGTGATGGACAGGCTGACAGACGAGGTAAGGCAGGAGTCTTCATGGACCATGATGTTTGCAGATTTGTTGATGTTGCAGATTTGTTGTTGTTTGTGATCTGTAGTGAGAGTAGGGAAGGTAGATGAGTTTAAATGCCTTGGGTCAGCCATCCAAAACAATAGAAAATGCACAAGAGAGGTGAAGAAGAGCGTTCAGGCAGGGTGCAGTGGGTGGAGACAAGTGTCTGGGGTGATTTGTGACAGAAGGATAGCAGCTAGAGTGAAAGGGAAGACTTACAAAACGGTAGTGAGACATGCTATGGCGTATGGTTTGGAGACGGTGGCACTGACAAAAAGACAGGAGGCAGAGCTGTAGGTAGCAGAGTTGAAGATGCTAAGATTGTCATCAAAAGTGACTAGGAGGGACAGAATTAGAAATTAGTATATTAGAGGATGAGTGGTTTGGAGACAAAGTAAGAGAGGAGGGATAGTGGATATATTGGACAAAGGATGTTGAAGATGGAGCTGTCAGGGACGAGGAAAAAAGGAAGACCACAGAGAAGATTAATGGATGTAGTGAAGGAGGACATGGAGAGGATTGGTGTTTTTTTTTTTTTTGTTACTTATTTGTACCCGTAGGTAGATTTGGTTTGCAGTCTGGTGACAAGCCACCGGCTGCCGGTCGCTGCGTTCGCGAGCGCCCTAAACCTACATGTTTTTGGTATGCGGGAGGAAACCGGAGAAATCCCGGAGTAAACCCACGCAACACGGGGAGAACATGCAGACTCCACACATCTCACTGTTGGTCGGGGGCTGGGATCGAACCCACGATCTCATGATCCCCGCGATCCCCCGGCCGAGGGTAAACTGTGCTGCCGCAGTGCTAAACCACTGCGCCACCGTGCAGCCCAAAAAGGATTAAGCGCTAGAAGATGGATGGGTGGATGGACGGACTTACATTCACTTGATGTCCACTTAATGTAATTTGTTTCCACCAGTAGTGAGTTTAACATTGCATGATATATGTAGTTTTGCCTGTTTTAACAAGATCCAAACAAGTTCTTCTATAATACCTATGTAAATAGAATACAACTTTCAAAAATAGTGATGTCATCATTTTTTCTGTTTCAAAAGTACTTAAATTTGCAGATGATGCATGGTACAGGGTGAAATGGAGACAGATGGTCCACGACCCCTAAAGGGAGCAGCCAGAAGAAGAAGAGGAGGAAGAGTGTGGCCTCACTGCTACATAAACCTCTTATTTTGAAGTAGTTCTCCATCAAAAAAGGCCCTATATGATTGTTTTTACCAGATGACTTATATGTGACATTAAGCAACCTCTGGTGGTCATGGAAATAATGACATGAATTGTAATGTCAGAGGGTTACAGTTAGGGTCTGTGAAAAGTTGACCCTGACCTTTCATAACCCTGACCATTTCTCCAAGCTAACCAGCTGTTATTAGTCCCTAACCCTAATCATTACCGTAACTAACTAACTAACTAACTAACCTGCACTTATATAGCGCTTTTCTAGTCACAAAGACCACTCAAAGCGCTTTCACTAATACTAACCCTCTATTCTAAGGGCCTATAGGAAACAGATATCTAGGGACAATTTAGAACAGCCAATTAACCTAACATGCATGTCTTTGGATTGTGGGAGGAAACCGGAGCCCCCTTAAAATGGCAAAAAATGTGTACTTGATTTCTAAAAGAATTTAATAACAAAAGAGTGAGCTGAGAATGAAAGTAAAAAGAGGACAATGTCCTAATACCAAGATGGGGAAAACTTACATTTTTATGCAAATTTAAGTACTTTTGAAACAGAAAAAATGATGACATCACTATTTTTGAAAGTTGTATTCTATTTACATAGGTATTATAGAAGAACTTGTTTGGATCTTGTTAAAACAGGCAAAAATACATATATCATGCAATGTTAAACTCACTACTGGTGGAAACAAATTACATTAAATGGACATCAAGTGAATGAAGTCCGTCCATCCATCCATCCATCTTCTAGCGCTTAATCCTTTTTGGGTCAGGGGGGAGCTGGAGCACGAGTAGGCTGCCTTTTTGCAACAGCGGATCAATTTCTTCCTATTTCTATTTACTATCTCGCTTCTCTTGCTAATCTTTCTGATCCACCTTATCCATCAAGGATGGACACGGATTTCCCAGATGTCTCCTGAGCCGGCAGACAAAGCCACTGTTTTTTGCAGGATATGTTACAGCAGAGACCAGCTGTTAGCACTTAACTGGACCAAGATGCTGGCGCAAGACCTCGACATACCGGGTGAAATAAGACAGAAACGACGTGGATGCCGTGCTGGAGCAAGACGGCGGGTGAGAAATATAAGGTACAGACCCGTCCTTCCATCAGTTATTATGGGGAATGTACGATCGCTACTCAATAAGACAGATGAGCTAGCGGCTATGGCCCGTTACCAGAGCGTCTTCAGAGAGATTAACATGATGTTGTTTACTGAGACGTGGCTAACAGAACTAGCAACAGATGCTAACATCGAACTGGAGGGTTTCTACGCAATACAGGCAGACCGGACACCAGACAGTGGGAAGGCAAGGGGCGGAGGAGTGATAATGTATGTCAACAACATCTGGTGCAGACTGGGACATATCACGGTTAAACAACAACACTGCAACAAAGACATTGAGTTGCTAGCTGTTAGCATGCGGCTTACCTATCTCCCGAGGGAATACTCACACGTGATCTGCATTGTTATTTATGCAAATCCGACGGCAAACGCGGGAACAGCGCGTGACGCCATTCACTCAGTAACTGGCAGGCTGCTGACACAACACCCAGATGCTCTTCTCCTCATCTCCGGTGATTTCAACCATATTTCACTGTCCCCCATTCTGCCCACATTCATCCAGTATGTCACATGCCACACTAGAGACAATAAAACACTAGACTTATTCTATGCAAACACTAAGGAGGGAACACCTCATCACCACTCCTCCCACTCGGGAGATCGGATCACAACTTGGTTCATCTCCTGCCGGTGTACAAACCCCTAGTACATAGACAACCTCCGGTCATGCGCACGGTGAAGTTATGGTCTGAGGAGGCAATGGACGCTCTAAAGGACTGTTATGAAACCACTGCCTGGGAGCAGCTCTGCGATCCACATGGTGGAGACATCGATGGCCTCACTCACACCATCACGGACTACATCAACTTCTGTGTGGACAACACCGTACCCACTAAGACCATACGGTGTTGCTCGAACAACAAACCCTGGATCAACCCTGAAATTAAAACACTTCTGAGAGAGAAGAAGAGGATCTTCAGGTCGGGGAACAGGGAGATGCTGAAGTCCGTACAGAGGGAGTTGAGGAGGAAGATCAGAGAAGGCAAGGACAGCTTCAGGAAGAAGATGGAGGACAAGCTGCAACAGAGTGACATCGGTGGGGTCTGGAGAAACCTTAAAACCATCTCTGGGCTCCAGAATACCTCCTCCCAGGCCACGGGAGGCAGGGAGTGGGCGAACAATCTGAACCTTTTTTTTAATAGGTTTGACCAACCACCCTCCCCCCCAACTGCACACCAACCACTGCTGCCTCTAAAGTCATTGAGACCTTCTGTCCACACCCTACTCCACCAACACCCCCCCACTCCCAGCACACAGCCCCCCAACCTGACCCTCACTAAGACCCAGGTGAGGATGGAGCTGAGGAAGATGAAGGCGAGGAAGGCCTCGGGACTGGACGGCATCAGCGCGAAGCTCCTCAAGTCCTGCACAGACCAACTGTGTGGGATTGTGGAGCACATCTTCAACCTGAGCCTGAAGCTGGGGAGGGTACCACAGTTGTGGAAAACATCTTGTGTGGTACCTGTACCAAAGACTTCCAACCCCAAAGACTTGAACAGCTACAGACCAGTGGCCCTGATGTCTCACATGATGAAGACCCTGGAGAGACTGCTCCTTGCTCACCTCCGCCCCCTGGTGGGACCAGCGATGGATCCACTCCAGTTCGCCTACCAGCATGACATTGGGGTGGAGGATGCAGTGGTCTTCCTCCTTCACCATTCTCTGTCCCACCTGGAGAAGTCCGGGAACGCGGTGAGGATCATGTTCTTTGACTTCTCCAGTGCTTTCAACACCATCCAACCGATGATCCTGAAGGACAATCTGCTGTGCGCAGGGGTGGACCAGCACCTGTCATCATGGATCCTGGACTACCTCACTAACCAGCCACAGTTTGTGAGAACCCGGGATTGTGTGTCTGACACGATCATCGGTAGCACAGGGGCCCCCCAGGGAATGGTTTTGGCTCCGTTCCAGTTCACCCTTTATACTGCGGACTTCTCACACAACACAACACACTGCCATCTACAGAAGTTCTCTGATGATTCTGCGATCGTTGGCCTCATCTCCAACGGAGATGAAGCTGAGTACAGAGGACTTATCCAGGACTTCGTGGACTGGTGCCATCGGAACTGCCTCCAGATCAACGCGAGGAAAACTAAGGAACTGGTGGTGGACTGCCACAGGCAAGGACAACCCCTCACAGTACCAGTAAACATCCAGGGAACAGACATTGAGATGGTGACATCCTACAAGTACCTGGGTGTTCATCTGAACAATAAACTAGACTGGTCACACAATACCGACGCACTCTACAAGAAGGGACAGCGCAGGCTGTTCCTACTGAGGAGGCTCAGGTCTTTTGGTGTACAAGGGGTGCTGCTGAAGACATTCTACGACACGGTGGTGGCATCAACCATCACTTTCGGAGTGGTCTGCTGGGGCAATGGCATTACAGCAGCCGATAGGAAGAGACTGAACAAACTAATCAAGAAAGCTAGCTCTGTCCTGGGGCAACGCCTTGACCCAGTGGAAGAGATAGGAGAGAGAAGGATGGTGGCTAAACTGTCATCTCTGCTGGAGTCCGAGTCCCACCCCATGCAGGACATACTGAACGCACTGAGGAGCTCATTTAGCAGTAGACTACATCATCCTAGGTGCGCAACCGAGAGGTTTCGCAGGTCCTTCCTACCTACGGCAGTCAGACTGTATAACCTAAGCAGGGCTGCTCGCAGAGATAGCAAAAAAATGTGACGACCTAATGGTATTGAAAGCAAAAGACGCAACAGACTTACACAAATGGTCCCCTCCGGTATACAACTAGGACAATATCAGTTGCTATGGAGGGTGACAATATGTATGAGTACATATTCATACCATGTAGGGTAACTAAATAGACGGTTATGCTGTTTATTCCATCTAGCTACAATGCTCCGCACTGTGTATATATATTTATATATTTATGTGTACACATGTATATTCACTGCTCTTATTTTCTTATCTTCTAAATTATTGCTCTGAGTGTTGCTATCCCTGTGTTGTTGCAATCCTGGAATTTTCCCATTGTTGGGCTAATAAAGGCTTATCTTATCTTATCTTATCCCAGCAATTTTGGGCGAGAGGCAGGGTACACTCTGGACAGATCGCCAGTTCATTGCAGGGCCAGCACAGAGAGACAGACAACCATTCACTCTCACATTCATACCTAAGGACAATTTAGAATCCCCAGTTTGATGCCAATTAACCTAACCTGCATGTGTTTGGCCTGTGGGAGGAAACTGGAGTACCTGGAAAAAACCTGCGCAGACACCGGGAGAACATGCAAACCCCACTCAGAAGGGTCACCGATGGTCAGGGGTGGGATCGAACCCACGATGGTCAGGGGTGGAATCAATCCTGCGACCTTCTTACTTTGCTGCCACAGTGCTAACCACTACGCCACCGAGCTGCCCCTGAACGTAAGTCATTTAAAAAAATCACCAGTATGTGCAGAATTTAGTTTACCACTAAATTCAATGTAGGGCATTTAAAATGAACTTTGTAAAGGAAAAAAAAAACCCAGATCCACTAATGAATGAAGAAGTAGGTGATCTGAGGACATTTGCTTTCCAGCCAAGTTTAAAATAGAACAATGATTCCTTCTTGTCTTCTTGTCAGAGTTAGCAGGTGGATTCCTTAATTTCAAATAAAAAAAACAGAAGTTGGCCTAAACACTAACACAAGCACAGTTGAAAATATAAGTAAAAATATATAATACTGTATATAGTGTATAAAATAAAACAAGTTTTGCTTTTGCAGGCTAAGTTTCATGTCTGCTTAGCACGTTACTAAATTACACTATTCACGCTGGACTATCTTTGCTCCTGTAAATTTTATTTTCTTCAAGTGTTAGCAACGTAAATTTCACATATTTTTGGTTTTATAGCAAGAAAAAGGAGGGTGGCAGGGAGAAAAGGCAAGGCGTAGGTGGTGTTTCTGTGTGCATAACCCACTGTATCAGCACTTGTGCAGTGTTAGGAGCTCATCAGTTACACAGGAGGTCTATGGGTTTAACTGTGAGCCACTAAAGCGTGAAGAGTCTATTGTACGTGCCAGGGTGAGTTTGTGTCTGCGCAGGTCCGTCCCACTGTAATGTAGTGTCTCCTCTATTATGAATATAGGGCATCACAAGGGGAGTCACTGTTTAATCTTGAAGGCGTTCATGTGCGGGAAGCGCCATTTTATTTGCCTGTAACATTACCAGTGATTTATATGAAGATCATTAATCAGCCTTCAAATGTAATGAGCTCATCCAAGTGCAAGCAAAAGGTTATGATATCAGCGAGTTTGCTCACTTAACCTGGACTGTGGTGGATCTTATTTCATTCAAGAGGGTTTAGGCAGAAAATCACCCTTTTCCCCCCAAAAAAATATTACCAACAGACGCTAAACGAGCCTTGTGTATTTGGATTTGGGAACCCACCATTGGAAGTCACACTGGACATTATTGCTTGTGTCACATTTTCTCCGCTAAACCTAGATGAAGCTAGTTTTTCGCCTCTCGGCTGAAATGATGCACGCAGGCTAGATGTAATGATATGAGGTTGACCCAGCGCGCTCAGCGGGGAAGCTTCACTCCCGCCACACTCTTATTTCCCACCGTATGAAAGGGGAGCAGTGGAAAATGAAGCTAGCCATTTATCAGCCCGCAATGGTAACGGTGGTACCCTTGCACTGTGTTTTGAGAAGCACAGCGGGAGGGATAATAGAGAAGCAACGCACAGGTTGTCCCGACACTGCTGGTTTCATATAAGGTACAGAGGTAATGGTGTGTGGAGGCTGTAGAGTTAAGGGCCCTCAGTGTAAAAAGAAAAAAAAAATATCACTTTTCTTTTACTGAATCACATTAAAATAAACCATAAATGTTGAGTTAAAGACTCATTAGAAATGTTTCTTAACAATGCACTAACTGTGCTGCTGTTACAGACTGATTGTTAAAACTAGACATATCGACGATGCAGCTGGTGCCATAATTGGTTCCTTCAGGGGGGGAATTAAAGAACGCTCTCAGAGGAAGTTCGACCACTGTACTTCTTTGGTTCAAATGCAAATGAATCCACGATGATTGCTACTTTTTTTTCCCCATCAAGGGAGTACAGAGAGTGAGCTGCTGCTCTTGCCTTCCTCCCCGCAGCACTTTGGTGACACAGACTAACGCGGACACACAGACAGCATGTGGGCAGTGATTTCCTGATGGCAGCTACAGATGGCTTGTGCCATACTAGATTAATAGTGATACTGGCGGAAAATAACAATGCGTTGGCAGGATACAGAATCAAGGAGGACTGAAAGTACATTTTAGGTGACATGAGAATGTTTAATCACTCCTGCAACATTGCTTTAAATGGTTATATTCATGTAGATATTATTTGTGAAACAAAGACTGTATAAAAACATGGGTGTTGCTTTGGTGATGTCACAAACTACTTTATGAAAGGTTGGTTTACGGGAGTCAGAAGTGATAAACACATGGAGTGCTAAGTTATTAGCTAAAACTGTCAGTCTGTGCTAGCAAGACACGAGGTGCAAGTGAAGTTGAAAACAAACCTCTTGGAGGAGCTGCACAGTCTTTGCCATACAATTGCTTTGTCACTCAAACCAGTGATGCCAATATTAAATCAAACTTAAGGCGTTAAAGATGTACTGTGGTGGCTATAAACCCCCTATAAAAACAAATCTACATTGTCTAAAATGGTATCTTATGCCCTTTTGTCTGTAAAAAAAACCCTTCCATTGTCTTACAGTTTCATGCCATGGCTAGCACTACATTATTCGAATAAATCCTGTGATATAAAGACTTAACAGTTGAAGGACATGCCCAGTTGTATGCACGGTGGCCCAGGAGAATGACTGAAACTGCATCAGTCCTTAAAAGCAGTTTAATGGTAAAACCCATCTTATTTTGGGCCAAGTTTTCACAGCAGTTTTTTTTTTCTTCTCCTTTGTTCTGTCAAGCAGCTAGATGAGCAGAACAGAATTCTGCTTCCCTTATTGTGCCAAACAGATGTGCTTTGCCAAAAGGAGCTTTATACAGTGTATATATATGTGTGTGTGTGTACGTATATTATTTATAAACTCCTCTTGTAATAAATTTTAATACTTTATTTAAATTGTTTTTTCCCATGAAGGACCCGACAGGGGGGAATGGGGAAAGGAGGGGTGGGGGAAAGAAAAGGGAGAGGACCAAACAGAGAAGACAAACAGACTAACACAACTGAAACAAACAGAAGACAAACTGTTTCTTCTGCTGAAAAGGTCTCATCACGAGTCTGGTATCTGCACCTGTTAAAGGAGAGACATATGTGTGTGTGCGTGTGTATGAGAGTGTGTGCAAAGTAAGTGTGTGTGTGTGAGTGGTTTGCCAGGGAACATACAAAGAGGATGGCAGGTCACAGCAAACCCGCCACCCCACCCTGGAAACCCCAAGCAAGGAAGACAGTGCCACCAACCCCCACAGAGCACAAATGTTCCAAGTCCAACAAGCCCCAGGACAACCAGGCATCCGCCCCAGGAGGGACAGCCAAGGGAGGCCAGGCTGCCAAGCGGCCGGCACGGTGTGCCCCCTCTCCTGGACCAGCTATCCCCTGCCCCTCCAGCGGGGCCAACGCTAGCCCCTAGGACCCATGTGCCGGAAGGCCAGCGCCCCTCCCTCCCCAGGCCAGGCCCCTGGCACGAGCCCCCCAGACACCCCAAAGCAGGCCCACACCCACCCCAGCACCGCCGACATGCACCCCAGGAACCCCCAAGCACCCACTCCCAAAGAAAGCGGCAGCAAGGCACTGGAGCCCCACAGGGGGGGCCAACCCCCCCAGTCTATGACAGCCCACATGGCCAGGGGGTATCAGGAGGCACCAGGAGGTGCCACCCCCTCAGTATACCACTCCCCAACCAGCACATACACACATTCCCATGCACCCACACCCTCATGCTCTCACTCGTACCCACACACACTCACATGCACTCACTTGCTTTCCCTCGCCCTCTCCCCCACACAATCCCACATTTGCACTCCCACACCCAGACCCACCCACTCTCATCCACTCCCATTCTTGCTCAATCTCACTCCCACTCCCACTCGCCCTCACAGTCACCTGTACCCACCCACATTCACCCATACACACACTCTCACTCGCGCTTTGACTCACTCACATCCACTCGTGGTTTCCCCCACCCTCATTCACCCTTAACACTTGGGGCGGCCGCAGTGCAGATGTAGCGGGCATGAATGCGCACCAATCCCTGACAGCGGCCAGGGAGACTGCCGGCACAGACCAGCTGCCGTACCCCTGCCAACCCACCCCAGGGCGGTTGCAGCCACAGTAGCAGACCACCACCACCAACGCCCACCCGGAGTGACAGATCAATGGACCACCGCAAGCGCTAATAATAATAATAATAATAATAATAATGATCAGAATGCACTCAACTGAGATGCAGACCCATGCCTTTTGCAGCCCTACAGATTTAAAACCTCTGACCCCAAACCCATAGTCAGAGGACAGGATGTCAGGGTGAACCTGTGTACCAAGTTTGGTGGCCCTGCTTTACTCATTCAATAGTATTAGGGCACAGGGAATGCAAACCTTGACCTTTGACCTTTTTGATCCCAAACCTATAGTCAGAGGTCAGGGTGTCAGGGTGAACTCGTTGAGCGATCTTTGAGCACTTCTTAACCCCTCCTATGATCTCATCAATCTCCCAATGATCTCTCAGCGGCCTTTCAGTGAACAAAAAACTTTTCCACTATGGCTGAGAGATCAGTGAGGAATCACTGAGCATTTGATGAAAGACCACAGTTGAGATCGCTGAAAGATTGTTGGGAGATCAATGAGGCCTTTGAGCGCTCCTTGAGAGTTTCTTGAGAGATTGCTTCCCTTTGGTGATTGTTGAGAGATTGTTTTGTACGGAGTCAAAACTTGAGGACCATGGAGATCACTGAAGATCATTGAGAGATCCTGGCGATTGCTGAGAGGTCATTGAAAGATTGTTGAATGACTTGGCCATTTTTCATCACTCAGCCATCTCTCAGCGATCACCACCCCTGTGTAAGGGCGGGTATTATTGCTCACCTGTTTGCAGCTGGTGTGTTTTAAAGCGTTTTAGTTTTCTAATGGTTTCTCTGTGTTGTAATGAAAAAGTCGGACAATAACTAGAGTCAAACAGCTGTGGATGGATAGATGAAGAATGGAAGAAGAAGAAACGAGCAAAGATATCTTTTGTCCTATTTTGTGCGTGCTCAGCATCAGCTCATGCACCACCTTCTCCTCACACATCACTTAACAAGGGTAGTTAAACTAAAAGCAAGTCCTCATTTGTTCCACCATTATGACTGAATATCTTGTTAGTAATATACAGTTCAATGCTCGTAGTGTGCTTGGCAGGTTTTTTTTTCTGCATTAAAGGCTTTTTTTATTGCACATTTGCTCACTCACAGAGCTACTTTGATACTGAAGGAGCGCTATGCTGCCGTGTCAGTGGGCAACCCTACACACACACCTACACACACGCGGTTGTCCCCTCTGCTCCAGGCAGTTCTTCTGCTTGGTTTGCAGTGCTTGTCCTCTTGTTGGCTAAATGGCTCTGGGTAGCCTCTCCGGTTCACACTGTGACAGCAACACTTAACTGTCCCTCCAGTTAGCCTGGCATTATCTATTGTTCAGCTGTGAGACTGCTTTAGTTTCACTCAGCATATTTTTATTCTTTGAGAGAAAGAAAGGCATTTCAGGACATATCCTAGGTTGCATATGGTGGCGTGAAAAAGTGTTTGCCCCCTTTCTGATTTCTAATTTTTTTGTATGCAAGTCCACCTCTGAATAGCTTAAGAAAAACAAAGTGAAGACTTTGGAGTGGCCTAGTCAAAGTCCTGACCTGAATCCGATTGAGATGCTGTGGCATCACCTTAAAAAGCAGTTCACGCTTGAAAACCCTCCAATGTGGCTGAATTACAACAATTCTGCAAAGATGAGTGGGCCAAAATTCCTTCACAGCGCTGTAAAAGACTCATTGCCAGTTATTACAAACTCTTGATTGCAGTTGTTGCTGCTAAGGATGGCCCAACCAGTTACTGTATTAGGTTTAGGGGGCAATCACTTTTTCACACAGGGCCATGTAGGTTTGGATTTCTTTTACCTTTAATAATAAACACCACTTAAAAACTGAATTTTGTGTTTACTTGTGTTATCTTTGTCTAATATTTAAATTGGTTTGATGATCTGAAACATTTAAGTGTGACAAACATACAAAAAAAATGAGAAATCTGGAAGGGGGCAAACACTTTTTCACACCACTGTATATACAGTTGCTGACGACTTCTATATGTGCATTCATGAGTACAGAGACACTAGATGCACAAAGTTGATCACACCTCATATATATACAGGTTGCTGTGAAAATCAGCTTCTTCTTTTTAAAATGTCCAGTAGGAGGTCTAATGATAAAGCTTTGTTGTAATCTCCTCAGCAGATGTTTCCTTCTTGGGGTTATTGAATCCATACATCATGAGCTCCGGTTGTTATCATACCCAGTGGTATGATTGGAAGTTTGCACTTAAGCCTCCAGTTGTCACCACTGTGTTCATGTTTAGTTTTAGTCCCACAGCCTACGGATGCTAAAGTCTTACAGCAAATCCTTTACTATTCTCTCAACACACCGGAGCTGATGTGTGAATTTATTGGAAAATGTACTACTGGGTGTAAAACACCTCCCAAAAGCCAAAAATTATTATAAAAGACAAACTTCAAAGGGTAGTCTTCATTACCAGTGAAATGAAACAGGTTGAAAAAAATGATTTCAGCTCATTCACGGGTGTTACTGTTATTTATTTATTAATTTTACTTTAGCCCAGGGGTTGAAATGGGAACTTCAGCTACACTGTATGGATTCTACAGTATTTCATGTGTTTGTGAGAGTAGATTCGGCACTGAGTTGCTTGTTATTGGTTGAATCAGGCATGTCTGTAATAGAATTTAAAATTTAGCAGAGGTCATTCTCAGAATATTTCAGATCCATTTTGCATAATAATTCTACATCGACAATAAAACTGGGACTGAATGTTGTTCAATGATGGATTTTACTTAAACATCATACAAATATTAAATAACTGGATAATTTTATGATCTTGTAATCAATGCTTTGTATTTCTAGTTGTTTACATAGAGTAGCAAAAAATCTGGGGTGTATATTAGAATAAAAAGGCTATTAGAATAAAAACTAAGGAGGAAAAAAATCAAAAGTATTGCAGAATGCAAACTGACAACTTTATGAACCTTTAGTTCATGGAAACATGCTTGTAAAACTTATGAGAGTTTTTACTTTGTCACTTTACACTGCAATTTTGCACCAATTACAAATAGTGAGGTCAGAAAATGTTTACATTTTTTAGTAATAGACAGAATAGGTCAGCTGAATGAGAATGGATCAGGGTCTAAGCTTTATATCACCACTAGCAATGATGCCCATTGAATATGGCGTGCAGTGTTTAAGGTTGGTGGGACTACAATAGCAAGCAAGTTTCGTCCACATACACACAGATATACGAGGGGGCGCTGGAAAGTTCATAGTGGTCAGTTTGACTAAATGTGGTTTATTTTTCAACATAGTCTCCCTCTACGGTCCGCACACTTCTTCTACCGGTGTTGCAGTGCTTGGATCCCTATGGCTGAAAAATAAACCACATTTGGTCAAATTTGACCACTATGAACTTTTCAGCCCCCCCCAACCTCTTTCGTATATAGATATGACTGTGGTAACTTTTTTCAAAACTTAACTTATGATATGTTTGTTTTAATTTATGATAATTAGTTAAATTAATTAATATTTTCCCCCTGTTAGACAGCTTCATAGGAACCAGATTTGGTCTTATTTTTGCATTTTTTTCCATTATATACTACAGAACACATTATACGCCCAAAGTAAGATTTTTTTTTTTTTTTGTATTTGCATGTCATCAGAAGAAAACCTCATATCTCCATATTTATTCATTTTCGGGGTTTTTGTATGAACACATTGTATTGTCCGCTCTTTGTCTTTCTTTGGATATTTTTTTACTAATATCAAACTAATAAGAAATGTTAGAAAAGCCACGTAAATAATTTGCATATCTGCTAATTCAATCAAAAAATTAGTTTTTCTAATTTCCTAAAAAAAAAAAAATCTATTCTGGAGATACAGTATGAGGTTTGCTCCCAACACTGACAATATGCAATGTAAATGTTATAGAAAATAATAAGGCTTCTATTTCAACAGGTCACTATAACTAGTTTAAAAGCAGCCATTATCCTGCTTTTATCTAATATTGAAAAGAAACACTTATTGTTGTAATCATATAGTCAAAAAGATAAGTAAATTAAAGTTTTGTTCCATTTAACAATACTATTTGTATGACATACTTTCCAGACATTTCAATCTGATCTGTGGTTTAAAACTAATGCAAATCATTTGAATGGAGGCAAATGGAGGTCAGGATTGACCTAAATTATGATTTATCTCCAACCTTACTATACATTATATAATATAATATTGCACCATAATCAAGATTAAAAGTACCAGTCAATCCTATGTGATTTTTTGCTGACAGAGTCCAGGCCTTCTCGTGGCCACCTGCTGCTCTGCCGGTCCTGTAGTATGACATTGGTCCTCTTGTTTTGTTTTCCCATCCTGGATCCTCGGTGGCCAGTGTGGCATTACAGGTTGTGACCTAACCCAGCTGTTCACCGGCTCTCCCGTGCTCCCTGTGTGTGCTTGTGCGTATGTGCTCAGACCTGGCTGAGCAGCCTCCTGCTCTGCCTTCTGCCATACTTGGTGTAATGCTGAGTAGGCCCTTCACCACATTTGTCAGCGCAGATCACACCAGACCACCTCGCATATCTCACATTCCACCAGCTGACTCCTTATCGCAATAGTTGAGATCACTTGCATCATCTAGACTGCGTTAATATTTGTATTTTCTGTCTTGGCTGATAGACTGTGTTAAAATGAAACCCAAATTTGTATAAGGGTAAACCTGTAGGATGACTTGTGGGAAAGGGGGTTAAAGAAAGCTGTCACAAACTATGGGCATGGGTATAGAAAAACATAGGATTGACCAGACAGAGAAGGTCTAAAGAAGATGCCATGGTATTGCAGCTGAGTTGCATCATGGGAAATGTTGGATCCAGAGTTTTATGGAACCTGACTTACCAGAAAATACATGTCAGAACTTCCTTTCCTCTGTGGCTTAAATTTTGACTCTTCTTTTTAAACCCATAAGGTGCAAGGCCCTTACGGCACTGAACCGTAGGTAAAACCCTGGAGTTTCCCTTTGATGGAAAGCAAGACGGGCTAAGCAGCTGGAATATAAAGCCTAACATGTTCTTTAAAAGAAGAAGAAAAATGTAAAACCAAGAATATTTTATCAAAGGTCTGATGTTTTTTTCTTTCTTGCATGTACTGTAGACCTGCCTGAGAGGTGGTGGTTTTATCAAGTAAGCAGAGAAACCCAGTCTGTTGCCCAGTTCACATAGCACTAGGGCTGTGCGATATGACGATATACAGCAGGGAAAATAAGTATTGAACGTGTCAACATTTTTCTCATTAAATATATTTCTGATGGAGCCATTGACATGAGATTTTCACCAGATATCAGTAACAACCCAAGTAATCCATACACACAAAGAAAGCAAGGCAACTGTGTTCACAGAACAAGTTATATTTAATAAAGTGGAATGACGCAGGGAATAAGTATTGAACATTTGAAAAAAGAGGTGCAAAAAGGCATAGAAAGCCAAGAAACGAGCTGAAATCCATCAGAATTTAGGAAGCCATCCCATCCCCCATCAGTGAAAATTAATTTCAGCTGGTTAACTTCTGACTGACAGCCTTTAAAAGGGTCTGTGAATATCAGATTGTCACACCACAAAGAACTCATGATGGGAAGAAGCAAAGAGCTCTCTCTAGACCTTTGCAACCTTATTGTTACAAAACATGCTGTAATGATGGCACTGGTTACAGGCACATTTCTAAACTGCTGAATGTTCCAGTGAGCACTGTTGGAGCCCTCATTCGGAAGTTGAAATAACATCATTTTACCATAAACTGGCCACGACCAGGAGTTCCTCACAAGATTTCTGACAGAGGAGTCAAAAGAATTATCAGAAGAGTTATCCAAGAGCCAAAGACTACTCGTGGAGAGCTCCAGGTAGCAGTACTGCTGTTTAAAAGAAAACAATAAGTAATGCATTTAGCCGACATGCGCTATGCCCGCTCACTTTGCAACACTCCATTGCTGAAGAAAAAGCATGTTGAAGCTTGTTTAAAGTGTGCTGCACAACATTTGGGCAAGCCAATAAAATACTGGGAGAATATAGTCTGGTCAGATGAGACCAAAATTGAACTTTTTAGATGCCACAACACACAGCATAATTGGAGGAGAAATGGCACTGCACATCCCATCATGGTGTGGGTGTGTTTTTCAGCACATCGAAAAGGATTAAGCAGAAGAAGATGGATGGATGGATGGATGGATGGATGGATGGATGATACAGGCAGACTTCATATAGTTGAAGCAGTGGAACAGTGGATAGCATTGTGGATGCACAGTAACTCACCCTTGGGCATGGGATCTCGGGTTCGATCCACCCCCTGAGCAACTGTGATCTGTGTGGAGTTTGCATGTTCTCCCTTTATCTGCGTGGGTTTACTCTGGGATTTTTCCGGTTTCCTCTCACACGTCAAAAAACATGCAGGTTAGGTTAATTGGAGACTAAAGTAGGTGTGAATGTGTGTGTGAACGGTGACGGGATGGCGCCGTACTGTGGCTGCTTCATCCATCCAGGTGGATACCCTGAATTTCCCCTCTGGGGATCAATAAAGTATACTACAAAAAAAGATGAATGGACAAATGTACAGCGACATCCTTGAAAAAACCTGTTGCCATCTGCCAAGATGGTGAAGATGAAATGAGGGTGGACATTTCAGTAAGACAATAATTCCGAACACACAGCCAAAGAAACTCTCAGCTGGCTCCAGAGAAGGAAATTATAGCTGCTAGAATGGCCCAGTCAGTCACCTGACCTGAATCCAATTAAAAATCTATGGAACACACTGAAGATCAGAGTTCATAGAAGACACCCACAGAACCTTCAAAATTTGAAGACAGTTTGTGTGGAAGAATGGCTAAAATCAGTCCTGAGCAATGCCTGAGCCTAGTTTCTCCATACAGGAGGTATCTGGAAGCTGTTATTACCAACAAAGGCTTTTCTACTAAATATTAAATGAATTTCACCAAGCGCGTTCAACACTTATTCCCTGTATCATTCCACTTTATTAAATATAACTTATTTTGTGAACACAGTTGCCTTGATTTCTTTGCATGTGTGGATTACTTGGGTTGTTACTGATATCTGGTGAAAATCTCATGTCAATGGCTTGATCAGAAATATGTTTAATGAGAAAAATGTTGACATGTTCAATACTTATTTTCCCCGCTGTATATTGGATGACGATATAAAAACATCTTTGTTTCATAGAATATATTATCATTTACAGTATATTGTGATTTAAAATGCACATACTCACGTTTTCGTAAAGCTCTTCACACACTACTTGTCAGAGCCCCGTCTCTCTCCCGCAGTGCACGCAGCAGAACAGGTGTGTGTGGTGGTTGGACAGGCTCTCCGGTGGTTGCTAACTCCAAACTACTGGTTTAACCAAATAGTTGCTACTCCTGTTTGCCAGGGATGTGGGACTGTTTTCCATCATGCTGTGTCAGAGAGGATAGTCTGCGAACCTCGTTTTAATAGGCGGTAACGTTATCACTATGTCTAATTATAAAACAAAGGCTAAATGACAATGCTAAGTTGTGCTAACTGGAAACATCACAGTGTATCAGGCCATCATTTCTTTGGTTTAAATTACTGCTGAGTTTCTTAGTTTTGTCTGGAAAAAAATGTATTAAAGCTGCAAAAGTGCATGATAATGGCACATACATGCAAAATAAATAATAAATAAATTAAAATGGGTCGGAGGAGCAAGTTGGCCCTTAATGTAATTTATTTGATTTCTAATAATTTTAATTAGTCAAGTAGTGATAATGAGTAAAGTTAGTCATCACTTGTATTATATTACATTACCTTTTGTGTCTTTGATTTTCAGATCATGACCAATCTGAAATATTTTTACTAAGAAGCAAATAGGTTAAATCAGGCCAGAAAGGCATCTTCAGGCTGTGGATCTACTCTTAAATTTTCATTGATTTAAACTAACGACTAATTTATAGCGGCAGATGGCAGTGATGGGTAATTTTCTCATTTTCAGACTTTTTTTTTTTTTTTTTTTTGCTATTCTCTAGCTCAGGAAATATTTAACTTATTGAGGTTTATTTTTTATTCTTAGGATATGATTTAGAAGAAAAAACTCAAATTTATGAGAATCAAGTGAGAATCAAATCTCAAATGCACATTAAAAAACTATTTTATAACAACTGCAAAATTATGAGGGGAAAAAGGTGGATGTAAAAAAGTAAAAAAGAGATGGTCCTTTTTATGCGATTATCTAAACTGTAGAATTTACAGGAAAATGTATATCATGATATACAATATTAGACAAAGATAACACAACTAAACACAAAATTCAGTTTTTAAATGAAGGTGCTTATTATTAAGGGGAAAAAAATCCAAACCTACATGGCCCTGTGTGAAAAAGTGATTGCCCCCAAAACCTAATAAATGGTTGGGCCACCCTTAGCAGCAACAACTGCAATCAAGCAAGATTCAGGTCAGGTCTTTGACTAGGCCACTCCAGAGTCTTCATTTTGTTTTTCTTAAGCCATTCAGAGGTGGACTTGCTGGTGTGTTTTGGATCATTGACCTGTTGCAGAACCCAAGTGTGCTTCAGCTTGAGGTCACGAACAGATGGCCGGACATTCTCCTTCAGTATTTTTTGGTAGACAGCACAATTCATGCTTCCATTTACCACAGCAAGTCTTCCAGGTCCTGAAGCAGTAAAACAGTCACAGACCATCACACTACCACCACCATATTTTATTGATGGTATGCTGTTCCTTTACTGAAATGCTGTGTTACTTTTATCCCGGATATAATGGGACACACATCTTCTAAAAAAGTTCAACTTTTGTCTCGTCAGTCCAGAGAATATTTTCCCAAAAGTCTTGGGGATCATCAAGATTTTTTCAGGCAAAACTGAGACGAGCCTTTATGTTCTTTTTGCTCAGCAGTGGTTTTCATCTTGGAACTCTGCCATGCAGGCCATTTTTGCCCAGTCTCTTTCTTATTGTGGTGTTGTGACCACTGACCTTTACTGAGGCAAGTGAGGCCTGCAGTTCTTTGGATGTTGCTGTGGGGTCTTTGTGACTTTTCGCTGCACTCTTGGAGTAATTATGGTCGGCCGGCCACTCCTGGGAAGGTTCACCACTGTTCCATGTTTTCATCATTTGTGGATAGTGGCTCTCACTGTGGTTCGCTGGAGTCCCAAAACTTTAGAAATGGCTTTATAACCTTTTCCAGACTGATAGATCTCAATTACTTTGTTTCTCATTTGTTCCTGAATTTCTTTGAATCGCAGCATGATGTCGAGATTTGAGGATCTTTTGGTCTACGTCACTTTGTCAGGCAGGTCCTATTTAAGTGATTTCTTGATTGAGGACAGGTGTGGGAGTAATCAGGCCTGGGTGTGGCTAGAGAAATTGAACTCAGCTTTCCAAAGATGTGATAAACCACAGTTAATTTATGTTTTACCCGGGGTGGGGGTGGGGGTGGAATCACTTTTTCACACAGGGCTATGTAGGTTTGGATTTTTTTTTACCCTTAATAATAAACACCTTCTTTTAAAAATTGCATTTTGTGTTTACTTGTGTTATCTTTGTCAAATATTTAAATTTGTTTGATGATCTGAAAGATTTAAGTGTGACAAACATACAAAAAAATGAGAAATCAGGAAGGGGGCAAACACTTTTTCACACCACTGCATATCATTATCATGATATAAGATTACTTATATCGTGATATGAAATTTTGGTCATGTCGCACGGCCCTACATAGAACCATGATCCCCATGATCCCTCCAGCAGGTGGTGAGCTCACTGGAGTTTGGACCCATGTCGTTCAGTCAGGCTGAGCCCGGCCAGGTCCTATGGTCAGAAACCCGGTCACCAGGCACTTGCCTTCGACCCTGGTAACCCCAAAATTGGTGGGTTCGTTGGATCCTTGTTGTAGCTTCTTCATGGGGATCAACTGGGCTGCTCTTGGTCTGCCCTTTCACCCAGGACAAATTAGCCATGGGAGACCCTACCAGGCACAGGTTGCCTCTGACAACATAGCTCCTGGAATCATTAGGACATGAAAACCCCTACACCATGATTAGGTGGTGAGGAACTGTCTTCTGTAGGAACATTTTTGAGAACTTGCCCTGCCTTGTTGAGGTTCTTTGTCAGCTCAATGAAACAGAAGTCAAAAAGAAGTGACATTTTTTTTTTGAAAACCACTAAAAGAGTTTGCAGAAGGAAGAACATGGAGACCTCTGGAAACCGATGGGTTCTAGCTCCATAATGTTGACAGGATGGATGAGAGGACCAGCTGCAGGAATGACCCTTACCAGAGTTCCCGTCCCTCAAGTTTTACCCATAGTTCCTTGGTGGAAAGGAGGTTAATAACTAACATGGGCGCTGTAGGACATGGACCCTGTAGGTCATAAATAAGCTCTACTTGACATTTTGTTAAAGGTTCCAAGTTGCAGGGTAATCAAGGTTTTATTTGTACTTTGTGTGTCTTTGCCAGTTAGCAGTGTGTAATTCACCACTCATTTTCCCACAGCAACCAGTCTTATCACCCATCAGCACCTGACATCTGACTTAATGATTTCTTGAGAGACACCTCGAGATGGCGGAGCTATTTCTGCAGTATAACAGCTGTGACATTTGAATGATGAAGGAACTCGTGTCATCTGTTATTTTGAGAGTTTTACTCTGCTGCCCAGGACTTATAAACCAACTTAACTGTATCTGTGTGTGTGTGTGTGTGTGTGTGTGTGTGTGTGTGTGTGTGTGTGTGTGTGTGTGTGTAAGGCCGAGATTTAGGAGTGAGGACTCTTTGAAAGTGAGGAGGAGATTAAGTTGCCGGTGCCACTCTGTGAGGAATCTGTTCCACGAAGCGGTGTACAGTTTACTTTGTCATGTCTAAACACCAACCTCCGGCCCGCTCTGTCTGCCTTTCAAAGATGCTGTGCTAATTCAGAACTGTCTTCCAGACGTCTCTACTGGATTCATGTATCGGGAAGTCTCATTCTGCAGAGGTGTGGTGGGACGGCACAAGTGGGGGTTTGTTGTGAGGCTGAGTGTTCTGCAAATATCTCCTACCAGGAAAATTCACTCGTGGGTAGCAATTATGTGTCAAGGTGATCTCTGCTCCTAATTTTGGTGTGTATTATGATAACTGCAGCTATATGTTATATTTGGCTGCCCTGGTGGTCCAGCTGTAATTACCATCTAATAGCATAAACCATGTCCATTACCTGATATCTCTGAAGGTTTCATGCACCACAGGGACAAACAATGCACGTTGTCATTCTCACCTTATCTCCGTCCGATAGCTTTACCAGTGGCTTACAATCACTTTCAGGCATCTTGCACCATTCAAGTTCTAATTGCATGCTTAAGGCTTACGTAGCGGGCTGTATTTCATGTGAAAGTGGGTGTTTCTTTCGACAGACTCCACATAATCAAACCAAACACACATTTAGAACCTCCTGTTGTTTTTTTTCTTCACAATTTGGTAAATGTGTTTTTAAAAAGTCGTTTAATATGCAAAGCACCGACACCAGAGGACAGATTTCTCGTGAGCGTGTCTAATGAGCTGAAGGAACAAATGGGCCACAGTAATTAGTCTTCACCAGCGATCACATGCTCATTTATCAGCTTAGTGTGCAAACCGTGAATGTAGGAACAGCTCTCATACTAGTCCTAAATCCACAAAACATAGTAAATATGTAATTAGCAGCTGGATTACAGGGAATATACATGGCTTTATTCAATGCTAACCATGCTGTAATTTTGAAATCTTTTCCCATGGGTCATTTAGAGCTCACTGCACACTGTGAGTTAGAATTAATGCAGTCATTCAAAAGGACATCTATTAAGTCAGTCCTAATCAGGCCTCAGATTGTTGTCTGATTTATAAGCTGGTGCTTTAAATGTTTCAAAGGTTAGGCTGCATCTTCACAAAGGGCCATTATTATTAACAATGTGGAGGGGATAATAGCCTGGCTAATGTATTCTTGTGTGAGCCAAACATGCTTTGTGCGACGTGTTCAATGTTATTTACAACTCAAGTTGACTTGCTCATTAATGCTCCGTTCCTGCTGAGTTCACAAGCATGATCTCTCGTTCTCTCTACCTCTCGTTGTGTGCGTATGTGTATGTGCGTGTGATAGGTGTGCTCGCACCGATTTGCATGATTCCCTCACGCATCTTAAGTGCTTTCCCTCACTGCATATAGATGGCTGTTTCAGATGTGGCCTCGGCACATTTGTGTGTATACAGTTACTTGTGTGTTGCTGACATCTGCTCTGTTTGTGTATGTGTGTGTGTGAGTGAATATATTCTGCCTTTTTTGAATCGAGAGCCCGTTGATATTATGCACCTCACGTCACAGCCAATTAAGCCCCTGCTCACTGGAGCCCCTTTAAGTGTGATTTTTCACAGGCGTGAGTGTGAAATCTCGAGGATTGGGTGGAAATTACGTAAACTCTATATTCAGAGTCTGAACCAGCCTCCTCGCTCCTTTCATCAAAACCTGCTTCTGTGGGTTACCCACCTAATGAATGTGCTGCGATTGTTTCAATCAGACACGCAATTCTGTTTCAGCTGTTGGAGTCAGGTTAAAAAAACAACTAAGATATAGCTTTTAAAGGCCTAGAAGTGTATATAAACACAGCCTATTCTGTGCGATTAAAGTGAGAATACTCTTTTTCGAATTCTATCTTTAGTGTGTTGCAGCACAGAGGTCTGTCCATCCTGACAGTACACAATATCTAAGCCCTTATCTTCAGGCAGACCTCTCATGTGTTCATATTTGGCCTCAAATCTGACCCAGTGTTATCATAGATAGGTGTTTATGGTTTCTCCTCAAAGCTGTTTGCGAAAGTGTGTGTGATTTAAACCTCCACTGGGTTGAAACCGATCTTTGGACAGGCTTTCGGCTGAGTTGCAGCCGCGCTGGGATTCATGTGTGAAAGTGAGCGTGTGATAGAACGATAACTGCAAAGAGGAGCAGTCAGATTGTATTTTTAGATGGCAAATTTGTTAACAGTCTCCCCTCTGGTTCCTTGTGCGTCTCTCACTCTCTCTTAACTGCTGTCCTGTTCGCTGTCTTAATGTCCCACCAGAGGCATTGAATAGCCAAATTGATGAATTGACTCATATTTTTGTCCCAAATGATTAAAGGATGCTTTTTTTTCCCTATGAACTTCTTGAGCAGTGGTACTCAACTAAAGGCTGTCGAGTGGAGCTTCTCACATGGCGGATCCCAGTCCAGATCCGGATCACGAGGGTCTTCCATCTGGGCCCCAAAGCCTTTTGATACAATTTGAAAACAAACAAAAAACGCCTGTTTCATTTTGATAGAACAAAAAAAAAAAAAAAAATGTAACTCAAATGTTCTAATGGCCATCAACTGTACAGTTTATGGCATAGGACAGCTCTGGATGGAGTGAGGTCTTTGACGAGGCTCCGTCAAACCAGGGCAAAATACTCAGTGGAGGCAGGCAAGCACGAGAAACCACATTGCGCACCCCACCCAGAGGGGGGAAGAAAATGTGGTGCCCACATTCCACCTCTGATAATCAGGGCCCCTGCCCATGCCATGCTACGGCACGCATAACCGCCCCACTCCACGGACCAGTGATTCAAACATGATGCAAAATGAAAGCTAAGGAACTACTGTCAGATAGCAGAAGGTTTTCATTAGAAGTCTACAGCTCAGCTGTAAACTGCACCTCCTCCAGGACCCCCCCCCCCCCATCTGCTCCTGGATAAAAAAAAAACACTTTCTCACCAACCACCCACAGTCAGACTTGGCCCCCACCACTCCTCCACACTGTCTTTCAGAACTGGCTCCCCCCAGGGCTACATGCTAAGTCAACTACTGCACTCCCTGTACATCTTTGACTGTATTTCAACCCACCCAATCACTGTCATCGTGAAGTACGCAGACGATACCACCTTGGTTGGGCTCATCACCGATGACGATGAGAAGGCATGGAGGGTGGAGGTGGAGAATCTGTTGCTGTGGTGCCAAGCAAATAACTTGAAACTGAATGTTCAAAAAACAAAGAACTCATACTGGACTTCAGGAAGAACAGACAGGACCATCCCCCCACCCTCATAAATGGCAATGGCTGTTAGAAATACCCAGACTCAAACTCAAAACCAAGGGTGACCGGGCCTTTGCCTTTTGGGCCCTGGCTCTTGAATGACCTTCCTGTGGAGACTGGGCAAGTCAAATCTTTGCTAGCTTTTAAATCACTTCTAAAAACTCAATTTCACAAGTGTGCTTTTACTTAATTGTTGCTGTGTATGTAGGCACTCCATGCTATCTATTTTATTGCTTTTTTTTAAATTGCAACTGTGTTTTATCTAAGTCTACTTGCATTTTTATTTGGTTGCTTTTTATGATTCTCTCTTGTGAAGCACTTTGTACCCCTGTTTACAAAGTGTCATGTTATTAAGTCCTACTTTGGGAAAAAAAGCAAAAAATAAATAATAATTAAAACGATCATTGTTAGCAAAATTCATTAAATTCCATTGTAAAGCGTCTTTGAGTGTCCTTGAAAAGCGCTATATGAATTTGATGCATTATTATTGCTATTAAATATTCATTTGGGCAGATCAATCTGTTATGCCCACCCTTCAACCACATAGAAATACAATCTTATATACCTCAGGTGTTGCTATAGCATAAAAAAAGACATAAGGGTAGTATCTCACTGGGCTGCAACTAGTTGGAGAATGGTATTCGTGAGGGAGTTTCCAAAGGTTCCTGGGGGTTCACAATTTCCTCTTACAGGGTCGCAGGAATTTTGAACATGCTCAAAAAATGTGTGACAATTTTTTTCTGAAAATAGCCACAGAGTTAGTATGGGTGCATCAAATCCCTCTCAAACCCATCTCGAACTCTTCTCAATTTAGTTTCTGGGAGTCAGAAAGTGCGAGAAAAGTTAGACAGCAGTCCAAAGGGTTGGGGACCTATGAAACTAAATTGTGACTGATTGGAGACAAACAAGACAAGATATTCCGACAGGCACGAATGGCCTGGATATTTTCGCGCACTCGTTGACACAACTGTGTCCGGCAGTGTCACCATTCTACAAAGGGCAAGAAAGCCCAGGCTGGGGATAGGGGGGATGCTGTCTGTGGCCCACGTTGCTGTACAGCAGAGGCGCAGCTGGTCCCAGGGACTGCTGTGTCTGATGCAGAGGACTCGGATGGTACATACAGTGGTGTGAAAAAGTGTTTACCCCCTTCCTGATTTCTCATTTTTTTGTATGCTTGTCACACTTAAATCTTTCAGATCATCAAACTAATTTAAATATTAGACAAAGATAACACAAGTAAACACAAAATGCAGTTTTTACAAGAAGGTTTTTATTATTAAGGGTAAAAAAAAATCTAAACTTACATGGCCCTGTGTGGAAAAAGTGATTGCCCCCCCGTTAAAAAATACATTAACTGTGGTTCATCACATCTTTGGAAAGCTGAGTTCAATTTCTGTAGCCACACCCAGGCCTGATTACTGCCACACCTGTTCTCAATCAAGAAATCACTTAAATAGGACCTGCCTGACAAAGTGAAGTAGACCAAAAGATCCTCAAAAGCTCGACATCATGTTGCCATCCAAAGAAATTCAGGAACAAATGAGAAACAAAGTAACTGAGCTATATCAGTCTGGAAAAGGTTATAAACCCATTTCTAAAGCTTTGGAACTCCAGCAAACCACAGTGAGAGCCATTATCCACAAATGGCGAAAACATAGAACAGTGGTGAACCTTCCCAAGAGTGGCCGGCTGACCAAAATTGCCTCAAGAGTGCAGTGACGACTCATCCAAGAGGTTACAAAAGATGCCACAACAACATCCAAAGAACTGCAGGCCTCACTTGCTTCAGTTAATGTCAGTGTTCGTGACTTCACCATAAGAAAGAGACTGGGTAAAAATGGCCTGCATTGCAGAATTCCAAGACAAAAACCACTGCTGAGCAAAAAGAACATAAAGGCTCATTTCAGTTTTACCAGAAAACATCTTGATGATCCCCAAGACTTTTGGGAAAATACTCTGTGGACTGACGAGGCAAAAGTTGAACTTTTTGGAAGGTGTGTGTGCCATTACATCCGTTGTAAAAGTAACACAGCATTTCAGAAAAGGAACATCATACCAACAGTCAAATATGGTGGTGGTAATGTGAGGATCTGGGACTGTTTTGCTGCTTCAGGACCTGGAAGACTTGCTGTGGTAAATGGAAGCATGAATTCTGCTGTCTACCAAAAAATCCTGAAGGAGAATATCCGTCCATCTGTTCGTGACCTCAAGCTGAAGCACACTTGGGTTCTGCAGCAGGACAATGATCCAAAACACACCAACAAGTCCACCTCTGAATGTCTTAAGAAAAACAAAGTGAAGACTTTGGAGTGGCCTAGTCAAAGTCCTGACCTCAATCTGATTGAGATGCTGTGGCATGACCTTAAAAAGGTGGTTCATGCTCAAAAGCCCTCCAATGTGGCTGAATTACAACAATTCTGCAAAGATGAGTGGGGCAGAATTCCTCCACAGTGCTGTAAAATACTCATTGCCAGTTATGGCAAATGCTTGATTCCAGTTGTTGCTGCTAAGGGTGGCCCAACCAGTTATTAGGTTTAGGGAGCAATCACTTTTTCACACAGGGCCATGTAGGTTTGGATTTTTTTACCCTTAATAATAAGCCCTTCAGTTAAAAACTACATTTTGTGTTTACTTATGTTATCTTTGTCTAATATTTAAATTTGTTTGATGATCTGAAACATTTAAGTGTGACAAACATACAAGAAAATGAGAAATCAGGAAGGGGCAAACACTTTTTCACACCACTGTATTCACTGTTACATTTTTTTTAAGGAATTGCTTCGGGATGCATTGATGTGTGGGAATGAGGTGTAACTAGTTGGAGTGACAGAAAATAATTGATGTAGTAGAAAACCAATAATCAAAGAACGCTGTCCCGGTGGTAAGACTCTTATTCGTCCAATTGCTGAGAACACACAGACTGCACCTGACTGGTCAATGCATCGAGATGTGGGCAGCCTTCCACATATTGTAGCTCCCGGGCAACATGGCAGAATGCAAGTAGACTTTGATATCTTTAAAACAAACCAGCAAAAAGGGTATTATCTTACTGGCAACTGGTGACAGTTTGTAACTAGTTGGAAATTAAAAAATGTGCAATAAATATGTAAATTTGTGACAATTTTCATTTGGAATCAGACTGAATTGGCACTAAGTTTTATCTTCACTGGTTTATTCTTGTAATGCTGGATGTGGACCAGGTTGACATGCTGAAGGCTGCTGCATGTCTCATTGCTGCTGCTGCTGTGGTCAAGTATCATCCTGACCACTCTGCTACTGACAGGTACCAGGCTGCTGCTGCCATAAAGTACCACTCTGGTCCTGGAATATCCCTCCCTGCTGCAGCTGCTTTTTGTCTACAATCAGACACAGTTTAGTTTCATAGGTCTAATCCCCTAGCAAAGTTGTCAAACTTTTCTCACACTTTCTGACTTGTGGAAACTAAATTGAGAAGGGTTTGAGACAGGTTCGAAATGAGTTAGAGATACCCACAGTAACTTTGTCTCACAGAATTTTTTGAACATGTTCAAAATTCCTGCGGTCCTGTATATAAGTATCTTGGGGTCTTATTCACGAGTGAGGGGAGAATGGAGCGAGAGATTGACAGACGGATCAGGGCAGCATCTGCAGTGATGCGGACATTGTACCAGTCCGTTGTGGTGAAGAGGGAGCTAGGCTCTAAGGCAAAGCTGTCAATTTACCGGTGAATTTATGTTCCTACCCTCACCTATGGTCATGAGCTTTGGGTAATGACCGAAAGAATGAGATTGCGGATACAAGTGGCTAAAATGAGCTTTCTTCATAGGATTGTTGGACTCACCCTTAGAGATAGGGTGAGGAGCTCAATCATCCAGGAGAGGTTCAGAGTAGAACTGCTGCTCCTCCACATTGAAAGCAGCCAGTTGAGGTGGTTTGGGCATCTGATTAGGATGCCTCCTGGACGCCTCCCACTTGAGGTGTTTTGGGCACGTCCCACTGGGAGGTGACCCTGGGGCAGACCCAGGACTCGGTGGAGAGACTATGTCTCCCACTTGGTCTGGGAATGCCTTGGTATCCTTTCTGAAGAGCTGGAGCAGGTGGCTGGGGAGGGGGAAGTTTGGGATTTTCTGCTTGAACTGCTACCTCCGCGACCCGGACCTCCAGAAAAGTGGTAGAAGATGGATGGATGGATGGATGTTCAAAATTCCTGCAACAGGAGAGCAAGGCCCTGCGACTCATTAGAGGAAATTGCAAACTCCTGCAATCATTTCGAAATTTTTTGGAAACTCCCTCACGAATGCATTTCTCCAAGTAGTTGCAAGCTGTCACAGACCAGTGAGTTAATACCCAAAGTGTTTATAACAAGACTTGAGGCGATAAATAGTCAGTGCAGTTTATGAAACTGTCATGATTTGACATCAACAACCGCTGATTTAAATCTTCAGCACAACATCGCTGCAGCCGATGCATGCGGTGCTGGACCTCATTTGCATAAAATAAAAAAGTCAACTTTATCCATATGAGGGGTACAGGCAATTCAACACACCGCAGCTGAAATGAAGGGGAATACCGGACATTTAAAGAGGAATGGGATGTTGAGATTTTCTTTGTGTCAAGTGGAGCTGGAAACTGCATTTGTCTGCTATTAACCCATTTTCTCTCTATGGCGCAGCAGTGCTCCCTTCAGCTCACCTCCCTGTGGCGATCAAGATTTCTTTCAAGAAAATATTCAGTTTTGATATGATAAATTCCAAAGGCTCTATCTTGAATGTGGCAAGAGATAATGGCTTACTGTCAATTAGAAAGATGTAGAATATGATCCAAAGTTTGTGATAGGAGTAAATTTATACATCTAATTTGCATAATGCAATGGCAGCCATATCGAATTACATAACTTTTGGTCAAAAGTGGACTTTGGACAAATTTACACAAAGGATAGTTTTGGGTTTTTTTGTCACTATTTTTGTTTTTGTTTTTTTGTTATCTTATTTTCAAAGTATATGAACCAGAAAATCAGTGGAATGTATACAAACCGATAAAAACCAGTCACACCTACTGCTCGTCGTGTCTTCATTCATCCATTTTCGTCATCCACTGTTCTTATTTCATCTTCTGCCAGTCATTTTCACTTTCTCTCCCACATCCAGAAACTCTCACATTTATCTTATGATTTATTGCACCTCAATTTTGGTTACATTACGCCGCCGAACCAGTGCTATTGTTCTCTGTCGTCACGTGCAGCTCCGTCAATGGCAGACGAAAGTGTACACGCTCCAGACCATCTTCTGCTGTTACAAAAGGTAAATATTTCCCTTCAGAAGCTAAATAATCTCTTTTTAGGGTCATAGTTGGCAAAATTTGGAGCAAACGCTTCCTCCGTGTGGAAATATATGTTGCGATGGAGCCTTGTTTACATTCTCTTCTTCGCATTTCTGGAAATGATGTTTTGAGGCGGCTCGTTTGGGTGAAGTCCTCCAGTCCTCCAGTGAAGAGCAGTAGGCTATACGTGTCTGACATCTTGTGATGTGAAATGCTTTGTACAACTGGGTTTTCTGTGCTTTTGAGACACATCATATGACAGGCACAGAACTGTGCCAGGGACAGCAGGTGATGCTGATGTCTTATGAAAGCGGAACGTCAAAGCGTTAATGCCATTTCACTGTTTACAAGATCCAATCTGCAGTGTCATCACAACACTAAACAACCAAAGTTCACACAGACTTTTTGAAGGGTGGATGGCGAGTGAGCTGGTGAGACTTGAAACAGAGCCAAACTGCTCATAAAAACTTTTTTCACACAAATACTCGTGAAGTCCTCCAAAATTTCACGTGAACTGATGATAAAGACTTTCCTTTAAACTGATTGAGAATTAGTGAGGGACTGTTCAGTGCTATTTTTTGACTAAAAAAATCAGCTGTCAGATTCAAGCAGGCCATTTAATAATTCAGAGAATATTCCAAATGTACAGGATATAAAGATATAAGATGGCGGCAGCACGCACAGACGCAGCGGCCCCTCTTGGCATCAGCGAGTGTGAGAGTTTTGAGTGTTTTGATCTTCCCAGACGTACATTCTGTAAAACTTACAACCGTGAGACCTTATTAAACATCAAGGTACTGCACGCTGGAAGAATCGCGGCGATCGGTTGTGATTTGGACATTCTACGCCAGCATGGAATTCTGGTGGAGTCCCCACTGGAAGCTACCCGAGAGAGGAGGAGGCGTAAGCGGAGCGAACGCAAGCAAAAGTGTGGAAAAAGGGCCGGGATCCATGCTAGGCTAAAGGCTAACCCCTCCAGACCAGCGGTACCGTCGCTCATTCTCTCTAACGTCCGCTCCCTCGAAAACAAGCTGGACGAGCTGCGTCTGCTGAGAGAAACCCGGAGAGAGTAGAGAGACTGCTGTGTGTTTGTTTTCACCGAGACATGGCTCCACGGCAACATTCCTGACGTGGCCATTCAACTGGAAGATATGGCGATGTTCCGTGCTGACAGGGAAATGGCGAGCTCCGGTAAGAGCCGGGGGGGGGGTGGGCTATGCATCTATGTTAACAAGAACTGGTGCGTTAATGCCACGTTAGTGTCTAAACACTGCTCTCCGTTGGCGGAGTTCCTTATTGTAAATTGTCGCCATATTATTTGCCGAGGGAATTCAGCAACGTGTTTGTAGCTGGTGTTTACATAGCGCCGGGAGCTAATGCTAAAGCTAATGCTAAGAAGGCACTCGGGGAACTGCACAATGCGATTAGTGAAATCCAAACTTCACACCCGGACAGTTTTGTGGTGGTTGCGGGGGATTTTAACCACACCAGCTTAAAGACTGTGCTCCCCAAGTTTAAACAATGTGTAAGCTTTAAGACCAGAGGAGAGAATATGTTGGACTTAGTGTACACAAACACAGATGCATATAAGGCGATACCCCGCCCCCATCTCGGCCTTTCTGATCACATATCCGTGATGCTGCTGCCTGCCTACAAACCTTTATTGAAGCGCAGCAGGCCAGCAGTGAAACAAATTAGAATTTGGCCAGAGAGTGCAACCTCTGCACTGAAAGACTGTTTTCTGCACACAGACTGGGAGGTTTTCAAAATAGCAGCCTCCCAGGAAGACAAGACAGATGTGGAAGAGTATGCTGATACAGTCACCAGCTACATCGCGAAGTGCACAGAGGATGTCACTACAGTGAAGACCATCACTATGCGGGGTAACCATAAGCCCTGGATGACTGCAGAGGTGCGCTCGCTGCTTACAGCCAGAGATGCAGCCTTCAGAGCGAAGGACAGGATCGCCCTCCGCTCAGCCAGGTCTGCGCTCTCAAAGGGAATTAAGGCGGCAAAGCACGCCTATGCGGAGAAAATCCAGGGACACCTCTGTGACACTAGGAACACCAAGCAGATGTGGCAGGGAGTTCAGACACTGATGGGCTATAAGTCTAGGCAGGGGGTCGATGATGATGACGCTTCGCTTCCAGACAGGCTTATCGACTTCGTTGCACGTTTTGAAGCATCAAACTCGACAATCAGAGGGAGGGCTGGCCCACCCCCACCATCGGTCGGACCAGCTTTTACTATCAACACAGTGGACACACGGAGGACCCTAACCAGAGTCAACCCACGCAAAGCTGCAGGTCCGGACAACATTCCGGGACGTGTGCTCCGAGACTGCGCGAGCGAGTTGGCTGATGTTCTGACTGACATTTATAACATCTCCCTGAGTCAGGCCATCGTTCCCAGATGCTTCAAGACCTCTATCATTGTACCGGTGGCAAAGAAACCAGTTGTGTCCGTTTGAATGACTATCGTCCTGTTGCACTGACACCAATTGTGATGAAGTGTTTTGAACGGCTTGTCAAACCACACATTACAGCCTGCCTCCCTGCATCACACGACCCGCTCCAGTTTGCATATCGCTCAAACCGCTCCACGGAGGATGCTATAGTCACCACCCTACACTCTGTCATCACCCACCTGGACCAGAAAGACACCTACGCCAGACTCCTGTACATTGATTTCAGTTCAGCATTCAACACCATTATTCCCCACAGACTGATGGAGAAATTACTCCTTCTCTGTCTGAACACCGCCACATGTCTCTGGATCCTGGATTTCCTGACTGAGAGACCTCAGTCTGTCCGGGTTGGAAACAACATCTCCAACTCTGTCACGCTGAGCACCGGATCCCCTCAAGGCTGTGTACTCAGTCCACTGTTGTTTACACTTCTAACACATGACTGTGTATCCAGACATGAGGGGAACCAGATTATTAAGTTTGCAGACGACACCACGGTGGTGGGACTTATTCAGAGGGATGAGGAATCAATGTACAGGGAAGAATTGAGAGACCTGGAGGGCTGGTGCAGGGAGAACAATCTGGTGCTCAACGTGGACAAAACGAAGGAGATGATTATCGACTTTCGGCGGTCACAGCCTGAGCACGTCCCCCTCAGTATCGGCGGCCGTTTAGTGGAGAGAGTGGAGAACATCAAGTTCCTCGGAGTGCAGATCTCGCAGGACCTGACCTGGAGCAAGAATTCCTTGGGGATCAGGAAGCGGGCTCAGCAGAGACTGCACTTCTTGAGGAAACTCAAACAGGTTTCTCTCCCCATCTGCATCCTCAGGACCTTCTACAGAGGTGTGGTGGAGAGTGTTCTGACGTACTGCATTGCTACATGGTACTCCAGCTGCAGTATGTCAGACAAAAAAGCCCTGCAGAGGATAGTCAAGGGGGCTGAGAGGGTAATTGGAGTCTTCCTCCCCTCTGTCCAAGAACTTTTTCAGAACCGTTGTAGGAGCAGGGCACTGAACATTGGTTCTCACCCTCTGCATAAACACTTTGAACTTCTTCCATCTGGTTAACGATTCCGGAGCATCAGAGGCAGAACCACCAGACTGATCAACAGCTTCCTTCCACAAGCTGTCAGGATGCTGAACAGTTGTCCCGGAATCTCTCATGCACACTACTGCACCTACGGACATTTTGTATATTATTTGTATATTATAGTTAGTTAGTTTTTTTTTTTTCCCAAGTATGTCTCAGGGATGTGTGAATGGATGGGGTGGGGGTGGGGGTGGGGGTGGGGGGTGAAGCTATGTGGGAGTGTGTCTTAAATCATGCTGCTTCTATTTATATGGATGCCGAGAGAAATGCAATTTCATCTTGCCTGCACTACAGTTGTATGTACAGCAATGTGACAATAAAGTTTGATTTGATTTAATTTGATTTTGATTTGATTTGATAAGGACCTGTACTTATATAGTGCTTTTTCTAGTCATAAAGACCACAAAGCATTTCACTAGTAGTTACACTACCCCTCTACTCCAAGGGCCTGTCAGAGACAGATACGTAAGGGCAATTTAGAATCACCAGTTAACCTAACATGCATGTCTTTGGATTGTGGGAGGAAGCCTGAGCTCCTGGAGTAAACCCACACAGCACAGGGAGAACATGCAAACTCCACACAGAAAGGTTCCCCCCGGTCAGGCTTTGCATTTAAACCTGGCACCTTCTAGCTGTGAGGCAACAGTGCTAAACACTGTTCCACCATGCTGATATTCTGAAGGACAAACTGTTATCCATAGTTTGTCTCCCTTGCAATGGACTAAGGCCTAATGTGATTTCAGAGAGGATGGGGCATTTTGTGGACTAGAAACAAAAATATGTATTTTTTTATTCAGTGTGGCTCCCGAGTAGAGTAAAGTTGACTGCCGCTGTGTTCTCGAGTCACAGTAACTCACAAAGTGTACACACTCTGTTAACACAGTTTGTGTGTGAGAAAACAGTGTGTAAATAATTCCGTTCATCTGGAAGCTTTATCTTTTAGTTCACTTCAAAATTGTTGTCTAGACATAAAACATTGCACAGCTGCTTCTTCAACCCAGAAGTGTGTATCTCTGTGTTTTTGTTCACATGAGTTCACTTCTCCATCTGTGTATCTTAGTGTACATGTGTGTGTGTCCAGATTTACTAGGCGCAACCTTGTCATGTGCTGATCATCCCCCCCATGTGTCCCGGGAACAAATGTCTCCCTCTGAACAGCACTTTGTATGGCCTCGTTGTCTTCCCTGATAATTGGGTTAGGTTGGCTGCCTTTGGATCTCTCTAACTTTATCAAAGCCCTCCAGGACTGTTGCAGTTTGAAGAAAAAAAAGAACAGTTCCCAATGATGTGAGAACTGTTGTAATGCAACACATTGGGCAGGGGATTAAAAACAGACCACAGTGAACAGGCTACGAGTGAGACATCAGTCCCCCTTTTGTCAGATTTGTGGGAGCTATTTTTTTTAATAGTCTTCGAATGTGGCTTTCCCTGCTCATTTCTGTTTGTGTGATGTAACACCCAACTGCTCTCCCAGACAACCAGGTTGCAGAAGAACAATTTTTTAAAATATATGTAATTATGTTTCTAAAAGGAGAAATGTCTTTTTGTATTTGCATATTCCCAGCTCACTGTTTCCTGTCACTTTTTTAAACAATGAAGAACACTCAGCTTAGTGCAAGCTACTGTATTAAGGTCCTGATCTCTTCTATTATATCCCTGTAAAAAGGCCTCAGTCACTCAAAGGCAAAAATAAAGCCACACAGAGATTGAATACTGTACAGTGTCTCCTCGTGCTTCCCAACCTCCTCCACTTTGTTTTATCTCCAGAGCTGCTTGTCCTTTTTATGAAAAAAAAAAAGAGAAACCTCTGCATCACCCTAAGCAGAATTTCAGAGAATTGGTTAATACTAATTGATATTCTAAACTCGCCTGTCTACCCCTGAGGCAACCCCATCTCCATTAAACGATACAGGATAACCAACAAAACTTCCTTTCTTGTCGATCTAAGCAAAATGTTGGAGCGCCCCACTGTTAAGTTCCTAGAGGACAAGCTCCAGAGGAGAGAGCGGTTAGATTCAAAATTCTCTTTCTGTCTATTTTTCCATCAAAGGCACACTCTGGAGAGATGGTATCCACAAAAGATGCTTTCTAAAATGTTCAGAAATGTCAGGTAATGTCTCTCTGCTCTTTTGCTTCAACTGTTTCTTCATCTTAAACTGTCTTCCATCTTTTCTTTATACTTTATAAAGAACAGAAATAATCTGAATAGCCAATTCAATAAACTAAGACAACAAATTCTCTGTTTTTAAAATATTCAGTTCAACATAACTAGTCCAAAAAAAGGTGTCAGCTGATGGTACAGTTAATGTTGTCTAGCCTTTAAATGAAACAAGTTCTTAGGAACATTAGAAAGACAAACATCCAAAGGAAAAAAAATAAACATACATACAACACAAACCATGAACAACCACTAAATTGTTGTTCACCACAAGCCAGACCAGTAGAGCTTTTCTTACATCAATTCCTCACTACAACTTTTCCACAGATTCACTCTTTTTACTCCACTTTTCTCCACCTGGTTTTCAAACAAATAGATTTCTCTTTGAAACATGCAAACTTTGAATAGTTTAAACTGAGTTAGGGGACTTTCACACCTGTTTGGTCCGGACTTTTGGACTTTTCAGTTTGGTTCCTGTGGTGTTTAGTTAAGGGACACATTCGGAGGGGGACACGGCCTGTGGCTGACATCACCCCTGATATACTGTATATTGGGCGGTCCGCCATCTCACTGGGAGGTGGTTAGTTGGTTGGTTAGAGGCGAGAGCTAAGAGTGAGAGATATTACCGAGTGTTCACATGTGCTTGTACTGTAACAGTTCTATAATAAAGTCTGGTTCAACTACAGCATCCTCATCCATCATCATTGCCAGGTTTGTGGGCAGGTTGCCAGGTTTGGTTCAGCAAAAACAGGTGGTTTCAGTCCAGATCAAATTGAAGCTTGGTCTGGTTCGTTTAGAGTGTGAAAGCAATTTTCAGAAAGGTTCAGACTTTCAGACCCGATACAGAAACTTAAGGTAGGGAAAATGAACCACAGTATGACTTGGAGAGAGGAAGAAGTGTTGCCAGCTCTCACTCTTTTGGGGTGAGTCTCACTCTTTTGCCCTCTCTCTAACTCCACAAACCTTATTTCTCACTCCAAAATGAGGAAAATACTGCCAAAATCATGTTGACTGTCTTCAGATGTTCACAATAAGACCTCTCAAGACAGCATAAAAGCAGACTGAACATACTCTAAAATGTACAGTATTCTGAGGTACAGAAGTGCATGCATTGAAAAAAAAAATATGTGTATTGTGCACCTGCAGGTTGTTTGGTCTTCTTGGATAAAGAACAGTGTGAAACCAAACCTAACCGGACTAGGGATGCAAGTTATCAATTAATTCATTAATTGATAAGCAGCATTTTTCCTGAGAATCTGAATATCCCTCGATACAATACGGTCTATCTTTAACAAATAAAAAGATGCTGATTTTTCATATACTGAACAAAACATGAACATCATATTCCTCAATGATTTATTGTACCATTTTCATTTTTTTTACTACAGACAATGGCAGTTTAACAAATTTTGCACTGTATAGTGTGTACTATGTGCTGGTACATCTCAGTAAATTACAAATGTCATGATTTTTTATTTATTTTAAAAACTATTACCAATATAATAAAATTGTGTTTTTTAGTTATATTTGTTTTGTTTTTTTAAACTTGCACAATGCTTTATTTTATTAATTCTTTAAGACAAATTTATGTTTGTTGGCTTAGACTTGTTACCTATTGACATAACGCACGGCTCAGGAGACGTACACACACAGGCTCAGAGAAGTTCAAATAGTTTATTAGCAACAGGAGTGAATGGATGTGTGTCTGCGGGATGTAGATGTATTGGTGGCGGCGTCTGCTTCGGGCACAGAGGCAGGAGACCGTACAGCCGGCAACCCTATGGGAAAGAGCACAAGGAGAAAGGGTGACGGGCACACACCAACACAGGAGGAGAATGAGCGAGTGAGGAGCTTACTTGAGAGAGACAGATGACTGGCACCACAAGGATGGGACCCGGTAGACAGCCACCTGCAGGGCTTGGTGCAGCAGCGAGGAATGGCGAGGGAGAGGCGTTGTCCGCCGCCGAGGAATCCACCTGTGCACAGGGGAGCAGACTGGGAAAGAAAGGAGGTAAGGACTTCTTACCCAAAATGTTTACGCTGAAGTGGAGGTTTGACTCACGATGATGAGTGACGAAGTCTGACGGCTTCAGGCCGAAGCTCAGGGCGAGGCGGCTTATATCCCTCGCCGCTGATGATGAGCAGGTGTGTGAGCAGGTGGCGCCGCTGATGAGCGGCGCGGCGTGACAGTACTCCCCCCTCTAGCAGCGCCTCCTGGCGATGGCTTCTCTGGGTGCGCTCGGTGGAAGTCAGCGATGAGCGATGGGTCCAACATGAACGACGAGGGTACCCACTGTCGATGTTCGGGCCCATAGCCCTCCCAGTCCACCAAGTACTGCAACCCATGACCCCGGCACCGGGAGTCCAGGATGGAGGCGACGGACCAGGCTGGATGGCCATCAATCATCCGGGGAGCGGGTTGCGCAGCAGGAGGAGGGCAAAGGGGGTCGGAGACTGCCAGCTTCACCTTGGACACGTGGAAGGTGGGATGGATGCGGAGGGAGGGGGGAATAGCCACACGCACAGCTACCGGGTTGATGATCCGGGTGATGGGGTAGGGTCCCATAAAGCGCTGTGCCAGCTTCCTCCTCTCGCCTTTCAATGTCACGTCCTGGGTTGACATGTAGACTCGTTGCCCAACTCTGTACGCCGGGGCAGGTCTTCTGTGCCGGTCCGCCACAGTTCTGTTGCGCTCCGCCGTGCGTAAAAGCGCATTACGCGCTGATGCCCAGATGGAGCGGAACTGCCTGAGATGCACCCTAACTGAGGGGACAGTTACCTCACTCTCCTGCGCCGGGAACAGCGGGGGGTCATAACCCAGGGACGCCTTGAAGGGGGACATCCCTGTAGCAGAAGAGCGAGCGGTGTTGTGGGCGTATTCAACCCAGGCAAGATGGTTACTCCAGGATGTGGGTTTGGATGCTGTTACACAGCGGAGCGCAGCCTCCAGCTCCTGGTTGGTCCGCTCACACTGCCCGTTGGATTGGGGGTGATGGCTGGAGGAGAGGCTCACCTTGGCTCCGATGGCGTTACAAAACGATCTCCAAACCTCAGAGGAAAATTGGGGCCCCTGGTCCGAGACCACGTCCACCGGAATCCCGTGCAGCCTGACCACGTGTTGGATGAGGAGGTCCGCCGTCTTCAGGGCAGTTGGAAGACCTCGTAGGGGAATGAAGTGCACAGCCTTGGAGAAGCGGTCCACGATGGTCAGGATGGTGTCGTAGGAATTAGAGACTGGGAGTCCGGTGACGAAATCCAAAGCGATGTGCGACCAGGGCCTGCCAGGGACGGGCAGGGGCTGGAGCAGACCCGCTGGAGGGGCGTTTCCCGACTTGTTGGTGGCACAAATTGGACAAGCCCGGGCGTAGCGGGCCGCATCCCTCCGCAGGCCCGGCCACCAAAAGGACCGCTGGAGGAGGTTTATCATCCGGGAGGAGCCAGGGTGACAGGTGAGCTTGGAGGTGTGTAGCCAGTGGATGACCTCTCCTCGAATCGCAGATGGCACGAACAGCCTCCCCTCCGGTCCGCCGCCAGGGTCAGGTTCCACTTCCTGCGCCTTCCGGATCTTGCCCTCAATGTCCCAGGAGATGGCTCCCATGACGCACGACCTGGGCAGGATGGTGTGGAGCGTGTCCTCTGACTCCTCGGGGGCGAACTGCCTAGAGAGGGCGTCGGGCAGGACGTTCTTGGAGCCAGGCCTGAAGGTGATGGAAAACTGGAACCTGGCAAAGAACAAGGACCAGCGCGCCTGGCGGGCGTTCAGGCGCTTGGCAGATCGAAGGTACTCCAAGTTCTTGTGGTCCATCAGGACCATGAACGACAGGTCCGCCCCCTCTAGCCAGTGGCGCCATTCGTGCAGCGCGAGCTTGATGGCCAGGAGCTCTCTGTCCCCCACGTCGTAGTTTCTCTCCGCCGGGGACAAGCGCCGGGAGAAGAAGGCGCAGGGCCATTTGGCGCCGTCGTCAGGCGACCGCTGAGATAGCACCACCCCCACTCCCGTGTCCGAGGCATCCACCTCCACGATGCACTGCAGCGCGGGGTCGACCTGGCGAAGGACCCGGGAGGAGGAGAACTCCGCCTTCAGCGCCTGAAAAGCAGCTGCGGCCTCTTCGGTCCACCGGAACGGGACCTTAGGGGACGTGAGGCGGGTCAGTGGTCCGACGATGGAGCTGAAGTTAGGGACAAAGCGGCGGTGGAAGTTCGCGAAACCAACAAACTGTTGCACCTGCTTCCTCGATGCAGGTGTAGGCCATTCTACCACCGCCTTCACCTTCTCTGGGTCTGGCCGCACCTGGTCGTGTGAGATGATGAATCCCAGGAAGGATGTAGTCTTAGCATAAAATTCACACGTTTCAGCCTTCACGTATAGCCGGTTCTCCAGCAGTCTTTGGAGGATCCGCCTCACATGGACCTGGTGCTCGTCCCTGGACTTGGAGAAGATGAGTATATCGTCCAGGTAGACGAACACAAAGAGGCCGATGAAGTCCCGGAGGACGTCATTGATGAGGCGCTGAAAGACGGCAGGAGCGTTGGTCAACCCGAACGGCATTACCAGGTATTCAAAGTGGCCGTTCGGGGTACGGAAGGCTGTCTTCCACTCATCTCCCTCCCGGATCCGGACGAGGTGGTATGCGCTGCGTAGATCCAGCTTGGTGAACCAGGTCGCCCCCTGGAGGGAGTGGAAAGCAGTGTCCATGAGGGGCAGGGTGTAACGATCCTTCTCCGTGATGTCATTTAGAGCCCGGTAGTCTATGCAAGGGCGGAGGGATCCGTCCTTCTTTCCAACGAAGAAGAACCCTGCCCCCACGGGTGATGACGATGGGCGGATTATCCCCGCGCTCAGCGACTCCTTAAGGTAGGCGTTCATCGTCTCCTTCTCCGGCGCCGACAGACTGTAGAGCCGACCAGAAGGTAAGGGTGCCCCCTGGCGGAGGTTGATGGCGCAGTCATAGGGCCGATGAGGAGGGAGAGACATAGCTTTGGTCTTGCTAAATACCATACCCAGGTCGTGAAATTCCAGAGGCACCAGGGACAGGTCCGGGGGTGCAGCGTCCGTAGCGGGGGAAGAAGCGGACGGAGAGCAGGCAGCGGACTGAAGACAGGTGCCCATGCAGAACGTGCTCCATGCCGACACCCCAGCTGACTTCCAATCCAGGACAGGGTTGTGGAGGCGTAGCCAGGGATACCCCAGGATGACGGGCGACACAGAGTTGGGCAGGATGAGAAAGGTTATCTCCTCCCGGTGGTTACCAGAGATGATCACCGGGACCAGGATGGTCTGGTGCGTGACTCTCCCAAGGGAAGCACGGGAGAGGTTGACCAGGGAGATGGGGTTTCTGAGTGCCTGGCAGCGGATGCCCAATCGGGTTGCCAGGCTTTGTGAAATAAAGCTGCCTTCCGCGCCCGAATCCACCAGTGCGTGGGTGAGATGCCCAGTGGGGTTGTGGCAGAAACGGATGGGCAGCTTCAATTGAGTGAGAGGGTCTAACCGATTGAGATCCGCGAGGCCCCCTACAGTGACTCGCGGACCCCGCCGACTGGCTTTCCGTGGGCAAAGCTTCACCGTGTGTTGGTCATCTCCGCAATACATGCAGAGATCCAACTCACGGCGGCGTTGTTTCTCCGCAGGGGAAAGCTTTGTCCAGCCCGTCACCATCGGCTCCGACTCCTCGGGGCACGATGGTGGCGGCACCGCCAGGGGGCGAGCTTGGAACAGGTGCGGCGAGACTCCACGAGGGCGAGAAGAAGACGACTTCCGCCCCGAGGAGCGCTCGCGCAGCCTGTTGTCCAAACTAATCGCTAAGGATGTCAGCTCCGCTAGCGTCTCAGGGATATCCCGCCCAGCCAGTTCATCCCTCAGATCATCATTGAGGCTGCAGAGAAAAAGGCCGCAGAGGGAGCGTTCCTCCCAGCCTAATTCCTCCGCCGCTACCCGGAAGTCGACCGCGTAGTCTGCTGCCAACCGGCTTCCCTGCTGGAGGGCGAGAAGCCGATTGACCTGGACCGTCTCGGTAGGAGAATGGTCAAAGACCTCCAGGAAGCGCCTCACGAATTGGTCATATGTGAGGGCGGCATAACTGGGCCTCGCCATAACGGCGTAGGTCCATGTTAAAGTTTGCCCCTCCAGGAGATTCCCGATATAACCAATTCGGCTATGATCTGAGGGAAAGTCTCCGGGCACACGGTGGAAAACGGACTCACACTGCATAATAAACCCCCGCGCTCCGCCGAGCTTACCGCTAAAGTCGGCGGGGGTTGGAATGGGTGTGAGCCGAACCGGTGCACTCGGAGCCTGCTGGACGGCCACTGGAGCAGCAGGAGCCGCGCCACCCTGACGAGCCGGGGGGAACGGCTGCTGGGGGTCCAAGCGGCCCAACCGGTTAGTTAAATTTAATAATTGATTAAAAATCACCTGTTGCTGATAGGCTATCTGATCCACTCGAGCCTCGAGAGTGGAAAACCGGTGTGCGAGCCCGCCGTCTGCCGAGCCGCTCTGCTGAAGCCGTACTGACATAACACACGGCTCAGGAGACGTACACACACAGGCTCAGAGAAGTTCAAATAGTTTATTAGCAACAGGAGTGAATGGATGTGTGTCTGCGGGATGTAAATGTATTGGTGGCGGCGTCTGCTTCGGGCACAGAGGCAGGAGACCGTACAGCCGGCAACCCTATGGGAAAGAGCACAAGAAGAAAGGGTGACGGGCACACACCAACACAGGAGGAGAATGAGCGAGTGAGGAGCTTACTTGAGAGAGACAGATGACTGGCACCACAAGGACGGGACCCGGTAGACAGCCACCTGCAGGGCTCGGTGCAGCAGCGAGGAATGGCGAGGGAGACGCGTTGTCCGCCGCCGAGGAATCCACCTGTGCACAGGGGAGCAGACTGGGAAAGAAAGGAGATAAGGACTTCTTACCCAAAATGTTTACGCTGAAGTAGAGGTTTGACTCACGATGATGAGTGACGAAGTCTGACAGCTTCAGGCCGAAGCTCAGGGCGAGGCGGCTTATATCCCTCGCCGCTGATGACGAGCAGGTGTGCGAGCAGGTGGCGCCGCTGATGAGCGGCGCGGCGTGACACCTATAAGATTAGCAATAGTAACATAAGAGGGAGGGCAGAGTCAACTGCGGTTCTTTTGCAGTTAAAGAGATATGCACCGCTACAGCCACTATGGGTGCTGGCTCAGGCCCAAAGGATGGGGGGGGGGTTAGTGTCCTTTCTCCCTTTCTGGGTTTTTGCGCGGGGGGGGGAGGGGGGGCTGTGTGGTGGCACTGTGCAGGGGATTCTCCACCCAGAGTCGGGAGCCTGGGGGGAGAGGGAACAATGGACTGAAGGAGGAAGTGGTACCAGGGGGTCTCAGAGGGAACAGAAAGGACTATTCGCCCCCCGGGAAGTTCAGAAGACGCCAGAGCCACTGGACGAAAATGAGGGTGTGAGAAGTGGGACTGGCGGTATATGATGTTAATGTGCCACGCATGTTTTTGTCCACTGAATGCATTGTTGTTGGGCTCCCGGGGTCTCCTGGGATGGAATTAAAGGTTATAAAAAGAAGGTGCCCTGAGACCCAGGTTAGAGATGTTCTGTACTTGATATTGGAAGAGGAATAAAATTCATGTGTCGTCAGCTCGCGGCCTCGTCTGCTTCCTTCTTCCACACTGTCAAACAACATTCACATTTTAACACATGAACTGCACCTCATTGGTTGACACGGCCCCCTGAAGATGGTCTGTTTAAGTCTTTACATCCCCATCCAAGATGGTGCTGGGACGATAAAATTTCTCCTGTATCCTCAAAACTAAACAGTGAAACATGTTTCTGAAAACAATTGAGATAAGAACAAAATGCTGTAGTTGCTGAATATGTGTTCACTTTTCACTAACAACAGCTATTTTACAAGTTCAGCACAAGCTCTCTTAAGTGATCAACTGTTGACAGGAAGTGTCAGCATGGTGCTGTAAAAACGTCACACTGACACCTACTGGTCCGGCATAGTTTCAGCAGCAGTTTTCACACCTTCAGTGGATCTCTGTGCAGATGTGGTTGTTTCTGTGACCTTGGAGTGTGAATGCATATCTTTTTTTCCAGTTTCAATGAACATGAATCTGCAAATGCTCTGTCTTTTAGCATTTAAAGCCTCTCTCACAATTTTCTCCCTGCATATCCTTTGCTTGGCCTAAAGCTAACACTGCCGTTTTAGGACTATCCCCAAGATGTGGGAACATGTTCCAACCAAGGTCACCCATTAATTTTCTGTGCCATGACAGTTCTGTGGTACAGATATGGGTCAGAGCTCTCAGAATGTAGCCGTACTCTGGTCTTTTATTTTCTCCCTGACCCTCCACTGAAGGAGGCGTGTAAGGGGAGGTGGGTGAAGTTATTGCGCATATATAGCCACTGCTTCTCCGGACGTCTCAGTGGAATTCCAGTATAAATTTAGATTCTCCTGCTCCATACTAATATTAAGTGCTGAGCAGAATCTGCAATGATCTTTCATTGATTCAGCAGTGCCATATGGAGGCCCATTAAATTGATCGTGGTGGCAGCGACGGGGGGGGGGGAACGGCATGCTCCTCGTTGGTAGATTTCCTCTGCATCACTGTCACCTCTCAAAGGTCTGTATATTACAGGTGAAGGATTCCACCTTCTGCCTGGACTGATTGGTTTTCTCATTGTTTGTTAATCATTTGGCACACAGGCAGCTCTGTAAGACAGTTTCTTGGGTGAGTAATGCACAAAGAAATGGGAGAACAGTGAGGCAGAGGTGTGCTTTTGTACCAGCTACAGCCCTTAAAGCTGCATATACTTTAACTGACTTTATCTTGCACCGAAGGCTCCCAGCGGGAATACTTACACAAAGTTGAGCATCTCTGCCACAATGTGTTTATTCTTCATCTCTTGACAGTAGTGAACAGTGATAATGTTGAGCATAAAGACACATACTGCTTTATTACCATTGCCTTGTTTATAATGCGTGCACTGCACAGACTGTGCCTTTCCTGGCTGATGTCTTCCACAACAGTGAATCCCACTCTTTGTTTAATGGCTGTATATTATCACCGCCATTGAAATTCACCCAACAATATCCCACTATCATTCTTCCTCAGTCCCCAAATGCCTGATGTGATCACATTCAAATGAGTTTATGCAAATATTTCCATGAGGAGCCCCATATAACATTTTTGTCATTCTGAGGTTATCTATTAAATTTGCTTTTAGGGGCATCTGTGACCTGTATAATGTATGTCAAGGGAAAAAAAAACCCTCTATATTAAAATATGGATGTGACAAGATGGATACACACTGCTCTCTCTGCTCATAAGAAACATCAACACGTTTTCGCTGCTGGGGAAGAGGGGAGATGTGAAGTGATCCATTTGAGAAATCGAAAGTTCTTCAAATATCGTTAAAGATGAAGGCATTAATCATTCATAATGTGATCCTCTCCTAGCATGATGGGTGCCTCATCTCACTCTCTCTCCCCCCCCCATCCTTTTTTTTTTTTGCTTCTGCTACATTTTCTCTATACACTTGCACCATTCCTCCTATTTCGTTTTTTTTTTTCCATATTAGGTTTGGGTTAATTCAATATTTTGCCAGGAAACTCCGAAAATGATTTGACTATTCAGCAGGCAGAGTGACTGTTACCACTGCTGGGACCACAGATGGATGAAGGATGGTGAATGCTAAATAAATTGCTCCGCTTTTTCTCACTGTAGCAATTTTCAAGAAAACAGCCTTTCTGTCTGTCAGACATACTGCCACTGCTAAAATGAAGCAGTAGGATTTTGCTGAGAGTCTTAGGAATAGGACAGGGATGGGAAAAAGAAAAGTTCATATTGTGGCGGAAGAATAATATGCAGCGAGCTGAGAGTTTTTGAGGGAGTTTATTATCATTCATCCCGCCATCATGAGAACTCACTCCAGCCCTGTGCAGGCGGGCTGGAGCGGGTCCTCAGGCTCTCGTGAGGAGACACAGAATGCGTGTCGTCAGAAGCAGTGGTCAGAGAGAGAGTGAGTTACAGAGCAATGCAGTTTTTATACCCCACTACAGACAATGCATTCACAGCAGTAGGTATGGACATTTGCATTTGAGAGACACACATAACAACAGGAAGATTACTGGCTGGAATTCGCCTCTGCTCCGGAGCTGTAGGACAAAAGAGGTTACAAGGCACATCTACATATTGTTATCAGTCCATAGATCACACTGCTGTGTTAATTGCTCCCGCTGAGCACTCTGCTTGTCCTGTTGCACTCTGCTGTTGCACTCTGCTGTTGTGGGGGTTACCCATAATATCAACGTTCTGCCCTAGACAACATTTATTCTTCTGAATTTATGAGAGCTGAATTTAGCCCATGTATCTACATTATCAGAAGTGGGAAGAATAGCCAGAAACTGTACTCACATAAAAATAGCATTGCCTCAAGATGTTAATTACCCATGTAGAAGTAAGAGTAGTCCCCCCCCACACCCCCAAAAAATACTTGAGTGATATTAGTTAAGTATCTACTAAAAAAGTTACTTGAGTATAGTGAGTAATGACATTACTCTCATGAATAAGTGTTTTCTTCTTTAAAGGGGTCTGGAAAATTGTGTTTGTGCAGAGTAATATTTAGTTTTTGTTTCAACAATTAGCGGACAACAACTCCCATCATCCCACATCACTAAACACGAGCATGGCGGGCGATTACTTAAACCTCACTTCCTGTTTTCTCACTGATGAAAAAAGGATCCAAAGAGGAGAAAAACAACACAAAGGTATTGTTTTGTGTTGTGAGAGCTACAGCTGATCCAGAGGACTGTTAGTTACTTCACCCTGGGCACGCTTTGAAAAGATGACTTAAGCTCCATCCATCTGTGTTTGTAGTTTTTTAATTTATGTATTTTCATAACCTTTTACCTTACCAGTTAGACAACATCCTACACTGTTATTTATGTGGAAAATTATGGGTCGGGCCGTCGGCGACTCAACCGGCATCCCCACCCTTCCGAGGGTGTGGAGGGTGAAACAGGGCATCCTGGCAGAACTAAAAACAATATCTGCCACAGGTCTGTGGTGGACCACTCCCAGTTACACTGGGTGAGACTGGACATCCTGGCAGATAAACACATCTGTCGCAAGGTCTGTGGTGGACTGTGCCAGTCGGTGCATTGTGACATGCACTACACAAAGAACAGAGATAAACAAACCTATCATCTGGTCAGTCACTGCAACAGATGCTGGAGTCACTTTGTCTTGGCTTGTCCTTGCCACTGATAATACCTTTATCTGCCAAGAATGTGCTGCTAGTCCAGCAAAAGCTAGCAGTACTCAAATACTTTGCAAGCAGTTTCATGAAATGGTCAATCAGAAAGCAACTCATACCGGCTCGGACGTCGCCTGGGCTTACAAGGTCCGTGCTGATTTGTTCACACTCTGACAGGCAGCGAAAAGTAACCTAGGAGCAGGAAGACAAAAGAAGAGGAAAACAGCAGCCTTGTGTGTAGCAGAATGGAATGTATGCACTCTGTTGGACAGAACAACATCACAGCGCCCAGAAAGACAGACCGTGCTTGTGGCCCTGGAAATGAACAGATACAATGTAGACATAGCTGCACTTAGTGAAACAAGATTGCCTGGATATGACAGCTTGGAAGACCATGGGTACATCTTCTTTTGGAGTGGGAGATCAACTCAAGAAAGGAGAGAAGCAGGAGTGGGCTTTGCAGTTAGAAAGGAGATAGCAGCAATGCTTGATGAGGAACCGGTGCCAATCAACGACAGGATAATGACTATGAGACTCCCACTACAGCGGAAGATGTATGCCACACTCATCAGTGTATATGCCCCAACAATGACCAACACAGAGGAGGTAAAGGAAGAGTTCTACAGTGATTTATGTGAGACTATCAGGCGTGTACCGACTGATGACAGGCTGATGCTCGTTGGAGATTTTAATGCCAGAGTTGGTTCGGACACTGAGAAATGGAAAGGAGTGCTAGGCAGTCATGGAGTATGCAAGTGCAATGCTAATGGAGAACTTCTGCTTGCACTATGTTCAGAGTACAACCTTGTGATAACCAACACTCTATTTAAGCACAAGGACACACACAAGAAGACATGGATGCACCCAAGATCCAAGCACTGGCACTTATTAGACTACATCATAGTCAGGCAGAGAGACATAAGAGATGTATTGGACACCAGAGCAATGAGAGGCGCAGACTGTGGTACTGATCATGTTATGCTGAGATCTAAATTAAGGATTTGCAGACGAATACAGCACTGCAGGATGGGTGCGAAGCCACCACGGAAGCTGAACACTAGTGCACTGAAAGGCCAAAAGAAGCAGGAAGAACTTACACAGGAAATGGATGAAAACTTGAAAGACTGGGACAGCAACAACACAGAGAATGACATAGAAGAGAAATGGGCAACACTGAAGGATACGGTGTATCAGACTGCGAGTGATGTATTAGGCCACCCTGAGAGGAAACATCAAGATTGGTTTGATGAGCATGATGAACACCTGAAGAAACTACTAGAAGCGAGGAATACAGCTAGGCAGGAAAACCTACAGTGTAACACAAGGTCGAAGAAGAAGAAATACTCAAAGGCTCAGAGTGAGCTACAGAAGTACACCAGAGAGATGAAGTCCAACTGGTGGGATGAAAAAGCGGAGGAACTTCAAACTGCAGCAGACAGGAAGGACATGAAAACATTCTTCACAGGTTTGAGAGAAATCTACGGCCCTAAACCAAGAGGATTGATCCAACTAAAGGCTATGGATGGTGAAATGGTTTTGCAGGAGAAAGACAATTCCTGGACAGATTTGCAGACCACTTTGACCAACTACTAAACAACCCTGGAGATCTCACTGAAGAGGCTAAAGAAGCTCTAGTGCAGCGACCAGCTGTAACAAGTCTGGATGAACCACCAATTTTTGATGAACTAATGGCAGCTATCAGGACAACACAGGATGGTAAAGCTCCAGGAAGGGATGGAATTCCAGCAGAAGTGGAAATTTGGTGGTGTTCAGCTGACCAACTGCCTGCACAAGCTCATCCAAGAGATATGGGATGCCCAGAAAGTACCTCAAGACTGGAAGGATGCAAGTATTATGCCTTTGTTCAAGAAAGGTGACAGGAAAGACTGTGGAAATTACTGAGGTATATCACTGCTAACCACTGTTGGTAAGATTCTCTCACATGTACTACTGAACAGAGTCAATGAACACATCTCGCAGAATGTACTACCAGAAACCCAGTGCAGCTTTAGAAGTGGAAGAAGCACAATGGACATGATTTTCTGTTTGAAACAGGTTCAAGAAAAGTGTATCGATCAGAACATGCCACTTTATGTAGTCTTCATAGACTTCAGTAAAGCCTTCGATACTGTTTCGCGACAAGGACTTTGGCAGGTACTCAAGAAATATGGCTGTACAGAGAAGTTTGTCAGCCTGGTTGAGGCACTCCATACAGGTATGCAAGCAAACGTGGCAGTGAGTGGTTCAGTATCTAAAGACTTTTAAGTAAGCAATAGGGTGAAACAAGGGTGTGTGCTGGCACCTACACTCTTCTCGCTATATCTGGCAGTCATGCTTGAGGTGGCCTTCAAAGACACTTCAGAAGGAATATACATTCAAACAAGGAAATAAGCAGACTTGTTCATTGTGGCACAGTTTAAAGCCAAGAGTAATGCTCTTTGCTGACGACAGTGCTCTAGTTGCACACAGCGTGGAAGATATACAATCTTTAGTGGAGAAATTTGCAAGAGCAGCTAGCCAATTCAGCCTCCAAATCAACATCAAGAAGACAAAGTGTCTTTATCAACCACCAAAGATCCAATTATCAACATCACTACCAGAAGAGATCAGCATTGGTACAGAGCCACTAGTCAAGTGCAAGACTTTCAAGTACCTAGGTAGCACTGTTTCAGAGAATGCTAGGCTGGAGGATGAACTATCTCTCAGAATGGGAAGAGCGAGCGTTGTGTTTGGAAACTTGAGGGAGAGACTGTGGAACAATCGACATGTGTCTATTCGTGTGAAATGCAAAGTGTACAGAGTGACAGTACTGGCTACTCTATTGTACGGTGCTGAAACTTGGACTGTCTACAGAGTACAGGTAAAGAAACTCCACGCGTACATGATGAGACACCTTCGAACCATTATGAACATCTCATGGAAAGACAAGATAACCAACATAGAAGTGTTGAAACGAGCTGGTCTACCATCAGTAGAGGACATGCTAATACAGATGAACCTGAGATAGCTCGGACATGTTGAGAGGATGGACCACCAGCGTCTCCCTTGGCAGTTACTCTACTCACAGTTATGCAAGGGCAAACGCAATCAGGGTAGACCAAGGCTCAGATTTAAAGACACTGTAAAAAGAAACTTGAAGAAGTTGGACATAGACAGGAGTTCCTGGCAGCGGAAGGCTAAGGACAGAGCTGCGTGGAGGAATCTGATCAGACCTAAATGAAACAGTCATTGTCGCCCACGACAGACTGCTATGATGATGATGATCTTTTAAATTGACAAACATCATATGTGTAACTTGTGGTATCAAAAATAATTTTGCTCTTGCCATTCATTTCAACTGAGAATTTTTCAGATTTAAGGTCCCATATGCGGAAGTAGAGGGGGCGTGACTTTGGCTCTCTATTACTGGCCAGCCTAACTGTCTGTCATGTAGATGGGCGGGGAGGCAAAGACATTAGCTTAAGACCTAACAATAGTACTAGAAAGCACATACTAAACCGCTTTATATTATTATTTTCTTTAGATTTTAGTCACACTAGTAGGCATCCCTGTTTCCACCTGGTTCACTAATCCACAGTCAGTAATACAGTTTGTGTCATTCTGGCTTATTTTGTTAAATTGTTGCCATGATGCTATGTTGAGCTGTTAGCATTAGCATGCTTGGCTGTCAGAGGGGATCATTGTAACCAGATGCAGCTCGCCTTGGTGTGGAGGAGGTGTTGCAGGCTGCCAGGATCCAGCCAGTTTTGATCGCTGTTTTCTATAAATTTTATTCATCTCCACTGGAATCTTTGTTCATCTAACAACACTTGACCATATACTTCTTTACACATTATTTTAGATTAGTTAAAGTTTTATTTTCTCAAACTGGGATCCAAGGCAGCTAGCTGAAGCTAGCAGTTTAGCCACTCATTCACAAATTTTTCTGTGCTTATTGTACTTCAGGGACTGGTCATATCCTGTCATCTTTTCTTTTACATTCTTTTACATTTATTCTTTGTGACAAATTTGTACTAGTTGACTGAAGCAGCTATTAGCAACAGTGACATAAGCAGGAGGGCAGAGTTAAATGCAGTCTTAGAGATTTAAAGAGACATGCACGTTATAGTTATGTTAATAGTTACTACCCATATTGCTTTTATGCAACAGTTCCACAAGCACAATTTATTAAATGACAGCAATACTGGACAAAATATTATGATTTGTTTGTTTAACCAGTTATTTTGTGCAGCTGAGAGAAAAATAGTCCCTTCTAAATGTACCCAGTAACTGTTGCTCAGCACCTAAATACATACCGGTCACCTTTTGAGTTGGTACCACAGAAGGACCAAGATCAATACCGGTGACTCGTTAGCATGCTAGCGATTTGGCTTCGGCACACTTCGCTCTCTTTTTCTTGGAATTTTCAGATGAAACAAAAGAGTGCATCACCACAAAGGTATTGTGGTTTGTTAATCGAGACAGTCAGTCCAACTCTAGCACTGCCTATCTTTTTGAATAGACGTGAAATAGCTTAATGATGTTTATACAGGGGTAGACTTTGTGAACTCAATAAAGTTTTTTCAAAAGGGTGGGACTTCCAGGTCGCAGATATATAATTCTTGTCAAACAGTGCATCACTGTGGAAATTAAGATATCCAACACAGTATTGCAATTCTCAAGTCTGCAAACTTGACACTAAATTACTGTTAGTAATAAACGGTTACTAGAACACCTTTGAAGTGGAGTGATACATATCAAGTGAAACATTGGAGTGCAATTATCGTGGAATATAGTAACTCCTGGAATCCCTATTGTCTAGTCCAATTGCTCGGCCAGAACTAACTGTTGTATAATTATATTTAAGGTGTTTTCTAACGCTACTAACTACTAGCTCATACTTTATGAACAGTTTGTGGGAATAAAAAATGCAAATGTACTCATGTTATAATTTTATTTTCACTATTTTTGGTATCTTTGTATTTTATAATCTTGTGATCATATTTTTGTCATTAATTTGTAGCCACTTTAGACACTATATGTCATTTATGCACTTGCCTTTAATTTTCTTTTCAATTAATTTAAAGTCTGTGAAACTTAATGATTTTTAAGAGAAAATGTACGTGTTTCCCCAATTTTTTTGTATAAATTGATAAATATTAATAAAACAATTAAAAAAATGAGAAGGATACAGTGTGGCGGAAAGAAAGTGACAAACACATATTTTAAAACTATCCAGTTACCAACAAATATTACTCCAACAGAATGTGGAATATGTTGGAAAATCCTCTGGAGTTTTTTTGGAGTAAAAGCACAGAAAGCTTTAACCCAACCCGGACATGTTCTTGTTTTTCTAGCCGTGTTTTATGAAGCCTTGCTGCAAGTGCACATGAGTGTTTGACTTACATCCGGTGGACTAATGGAGACTCTGATTTTTCCCCTCAAGAGGTCACGGCATTAAAAAACCAAGACTCATCTGTGTGAAGGCATAAAAAATATTTTGAGGATTTGCCCATCACTCAGTGCATCATCCCTGAATCCTCTAAGAGGCTGTGAGCACTGCACCAGATTGGTGTTGCATGATTAAGTATATAGATCAACTTAATCCTTTTTATCCATATGCTTTATGGCTGTGGCATGAAAACTATATATTGTCATTGCAATCTGTTTCACCTCCAAGATCCTGGTTGTCACTCTAGAGCACGGTGTAAGACAACACTGACTTAAGCTGAAATGAATGAGATTACACATGCAATATTTATCGCCTCTCAAACCTCATCGTGGCATACAGACGTACAGAGTAGTTGATTTTGTCTGACGGTTGTCAACACAAGGGCAAAGCTGCGTGATAAGATAATAACTAATTCATCTGTGGAATTAACTTTTCCATATCACTTTCCCGTATGTCTTATTAATAATCGACTCTCACGTATCAGGCTGCACTGTGAATGTATTCATCTATGAATCGGAATGATTATATAAAAAGGGTCACTAAAAGTTCAGTGGTCTGAGAGCAGTAAAAATAAGCCCTCTGGGGTGACTGGATTGCCACATGGTCCGGGCACATACCACATGGGTGCAACCCCCCGAGCACTGCATCACTAGTTGGAACCCTGGCCAAACACCGTTTTCTGCGTGTTGCTCCTCTGCTTCTGTGTGTGTGTGGGGGGGAGAGATTGCGGGTGATACATTTGTTTACTTGTATCGCATGTCTGTGTGTGTTTCCCTCATCATGAAGCGGGGGGTTTATTGAGCAGCTGGAGCCTGAACGCCCTTTATGATGCATCTCTAAACTTTAAATTACAGTCGTCCCCGACCACATGCGCCCTCCGTGTGCACTTCGCTGGGTTGGTTGGGTGTTGGCGGAGATGGAGATGGTGGTGGAGGGATGGGGATGGCGGCCGAAGGTGGTGGCGGTGGCGGTGGTGGGGGTTTTGGCAGCTTAAGCGCAAACCTGCATATGTGTCCCATTACACTACAATCTATATTTGCAGTTGATTTGTGAGTAGAACTCTGGCTTGAGTGTTTTCCCTCCCACATGGTCCAGGTGGCAAAAGGAGGCGTCCCTTCCAGCTTCCACTATGTACACACACACACACACACACACACACAGTCATTCCGGTGGATGACTGCACGTTTCTACGGATGATTAGATTACGTAAGAAAACAGTGCCCAGCCCTAATAGTTGGTAAACCCAGATTACGCAGGATTATCATCCCTTTTGCTCCGCCTCTCTTCTCCCGCTGTATGTGTGCACAGGGATGGTAGGAGGATGGGCAAAGTGTGTGTATGGGGGGGGATGTGTGTGTGTGTGGTGTGGTGGGGGGTGGGGGGGTGTTGAATGATGCCGCAAACACCAGAGCCAGATGGGACAGAATGCCTAAGCAGCTTAGAGTCACAGTAATCACGCAGGCTAAGTTTCCGTCAATGGTGCATGCGCATGTGAAAATATGTGTGTGTGTGTGTCTGTGTGATGCATGGGGCAATATGTGTGTTTTCTCCAAGCGTGCCATATAGCGCTTCATGCACTGAACTCGGCAAAGCACATGGCGAACTTCAGAACCTCCAGAGGGCGTGCGAAGGAGGGGAAAGAGATGAATAAGAGATGGGAGCGAACGTTCTCATGTAACTACGGTTTTAAGTGAGGACAGTGAGGGAGAGAGAGAGCGTTAACAGTGTAGGAAGTGATAATGAAGACAAGCAGGTCAAGAAGGTGATGTTATTTCACCCACGTGCCAAAGATGATGATGGAGAAACAATGGAGGGTGGCGCGACACTGTGTACTCTACTGTATGTGGTGTCTGCCTCATGGGGTCAAGGGTCAATTACCCTCTGTCACTGATAATCAACTCTGAGTTTCTGTACAAAATCAATTACTTTAGGGCCACACAGGAAAAAAACCCGCAAGATTAGATTTAGAGATTTTTTTTCTAAAGCTTTTCTGCTGTGTTTGTTCCTGCACAGTGGAAATAAAAGCTGAAGCCCAGGAGAGAAGCTTGCATGGATGTATTTACCTACATGAATATTCAATTATGGGGCTGCAGCGCTTTCACAAAGGGAAGCAATCACTGATTTATTTATTAGTGTTTTTGACATACTACGCAATTATGCCACTGCAGGCGCGGTGCCGGCCTTCTCTCTGGCCTTTCCTAAGTCTCTTGTGTGCATTTGTGTTTGCGTGCTTGGCACTGATTGAGTTCAAAGTTGGAGAATTGATTTTCGTGGATCAATAGCAATGATTGCTCTGGTGGAGGCGTAATAACAATGATCAATGAATGATGTATACATTACACGCTTTTACCAGCTGTGTGCAAATGACTCTGGTTGTTTCATGTTTTTTTTTTTTCTGCCAAGCCTCTCCAAAGGAATCAATCATCATTAATTTGTGAGCGTCTTTGTTCCAACTACTCGGTTTGAATGGTAAAATCGGACGCCGTAATCAGTCTGCAACTCGGGCATCACCTTGCTTTGCCGTTTGCGTTTCGCTCCCGCCCATCTCGTCTTTGCTCCTCTCTAGTGAGAAGAGGGTGATGACAGTTCTCCCCACTCTCCGCTCATTGAACATTCAGCTTCGCTTTGATGGAATTAATTTGAATGTAAATGATGCTGTGATGGGAAAGCTTTCATTGGCCTACGTTTTCACACAGCGATGCCACCCGCGCTACCCCCATGACGTCTGAGCTGGTCCACACAAAAAATGGAGTTGGAAAGAAAATGACTAAACATTGCAACAACATGGAGCTATTACTTACTCCCAAGACATTAACAACCATGGAACATAATGAAATTCCGCTTTTGCTTGGTGCATTTAGTCAATGACTTGATCAATAAGTGTTTTTCTCATTAATTTGTACGCTACACCAATGGAGTGTTTGTGTTGTGAATTATGGTTCTCCGGGGACAAATGGAGCATATTTTCATTCTTGGAGTTTGCAATGTAGACATTTATCATAAAAACAGAAAGCATATCTGCTAAACAAAGAATAGTCAGTGTACAGTTTAAGCAAAAACAAATGTTAAAATGGTTATAATGGTTATACCACTTAAATAAAATGGCCAGATCACTTCTGTGGGTTTTTTTGACATCACCAGTTTTATTCAGCGAGAGACCCTAGTGAGAACTGTGAGGAAGCCCCATCTGATTTCTGAAGTGGCTGCAAATTTTATCAGGGTTTTCAGTGATGTTCCTGCTGAGGTTCTACCTGCATCATGTGATTTTATTACTGACAGTTTCAACATAAAATAAAAACAACACTGGACTTGGTTGTGCCACTAAAGACCAAAAATGTAAAGACTAACTCCTGTCCTGCTCTGGTGGAATGAAGATATAGAACAGCAGAAAAGAAAATGCAGAGCAGCAAAGAAAAGATGGAGAAAAACAAAATTAACTGTTCACTACCAAACTCTATGTGAACAATTGAAAATATATAATAACACGGTCAAACAAACCAGAAACTCCTACTTCACCAAAATAATAAATAATCACAAAAACAATCTTAGAATCCTTTTATCCACCATAGATCACCTGATCAACCCTGATTTTAAGAAGTTCAGCATGATGCCAACAGACACATTATGTGAGGACTTTGCAGACCACTTCAGAGGTAAAATAAAGGTTATTAGATCTAATCTTTTATTACAAGATACCGTTTTTAGTACTGTGGAACCTTTGCTTTTATCTGAGGAAACGCTGGAGAATTTTGCCCTGGTTGATGCTGAACGTCTTGGTCAAGTTCTCAGCCAAGTCAGTCCAACAACCTGTCTTTTAGATCCTGTTTCCACATCACTTTTAAAAAATATTTTGTGGCTTTTTCCAGGAGGAACTTTTAAACATAATGAATTACTCTCTCCAGATGGGTGTTTTTCCCTGCTGCCTTTAAAATGGCAGTGGTGAGACCCCTCCTGAAGAAGAGTAATTTAGAACCTGACAACGTCAATAATTATACACCAGTATCCAACTTACCATTTTTAACCCTTATTGTGACAAGATTTCATGGACAGATAGCGCCCACACTGCCACAGGTGCAGCGCTGCGCCTGTCATGTGAAGTTATATGACGTGTCCAAAAACTCCTCAGTTGATTTAAGTTGTACAAAGTACTCCACCTCACAAGGTGGCAGACACGTATAACTTACTGCTCTTTCCTTGGAGGACTGATGGCAGACATAGAACCATCCTGAAACCTCACCAGAGAAGAAGAGTTTGTAAACAAATCTAGATTTTACTCGATCACAAGACTGAGGAAGCAGACTGAGGAAGCATTTGCTCCTGAATTTGCCAACTGTGATTCTAAAAAGAGATTATTTAGCTTATGAAGGTAAATATCTACATTTTGTTATAAGAGAGGGTGGGCGAAGCTGGTTGATTCACGTGCTATTGACGCCATCGCCATGTGACTGGGTAAACAATTGCGCCGGTTCCATATTGTCATATACGATAAATAGTGGCGGAATAAAAGCAAAATTGAGATGGAATAATCATAACAGTTTCTGGATGTGAGGGGGAAAAATAAAATCACCGACAGAAGAGAAAATAATGACTAGGATGTTGCAAAAGGACGAAGCGAGCGAGCCGCCCGGCCAGCGGTAAGTCTGACGAATTTCTTTGTTTGTTGACATTCTACTAATGTTCTGGTTCTAATGTTCTGGTTCATATACTCTGAAGAGAAGATAACAAAAAACCCAAAACAAGAAACGGTAACAAAAAGCAAAACCATTCTTTGTGTAAATATGTCCAAAAGTCCATTTTTGACCGAAAGTTATGTAATTCGATATGGCTTCATCACATTATGCAAATTAGGTATGTAAATTTACTCCTATCTCAAACTTTGGATCATATTCTACATCTTTCTAATTGACAGTAAGCCGTCATCTCTTACCACTTTGAAGTTATATCCTTGGAAATCTCTGACATGTGAACTGAATATTTTCTTGAAAAAAACCTTGGTCACTAGGGGCTTACGGTGCCACGGAGCGCCTGTGGCAGTCATTGGGTTAAGAAAAATTTTAGAAAAAAAATTGTTTTTACTCAGTTAAATTATTTTGTATTATCAAATAACATATTTGATGAAAACCAGTATGGTTTTAGGACGAACCACAGTACTGAGATAGCTCTGGTCAGGATTGTTAATGATTTAAGGCACAGCATGGACTCACACAGAATTTCAGTCCTGGTTCTACTGGATCTAAGTGCTTCCTTTGATAGAGTAGACCACCATATTCTTTTAACCAGACTAAAAGATCTGGTTGGCTTCTCTGGTACTGTTCTTAATTGGTTCAAGTCTTACCTCACAGACAGGAACTTTTTTGTAAGTATGGATACATGTTCTTCCAGAATCTACAAAATAAATTGTGGTATACCCCAAGGTTTAATTTAAGGTCCAGTACTTTTTAATCTGTACATGCTGCCCCTGGGGGATGTTATCGGGAGACATGGTGTTTATTACCATAGATATGCTGATGACACAGAACTGTTTGTCTCTGTGTCTCCTGATGACATGGAACCAATTAACACCCTTTTAAACTGTATTTTAGACATTAAGTCATGGATGGCAGCAAACTTTCTTCAGCTTAACAAGGACAAAACTGAAGTTTTAGTCATCAGTCCTGAAGCTCAAAGAGATAAAATTTTTTTACCAAAATTACATAGTCTGTCCTTTACCCCATCCCATCCATCCATCCATCCATCCATCCATCCATCCATCCATCCATCTTCTACCGCTTTTCCGGAGGTCCGGGTCGCGGAGGCAGCAGTTCAAGCAGAGAAGCCCAGACTTCCCTCTCCCCAGCCACCTGCTCCAGCTCTTCAGAGGGAATACCAAGGCGTTCCCAGACCAGCTGGGAGACATAGTCTCTCCACCGAGTCCTGGGTCTGCCCCGGGGTCTCCTCCCAGTCTCTCTGTCCATAACGAACACCATGTTCAAGCATAAGGGTGTCCATATGTGCATCTGGCACCAGGACACCCTAGGTCGCAGATCGATGATCGATTTTGTTATCGTATCATCAGAACTGCGACCGTATGTCTTGGACACCCGAGTAAAGAGAGGTGCAGAGCTGTCAACTGATCACCACCTGGTGGTGAGTTGGATCCGATGGCAGGGGAGGAAGCCATTCAGACCTGGTAGACCCAAACGTATAGTGAGGGTGTGCTGGGAGCGTCTGGCTGAGGCCCCTGTCCGGGAGGTCTTCAACTCCCACCTCCGGAAGAACTTCAACCACATTCCGAGGGAGTCTGGCGACATGGAGTCTGAATGGGCCATGTTCTCCACCTCTGTTGTTGAAGCGGCGGCCCAGAGCTGCGGCCGCAACTCGTCGGCCATCTCGTGGTGGCAACCCCCGAACCAAGTGGTGGACACCAGTGGTGAGGGGGGCCATTAAGCTGAAGAAGGAGTCCTATCAAGCTTGGTTGGCTTGTGGGACTCCCGAAGCAGCTGAGGTGTACCGGCAGGCCAAGCGGAGTGCAGCTCGGGTGGTTGCTGAAGCAAAAACCCAGGTGTGGGAGGAGTTCGGTGAGGCCATGGAACAAGACTTTCGGTCGGCTTCAAAGAGATTCTGGCAAACTGTTCGGCGGCTCAGGAGGGGAAAGCAGCTCCCCGTCCACACTGTGTATGGTGCAGATGGGACACTGTTGACTTCAACTGGGGATATCGTTGGGCGGTGGAAGGAATACTTCGAGGATCTCCTCAATCCCACTGATACGCCTTCCACAGAGGAAGCAGGGTTTGGGGACGAGGGGGATGACTCGCCTATCACAGGGGCTGAGGTCGCCAAGGTGGTTAAAAATCTCCTTGGTGGCCGGGCCCCGGGGGTGGACGAGATTCGCCCTGAGTACCTCAAGGCCCTGGATGTTGTTGGGTTGTCATGGTTGACACGCCTCTGCAACATTGCGTGGAGGTCGGGGGCAGTGCCTTTGGCATGGCAAACTGGGGTGGTGGTTCCTCTCTTCAAAAAAGGGGACCGGAGGGTGTGCTCCAACTTTAGAGGGATCACACTCCTCAGCCTCCCTGGGAAGGTCTATGCCAAGGTACTGGAGAGGAGAGTCCGGCCGTTGGTCGAACCTCGGATTCAGGAGGAGCAATGTGGTTTTCGTCCTGGCCGTGGCACATCGGACCAGCTCTTTACCCTCTCGAGAATTCTTGAGGGTTCGTGGGAGTTTGCCCAACCAGTTTACATGTGTTTTGTGGACTTGGAGAAGGCGTTTGACCGCGTCCCTCGTGGATTTTTGTGGGGGGTGCTCCGGGAGTATGGGGTATCGGGCTTGTTGTTACGAGCTATTCGGTCTCTGTACGACCGTTGTGAGAGTTTGGTTCGTATTGCCAACTCTCGGTCGGAGTCATTCCCAGTGAGAGTTGGACTCCGCCAGGGCTGCCCTTTGTCACCGATCCTGTTCATAATTTTTATGGACAGGATTTCTAGGCGCAGCCAGGGAATGGAGGGTGTCATGCTTGGTGACCACAGGATCTCATCTCTGTTGTTTGCAGATGATGTTGTCCTGTTGGCTTCATCCAGCAATGACCTACAGCTCTTGCTGGGATGGTTTGCCGCTGAGTGTGAAGCGGCTGGAATGAGAATCAGCACCTCCAAGTCCGAGTCCATGGTCCTCAGCCGGAAAAAGGTGGATTGTCCTCTCCGGGTTGGGGACAGGCTACTGCCCCAAGTGGAGGAGTTTAAGTATCTTGGGGTCTTGTTCACGAGTGAGGGGAAAATGGAGCGAGAGATCGACAGACGGATTGGAGCAGCATCTGTAGTGATGCGGACGTTGTACCGGTCTGTTGTGGTGAAGAGGGAGCTTAGTTCTAAGGCAAAGCTGTCGATTTACCAGTCAGTCTATGTTTCTACTCTCACCTATGGTCACGAGCTTTGGGTAATGACCGAAAGAACGAGATCGCGGATACAAGCGGCTGAAATGAGCTTTCTCCGTAGGATTGCTGGACTCACCCTCAGAGATAGGGTGAGGAGCTCAGTTATCCGGGAGAGGCTCAGAGTAGAACCGCTGCTCCTCCACATTGAAAGGAGTCAGTTGAGGTGTTTAGGTGGCGGTCAAAGGCGGAGACCTTGGCGGACTGATCCTTTACCCCATCCCAATATATTAATTTGGGCATCATTTTAGACTCTGTGCTCGATTTTACTCCACACATTAAAAATATAACACAAACAGGATTTTACCATCTAAAGAACATAGCTAGAGTCCACCCACTTCTCTCGCAAGCAAACACGGTATCATGATTGAGATCAGGGTTAGACTCAAATGCAGAGCTGCCTGAATGATCACTCCTACTCCCATGAAAAGTTTCACAATTTTATTGGAAAAACACACAGATGATAAAAAGGCAAACTCAAAGAAAACGAAACACAAAAACACCAACTTAAATCTTCACAAGACAGGTGCCCCCTGGAGCGCACATAGCGTACGGGAGAGAGCAGACAGAGGCATTAAGGGACAGATTCTTCAAAGGGAGAATAATGCGGGAGAGCACACTTATAGCTTGAGGAACGGAGTCCAGCAGGGAACTCCAGCAAGGACTGGGGGACAGGTGGAGGGCTGGGACCTGGGTGGACGTCATGATCTTCCTGGTCAGGCGAGTGTGATCAGCTCCAGGAACACGCCTGCAGCTGGCAGCAACCTGAGGAGCAGGAAACACAAGTTAAGAGTTCTGTTAACTTTAATAGCAAGACAAAGCTTGACATGAACTATGGCTGCAAACCCAGATGATCCAGCGATGAGCTCTCCTCACGCTGGACCTTAAATATGCTGGCTCATCAGATGCAGCAGGTGGATAATCACGCAGGTGTGTCCAATCTCCCAGAGCGGGAAAACAGGAACAGGAGGGGTGGGGGAGCACCCTCGCCTTATCATCACAGTGCCCCCCCTCAAGGATGCCCCTGGCGTCCCACAGGGCTGCGTCGATGGGTTCGATGGAAAGCCCGAATCATCCGCTTGTTCAGGATGTGTGACCCCGGGATCCATGACCTCTCCTCTGGACCGTATCCTTCCCAGTGTACAAGGTATTAACATCCCTGCCCTCGACGGCGCACGTCCAGGATCCTCTCCACTGTATACAGTACGTAGTCTTGCCGTCGATGATCCAAGGAGGCGGTGGGGGATCCAGAGGAGGGCAGAGGGGACTGGAGGAGAGGGGCTTAATCTTGGAGACGTGGAACGTAGGATGGATGCGCATAGAGGGCGGCAAGTCCAACCGAACGGTGACATCGTTGATCAACCGCTTGATGGTGAAGGGGCCCATATAGCGGGAGGAAAGCTTCTGGGATTGTGTTTTCAGTGGGATCTGGTTGGTGGACAGCCAGACCCTCTGTCCCACCGTGTACTTCGGCACTGGCACCCATCTGTGGTTAGCGTACTGTCTATTGCATTGCACAGAACGAAGGAGGGCAGCCCTCGTGGCCCTCCACAGACGGCGGCACCAGCATGGATGGGATGGCGAGGCCCCTCTCTGCCATGGGCAGCAAAGGTTTGCCATTTGAAGCTTTCATCGACGCTTCGAATGGCGTAAGCCCAGTGGAAGAGGAGATTGCCGAGTTGTGTGCATATTCCACCCAGATCAAATGGGAGTTCCAGGTGGTCAGGTTAGTGGATGCTGCACACCTTAAGGTGGCCTCCAGAGACTGATTAGCATGGTCAGCCTGACCATTGCTTTGGGGATGGTATCCTGAAGCCAGACTGGCGGTTGAACCCAAGAAGCAACAGAATGCCTTCCACACCTGGGATGTGAATTGGGGCAGGAGGGGGGGAGAATAGTCTCTGCCGCAGCTGCAGAGGAGGGGGTGGAGGAGGAGGAGTTGGGAGAAAACTGACATGAGAGAGCATCAGCCTTGGCATTACGGGACCCTAGTCTGTGCGAGATGGATAAATTAAACCTATTAAAGAACAAGGCCCACTGAGCCTGCCAAGAATTTAACTGTCTGGCCGATTGAAGGTATTCTAACTTTTTATGGTCGGTCCAGACAATGACCGGTTGGCTAGCTCCCTCCAGCCAGTGTCTCCATTCCTCCAACGCCAGCTTAATGGCCAACAGTTTGTGGTCCCCAACAGCGTAATTCCTCTCGGCCGGTGTTAACTGCCGGGAGAAATACACTCATGGATGGAGCTTCTGGTTCTGTGCACTGGGAGAGGACAGCGCCCATCTCTGAATCAGAAGCATCCACCTCGACCACAAACTGCGCCGCGGGATCCACCTGAGCCAGAACGCACATGTTGGTGAAAAGGCCTTTTAGGGACACAAAAGCTTGTTCAGCGGCCTCGGACCACTTAAACAGCGCTTTTGGTCGACGTCAACTGTGTAAGCGGTTGCGCCACCCTACTATAATCCCTGATGAATCGGCGGTAGAAGTTGGTGAGGCCCAGGAAGCATTGGAGATCCTTCCTGGACTGGGGGGCCGGCCAGTCTACCACTGCTTTAATTTTTTCCGGATCGGCCTTTACCGTGCCCTCAGCGATGATGAACACCAAGAATGAAGTTGAGCGAGTGGAAAATTCGCACTTCTCTAGCTTTCACAAAAAGCTGGTTCTCCAGCAACCACTGCAGGACGGACCGGACGTGGACTATGTGCTCCTCCAGGGTATGAGGAAAAATCAAAATGTCATCCAAATAAACAAATACAAACTGGTTCACCATGTCTCGTAGGACGTCGTTTATTTTATTTAATTTAATTAACCACTGGAAGATGGCAGGGGCGTTGGTCAGCCCAAACGGCATGACCAGATATTGAAAATGGCCCAAAGGTGTTTTAAACGCCATCTTCCACTCGCCCCCCTCCTGAATGCGGACTAATTGACAAACATTGCGGAGGTCGGGCTTGGTGAAAAAACGCGCCCGTTGGAGTAACTCACACGCTGAATTAATGAGAGGCAGTGGATACTTATCCTTCAGGGTAATCGCGTTAAGCTCACAGTAATCAATACATGGCCACAGAGACCCATCCTTCTTCCCTGCAAAAAAAGAACCCCGCGCTGACTGGAGCGGATGATGGGCAAATTATGCTGGCACTCAGGGAGTCTTTAATGTAGGTGTCCATTGCCTCCGTCTCCGGCCCAGATAAACTGTAGAGCCGGCTGGAAGGCAGCCACGTGCCCGGGAGGAGATCAATAGCACAGTCGTAGCCCTGGTGAGGTGGTAAAGATAGGGCCCTAGACTTGCTAAAGACCTCCCCTAAGTCATGATAAACCTCGGGCATGGAGCTGAGATCCAGCGACTCAGCCGAAGGGGAGGAGATCGGGAGCGAAGGTGAGCATGCGGCCGAATGGAGACTCGAAGAGAGGCAGAAAGGGCTCCAGAATGAAGTGAAGCCCTGACTCCAATTAATGATGGGGTTGTGTATGCAGAGCCACGGATACCCCAGGATCACGGTGGGGTTAGATTGGGGTAGGACATAAAACTGAATAGCCTCACGGTAATTACTGGACAGAATGACCGAAATGGGCTCAGTCTGTTCGGTAATTGCCTTGATGGTGCTGCCCGAAACTGTCGAGACAAAGGTGTTGGAACATTCCTAGTGGGTATCTGTAATTTACGCACCATGGCCTGTTGGATGAAATTTTGCTCCGCTCCTGAATCAGTCAGAGCGGAGGTTTTGAACTCGGCCCCCGGTAATTGGACGAGGACCGGGAGTTCAAAATGATTAGGGGAATTTGGTGAAGGCCCTTACCCCAGCCCCCCTACGGTGACTGACGGGCCGGGCCTCCTGGGCCAAATCGGGCATTCCGATATTGCGCTGCTGGGGACCCTGCAATAAATGCATTCCCCCGCCCCCCTGTGATGCCGGCAGTCTCTCGGAGTCAGACGGACCCTCCTGAGGTCCATCGGCTCTGGTAACAACGCTGACAGAACAGCATCAGAGGTCGGGGGAACCGGCCGTGGAGTGAACAAGGGAGCAGCGACCACCTGCTCCTTCGTACGCTCCCTAAACCGATTATCAAGGGCCACTGCCTGCGCAATCATCTCATCCAGAGAGGAGGGAGAAACACGGATAGCCAGCTCGTCACGTAGGTGCGTATCCAGGCCCCAGAGGAAGGCGTTGTGTAAAGCAACATCATCCCATCCGGAGTTGGCTGCAGCAACTCGGAACTCGACAGAGAAGTCGGCTACTGACCAGCCTCCCTGCCGACATCCCATCAGCTGACTATTTTTTTTTTTTTTGTTACTTATTTGTACCCGTAGGTAGACTTGGTTTGCAGTCTGGTGACAAGCCACCGGCAGCTGGTCGCTGCGTGCGCGAGCGCCCTAAACCTACATGTTTTTGGTATGCGGGAGGAAACCGGAGAAATCCCGGAGTAAACCCACGCAACACGGGGAGAACATGCAAACTCCACACAGCTCACTGTTGGTCGGGGGCAGGGATCGAACCCACGACCTCACGATCCCCGCGATCCCCCGGCCAAGGGTAAAACTGTGCTGCCACAGTGCTAAACCACTGCGCCACCGTTTTCCTATGTTTTCCTCACTCTCCGAATGGTCGAATGCCTCGGAGAATTCCCGCACAAACCACTGGTATGTGTATAGGGGTCTGTCCGGGCTGCTCAAAATGGACTGTGCCCACTTAAGCGCCCGGTCTCGCAGCAACAAGGTCATGAAATGGATTTTCGCCGCATCATCCCTATACTCCCCCTCCACCTGCTGAAAATAAAGCCGGCAGTGGAGCAGGAACCCTCTGCACCCTCCTACCTCTCCGCCATAGAGGGCAGGTGAAGGAACAGAGATGTTCCTGCACGTGGCAGACACTGAGCAGGTGCAGGGAGAGGAGCCACACCAGGAAGCTGACCCAGGTGTTTGGTGATGGTGGCCAATTGCTGGGTAATGGTCTCTAACTGCTCTAAAAGAAACATGACCCGGCGTCCCATGGCTTCCAAGCGCCAGAGTGCTGACTGATTGCTCGACCGAGCGCTCGCTGAGCCTTGGTCCTGGCTAGATCATTCTGTCATGATTGAGATCAGGGTGAGACTCAAATGCAGAGCTGCCAGAACGATCACTCAGACTCCCATGAAAAGTTTCACAATTTTATTGAAAAACACACAGAAAATAAAAATGCAAATGCAAAGAAAACGAAACACAAAAACGCCAACTTAAAACTTCACAAGACGGGTGCCCCCTGGAGTGCACGTGACGTATGGGAGAGAGGAGACAGAGGAAGTAAGGGATAGATTCTCCAAAGGGAGAATAATGCGGGAGAGCACACTTAAAGTTGAGGAGCGGAGTCCAGCAGGGAACTCCAGCAAGGACCGGGGAACATGTGGAGGGCTGGGACCTGGGTGGACGTCATGATCTTCCTGGTCAGGCGAGCATGATCAGCTCTGGGAGCACACCTGCGGGTGGCAGCAACCTGAGGAGCAGGAAACACAAGGTACTAGTTCTGATAACTTTAATGACGAGACAAAGCTTGACATGAACTGTGGCTGCAAACCCAGGCAATCCAGCGATGAGCTCTCCTCACGCTGGACCTTAAATACGCTGGCTCATCAGATGCAGCAGGTGGATAATCACACAGGTGTGTCCAATCTCCCGGAGCGGGAAAACAGGAACAGGAGGGGCGGGGGAGCACGCTTGCCTGATCATCACAAACGGAGATACTGATGCACGCTTTTATCACCAGTCGTGTTGATTAGTTGCTTAGTGGTAAAGCATCTACTCTATAAGTGGGAGGCCTGGGTTTGAATACCAGTGGCGTCATTCTTGTAATTTTATTTTTATTTGCAAGGTGAAGTGTCTGTTGTGTTTCAAAGAGCTTGGATCATTATTATGCGTCATTATGCTGAGGCACTATTGCCATTGTGCCCTGCATGAGAATAAGGCCAGAGTTGAATATACTGGGAAAGACAATATAAGACTGTTGAAAATTTATTATTTCTTAATAAAAATGGATAAGCAGTACAAGCACACCAAGTAACACAGGCACATTCACTGTAGTCTCCCCAGTTTTATTATTTCTTTTTTCCCTTATGATCATTGATATTTCTTAAAAGACAGCACATTTACTGAAATTGAAAAAATACACAGTAAACCAATAATGCCCTTGTAAAAATCTGCATACTGTATACTTTTTGTCGACTACATGGCCTAATAGAGCAAATGAAGTTTCACATGAGGCTTTGTTGATAGGAACCATTATGATGGAAAGGCTCAAGTCTTCAAGAAAGCCTTATTTGGTCATCTCTAAGTGGTAGCCTAGAGGTAAAATGTTTGCCTTTCATCTGGAGATCTGGGGGTTCACGTCCCAGTGGGGGAATTCTTATAATTTATTTTTATTTGCAATGTGAAGCTGACATGTTTTCAGAAGAACCCAAGCACAGACATAGACTCAATGAACCACAATGATCTTTATTTACAAGTGTGAATGTATGTGAGTGTGTGGGTGACTGGAAGTGTGGCCAAAGCGTGCAGAGCAGGGCGAGCCTGGCAACCCTGTAGAGAGAGAAGGAGACAGGAGTATTAGTTCTCCATATTAAATGGAGGAATAAGCACAAAGAGTTAATTCTTACGGTGAAGGGAGAAATATTAATGCTCAGAAGATTAGCCAGTACTTCACCAGTCTCCAGGATCCCGCTGACGTGGGTTGTGCTTGTACGGATATTTACAGTGAGGAATGTCCATGTAGTGTAGAGAGTTTGGTCAGGCTGTAACCCTTGCAGCAGGAGGATGGCCAGCTCACAACTCATGGGGGTAGGATGATTCGGTCTGCCGCCAGGAGCAGGAGGAGGTCCGTCAAGGGAGAGGTCCACCTGTGCACAGGGATTAGAGGAGTAAGAGAGGCAGGTGCAGATGATGGTAATTTCAAACCAAAGGTTACGGATGAGTTGGGGAGGCGAAGCTCCCATGCGTTGAGATGCTGAGTTGAGAAGAGAGAGGGAGGTGAAACTTCCTGAGGATGATGGAGGAGATTCCAACACAGCGATCTTCACCCTGGAGGAGCGTAGACATCTCCGTGCAGATTAACGAGCAGCGCTCCTTATAAAGGCTGCCTGATGAGAGGAGCAGGTTTCCGCGCAGCTGTGGGATAATTAGGAGAGAGAGCACACAGCAGAGATCACCACAGAAGCGTCTGTTATGTTTCAAAAAGCTTGGATACAACAATAACGCATCATTATACCGAGACACTATAGTGCTCTGCATGACAATAAGGACAGAGATGAATGTACTGGGAAAGACAGTATAAGACTGTTGAAAAGTTATTTCTTAATAAAAATGGATAAGTAGCACAAGCACATTCACTGTAGTTACCTCAGCTGTATTATTTCTTTTTTCCCTTATGATCACTGATGTTTCTTAAAAGACAGTGCATTTATTGAAATGAAAAAATACACAAACCAATAGCACCTTTGCAAAAATCTGTATGTTGTATACATTTTGTCCACTAGATGGCCTAGTAGAGAAAACAAAGTTTCACACGAGGCCTCGTCTATGAGCCATTTTGATGAAAGGCCTCAAGTCCTCCTGAAAGCCCCATCTGGCCATCACTACCTAATCCTGCTAATATATATAGAGACAAATAAATGGCAGGGGTCACATTACCTCCTTGGTGGAGCAGGATTGCCAGATTTTATGTAACAAGCAAGCATCGCTATCTAAGCCCACACATTGTCATGTGTCTGAGCTCATGTTTTCACTGAGCTCAGACCCTCACTTTATTCCTAAGTATTGTATGTCTGATTTTGTTAGTTTTCTGTATATGCCTTCCCTTTCCCAGACACTCCCTCTAACTGCTCACAGTCTGCTTCCCTCTCAGCTCAGCCGTGAGCAGTTGGTCAATTTAGGTCACCTGTTCGCTCAGTGACTCACACCTGCAGCTCATTTCTCCCCATGTATTTAAGCACTGCATGTTCACTGTTCAGTGCGGCAACATTGGATACTTCTGTGGACGTTTCCCCCCAGATTATCTCCTCCAGAGCTAAGCTTTCTGTAAGTTATTCTTGTTTGCATTTTTGTATTGTCGGCACAATTTTTGAACTTTGTTATTTTTGTTAATAAATGTCACAAACTCAATTCAGCGCCTGGGTCTGCCTTCCTGCCCCATAGGGGCATTCATGACACATAATATGATTTAAGCACACTTTTAGTCTCTTGTCCATCAAAGACTGCTAATTTTTTACAAGTCACTTTCTGGAAAAAAAAAAAAGAATAAATAAAAACAAGGAACCAAAACACTGGGTCACTTGTAACCCATCTCACATCACAGAAAAATATGACAAAATAAATGGTAGGACAAGGCTATCAAAATTTTCTCTATGATTGTCAGAACTGAAGAGTCACGTTCAAAATCTGCCAGATTATCTTTTGATGTATGACTGTCTTAAAGTGATTATCAGGGATATGGCCCATGTAACATATTTCAACATACTATTGTGTGCACAAAAAACATCAAACAAAGGACTGATGTAGATGATATAAACGTTTTCTCACATCATATCTCAGCTTGTCGAGACATGACACAGAAACAAGCTAACACACTGGCATCATTCTGACACCATCCATCCTTTAACCTGCAAGCTCTGTGTCCTAAATTCTTCCAATATTGGATTGCAGCAGTTTTTGAGAAGAGCAGCTACTCATCCACCACATTCAGCAATAGCAACTGGTGTCATGCATCATCAGCCACCAGAGTATTTCTAATGGAGTAGAGCGGGATTTATTGAGATGAAGCAATTCATTTTGCAAAAGAAATTGGAGAGTTTTGACCTTATAAATGATGAAAAGTTTTCCATTCAAAAAACAAACAATACAACGCTGACAAAAGATACTAGTGGTAAAATGAAAAAAAAAAAGTCAGTGTGACAGGTTTTTTTTTTCTTTCTACTGCCTGGTTTGCTCCTCTTTTCTGCTCTGACCCTTTTGCATAGCCTCAAAATAAGGCTTCGAACAGTAATGGTGAGAGAGACAGGCATAAAAGGGCATCAATCTTTCAAATTGCTCCCCCAAAAAGGATTGATGTGCTGGTCTTGCAAGAGACACATACTAATTCAATAGAAGAGGTTTCTAGCCCTTAGCCATGACAGGAGCCTTAGCACAACCACTCAAGGGCTCAAGCAAAGAGCTTTGAATTCTGCTTTCTTTTCAGTATGTACTGAGCTGTCAAAAGGAACTAACTTTCAAAATGAGATCATCATTGGTCTGCTATACCCTCAATCAGGGATGGGCAACTGGCGGCCCCTGCCCTCATTCAGTGCAGCCTGCCAGTCCATTTTTAAAAATCAATTATTTATTTATATCATGTTTGACTGTGTTTGCCCTGCGATGGACTGGCGATCTGTCCAGGGTGTACCCTGCCTCTCGCCCAAAGATGCTGGGATAGGCTCCAGCCCCCCCGTGACCCGGAAAGGATTAAGCGGAAGAAGATGGATGGACGGAACTGCATTCTTAAATGTAATTTTAGAGTCCGCCAGCAGAGGGAGCTCTAATCAAAATCTAGGTGCTTCTGCATGTGAATGGTTGAGCGAGAGAGTAGAGAGTGAGAGAGCCACAGAGATATAGATGGAGCAGTGTGCACCAGAGTACGTGTTTAAAGGTATGCGTTGCATGCTGAGACCGTATTAATAGGCTGTAAACAGCAGTAAATGTACACAGTAGGCTGCTTTTGACCAAGAATAAATGCTACACCTCCTCAGTAGTGATGGGCAGGTGAAGCCTCATGAAGCTTGGAGGCTTTCCTCCGAATTGTGCAGAAGAAAATTCAAAGCTTTGAGGTTTCAGTCTAAAGAATGTGACTGAAGCACTGACACCATGCCAGCAGTAAAAGTTCAGAGACTGTGGTCATTTTATTCTACTGATTTTATTTTTGTTCATTTATACCAGTGGCTCTTAAACTTTTTTTGTTCCCCATTTTGGGGAGCCAGACGATTACCAAGCCCACCTACACACACAGGACTTTCTCTGCTCCTCCACACCCACTATGAATCCAAGAGCAAGCTAATCCTCGTCATATTTCCTTTTCTTCTTGGCTTTTTTGTTAATTATCGTCTGGAATTTCTCTTTGCTCCTCATTTTGATGGAGAGAGTTTAAAAATGAGGTCATGATATAATTTTATGAGTCATTTTTTTTTTTCCACAATATCTTTATTGAACCTTTTCTTTTTTTTTTTTAACAAACATGATACAAACAATCAAACACTAACACTAAAGTACTACAAAAAAAAAATGCACTAAAAACACCAACAACCACCAACAAAATCAAGTCTTCAACAATGCTCCTCTGTTTAGTCTAGACAATCCAATACATAAGTATACATATTATGTTCACCAGTTTGGAATTTACAAGGTCCACACACATCATTCACCTTCTTCTTCAAGAGTTATGTTTAAATTTTTTACATAATCAATAAAAGGTCTCCATATATTCTCAAACACAATTTCCTTTGATTTTAGTATATATGTTATTCTTTCTAATGGAAGGTTTGTTAACATCTGTCTTAACCACTGAGTCACATCTGGTCTATGAGTCTTTTTCCATAATAGTGCAATACATTTTTTGGCATTAAGCAAACTGAGGTCTATGAATGTTCTTTCACTTTTATTAAAATTATGCTTTTCTGGGTACAGACCCAACAAAAACAGTTTAGGATTCAATATGATTTGTTTTGAGATTATTTTTTCAATTGTTACCCTCACCTCTTCCCAAAACATTCTTATTAATCTACATTCCCATAAACAATGAAATAGGGTTCCTTTACTTTCCATGCATTTTGTGCATGTATCTGGTATATTTTTGTTATATCTATTTAACTCCTCCGGTGTAACATACATCCGCATTAACCATTTGAAATGTATCAATTTAAGGCGTGCATTTATTGATTTGGTTTGAGCTTCTGTACAAGCCAATTCCCATTGTTCCTCTGAAATTTCAATTTGCAGATCTTCTTTCCAGTAGTTTAATCTTTTCAGTGAATTTTCACTTGAAGATAGTGTCAATGAGTTATAAAACTCTGAAATAATACCCTTTCTTTTACTATCTTTCATCATCATTTTTTCCAAGGATGAATAAATAGGTCGAGTGAGAGCTTTATTTTGATTTGATCGAATAAAGTTTCTAAGTTGAAGATATTTAAAAAAATGTGTTCTATTGAGATTAAATTTGATCCTCAGCTCTTCAAAAGACATTATGTTGTCTGCACCTGGCAAATATAAATCCTGAATCTTTTGTATCCCTTTTAAATTCCATACTTTAAATACAGCGTCCGCTCTCCCTGGTTTAAAATATTGATTACCCCATATTGGACTAAATTGTGACAATAACTGTGGTTCTTTTAAATAGTTTTTAGCTTCACACCATATTTTGATCATATGCTTTACAAATGGATTTTTAACTTGTTTTTGTAATTTTTTTGCCGAATCTGAGTATATGAATATGGGAAGAGGTAAAGGTAAATTGTATGATTCCATTTCAGTCCAGTGAGGGAGATCATTTGATGAAAAATAATATGTCATAGACCTCAGTTGTGCCGACCAATAATACAACATAAAATTTGGACATTTCAGACCTCCACGATCAAATGGTAAATATAATAAAGACAAACGTAATCTAGCCCTCCTGTTGTTCCATATAAATTCCACTAACTTTTTTTTTATTCTTGAGAATAGATCTAAAGGTGGTGATAAGGGAATGTATTGAAATAAATAAAGTATTTTAGGTAAAATATTACTTTTAAGTATATTGATTCTCCCGATCATCGACATTGGTAGTGACATCCATCTCTGAGTTAACTCACTGATATCTGACATTAAGGCTTCATAGTTGACACTGGCGACTGATTCTAGCTTAGGCATAATTTGGATTCCTAAATATTTAAACTGATTTACAACATTGAATTGATTTACCTCAGGGGCTGGGTAATTTCTCTGGGTCTCATTTAGCATTAATATTGAAGATTTAGTTTTATTTATTTTATATCCTGATATTTCCCCAAAATTCTTTATTAAATTCAACAAGGTTGGAATTGATTTTTTTAGATTCGACATAAACAAAATTATGTCATCGGCGTACAGGGAGATTTTATGTTCTGTTGGTCCAACTTTAATTCCATATATTTGTGAATGTAAACGTATCGCTATCGCTAAAGGTTCAATTGCCATAGTAAACAGTAAAGGTGAAAGTGGACAGCCTTGTCGACATCCTCTATTGATTTTTATTGGTTTTGAAATATTGTTATTTGTTAGGATTTCTGCTGTAGCATTATTGTATATTATTTGAACCCATTTTATGAAATTATTTCCAAGTCCAAACCTTTGTAGTACTTCAAAAAGAAAGGGCCATTCAACTCTATCAAAGGCCTTTTCGGCGTCCAATGATAGGAGAGCTGTATCCGGTGCTTCTTTATTAAAATAAATAATATTAAATAGTCTTCTTACATTATGGAAGCCTTGTCTACCCTTTATAAAGCCATTCTGATCTCGATTAATAATATTTGGTAAAATTTCTTGTATTCGTCTTGCTAAAATTTTACAGATTATCTTAAGGTCGGCGTTTAATAGGCTTATTGGTCTCATATTTTCACATTTATTAGAGGGCTTACCTGGTTTTGGCAGCAGTATAATTAAGGCATTATTTATGTATGATGGTAAATTATTATTTTGAAATGCTTCTAAAACCATTTCCAAAAAAGGTTTTATTAATTTATTCTTAAATTTTTTATAAAGGTCAACTGGAAGACCATCTGGTCCTGCACTTTTTCCTGATTTCATATTATCAATGGCTAGCCCAACTTCTTCTTGACTAATTTTAGACTCCAATATCTCCCTGTTTTCATTTGGAATACACGGTATAGATAGTTCGTTCAAAAACCCATTTAGTTTTGTTAATTCAGGTTCATTTTTGGTATCATATAATTTTTCATAGTAATCTCTAAAGGCTCTATTAATTTCTAAAGGATCTATAACTACCTGTCCATTACTTATAATACTGGTAATTGGTGTTTTAATTTCCAATTGTTTAATCTGCCATGCTAATAATTTTCCTGATTTTTCACCTTATTCATAAAAAGATTGTTTCAATCTTAGAAGACTCGAGGCAGCTCTATTCGCTGATTTTTTGTCGTATTCAGCTCTCAAAATCAGTAATTCATTCTCCAACCTTGGGTCACTTCCTGCATACACTTTTTCCTGAAGATTTTTTATTTTATGTTCCAATTTAGCTCTCTCCTCTCGAGTCTTCTTAGATTTTGATCCTGTATAACTAATAATATGTCCCCTAATAAAAGCTTTGAAAGCCTCCCACTTTACACATGCTGATGTTTGTGTAGTATTGATGTCAAAGAACTCGTCTATCTGTTTTTCTATATACTTGACAAATTCCTCATCCTGAAGCCATTTATGCTGAAATTGCCATCTACCTGATTCCTTTATCAATTTTTTATCTACATATATTAGACAACAGGGTGCATGGTCAGAGATCACGATGTTATCATAAAAGCAGTTTTGAATCTTGGACCTTAATTCTGTGGAAATCAAAAAATAATCAATACGTGAGAATGTCTTGTAGGTACTGGAATAACAAGAATAGGCTTTAACTTGTGGTTTCATTTCTCTCCATATATCTAACAATCTCAATTCTTTCATAAAATGATTAATAGTCATCCTACATCCAATGTGCGTACAATCCAGTCCTGTTGATCTATCCACACCTGGATTCAATGTACAATTAAAATCCCCTGCTATTATATGTTGCCCTGTAAGTGATGATAAGATGAGAAATAAATTAGCAAAGAACTTCTGGTCATCTATATTGGGACCATATAAGTTCACAAGATTTATATTTTCTAATAGCAAAGAACCTTGAATGATTACATATCTTCCAAATTTGTCTCCAATTACATTTTTCACTTGAAAAGGAACTGATTTATGTATGAGAGTCATAACTCCCCTGGCTCGGGATGAAAATGAAGAGGTGAATACACTTCCCTGCCATCTACTCCTAATTCTTTTAACATCCTCCTCTATCAGATGAGTTTCTTGTAAAAACACAATTCTTGAACCCATGTCCTTTATTTTATTCATAACTTGTTTAAGTTTTTTTAAATTTTGTAGACCTCTGCAATTCCATGAAGTTAAATTAAGATTAACACTTTGGTCCATGATCAATAGAGAGTTTGGGATTACCTTGCAGTGTAAACATGCTCATACAGAGAAGCAAAAACATGAGTGGTTGAACATTCATCCTACAAACTACACACAAACAAATTCCCCCTTCCCACACTTGTGGCAAACCCCCCAAAATCAAAAGAAAAATTCTGTCTCCCGATATAGCCATCGACTGTTCCACATCCACGGGGAACAGCCTAAGCCACTCCTTCTTCATCCTCCCAATCACCCTAACTCTACTGCTTTTAATGACGTAACATTAACTCTCCTCTGTAGTTTTCCAACTTAACTCCAAAATTTTTACCAACTTTGTACATCCTAGTTTTTTTTTTGTTTGTTTGTTTTGTTTTTGTTTTGTTTTTTTTTAATATATAATACAATCTATATTTTGTAAACTTACTATTTACTTCAAGTCAGTCAGATGCCTGTGCAAATGCTTAGTTATTCTACCTTATATTTTGTTCATGCTTAGCTCCCACCAGTCTCTTCTTCTTCTTTGATCTTCTTGATGAACTCCTGCGCCTCCTCTGGGGTCTTGAAGATGTGGGTTCTGCCCTCATACGTGGTCAGCAGTCTCGCAGGATAGATTACACCATGACGAATCCCAAGGTTGCGCAGCTCCTTACGTACGGGATCAAACTGCTTCCTCAATTGCTGGATTCCTGTGGCCAAATCTGGGTAGAACCGCACCTGCTGGTCCTGGTGTTTAATCTCTCCTTTAGCACGTGCAGCGTTGAAGATCTTCATCCTGTCTCTGTTGCTTAGAAACTTCATAATTAAGGTCCTCGGCGGTCCCTTATCTCTCCGTGCGCCAATACGATGTGCTTTTTCCAGAACCACTGCTGATTGCAACTCCTCGCTGCCCAGCACCTCCGGAATCCACTTTTCCAGAAAGGAATATATGTCCCGACCTTCTGATTCCTCTGGAAGACCCACCAGCCTCAAGTTATTCTGTCTCGACCGAGATTCCAAATCCAAAATATTATCTTCCAGAGATTTATTTTTTTTTTCCAAAGTGCGCACCTTTAATTGAAGACGGGTGACGTCATCTTCAGCACTAGCGAGACGGAGCTCCATCTGCGCCGTTCGTTCTACACAGTCACCCAATTCCTTTCTTATTCCTTCCAGCGCTGTCATAATCCCATCAAATCTAGAGGAAAAGTCCGCTCTCATTGAACTCATGGCAGCCATCAGCGCATCTGCGCCATTCCCCGCAGAAATCGCACCGCCGCCAGCTTCCTCCGCCATATATGGAGCCTTGTTTGCTGCGTCACAGACCTGAAAGTCCGTTAATTTGGACTGTTTCGGCGGCTCGCTTTTTCCTTTTCCTGGTTTTCCAGCCTTAGGCTTCGCCGACATATCCTCGCCCAAATGCTGGGATACGTTCTGTCCCAAATGAGAGAGTTATTTGCCGATTTTTTTTTTCCAGGAGCAGAGCAGAGCGAGACACGTCCGTCCTACGTGGCAGCCATAACCGGAAGTGATTTTATGAGTCATTTTAATTTTAATATGATAAACCACTTAGTAGTTTTTATTTTTATTTGCATTTTCAGTTTTAATTGTGAAAATTTTGACTTTGAAGAAAATAATAATACTACCACCAAAGTTGCCCATCCCTGCCCTGAGGCAGCAGTTCATACAGGTACATCTCAAAAAATTAGAATATCATGAAAAAGCTCAATATTTTTTGTCTGTGGTGACCCACCACAATCTGCAGAGACATTCATCCTCACACCCAGAAGGTCCGGAAGAAGCAGAGGACCATTCACATACGGACAGAGAGCCCCTGGGGGGGACAACCAGAACAATGGACTATTGTTTATACATCCCCGGATTAAGGAGAAAACGTCCGGGCGCCAGTTGGTCAGGCTAATCATATGTATTGACTGATATGTATATCAATATGCTAATGTGCCATGCATTGGCTGCTTCATCCATCCAGGTGGATGCCCTCAATTTCCCCTCTGGGGATCAATAAAGTATACAAAATCAAAACAATCAAAAAATTCTCTCTGTTTGTATAACACATAAAGGAGCAACATGACACAGCAAACACGACACACATAGCACAGCAGAACACAGCACAGTAGTGCACAGCGCTACAAGTGTGTCTCATTTTGATGGAGGAACTAAAACTCTGCAACCTTCCAGCTCGTCATATCTCGCCTGACTTTATTCCTCCATATGTCACTCATTTCAGAAAGTGAAACCCATATATTATATAGATTCATTACACAGACAGTGATATATTTCAAGTGTTTGTTTATTTTAATTTTGATGATTATGGCTTACAGCCCATGAAAACCCCAAATTCAGTTTCTCAAAAAAAAATTAGAATATTACATAAAATTAATTTTGAAAAATAGTTTTTTAATACAAATGTGGACCGACTGAAAAGTATATCCATGTACACACTCAATACTTGTTTAGGACTCCTTTTGCATTAATTACTGTATGTGATGTGGCGTGGCACGGAGGTGATAAGCCTGTGGCACTGCTGAGGTGTTATGAAGGTCCACGTTGCAGTGGACCAACAGCAGCAGATGACCTCTGTTCAGATAAAAGTAAATTTTGCGTTTCATTTGGAAATCAAAGTCCCAGAGTCTGCAGAAAGAGTGGAGAGGCACAGAATCTTAGTTGCTTGAGGTTTAGTGTGAAGTTTTCACAGTCAGTGATGATTTGAGGAACCATGTCATTTGCTGGTGTTGGTCCACTGCGTTTTATCAAGACCAAAGTCAGCGCAGTCGTCTACCAGAAAATTTTAGGTCACTTCATGCTTCCCTCTGCTGACAAGCTTTATGGAGAAGCTGATTTCATTTTCCAGCAGGACTTGGCACATCCCCCCCCCACACACACACGCACACACACACACTGCCAAAACTGTAAAAACGTGGTTTAATGACCATGGCGTCACTGTATTTGATTGGCCAGCAAACTCTCCTGACCTAAACCCCATAGAGAATCTATGGAGTATTGTCAAGAGGAAGATGAGAGACACCAGACCCAACAATGCAGACGAGCTGATGGTCACTATCAAAGCAACCTGGACCTTCATAACACCTCAGCAGTGCCACAGGCTGATCACCTCCATGCCACGCCACATTTTTTTTTTTTTTTGTACTTATTTTGTACCCGTAGGTAGATTTGTTTTGCAGTCTGGTGACAAGCCACCAGCTGCCGGTCGCTGCGTGCGCAAGCGCCCCTTAACTCCCTAACCTGCATGTTTTTAGCATGTGGGAGGAAACCGGAGAAATCCCGGAGTAAACCCACGCAAACACGGGGAGAACATGCAAACTCCACACAGATCACTGTTGGCCGGGGGCAGGGATCGAACCCATGATCTCATGATCCCCGCGATCCCCCGGCCGAGGGTAAAACTGTGCTGCCGCAGTGCTAACCACTGCGCCACCGTGCAGCCCACATTGATACAGTAATTAATCCAAAAGGAGCCCTGACCAAGTATTGAGTGTGTACATGGACACACTTTTCAGTCGGCCAACAGTTCTATTAAAAAAAACTATTTTTTAAATTAATTTTATGTAATATTCTAATTTTTTGAGAAACTGAATTTGGGGTTTTCATGGGCTGTAAGCCATAATCATCAAAATTAAAAAAAAATAAACACTTGAAGTATATCACTCTCTGTGTAATGAATCTATATAATATATGGGTTTCACTTTCTGAAATGAGTGACAAAAAATATTGAACTTTTTCATGATATTCTAATTTTTTGAGATGTACCTGTACAGTATAGTGGGATCAGGACCAATCAAAAAAGGTTAATTAGTGATTCAGACTGCAGGTCAGCTACTCCTGAAGAGGAGGCTGGAGTGGAGCTTTCTAATGCAGAGAGTGCATGAATGTCTTGTCAGGTCTTATACCCCCTTTACACAGGGATGGAGATGGCTAAGAGATCATTGAGTGATGAAAAAATGGCCAGCTCGCTCAGTGATCTCTCAATGATCTGTGATATCCACAGTCCTCAAACTTTTGACTCAGTCTAAAACAATCAGCGATCAACAAAGGGAAATGATCTCACATCGAAATCTCAATGAACTTTCAAGGATTACTCAAGGATCTCATCGATCTCCCAATGATCTTCTGATGATCTCCACAGTTGAAATTCATTGAGATATCGCTTTCCTTTGGTGATTGTTGAGAGATTATTTTGGACTGAATCAAAACTTCATACACTTCCAGATCACTGGAAGATCTTTGAGAGATCATTGACAGATTTTGGTGATCACTGAGAGATAATTGAAAGGTTGTTGGGAGATCTGGCCATTTTTTTTATTGCTTAACAATATCTCAATGAGCTCTGTCCCTGTGGAAAGGGGGAAGGGGTTCTTGCATTGAGCCATTCAACTTTAGTTTGTAGCTGTTTAGGGCGTTCCATCCTCCCCATTGTAGGCCTACACCTGATGGCAACATAGCGTTAGGAAAGGCTGTGAGCTAGATGGGTTGAGGAGTCTTTTGCCAGTCAGTTCTCCATCTCTCAATTAAACTGACGTTGGAGCCATGGAAGGTTACTGCATGGTGGGAGAAAGGGTGACGAGAAGACAGACACTGGTGAACAAGTTGTGAGTTCAGGACAAGGTGTGTAGTGGATGATTGGTGTCCAGTCCAGTTGGTTACCAGTCTATGAATGTGATGATCTCTGCAAAGGACTGCGAATGCAATGCCAGCTAGTACTGGCAGGAAGTCAGTTTGACTTTGTCTAAATTGTGATACCTTGCAAAATTAAATGTGTATATTGGCCTAAATAAGTAGTACATGAGTTTGTAACATAGAGTTGTTTATAGTTATGAAAGTGTCAAGTTAAAATAGAAATGGACTGCATCTTTTTTTAAAACCATGTGGATCTTTATATATTGGGTGAAAACACACATTATTCCTCCTCACCGTATATGTTAGAGACATTTAAAGTCACATACAGTAGATCCACAATTTATATTTGCCATTTGCCAGCACTGGCACTCAGAGCCCATCCTACTAATCACTATATTTTATGACGGCGCTCTCCCTTCCTTCATGTTCAGAGGTCTGACATGGCATTCACCATTCCACAGCTTTTATGCCACCATTGATTTCCAGTATCTTCTCAAAGTGAGCCTGAGGCTTTCTTACCCCCGGTGTCATACATCACACCGTATTAAGGTTTCACTTCTTATACAGCTCGTCTTATATCATGAGGTCCCTTACAGACACCTCTGCCTTTATGTCTCTCTTAGATCCTGTGATTTCAAACTGATGCCTCGGTGGATTGCCAATTATTTCCCCCTTGTGAAAAAGACAGTAGTATTTTCAAAAAATCTTCCACAGAGTGGGAGGTGGTTTTTAAAGGTTTATCAGCCTTTTTCAATCATTTCAGCATCCGCCCTTTTCCAGAATCCTCCTCTTTCAGCAGTATGGCCTCGGCTTAGATGCATGAATCAGTCAAGATGTCAGTTTGGTGCCTTGTAAATCGGGCTTCCTCTCTTTTGACTCTCCTTAGATGGAGGTGTGAGAATCCTGTAATATCTTTTGGAAATCTTACGCATTCACTGTTCTCTCCAGGCCTCTTTGAGACAGGAATAGACTGATGAAGTGTGTGACTGCCTCCACAGTAATTATGTGATGAATGCGTTCATTTTGTGTGTTGCCCCGGGCGGTGAATAGCTCAACTGATTATTGAGGGGTGTGCTCTCCCTCTTTCCAGCTTTCTCTCTCTCTCCATATGTGTGTGTAGGACGACATGAAAAAAATAGTCTAAAACAATGGAAAGAAGACAATGCGCTGTTACCAACTCTGCTCGCTTATACCAAGTGCTTAAAACTGGTGTCTAAATGTTTAATGGTGTTTCCACATTGTGATAAAAAAAACCAAATATATATAATATATATACATAAAACCTCAATTCCTCTTGGAAATTTTGACACCCAAAAGGTGATCCAATAGTGCCACGCCCCTCCTGCTATGTCATTTTCCACCACATATTCAGATATACTGAACCAGCTGCCACTTTGCTGTCCACGACAACACCTTTTCCCTCTGCTCGGGTGAAACATTAAGGCTAACATATCAGGCCTTTAACATTTTAAAGCCTCTTAGATGGAAGTTAAGCTCCATTAACAACAGCACAGTTTTGCTGTCCAGCGCATATGGATTTTCCTTCACAGGCAGGATGGAGTGTGCAAAAGTGCTGGAGAAACAGAGCTGAAGAAAAGCATCACCGAAGCATCAGAACTTCCATATCTACCCCACGATAACATCTACACCATATGAACACAAAAATATTGGAATGGGATGCTTTATAGCATAAGTGTGAATTGGTCCCCTCCTGCACAGCTATAGCAGCTTCCACTCTTCTGGGAAGGCTTTGTACAGGATTTTGTAATGCGTCAGGAGGAAATTTTGCCTGTTCATCCAAAAGAGCGTTTGTGAGATGATAAGCTGAAGCATTAAGATTTCCTTGGAATGAAACATGTGAATTCAGTGATTAAGAGGTGTGGCCCAATACTTTTGTCCATAAGTGATATTACCATAGCTCATGACCCATTTCTTCTCTTTCCTTTTAATTTGGTTTGGTTGGGATCAGAGGGTGCACTGGGCTTTTTTTTTGTTATCTACCATTTGACAGACAGGCTTGTAAAAATTCTGTCATAATCCATTATTATCTGTCATTTTAATGGACTTTAATTAGATCACCCTCAGTGTAATCTGTGAAATGACAGACAGCTTTCAGAATTTTCAGGCATTGCTGAAAAAAATCTGTCAATGAAGGACAATTTTCAGTTAACGCAACCTCTGGTTGGGATGTAGTTGCATGTTTCTTTCACTTAAATTGGTAGTGTGCTTCAGGCATTAAAAAAACATCTTAAAGTTTAAGAAAACCTAACCTTGCACATTGAAAAATGACAAGTTGAGAATGTCAGACCCAAGTTACAATGATGGTACACTAACATGACAGCTTGACACCATGGAAATGGGAATATTTAGATTTTGCATATTTTGAAATGTATTTAATGCAAAAACATTCATTTTATATCATTCATGTCATTCAATTCAATTCAACTTTATTTATATAGTGCCATTTCACAGCAACACTCATCTCATAGTACTTTCAACTGTAGGGGAAACCCCCACAATTGCAGAAAGACCCCAGCAATCAGGTGATCCCCTGTGAGCAAGCACTTGGCAATGGTGGAGAGAGAAAAAAAACCTCCCTTTTAGCAAGAAGAAACCTCCAGCAGAACCAAGCTGAGGGAGGGGCAGTCATCTGCTGCAACTGGCTGGGGGAGTGAGGGGATAGAGAAGAAGAAAAGAACAGACATGTAGAGAGCAAACAGCACAATAGGGACTCGATCTATGGGAGAGAACAAACAGATGTTAATGACCAGCAAAAATATTTCATTGAGAGTGAAGAAAGGAGTGAAGCGTAGTGCATTGTTGGAGGTCCCCCGGCTGTCTAGACCTATTAGCAGCATAACTAAGGGAGGGTTCAGGAGCACCGATCCCACCCTAACTATAGGCTATGTCAAAAAGGAAGGTTTTAACCCTATTCTTAAAAACAGAGATTGAGTCTGACTCCCGAATCCAGATTGGCAACTGGTTCCAAAGGAGAGGAGCTTGATAACTGATGGCTCTGCCTCCCATTGTACTTTTGGAGATTCTAGGAATTACAAGTAATCCTGCATTTTGGGAGCTTAGTGCTCTGTTAGGATGATAAAGTACTATCAGATCTTTTAAATAAAAAGGGGCCTGTTTATTTAGAGCTTTGTAAGTGAGAAGGATTTTAAAGGAAGAAGAAAAAGAAGAAGGATTCTAAATTCTATGGGAAGCCAATGAAGGGAGACCAGAACCAGAGAGATGTAATCTCTCTTTTTAGTACCTGTTAAAACTATTGCCGCAGCATTTTGGATCAGCTGAAGATTTTTTAAAGATGTTTTAGGGCAACCTGATAATAAAGAGTTGCAATAGTCTAATCTAGAGCTAACAAAAGCGTGGATTAGTTTCTCAGCATTACTCTGAGACAAGATGCTCCTAATCTTGGTAATATTACGCAAATAATAGAAGGACAAGTACAGAAACAAGTCCATTATCAGATGCAATAAGGAGGTCATTAGTGACCTTCACTAAAGCTGTTTCAGTACTATGATGGATTGTAAACCCAGATTGAAACTCCTCAAATAAACCATTTCCCTGCACATGATCAAATAATTGTGTCGCGAGAACTCTTAAGATTTTTGATATGAAAGTCAGATTAGAGACTTTTTAAGTAAGGGTTTAATTACAGCAGTTTTAACCCCTTGCACTCTGGTCAATTTCCCTAAAAATGCCAAAAAATAATGTACCCAAAGTAAATCAAAAGCTGTTCTTCAACCCTTTGCAGCATCTTCATGGGGTTGGTCTCATTTAAAAGAAAACACTTCGAATTTTTTGGCAAAACAGTCATAATCTCTCTAAGTGCTCCGGCCACTGAGTAACAGTCATCTAAACATACTGAACTTGAAGAAAATAAATTTCGCCTGGGTGTTTTTTTGGATACAAATGCTTGCAAATAACACACAGCTGTCAGATCCGGGCTGGAAAATGCAACAGAAATGTAGAACCAAGTGTTATCCAGCTGAGGTCAAAATTTTGTAACAATACCTCAAAAAATGAATATATTACGCAGCTTTTTTCTTAGGTTGTTCCCAGGCGTTTTTGAACTGTGCCAAATTGTGCCAAATGGCACAGTTTGGAAAAACATCTGTAACTTTTGAATGATTCAATATAGAAGCTTCATCTTGGGCTCTAAAGAAAGGTGACACTCAGGGCTGTGTGTGTGTGTGTGGGGGGGGGTTGTTTATTCATTCATTCATGAATGAATGAACAAACAAGCCCCCACACACAAAGAAGCATGCCACGTAAAAAATGTGTGGCTTTTTTTTTTACAAGAAAAAATAACCTACAGTACACTAAAAATTATTCTAAAATATCTGTAATGTAGAAGATAACAACTCCCACCCCCCTCCCCACTACAGAGGACGGACATCGCCCATCGCCACATGACGGAACAGTCATGTGGCGATGTGGCAACCACGGCGCACAGTCCCCGCGGTCCACTACGCACAGTTGTACTGAAATATCTGCAATCCGCTACAGAAGAGTAGCGGGGGGGGGGGGCGTTCACGGTCCGGACGCGGCGCACGAACCGTGTACCGCGGCGCACAGACTTCAGACTTCGTGCGCCACGGTCTACTACGCACAGTTGTAATTTACTGATCGGTCAAAAGTCATTTTTGATTACAATTTTCAGGGATAAAGAATAATTTAGCATATAGCACTTACCTGTCCGCAACAGCAGTGTCGCTGGCGAGCTTGTCTTCTTCATTGTCAGACGAACATGACGCTGGTCCGCTTGTTACAGACTCGTGGTTCTGGTCACGCGACCCGGTCAAACCATAATTCCATTATTACGGTTTTGCTCTTCCGTGATTGCGGTTTTGGCGAACGATTTTTCAAAACAAATAAGAACAGTAGTAAGAAAAAAAGACTGGCGAACGCGTGTGTGTCACCCAGCCTTCGTCGTCGGCCTCTGTCGCTCTAAGATGACCATGGTAGAGAATCCTAAACGTCTACTCTGCTGGGACAGCACCGCCTGTGGCTGAACAGGCCGATGCGCGAATGGCAGTCCCTGTCACACAGGTCGCACTTGTGGGTGGTCTCCATGCTGCTGGGTCTGTGGCGGTTCTTCCTGCGGGTCCTTTTTTCATCTGCTGCAGCAGTCAGTCTCTCTTCACCCAGCCTTACACAAAACAGATTTTGCAAGGGACGCACGCTTTCGAACTTCTGTGCTTCAATTGGCTCACTGCATTCGCAGCCGTTGGTAGGCGGGTCCTTCTTGCTAGGTTTTCAGTCATTGGTTCTTCAAGGTTTCAGAAACCCAATTGAATGAATGAATGAATGAATTTTTTTCGGATAATACAGTACAGGTTAAAAGAAACTGTATAATATAACAACAAGGTCAAATTAGACAAAGACTCCTTCTACTAAACAATTCCACGTGAGTTATCCGAAATGGGTGATGGCTGAAGGCGCAGCTTATATTGCCCACCCATATTCCATCCAAGAATTCAAAAGAGAAAAAAGAGTAAACAAGACAAGAGTGATTACAATTTAAAACAAAGCTAAGACAAAGTGTGACTGAGAGAAAAAAAAGAAAACTAAGCTAAACTAAGTTAAGCGGTTACTATTCAAAACAAATCTAAGACAGAATGTCACAGAGAGAAAAAAAAAAAAAAAAAAAAAAAAACTAAGCTACAACACAAAACAGGCTGGATATGTCAATCCTCATGTGAGTTTACATGTCGTCTTGTAAATATGTTTGGAGTATTTCTTCCTTTAGTTTTTGTTTAAATTGTCCAAGCGTTATACATGATTTTAATTCAGGTCCATAATCGTTCCATAATCTGACTCCTTGCACTGAAATACAGTGTTGCTTGGTGGTTGTTCTCACTGTAGGCTTTTGAAATATACATGTTCCTCTGAAGTGATATCGTTTCTCCCTTGTTTGGAACAACTTTTGGATATTTGCGGGCAGTGATAAATTCTTCACTTTGAACATTATTATTGCGGTTTTAAAGTCAACCAGATCTTTCAACTTGAGAGTTTTTTGTTTAAGAAAAAGTGGGTTTGTTGGTTCCCTGTAAGCTGCTTTGTTTATTATTCTAATAGCTCTCTTTTGAAGCATAAAGAGTGGATATATGTTTGTTTTGTATGTATTTCCCCATACTTCATTACAATATGTCATGTATGGGAGTATTCATGAATGATACAAGGTGTATAGTGTGGGTTGATTCAGCAAATATTTCACTCTGTGTAATATTGCAATTGATTTGGAAACTTTACCTTTAATATAATTAATATGTGACTTCCAACACAGTTTGTTATCAATTATTACTCCAAGGAATTTAGTTTCAGATACCCTTTCAATCTCTACACCATTTACACTGAGTTTGGGTACTGGATTGTTGTGGTGGTTGTTAAAGACTATAAATTTTGTCTTACTTAAATTGAGCGTTAATTTGTTTGAATCAAACCACAGTTTAAGCTTTCCTAATTCCTTCCCGAGTGTATCCAGAAGTTGTTCCAAATTGTTTCCACTGCATAGCAGATTAGTGTCATCGGCAAACAATATTAAGTCCATTTTTTCTGAAACTTTACATATATCGTTGATATACATATTGAATAATAATGGTCCCAAAACTGAACCCTGTGGGACTCCACAGGTGACCTTCAGCAACTCTGAGTTTTTGTTGCTAATACATACATACTGATATCTATTCTTTAAGTAACTACTTAACCAGGACAGTGCTACCCCTCTAATACCAGAATTTTGTAGTTTCTTTAATAATAAATTATGATCTACTGTATCAAATGCTTTTTTAAGATCTAGGAATACTCCAACTGAATACTCTTTATTTTCAATGGCTGTTGATATTTTTTCTGTAAATTCCATTAGGGCATATGCAGTTGTCCTCTTGTGTCTGAACCCATATTGCTGCTCACATAATAAATCATTCTTCAGTATGAAGTTGTCAATTCTCTCATAGAATATTTTTTCAAGTATCTTGGAAAATTGCGGTAATAGTGAAATTGGTCTATAGTTTGAGAATTCCCCTCTGTCGCCCGTCTTGTATATCGGAATTACTTTAGCTATTTTCATTGCATTGGGAAATATACCTGATTGGAGAGACAGGTTGCAGATATACGTCAGTGGTTTTACTATGCATTCGATAACAGTTTTGACTAGTAGCATGTCAATACCATCACAGTCAGTAGATGTTTTACTTTTGAACGATTTAACAATTTCAATGACCTCTCTTTCGTCTGTGTTCTTTATGAAGATGGAGTCTTTTACAGCAGTGTTATTGCATATTGTATCACCTGTAGGCACCGTAGTGGGTATTTCTCGGGCCAGTTTAGGTCCAATGTTAACAAAAAAATTATTAAATTCATCTGCAGGTGAAGCAATATTCACACTCTGAGTCGTTTTATTATTTTTTGGAATATTAGTTGGGTAGCTTGTATTTCTGCTTTTATTTCCAAGGATACTGTTGAGTATTGTCCATGTATTTTTAATATTGTCTCTGTTTTTCTCCAGTTCTTTACTGTAATAGTCTCTTTTACTACATCTTATTATATATGTTAACTTATTTTTGTATGTTTTATACCGCTGCTCTGCTTCTTTTGTTCTTTTCTTTAGGAAAGCTTTATATAATAAATTTTTCTTTTTACATGCCTTTTGTAGTCCTTTGGTTAACCGTGGCTTATTAGCAAATTTGTGTTTAAGCTTTTTTATTACTAATGGGCAGTTTTTTTCATAAAGAGTGGTTACAATGTTTATAAATGTGTCATAGGCTTCATTTACATCTGATACATAGACTTCTGTCCAGTCTTGCTTCAGCAAGTCCTCTTTAAGAGAACTGATTGCATTTGGTGATTTGTGTCTGAACGATTTTGAAGTTTTTTCTGCGTTGGGCCCCGTGTGGCCATGGATAAGTGCAAAGGTTGGCAAGTGGTCACTTCTATCATTTATCAATAATCCACTTTCTATTTTCTTATCGAAAACATTGACAAACAGGTTGTCAATAAGTGTAGCAGAGTGAACTGTGATTCTACTGGGATGTGTTATTGTGGGATATAGACTCATGCTGTACATAGAGTTCATGAACTCTGTAACTACATTTTGTTGATGAGGATTCAGTAAGTCAATATTGAAATCTCCACAAACTGCTACCATTTTCTTACTAGTAATATTATTGTACAGCTCGACTAATTTATCTCTGAATGTCTCAATGCAAGTTCCCGGCGTTCTATATATGCAGCTTATGATTAGATTTTTTGTTTTGTCTAGGTCAATCTCAACAGTAACACATTCCAAAATCCCTGGTAGTGCTGAGGACATTTCATTTACAAGCTTACACCTGTACAGGTCATCAATATATAGTGCAACACCGCCACCCTTCTTTTGAGTTCTGTTAATATAAAACATCTGATATCCCTCTATTGCCATCAGGGGAGCCTGCTCTTCGTTAAGCCAAGTTTCAGAGACTGCAATAGCTGTGAATTTTCTGTCTAGCTGTTTTAAATAGTCCTGAATCTGTGGAAAGTTTTTGTTAAGACTTCTGCTATTGAAGTGTATTATTGACAGTTTACCATCTAATTGCATTTGACTTTTGAATTGTTTTTCAGTGTAATATTCACAGTGGTTATGAATATTATTGAAAAAGTGGTTATCAGGATCAATATCATTCTCCATCTCTTGTGGTTTATGTTCAGCATAATGGTATGTTTTCAGAGTTTGAGTTTCCTCATTCTGTGTCAAATGACTTCCTCCAACTGGGGATAATTGATGTCTACTTGAGTCGGTCATAAGTTTTTGTTTATTTTGGTTATTTTTATTAAAGTACTTTGGCATGGTGTATCAAAAGAACTATTCTTATCGTGTGTATGAATATGGATTATCATTGACTCATAATTTTCTAATCAGTGTTCATCTGTATTTATCTAAGTCAGTAGCATCTCTGATCATTATACTCTTTGCTTGCTCAGGTGATCCATTTAGTTTAATCCAAATTCTACAATTTCTTGTCCAGGTTGCTTGTATCTTATTTTGTTTTTTTAGCATCCGTGCCTGTCGTGCTAATTCAGCGTTTTTTTTTGTCAGGTGTTCATTTATGTAAACTTGAGTTTCCTTTAGCTTTTTGGCCTGCCTCAGTATGTTATTCTTTACCCTTCTGTTCACAAAGCGCATCACAATTGATTTCTTTGTTTTGTTATCTTTCTTCGGTAGAGCATAGCAGGCTGAGATTGCATTGGCTTCTACCTTAATGTCTTTATTATTAAGGAACTGAAGCACTTGACTTTCTAAGGACAATGATTCCCTCATGGGTGCATTTTCACCACTCAGTCCTACTGTGGCATGGGCGTATGACTGATATCTGATGTCTAGTCCACTTATAACTAGGTCATCAATACGAGAACCTTGTTCAAGATCCTCGACGCGTTGCTCCAAAAGACTCAAGGCTCTTATTAGTCGAATGAGAGGTCAATCACATCTAAACCAATCAAAGCACTCCTTTGGCTTTCTGTTCGCGGCTGTGTCTGTAGTGGAAGAACGGAAATGCAGCTTTTTTTTCCAGTGCACACTAGGACGCACAGTGAGGGCGCCCTCGTGCGCTCTAGGATGCAGAGATGTGTCCGCCCGCGGTACACCGGAGTGCAAGAGGTTAAAAGCCAGCGGTACATGGCCTAATGTTAATGAAGAATTGATTATTTGATGAATAGAGCTACCAATAAATGAGAAGACTTCTTTAAATAACCTGGTAGGAATAGGGTCTTATAGACAAGTTGAAGGCTTGGATGAGGAAATTATTTTATCTAACTCCAAAAGGTCAGTTGGAGTAAACTCATCCGAACAGATATCAATTGAAGGAATTGTCGTAGTTACTGTATTTAAGTTAACGGTGGGAAGAATCTGACTGATTTTATCTCTGATAGATGAAATTTTATTATTGAAGAAATTCATAAAGTCCTGACTAGTAAGCTCTGAGGAAATGCTAGATTTGACAGAGTCCTGACTCTTTGTCAGCCTGGCTACAGTGCTGAAAAGAAGCCTGGCATTATCCTTGTTCTCTTCTGTTAATGCAGAATAATAACTTGTTCTAGCTTTCCTAAGAGATTTTTTATAAATTAGAAGTTGATTTCTCTAAGCTAAATAGATTTCATCAAATTTAGTGGAGCTCCATTTTCTTTCTAATTGACGAGCCTTCTATTTTAAGCTACGAGTTTCTGTGTTGAACCAAGGGGTTAGAAATCTGTGGTTAGACTTTTTCTTTTTTAAAGGGGCCACCATGTCTAGACTCTGATGCAGAGAAGGTGTAACACTATCTACCATGCTATCAATTACAGAAGGAGCAAGCTCTCCATAGCTTATCTCCGTTGTGTTGACACATTGAGTAAACAATCTGCTTAAATTTGCTAACAGCATCATCTGAGAGACATTTACTGTGATAATATTTTTCTTTAGGAGCCAAATAGTCAGAAATAGTAAAATCAAAAGTTAACAGATAATGGTCCGACAGTACAGGGTTATGAGGAGACACTACCAGATTTTCTGTTTCTATGCCATATGTCAACACAAGGTCCAACACGTGGTGGAGATAATGGGTAGAATTTTCTGCTTGCTGAGAAGACCCCATTGAGTCTAATATTGAATTAAATGCCGTATTAAGGCAATTACTATCTACATCTACAGTGGATGCTATGAGATGACTGTTGTTGTGAAATGGCGCTATATAAATAAAGTTGAATTGATGCTGGGATAGGCTTCAGCTCCCCCGCGACCCGAAAAGGATTAAGTGGAAGAAGATGGATGGATGGATAGATGATTTAAATTGAATTGTGTGAAAAAGTGTTTGCCCCTTCCTGATTTCTCATTATTTTGTATGCTTGTCACACTTAAATGTTTCAGATCATGAAACAAATTTAAATATGAGAGAAAGACAACAAGTAAACACAAAATACACTTTTTAAAAGAAGATGTTTATTATTAAGGGAAAAAAATCCAAACCTACATGGCCCTGTGTGAAAAAGTGATTGCCCCCTAAACCTAATAACTGGTTGGGCCACCCTTAGCAGCGACAACTGCAATCAAACGTTTGTGATAACTGGCAATGAGTCTTTTACAGTACTGTGGAGGAATTTTGGCCCACTCATCTTTGCAGAATTGTTGTAATTCAGCCACATTGGAGGGTTTTCAAGCATAAACCACCTTTTTAAGGTCATGCCACAGCATCTCAATCGGATTGAGGTCAGGACTTTGACTTGGCCACTCCAAAATCTTCATTTTGTTTTTCTTAAGCTATTCAGAGGTGGACTTGCTAGTGTGTTTTGGATCATTGTCCTGCTGCAAAACCCAAGTGCGCTTCAGCTTGAGGTCACGAACAGATGGCCGGACATTCTCCTTCAGGATTTTTTGGTAGACAACAGAATTCATGGTTCCATTTACTACAGCAAGTCTTCCAGGTCCTGAAGCAGCAAAACAGCCCCAGACCATCACACTACCACCACCATATATTACTGTTGATATGTTTCTTTTCTGAAATGCTGTGTTACTTTTACGACGGATGTAATGGGACACACACCTTCCAAAAAAGTTCAGCTTTTATCTCGTCAGTCCACAGAATATTTTCCCAAAACTCTTGGGGATCATCAAGTTGTTTTCTGGCAAAACTGAGATGAGCCTTTATGTTCTTTTTGCTCAGCAGTGGTTTTTGTCTTGGAACTCTGCCATGCAGAAATTTTTTCCGAGTCTCTTTCTTATTGTGGAGTCATGAACATGGACCTCAACTGAGGCAAGTGAGGCCTGCAGTTCTTTGGATGTTGTTGTGGGGTCTTTTGTGACCTCTTGGATGAGTCATCGTTGCGTTCTTGGGGTAATTTTGTTCGGTTAGCCACTACTGGGAAGGTTCACCACTGTTCCATGTTTTCACCATTTGTGGATAATGGCTCTCACTGTGGTTTGCTGGAATCCCAAAGCTTTAGAAATGGCTTTATAACTTTTTCCAAACTGATAGATCTCAATTACTTTGTTTCTCATTTGTTCCTGAATTTCTTTGGATCGCAGCATGATGTCTAGCTTTTGAGGATCTTTTGGTCTACTTCACTTTGTCAGGCAGGTCCTATTTAAGTGATTTCTTGATTGAGAACAGGCATGTTGCAGTAATCAGGCCCGGGGTGGCTAGAGAAATTGAACTCAGCTTTCCAAAGATGTGATGAACCACAGTTAATTTATGTTTTAACGGGGTGGGGGGGGGGTGTCACTTTTTCACACAGGGCCATGTAGGTTTGGATTTTTTTTTTTTTACACTTAATAATAAACACCTTCATTTAAAAAATGCATTTTGGGTTTACTTGTGTTATCTTTGTCTGATATTTAAATTTGTTTGAGGATCTGAAACATTTAAGTCTGACAAACATACAAAAAAATGAGAAATCAGGTAGGGGCAAACACTTTTTTTTTCATTCATTCATTTTATTATTTATTTGAACATCAAGACAAAAAATTTAAATACAAGGAATCAAAACCATGAAAAAAAATATAAACATAACAGAAAAAAAGCCTTGTTCAAAAGGAGTGGGAAGAAGCCGACGCTTATATAGTCCCACTCCTTCTCCATAACCAATAACTTATATCATTCTAGTCATTATCCATACTATAATTACATTCATTATACAATACCATAATATATAATACATCTTATAATTAAATTATGCAATAGAAATAATACAACAATGATAGTTTGTAGCGACAATAATGCCAACATCTAATAATAATTGTAATAGTAATAAGTAAATACTTGTGGTATGTTAATATAATTATAGACAATATTACCATCATCATAATCACCATATATACCACCATATACCCCCACAGGGTAGGCTTACAATGCCTAGGCGCAATAAATAACCATATAATAATACCAATAATAATAGGTAGCCATATATTAATTACAATACCAACAATAATAAATCCACCTGGCCTATATAATACTTTAAATAATTCCATCCTAAATAACAATCATAATACTATAATACCGTTGTAATATTCTAGTAATAGTGATATTGTAGAGGGTAAAAGGGAAGGATGTGGAGGCGAGGCACGAACGTAGGCCGACATAGAATGTTTATTCACCCTCTAACATAAATGTACAGCCTGTGGCGCCCAGCGTGGCCGCTGGGGCCGTGTCTCTGTAGAAGAGCCTGTAGAAAAGCTTCCCCAGTCTCTCTGCATTCTCTTTATATAGCTTTATTCCTTCACATGGAGACTGGGGCTGGCGCATTATGCATGGGTATGAACAAAGGCAATGTGTGGGGCGATTATCATAACACGTTACATACAAAGGCAATGTGTGGCACGATTATCATAACACATTACCTTCATCACATACATTCGCCTCCCTGCACTACATGTTACAGCATGGAGCAGCAGGGGGCGAAGGCGCCTCACAGTCTGGTATAATTACCCCGCTGGGGCGCTACCCCCTTCAGTCCATTGTTCAGCCCCTCTTCCTGGTTCTTGGTGTGAGAGATTGTCCACCCACAGTGTCTAGTGTCACTACACAGCCACCCCCCCAACACCCAGAAGGGGCTGTAATCCCCCGGTCGTTTGGGCACAAGTTGCCGCACCGGTCGAACTGTCCTATTGGTGAAGTGTGTCGGAGGGCATGTCAGTCCCTGGGGGGGAAGGGGGAGGGGTGAAAAGCACTTTATGCTCCACTCCAAGTTCTAACACATGACGGCTGTGGTTCATGGACACACGGGGGACGGTGTGCGTCATGCTGATGGAACAAAGCTGGCGATCGGCAGGTCTTTGGGACAGAGGTGTGGGCAGAACGATGTGGAGGATGAGGGGGAGGTGGGTGGAAACAATGGAGTGCTGGCCCGGGACGTTAAAAGCATCTGGGCCACGCAAAAATTGCGTGCAGATCAGTCTCGGGTAAGGGACTTTTCCGGTAAACCCTCCGGTGATCCGTAACGGCTGTGAAAAAAATTAAGTCTCTGATGACTCCTCGTGCGGGCCCAGTCCTGCCAGGATCTGGGGAAGGCGATTGGCCCAATTCCCCGAGGATGCGTAGCGGCTGTGAAAAAACTCAAGCTGTGTCAGGGAACTTGGCAATCTTGCTTAAGGTGCGGGGGCAGTCCTAAAGTTTCTGGGGAAAGCAGTTGGCTTATTTCCCCGTTGATGCGCAGCGGCTGAGAAACAAATACATGTCCTGTAGGCGAGGCTGCCCAGCTGCTTTAGGTGTGATGCACAAAGCCTAAAGTATCCGGGGATGGCGATCGGCCATGTTCCCTGGGAATGTGCAGTGGCTGAGGACGATGTATAAGTCTTTGGAGCCGGTTTGTCCCTGGTGCGTGGCGCGTGCTGTGGCCACGTAGCTTAAAGTTGCGCTGTCCTCGTAGTCCTGCGGTATGTGCATGGGACTTCTGTGCGCTGGAACTCCGCTGTCGGGAGGAGAAGCCAGGGTCGGGGAGCTTGATTCAAACACACAGATGGCGTGGATCTTCCCCTTTCAGGTTATTTCTGTGTGGTGCTCGTCTTGCTGATCCTGGTGCGTGTCGGTCCCCGGGCCACACTCTGTCTCCGGCCTTTGAGGTCGCCATCGTGGAGAAAGGAAAAGGTGCACGCGCTCCAGTGTGGATGAGAAGAACGCAGGCGATCCCTGGTACTCCAGAGTCCACAGCGCAGTGAAAGGGAGTAGACTGTCCATCTCACTTCGGGTCACCAATGTAGAGGGTAAAAGGGAAGGATGTGGAGGCTCTTCTACAGAGCCTGTAGAAGAGCTCCCCCAGTCTCTCTGCATTCTCGTTATATAGCTTTATTCCTTCACATAGAGACTGGGGCTGGCGCATTATGCATGGGTATGAACAAAGGTAATGTGTGGGGCAATTATCATAACACATGTTACATACAAAAGCAATGTGTGGCACGATTATCATAACACGTTACCTTCATCACATACATTCGCCTCCCTGCCCTACATGCTACAGCATGGAGCAGCAGGGGGTGAAGGCGCCTCATAGTCTGGTCTAATTACCCTGCTGGGGGGCTACCCCCTTCAGCCCATTGTTCAGCCCCTCTTCCTGGTTCTTGGTGTGAGAAAATGTCCACCCGCAGTTAGGGATGTAACGATATCAAAATCTCATGGTACGATACGATTTCGATATTGATCTCACGATATGATATTTGTTGCAATATTGTGGAGAGGCTCACGGTATTGTAAAATAGCTCATAATATTGTGTTTGTGATGATAATAACCAAAAACTGCCATTAAATCTGTTTTTGCCAGTCACCAGGCCATTTATTTTTATATTTATGGATCATGACAACATAAAATGCTGATCACTTAGTGCTTTTAAAGTGCAAGTTCAAGTCAGGAACATCAGTATACCATTTGGTAATATTTGGTCACATAACTGATTCTTCTTATGTGCAAGGATCATACTAAGCAGCAACTAGAACAACTGTAAACAACAATAGGGAATTCCCTTTAAGAGCAAACGAAGATCAAGTTAAGCCAGGTTCAATGTGTAAAGTAAAATTAATCATAAATGTGCTAGGCAAATAAAAACAGCCTGTTGAAACAATTAAGTCAGGCAAAAAGCCTACTGGAAAACACTGACCTATCCTTTAGCTTATGTTCAAGTTTTTCTTCAGAAAGATCAAAAGATCTACATTGCAAGGGAGAAGAAGAGACCTCTGGGCACTTACAATTTCCCCTGTTGAAGAAAATACTCTCTCACTGGGCACTGAGGTAGCGGGTACACATAGGTAGGTCTTTGCCATTTTTAGACACGGAAAAACCAAAATGCCTCCACACATCTGATTTAAAAGTTGCTGGGGCTTGCACAATCTCAATTTCGGGGGTGTTTTCTTCAGTATTTACGTGAGCCGAACTTTGTCCGCCGCTGTCCGCTGCCATGTTTGTTGTGTGGACAGCGTGCAGCATGCACTCCTATTGGCTCAACAACAGTTCTTGTGACGACGCAGCGCAAAGGATCATGGTCTGTGTAGTTTACAATGCTCTGTTGCGCGGGAGCCTGCTTATTTCTTGTTGTTTTTTGACAGATACCCGCCCGCTTAATATCGTAACACGACCACGACGGTACTGAGACACTTTTACTACTGCGATATCGCGATAACGTCAATATCGTTACATCCCTACCCGCAGTGTCTAGTGTCACCACAATATCAATAATAATAGTACTCGGCATATATATTCAACAATAACTCATCACACACACACACATATATATATATATTATATATATATATAATATATTATATATTATATATATTATAATAATTAATTATATAATTATATAATTAATTATTATAATTATATTATATATATATATTATACTGTATATATATATATATATATATATATATATATATATATATATATATATATATATATATATATGTATATACTATATATGTATATATATACTGTATATGTATGTATATGTATATAACAACCATTCTTCACTGACGACACATTATAATATTTCTTTATATGTTGATTTGACTATATGGATGTTTGAACATTTTTCACACCACTGTTCATGTATATTAAAGTCTCCTACTATAATTATTCTATCCAATTTCAGCACTAAATCCACTAAGAATTCAGCAAATTCAGATAAAAACTGTGAGTAGGCTGAGGTAGGATGATAAACTATGGCAAATAAAATTGGGTTTAACCTAAAATTGCTAACATGCCCAATACTGAGGACCAGGCCCTCAAAGGAATTATGTTTTTTTGCTTTACATTAACTAGTAATTTGGAATGGTAAATTGTTGCCACTCCTCATCCACGACCAGGACTTCTGGGATTTTGACAGTTTAACTAACCAGAGGGAGTTGATTCATTTAAACCAACGTAATCCTCTTGCCCTCACCAAGTCTCTGTAAGGGAGAGTAAATCAGTCTGATGATCAATTAACAGATCATGGACTAGCAGAGACTTGGGAGTTAGAGACCTAATATTTAACAAACCAGTCTGTCATGTATTTCTTCTCTGGGGCGAGCAGAGTTTTATCATTATGATCATATAATCGCTGCAGTTAAAACGTGTGACATGTTAACTGTACTATGACTTAGACATAAGGTCATTCTATGTCTAAGTAAACGTTTCCTTTTTGATTTTTGATTTGCTTAAAAAACTGCATGGTACATACATATATATATATATATATATATACTGTATATATATATATATATATATATATGTGTGTGTGTGTGTGTGTGTGTGTGTGTGTGTGTGTGTGTGTATATATATATAAATGAGGAAAGTGCCATATTATAGGTTTTACTGTTATTAGCGTTCTCATTACCCACACCGATGTGAGTCGCATGGTTGGTGCAGTGGATGTCTGTGTTCTAACTCTACAGGGAATGAGGCTACAGACACCAGACTTGATACATAGGTTGACCTTGGCACAAGCACTGTTGGCTATGCTTTTGGTATCAAAAGGTCAAACATCAAGGCCACAGGGTCATCCTATATACCAATACATGCGGTGAGGAACTACTGCCAAAAAAGGCATGGATCTGCATCTCAGTTTAGTGCATTCTAGTTTAAAAATGTTTTCATATTTTGAATTAAAAATGTCACTTTTTGAGCACCAGTATTTCTGAAATTATGAGATATTTGCCCTGAACAGCTGAAGATTGAAACTTATGTCTTTTCATAGATAAAGTTGTTTTCAAAATGGCTACACAGAAAGCATGGCTGAAAGCGGGTTTGAAAACACCCCTAACTCATCATGAAAATATCTTCTTGGAGACAAATGACAGTGGAGAGGTAAAATTCAGCACTTTTGCCATTAAGAAGCGGCTGTACCACATTGAAGTTTTTAGGCAAATTTGGGCATGTCACATGGGGTATGGGACCAGTTGACATGGAATGATGCTAGGTGCTCTTTGGCTGTTATGACATGTGTGAAGGTAAAAGAGCAATGAGAGGCGTGGACTGTGGTACTGATCATGTTGTGCTGAGATCTAGATGAAGGATTTGCAGATGAAAACAGCACTGCAGGACGGGTGCAAAGCCACCATGGAAGCTAAGCACTAGTGCACTGAAAGGCCAACAGAAGCAGGAAGAACTTACACAGGAAATGGATGAAAACTTGAAAGACTGGGACAGCAACAACTCAGAGAATGACAGAAGAGAAATGGGCAACACTGAAGGATATGGTGTATCAGACTGCGAATGATGTATTAGGCCACCCTGAGAGGAAACATCAAGATTGGTTTGATGAGCATGATGAACACCTGAAGAAACTACTAGAAGCGAAGAATACAGCTAGGCAGGAAAACCTACAGTGTAACACAAGGTCGAAGAAGAAGAAATACTCAAAGGCTCAGGGTGAGCTACAGAAGTACACTAGAGAGATGGAGTCCAACTGGTGGGATGAAAAAGCGGAGGAACTTCAAACTGCAGCAGACAGAAAGGACATGAAAACATTCTTCACAGGTTTGAGAGAAATCTACGTCCTTAAACCAAGAGGATTGATCCAACTAAAGGCTATGGATGGTGAAACGGTTTTGCAGAAGACAAGATCCTGGACAGATTTGCAGACCACTTTGACCAACTATTAAACAACCCTGGAGATCTCACTGAAGAGGCTAAAGAAGCTCTAGGGCAGCGACCAGCTGTATCAAGTCTGGATGAACCACCAAATTTTGATGAACTAATGGCAGCTATCAGGACAACACAGGATGGTAAAGCTCCAGGAAGGGATGGAATTCCAACAGAAGTGTGGAAATTTGGTGGTGTTCAGCTGACCAACTGCCTGCACAAGCTCATCCAAGAGATATGGGATGCCCAGAAAGCACCTCAAGACTTGAAGGATGCAAGTATTATGCCTTTGTTCAAGAAAGGCGACAGGAAAGACTATGGAAATTACCGAGGTATATCACTGCTAGCCATTGTTGGTAAGATTCTCTCACGTGTACTACTGAACAGAGTCAATGAACACATCGCGCAGAATGTACTACCAGAAACCCAGTGCAGCTTTAGAAGTGGAAGAAGCACAATGGACATGATATTCTGCTTGAAACAGGTTCAAGAAAAGTGTATCGAACAGAACATGCCGCTTTATGTAGTCTTCATAGACTTCAGTAAAGCCTTTGATACTGTTTCGCGACAAGGACCTTGGCAGGTACTTAAGAAATATGGCTGTACAGAGAAGTTTGTCAGCCTGATCAAGGCACTCCATACAGGTATGCAAGCAAACGTGGCAATGAGTGGTTCAGTATCTAAAGACTTTTCAGTAAGCAATGGGTTGAAACAAGGGTGTGTGCTGTCACCTACACTCTTCTCGCTATATCTGGCAGCCATGCTTGAGGTGGCCTTCAAAGACACTTCAGAAGGAGTATACATTCAAACAAGGAAATAAGCAGACTTGTTCAATGTGGCACAGTTTAAAGCCAAGAGTAAGACATCAATAAAGGTAGTAAGAGAAATGCTCTTTGCCGACAACAGTGCTCTAGTTGCACACAGCGTGGAAGATATGCAATCTTTAGTGGAGAAATTTGCAAGAGCAGCTAGCCAATTCAGCCTCCAAATCAACATCAAGAAGACAGAAGAGTGCCTGTATCAACCACCAAAGTTCCAATTATCAACATCACTACCAGAAGAGATCAGCATTGGTACAGAGCCACTAGTCAAGTGCAAGACTTTCGAGTACCTAGGTAGCACTGTTTCAGAGAATGCTAGGCTGGATGATGAACTATCTCTCAAAATGGGAAGAGCGAGCACTGTGTTTGGAAACTTGAGGGAGAGACTGTGGAACAATCGACATGTGTCTATCCGTGTGAAATGCAAAGTGTACAGAGCGACAGTACTGGCCACTCTATTGTACGGTGCTGAAACTTGGACTGTCTACAGAGTGCAGGTGAAGAAACTCCATGCGTACATGATGAGACACTTTCGAGCCATAATGAACATCTCATGGAAAGACAAGATAACCAACGTAGAAGTGTTGAAACAAGCTGGTCTACCATCAATGGAGGACATGCTAATACAGATGAACGTGAGATGGCTTGGATATGTTTAGAGGATGGACCACCAGCGTCTCCCTCGGCAGTTACTCTACTCATAGTTATGCGAGGGCAAACGCAATCAGGGTAGACCAAGCCTCAGATTTAAAGACACTGTAAAAAGAAACTTGAAGAAGTTGGACATAGACAGGAGTTCCTGGCAGTGGAAGGCTAAGGACAGAGTTGCATGAAGGAATCTGATCAGACATAAATGAAACAGTCATTGTCGCCCACGACAGACTGCTATGATGATGATGATGATGATGATGATGATGAAGGTAAAAGTACAGTGACTGCCATATTCTACATATTTTCTCACTTTTCAAAATTTTACTCTTTCAGCTCCACTGGATTCATGTGAAAATGATTGTCTCTGCCTTCTTTGCATTTTAAATTCTGATCTAAGGATCCTCTCTATCTATGACATGCTTTTTTCAAACAAGGACCCAAAAGCAGGTACAGAAAGTAGACCAGAGCTTGGATGCAATTTAAGTATTTGATCTATTTATTTTTAGGGAAAACACGGGCATTCGTGTGAGGCAGAGAGGAAAGAAGGTAAGTTGGCAGAAATGGTTGGGCGATATTAAGTTTTCAGTGCTTATTTTGTTGGAGGTACGACGGAGAGGGGAACCAGAGAAAAGGTAAGGGCGTCTTCTTCCAGCAGAGCAAGTGGGGTTTGGATCCAGGTCGGTATGGAGCATCTTTGGAGGTGAGAAACCAGCTGGTGGTGCCCAGGCCTGGGATTTTTCTCGAGGTGTTAGTGAATAAGCTTCCAATAAACAGTAGATTGCTTACTTGACTGTCCAGGGTGGATGTTATGGACCAGTTGGGCAAGATCAGAGGAGTTAAGGCCCGATAGAACAGCTGGTGCAGGTTGCTGAGGTGAGTTAGTTTAGTTGATTGCTTTGCATTAGAGACTTAGGTGGAGGAATCCAAGCGGGGATAAACTTCAGGAGCACAGGGAGCAAACAGACCACAGGGGAGGACTGGTGGAGGATCACTGAGCAAGAGGCAAGGAGACACAGTGAGTGATCATCATGTTCCCATGCTATTTGTAAAGTGTAAAGTGGACAGTCAGCAGCAGGTGGTAAATGAGCAGCAGCTGCAGGTAATCACAGGAGATAGTAATCAGAGGCAGAATGTTGGTGTGTTTGTGTGTATGTGAGCTCATCCAAGGATCGATCTATCTATCTATCTATCTATCTATCTATCTATCTATCTATCTATCTATCTATCTATCTATCTATCTATCTGTGTGTAAATGGTGCATATTACTCTTAGAAAAAAGTGCAGGTTTGAACAACAAAATGTTATTGTTTAAGAAAATCATTTAATATTCTGCATTTGAATATCCATCTGACATTCCTGTGCTTTTCACTTCAGATGACATTCTAATGTTCTTTTGTTTTCACACAATGGAGAGATAGTTGTTGGAAAGGCCAGGTGGGAAATTCCAGATGTAGGTGTTTTATGAATATTCAACGACTGATCTACTGGGGCATTAAAATGCTGCATGCATTTTAATTCTTTAGCAGCAATAATAAAAACACAAAGAGCTATCTAAACCATAATGAATATGGTCCTATAACTAGTGGTCACATGTATGGACTCTCTTCCAGTTGGCATTCCAGACTCACTGACACATACAAACTGGCTTTGGGGCCAGTTCAGTGTCTGTCAGTCAAGTCAGGCTGTGTATTGTGCACAAATAGACGTGCAAAAGAGATCGATGGACTTGTATTTATCAAGCGCGATACCTCCAGTCCTCCAAAGTACAAGCACATAACTCTCCATTCCCACCACTGAAAGTGTCTGACCTACCCCTGTACAGAGAAGTTATTGATTTTCTCATATTTATGCAGCATTCATTATAGACACAAGGCAGCAAAATTGAAGACAGATTGGGTCAAAATAAAGCCGGAGGAGAAAGAGAGGAAAAGGATGACAGGTCTGCCTATAACTGTATATCAGAGGTCATCAACTACATTTGTCCCAGGACCAGAATCTTTCTCGGCAGACACTGTGAGGGCCTGATGCTCTTCTAAAACACAATAAAATTAATATTGTTTCCTAAGTAATATATTATTATTGGATATATTAATTTTCCTTCCAAATTTGTTTTTTTTTGGCCTTTGTCAGTGTTAACAGACTCATATTACCTGTACAGTTTGCTGCTGTGAAAATGTCAGGACAGGGCAGTGCTCAGCCAAGAAACACACACGCGCGCGCGTGCACGCACACACACACACACACACACACACACACACACACACACACACACACACACACACACACACACTTAAATTATAGCTGGGTAGAGTAGTCAGAAATAGTAGTCAAGTAATAATAGTGTTACCATATGATATTAATTACTCAAGTATAAGACATTGAGTTGCTAGCTGTTAGCATGAGGCCTACATATCTCCCGAGAGAACACTCACACGTGATCTGCATTGTTGTTTATGCAAATCCGACGGCGAACGCTGGGACAGCGCGTGACGTCATCCATTCAGTAACCAGCAGGCTGCAGACAGAACACCCAGATGCTCTTCTCCTCATCTCAGGCGATTTCAACCACGTTTCACTGTCTCCCATTCTACCCACGTTCACCCAGTATGTCACATGCCACACTAGAGACAATAAAACACTGGATTTATTCTACGCAAACACTTAAGGAGGCGTACACCTCATCACAACTCCCCCCACTTGGGAGATCGGATCACAACTTGGTTCATCTCCGGCCGGTGTACAAACCCCTAGTGCACAGACAACCTCCGGCCATGCACACTGTGGAGTTATGGTCTGAGGAGACAATGGACACTCTAAAGGACTGTTTTGAAGCCACTGCCTGGAAGCAGCTCTGCGATCCACATGGTGAGGACATCGATGGCCTCATTCACACCTTCACGGGCTACCTCAGCTTCTGTGTGGACAAATCCGTTCCCACCAAGACCATACGGCGTCACTCAAACAACAAACCCTGGATCAACCCTGAGATAAAAACACTTCTGAGAGAGAAGAAGAGGATCTTCAGGTCGGGGAACAGGGAGATGCTGAAGTCCGTACAGAGGGAGCTGAGGAGAAAGATCAGAGAAGGCAAGGACAGCTTCAGGAAGAAGATGGAGGACAAGCTGCAACAGAGCGACATCAGCGGGGTCTGGAGAAACCTCAAAACCATCTCTGGGCTCCAGAATACCTCCCCCCAGGCCACGGGGGGCAGGGAGTGGGCGAACAACCTGAATCTGTTTTTCAATAGATTTGACCAACCGCCCTCCCCCCTGTCTGCACAACAACCACTGCTGCCTCTAAGAAATCAAGTCCTGCTGCCCACTCCCCACTCCACCGACACCCCCCCCCCACTCCCAACACACAGCCCCCCATCCTGACCCTGACCAAGACCCAGGTGAGGACGGAGCTGAGGAAGATCAAGGCGAGGAAGGCGTCGGGACCGGACGGCATCAGCGTAAAGCTCCTCAAGTCCTGTGCAGACCAGCTGTGTGGGATTGTGACGTATATCTTCAACATGAGCCTGAAACTGGGGAGGGTACCACAGCTGTGGAAAACATCTTGTGTGGTACCTGTACCAAAAACTTCCCACCCCAAAGACCTGAACAGCTACAGACCGGTGGCCTTGACGTCCCACTTGATGAAGACCCTGGAGAGACTGCTCCTTGCTCATCTCCACCCCCTGGTGGAACCAGCGATGGATCCACTCCAGTTCGCCTACCAGCATGGCATTGGGGTGGAGGATGCGGTGATCTTCCTCCTTCACCGTTCTCTGTCCCACCTGGAGAAGCCCGGGAATATGGTGAGGATCATGTTCTTTGACTTCTCCAGTGCTTTCAACACCATCCAACCGATGATCCTGAAGGACAAGCTGCTGCGCGCAGGGGTGGACCAGCACCTGTCATCATGGATCCTGGACTACCTCACGAACCGGCCTCAGTTTGTGAGAACCCGGGACTGTGTTTCCGACACGATCATCAGTAGCACGGGGGCCCCCCAGGGAACGGTGCTGGCTCCCTTCCTGTTCACTCTTTATACTGCGGACTTCTCACACAACACAACACATTTCCATCTACAGAAGTTCTCTGATGACTCTGCGATCGTTGGTCTCATCTCCAACGGAGATGAAGCTGAGTACAGAGGGCTTATCCAGGACTTTGTGGACTGGTGCCATCGGAACTGCCTCCAGATCAATGCGAGGAAAACTAAGGAGCTGGTGGTGGACTGCCGCAGGCATGGGCAGCCCCTCACAGCACCAGTGAATATACAGGGAACAGACATCGAGATGGTGACATCCTATAAGTACCTGGGTATTCATCTGAACAATAAACTAGACTGGTCACACAATACTGACGCACTCTACAAGAAGGGACAGCGCAGGCTGTTCCTGCTGAGGAGACTCAGGTCTTTTGGTGTACAAGGGGCGCTGCTGAAGTCATTCTATGACACGGTGGTGGCATCAGCCATCACTTTTGGAGTGGTCTGCTGGGGCAGTGGCATTACTGCAGCCGATAGGAAGAGACTGAACAAACTGATTAAGAAAGCTAGCTCTGTCCTGGGGCAGCACCTTGATCCGATGGAGGAGATAGGAGAGAGAAGGACGGTGGCTAAACTGTCATCTCTGCTGGAGTCCGAGTTCCACCCTATGCAGGACATACTGGATGCACTGAGGAGCTCATTTAGCAGCAGACTACATCATCCCAGGTGCACAACCGAGAGGTTTCGTAGGTCCTTCCTACCAACGGCTGTCAGACTGTACAACCTAAGCAGGGCTGCTCGCAGAGATAGCAAAAAGACGTAACAAACTAATAGTTTTTTTGAATGCAAAAGATGCAATAGACTTACACAATGGTCCTCTCCGGCATACAACTAGGAACATACCGGTCGCTATGGAGGGTGAGAATATGTATGGGCACATAATCATACCATGTAGGATAACTAAGTAGACGGTTATGCTGTTTCATCCCACCTAGCAACAATGCTCTGCACTGTGTGTGTTTATATATTTACATATTTATTCCATCTAGCTACAATGCTCAGCACTGGGTGTGTTTATATTTATATATCTATATACAGTATTTATTCCATCTAGCTACAATGCTCCGCACTGTGTTTTTATATATCTACATATTATTCCATCTAGCTACATTGCTCCGCACTGTGTGTGTTTATATACTTGCATATTTATTCCACCTAGCTGCAATGCTCCGTACTGTGGGTGTTTATATATTTACATATTTATTCCATCTAGCTACAATGCTCTGCACTGTGTGTTCATATATTCATATATTTATTCCATCCAGCTACAATGCTCTGCACTGTGTGTCTGTGTGTGTGTGTGTATATATATATTTTATAGTAATATGTACATATGTATATTAGCTGCTCTTGCTTGCTTGTTTTTTTTCTTGCCTTCTGATTGTTGCTCTGAGTGTTGCTATCCCTGTGCTGTTGCAATCCTGGAATTTCCCCGTTGTGGGACTAATAAAGGCTTATCTTATCTTATCTTATCTTATAAGAGTAGTAGTGACCTCAAAAAATTAGTTAAGTAAGAGTAAGACAGAACTGTATCTATTAAAAAAGTTTTGTTCTCTCCTACATCTTTAATGACAGTTTTCTTGTAAATTTATGACTTTTCTGTAAATGTGAAAGTTTTTTTTTCACTTAAATTTTAAACTTTTCTTCCTCATTGTTTGTGTTTTTGCCCTTGTAAATTTAGGACTACCATATACATTTGAGGCTTTATTCTCAAAGCTTTCAGACATTTCTCTTGTAAATGTAATACTTTTTTGTCATTGATCTTTGTTATTTTTATTCCTAATTTTATCTCTACTTTACAGTGAATTTATTATGTTTTTTTCCTGAAAAGTTTGTGGTAAAATTGTGACTTTTTCCACACATATCTGAATGTTAATTTGCAGAGACAGAATAAAGCAATGAATTTACCTCTCATTTGGAATAAAATTATTAATAAAACTATATTTAATTCAATAAAATTAAATAAATTCAATAAAATATAATATGCTATAGCCTAATAATTTTTAAGGTACCCCCACCCATCAGTCAGAACCTCCTAAGTTAGTAGCCGATGCATCCTCTGCCTTACAAAATAAATTCAGAAAGACCCCAAAATATTCAACATTTTGCACAATAATAAAAGCCAAGGCTGGAATCCTAAATTAAAGGTCTGGATTATACCTTTGGGAGGAGCTGCAGTGCAGGTAGCTGGCTCCACTCTTTTCCCACGTGGTGCATGAGCACTATTATGCTACATTCACTCACACTCAAAAATCTGATTTTGTGTCCATAAACATTATTAATTAATAAAACAAACAAAAAAGTTTGACACCAAAGGCTTAGTCAGGTTTTTTATTTGGGGGGGGGGGGCGGCATGGCCCATGAATGACCACCTACTCTACAGTGTGCCTCATTTATAACAGAACTATTCCTGAATTCAGTAATATCCTAGGGATGGGCCGGCAGTTGACGTTTACCGTTGTACGTGATGATGATGTTCAGTATGATTCATTTGTCAGAAATATGCCGTAGGTAAACAAACTTTTACTCATTCATTCATTCATTCATTCATCTTCTTCCGCGTAATCCTTTTCGGGTCGCGGGGGGGCTGGAGCCTATCCCAGCATCTTTGGGCGAGAGGCAGGGTACACCCTGGACAGATCGCCAGTCCATCGCAGGGCCAACACAGAGAGACAGACAACCATTCACTCTCACAGTCATACCTAAGGACAATTTAGAATCCCCAGTTTTGACGCCAATTAACCTAACTTGCATGTTTTTGGCATGTGGGAGGAAACCGGAGAAATCCCGGAGTAAACCCATGCAGACATGGGGAGAACATGCAAACTCCACACAGATCACTGTTGGTTGGGGGCTGGGATCGAACCCAGGCTCCCCCGGCCAAGGGTGAGTTGCTGTGCTGCCGCAGTGCTAACCACTCTGCCACCGCTCTGCCCCAAATGCTTTTATTGAAATGAAATAAATACTTCATGGTTGCTGTAATGAACTAAAATGTGTTTGACTTGTGAGATGTGCTCATTAAATAGCTGTAGTTTTTGGTGTGGCTTTTTAATGTGTAGTTTTCAGTATGCACCAGTCAACCACAATGATAAAGCCAACATCCTGAGGGTATAAACACCTCTGGAGGAATCCTGTTGTGTCTGATGCTGAGGCTGTATGATGGTGGGAAGCATACAGTACATACTTCATTAGTTTGAAGGTTCTGGTCCTTAGTATATTTCTGTAACCGTTCATGGGTATTTTTTGGGGGGAGGTGGGGGGCAGAATCGTGGAGTGTAGGATTATGCAGGGAAGTGCAAGGTTGGGGGTTTGCAACCTGCAGTTCTCACGCCATGTGTGGTTGTTTTCCCACTAACCAGTGACTCGCTGTGACTTTCAAAATATCAGAGAAAAAATGCAAAAATACCAGAAAAAATATGGAAATGTAAAAAAAAATAAAATAAGGGAAACTTTATGAGAAGAAAAAATACATGAAAGAAAATACAAAAGTTTCTTTTGTAGGTCAGAGTGACATCCATGCAACTGCTGTTTTCCAGCAAAACATTGGGCTGAAACAAGATGAAGACAATAATTAATTCCATCTGTCAGCTGGTCAATGCTAATTATTGTTTTCATCATTATAACTGCTTATAATACTGTATTTCTTCTGACCTCTCCTTCACTACACCAGTCAGGTGAAGACTGTGGCTGAGAATGGCTGGGATCTAGACGGTTACGTAATCAGTATTTAACCCAGACCTGGTGTGAATGGAGGGATGTTGTAGTAGCTGTGTCAGGCTGTTAAAAACATTAGTGCGTTTGGAGGTGTAGCAGGATCCGTCCGCTCAGCCAAAACGGGCAACACGTGCAGCTCCTCACCCGTCAGCTGTTACTCTCCACTTCCACATCCTCTCCCTCCCTTTGTCTAGCACACACCTTTTCCCCCCTCTCACGCACACATTCATTTCTTAACTCATTTTTCCCTTTTCACTGCAAATCCCCCTCTTTGTGGAAGAGGAGTGGGAGGCACGTTTGCCAGCCATATGGCAGTGCCAGGGGCGTCCGGAGCAGATGTGCTCGGCATTGGGGCTCTGCTCAATCAAGCACATGCGTGCCTACGCACGCGCGCACACACACACACATACACACACAGATGAGCAAAAGGGTCACTGACTGACAACTGTATTATGCATTTATTTACTGTTCATATACTGTTTATATGGGAGCTCTTATTTGTGTGGTACGGAGTGGTGGCTCCGGCTTCCGGTCCCGCCAACCCCAGTGGTATAAGAGGGGCTACAGGTAGGGGGGCGGTCTCTTCCGCCTTACCTCTGCCAGCGGCTGCATGTACGGTCGGGTGCAAAAGAGAAGCTGAGAGCTCGTGCATTGCTAGTGCACAACCTGGGAATGGAGGGACAGAGAATTCTGGGCATGCTTGGAGATGCGGACAATTATGAAGAAGTGGTTGAGTAAATTGCCCGCCATTTCAGGCCACCGGACAACGTCATCGTCAGAAGAATTAAGTTCAGACAGCGCTGCCAACAGGTAGGCAAACCCATCCAGCGGTTCATGTCAGACTTAAGGCAGTTGGCCGCTGAGTGTTGGTTCGGGCTGTTGGAGAAGGAAATGGTTCGCGACCAGTTGGCAGAACACACCAACTGTGCTGCGGTCCACTCCAAGCTGCTCACATTCCCGGGTGAGTTGATGCTGACTAGGGCCGTTGAGTTGGCGCTACAGCTGGAAGCAGCAAACAAGCTAACTCGGGAGCTAAGTGAGCGCCTTTCATCGGGAAATTCAAGATCCCCCATGGCCACGCAGGTAGTGGACCCGGACAGCGGTGGGAGCCTCGAGGATGACATGGAGAAGGCCAATGCTGTACGGATGAGGTCTGCCCCAGGGAAGCCCAGGTGTATGGGCTGTGGGTCCACAAAGCACCGCTATAAGGCCAGAGAGTATGTGGCAACAGGGAAGCGATGCGGCAGATGTGGCCATCTGCACCACTTCACGAGAGTATGCCAGTCAGCAGAACAGGAGAGCTCATGCAGGAATTCAACTCCTCCTGCTCCAACGGTGATACACACGGTGTCCCCGAGTACCAGTGGATGCACACACTGCACTGTAGTTTTGGATGGAGTTCCAGTACCGATGCTGATCGACATGGGAGCGGAGAGTTCTTTACTGAATTGGGCTACGGTAACACAGTGTTTTCCCCACTACAGGATTGGAGGTGACTCAGCACCGCTTAGCGGCTATGGAGGAGGACGGTTGGCCATGGTGGGCGCCATCACACTGACAGCTCGGTACAAGTCTGCATAGATGGCCAATGTGGAGTTCGTCGTGACGGCGTGCGGCTTTAACATCATGGGTTGCAACTTGTTCTATGGCCTTGGATTCTCCATCAGGAACGGCGCTGGGGAAGAGTGGTCAGGCTGCAGACTGTGGGATCGACTGGTTCCGAGAGTTCGGGATGGTGCTGTGTGGGATGAACAGTTGCTGGGCACTCTGGAAAGTGGACAGGCCTTGTCACGCTCAGGGTTGCTGTGCGAGGGTCCCGGTGCCAGTGTCCGAACTGCCCTGGATGTGGGCACCGGGCGGCATGGGGGAGGATCTGCGGTGGAGAGCGATGCCCAAACGATGGTTTCAGGCGTTCCCGGAGCACAGCCATGGAGGGCTGGTGAATGCAGGGCCACATCTGCAGGGTCAGCAGCGGATCTACAAGCGGTCGGGGCAGGACCGAGTGGCACTGGAAGAGCAAGTGCCAGGCGGAAACACCGCAGGTCATGCAGGAACCCGCTTGGAGTCGTGGACTGGGTTCAGGCTCGTGCGGAGACGAGGTCCAGGTGGGTGAGGGAAAAGCAGAAGATGGAGCGATACCAGGGTCAGCTGCAGGTGACGGACGAGCAGCACGATGGTTATCTTCTGCTGTCGGATGGCCCGTGGCACCATCCTAATGAGTTACGGCGTGCCCCGAAGAAGGCAGAAAGGCACAGCCCCAGACGGTTGGAGCGCTCGGAGGTGTGGAGGAGAAGAAGCAGCCAGACTGAGGCGACCAGCTATGGCCCGGGAAGCAAACTACCTCCACGGGCGGAAGGGTCTGGGGGGGCCACAGGTCATCCTCACCGAGTCATGGATGTGTTCTGTTTGTTAAAATTTTGTTCTGTGTTAATAGTTTTGGGGATTGTTTTAGCGGTATATTTTACATAGGAGACACGGCAGTAGTTTTTTTTTTTTTTTACAGGACTTTTGTATATCATGGGCGGCAGAATAACCCGCCTCGCTGTGTGGGGGGTAGGACAGCAATCTACCCATCTCCCCCTAATTTTAGTTGCTTTGTGTGAATGCCATAGGCCCCTTTTGTGATTTGAGTTTAGTTATGTTTAGCGGATGATCCGGGTTGCAAATTGGGGTGAGTTGATTGTATGTGTGTGTTTTGGATTTTTCTATGGGGGTGGGTGGGGTTTAAATATTATGTATTTATTTACTGTTCATATTTGTGTGGTACGGGGTGGTGGCTCCAGCTTCCGGTCCCGCCAGCCCCGGTGGTATAAGAGGGGCTGTAGGTAGGGGGGCGGTCTCTTCCGTCTTACCTCTGCCAGCGGCTGCATGTACAGTTGGGTGCACAGAGTTCAGCTTTATAATAAAGAAGTGTTCAGCTCCACTCCTGGCATGGTTCTTGTCTTCAAGTTACGACATAACAAACTGCATTATCTAACTCCCAAAGTGCCGCTATGTTGGCTGCAGGAGCAACAAAAGCTACACAGAAGTACCTCCGAAGGACTTAAATTAAAGCCAATAAGTTTCCTTTATTCCACATAGCAAAAGCCAGTTTAGAAAGCTTGGGATCAGTCCGCCAAGGTCTCCGCCTTTGACCGCCGCCTAATCCACATCCAGGGGTGGACAAGATTCGCCCTGAATACCTCAAGGCCCTGGATGTTGTTGGGATGTCATGGTTGACATGCCTCTGCAACATTGCGTGGAGGTCGGGGGCAGTGTCTTTGGCATGGCAAACCGGGGTGGTGGTTCCTCTCTTCAAAAAAGGGGACCGGAAGGTGTGCTCCAACTTTAGAGGGATTACACTCCTCAGCCTCCCTGGGAAGGTCTATGCCAAGGTACTGGAGAGGAGAGTCTGGCCGTTGGTCGAACCTCGGATTCAGGAGGAGCAATGTGGTTTTTGTCCTGGCCGTGGCACATCGGACCATCTCTTTACCCTCTCGAGAATTCTCGAGGGTTCGTGGGAGTTTGCCCAACCAGTTTACATGTGTTTTGTGGACTTGGAGAAGGCATTTGACCACGTCCCTCGTTTGGTTCGTATTGCCAACACTTGGTCGGACCCATTCCCAGTGAGAGTTGGACTCCGCCAGGGCTGCCCTTTGTCACCGATCCTGTTCATAATTTTTATGGACAGGATTTCTAGGCGCAGCCAGGGAATGGCGGGTGTCATGCTTGGTGACCACAGGATCTCATCTCTGTTGTTTGCAGATGATGTTGTCCTGTTGGCTTCATCCAGCAATGACCAACACCTCTTGCTGGGATGGTTTGCCGCTGAGTGTGAAGCGGCTGGGATGAGAATCAGCACCTCCAAGTCCGAGTCCATGGTCCTCAGCCAGAAAAAGGTGGATTGTCCTGTCTGGGTTGGGGACAGGCTCCTGCCCCAAGTGGAGGAGTTTAAGTATCTTGGGGTCTTATTCACGAGTGAGGGGAAAATGGAGCGAGAGATTGACAGACGGATCGGAGCAGCATCTGCAGTGATGCGGACGTTGTACCGGTCTGTTGTGGTGAAGAGGGAGCTTAGTTTTAATGCAAGGCTGTTGATTTACCAGTCAATCTACGTTCCTACTCTCACCTATGGTCATGAGCTTTGGGTAATGACCGAAAGAACGAGATCGCGGATACAAGCGGCTGAAATGAGCTTTCTCCGTAGAATTGCTGGACTCACCCTCAGAGATAGGGTGAGGAGCTCAGTCATCCGGGAGAGGCTCAGAGTAGAACCACTGCTCCTCCACATTGAAAGGAGTCAGTTGAGGTGGTATGGGTATCTGATTAGGATGCCTCCTGGACGCCTCCCACTTGAGATGTTTCGGGCACGTCCCACTGGGAAGAGACCCCGGGGCAGACCCAGGACTCGGTGGAGAGACTATGTCTCCCAGCTGGTCTGGGAACGCCTTGGTATCCTCTCTGAAGAGCTGGAGCAGGTGGCTGGGGAGAGGGAAGTCTGGGCTTCTCTGCTTGAACTGCTGCCTCCGCGATCCGGATCTCCGGAAAAGTGGTAGAAGATGGATGGATGGATGGATGGAAGTTTCCTTTATAGGGGTCATTGATTGATTAGTTAAGCAGGTGGAACAGCAATGACAGGGTGACTGAAATCTAAAGAAAATAACAATATAAACTAGTGGTGTTGGAAGATTAAAACTTTTAAGCGCGATTAATCTTTTGAAAGTTGAATTAATTGCAATTAATAACACGTTAATAGCATGTTTTTCGATACAGATGCAGTGTACCTTAAATTGGTAATTTTTCAAGTTTGTCATACTGTTATGAACATGGGAGTGGACAAATATGCGTGCTGTCTTCACCTGCAGGTTTATTAAAACTCTCAGCATAGCCAAAATGACAAAAACTATCCAGAATATTCTCCCAAAAATTCTCAAAAGTATTACTGCATGTGCAAACAACAGAATGCCAGGGCTCAGTAACGTCACTGAACAACAACCAGCCCGCAGCCACAAAAGGAGCTTACTCTTTCTTCTATTGCAAACATCCACCGCTTTTAAGCAGATCAACACAAAACCTTGTGTGTCACAACAGACACAATTTCCCTTTTAGCAGAAAAATTGCAAACATAAACAAACAACTATCTCACCCGTGATGACACCCTACCATGCTGCAAAAATGGCGGGGGAGTGAATGGACATTACGAACATAGCTTGAGAATTTTTTTTGACTGGTTATCACCAACAGTTGGACCCAAAGCTATGAGGATGAAAACAGGCACATTCCTGTCCGTGTCAGCTGCTGGAGGTCAGCTACAACCTAGCATGTAGCTACTAGCCAGCTAGCCAGCTTCCAAAGAAGAAGAACAACCCAACATCCAGGCAAAGATTTGGAGGAGGCTGTAACAATTATCCAGGTGACAGCTCCGACAGATAACGTTGTAAACTTAAGCGTGACAGCACTTTGGGGATTTCTATGGCTGTAATCCAGTTTATTTGACTTTGCAATGTCTGCATGGCTTGCACAGTGGCTGTGGCCAGAATGGTTTTGGTACAGAGAGCCATTAGTCCAAAAAGTACTGTTTGTGCTTTCTACAGTTAACTGCCGTTAACCGTGATCACAAAATTTGTCGCCGTTAACGGGGGCAAAGCGTTAACAGGCGATTAACGTGATAATGCCAACACCACTAATATAGTAAACACAGGCATCCTAGTACCACTGTTACCTTAAGTTAATGCCCGTCTGTATGACAGACAATTAGGCTGGCCAGTGACAGAGCAGCAGGCAGGTATCAGGGCTAGTGACCTTTAACTTTAAGGGATGTTTCCCATTTCTTGACGTACAGAAAAATACCCAGAAGGGTTAAAACGGCTTCATGGATAGAAAAATGAGATAAAGGCTGTGAATGTGTTTTTTTTTTTTTTAAGAGAAGCTAATGTTTTTATATTTTTTCGTTAATCACATGACCAACAGACACGTCGGGTTAAAACCTACAAAAACACAATTTTTCAGTCAATGACTCCTTTAATATATTATTTAACAATTTATGTATGCTAGAGATATTCTGTTATGTTTTTACTTCCATTTCTGCTGAAGGTTTAGTGAAGGAAATATACATTAAATGTTACTTACAGTGGTGTGAAAAGTGTTTGCCCCTTCCTGATTTCTCATTTTTTTGTACGTTTGTCACACTTAAATGTTTCAGTTCAAACAAATTTAAGTATTAGACAAATATAATACAAGTAAACACAAAATGCAGTTTTTAAATGAAGGTGTTTATTATTAAGGGGAAAAAATCCAAACCTACATGACCCTGTGTGAAAAAGTCTAAATCTTATAACTGGTTGGGTCACCCTTAGCAGCAACAACTGCAATCAAGCATTTGCGATAACTGGCAATGAGTCTTTTACAGCGCTGTGGAGGAATTTTGGCCCACCCATCTTTGCAGAATTGTTGTAATTCAGCCACATTGGAGGGTTTTCAAGCATGAACCGCCTTTTTAAGGTCATGCCACAGCATCTCAATTGGATTGAGGTCGGGACTTTGACTTGGCCACTCCAAAATCTTCATTTTGTTTTTCTTAAGCTATTCAGAGGTGGACTTGCTAGTGTGTTTTGGATCATTGTCCTGCTGCAAAACCCAAGTGCACTTCAGCTTGAGGTCACGAACAGATGGCCGGACATTCTCCTTCAGGATTTTTTGGTAGACAGCAGAATTAATGGTTCCATTTACCACAGCAAGTCTTCCAGGTCCTGAAGCAGCAAAACAGCCCCAGCCCATCACACTACCACCACCATATTTTATTGTTGGTATGATGTTCCTTTTCTGAAATGCTATGTTACTTTTACGCCAGATGTAATGGGACACACACCTTCCAAAAAGTTCAGCTTTTATCTCGTCAGTCCAGAGAATATTTTCCCAAAAGTCTTGGGGATCATCAAGATGTTTTCTGGCAAAACTGAGAGGAGCTTTTATGTTCTTTTTGCTCAGCAGTAGTTTTCGTCTTGGAACTCTGCCATGCAGGCCATTTTTGCCCAGTCTCTTTCTTATACTGGAGTCATGAACACTGACTTTATCTGAGGCAAGTGAGGCCTGCAGTTCTTTGGATGTTGTTGTGGGGTCTTTTGTGACCTCTTGGATGAGTCGTCGCTGTGCTCTTGGGGTAATTTTTGTCGGCCGGCCACTCCTAGGAAGGTTCACCACTATTCCATGTTTTCACCATTTGTGGATAATAGCTCTCACTGGAGTCTCAAAGCTTTAGAAATGGCATTTATAATCTTTTCCAGACTGATAGATGTCAGTTACTTTGTTTCTCATTTGTTCCTGAATTTCTTTGGATCGCAGCACGATGTCTAACTTTGAGGATCTTTTGGTCTACTTCACTTTGTCAGGCAGGTCCTATTTCAGTGATTTCTTGATTGAGAACTTGTGTGGCAGTAATCAGGCCGGGGTGTGGCTAGAGAAATTGAACTCAGCTTTCCAAAGATGTGATGAACCACAGTTAATTTATGTTTTAACGGGAAGGGGGGGGGCAATCACTTTTTCATACAGGGCCATGTAGGTTTGGATTTTTTTTACCCTTAGTAATAAATACCTTCATTTAAAAACTGCATTTTGTGTTTACTTGTGTTATCTTTGTCTAATATTTAAATTTGTTTGATGATCTGAAACATTTAATTGTGACAAACATACAAAAAATGAGAAATCAGGAAGGGGCAAACACTTTTTCACAACACTGTAGGTGCTTATTAATACATATGTTTATTAGTAGTAGGTACTAGGTGCTTTACATATTATAAAGAACTTATTCTACATGACCATATACTACAAGAGTTATGGTAATAAATCTACTAATATCAGAATCAGAATCAGAATCAGCTTTATTGGCCAAGTATGCACAACACATACAAGGAATTTGACTTTGGCTAAAAACTTGCTCTCGTTGTTCAGATGGAGGATTTAAATAAGAATTCAATGACAACAGAGTATGTACAGTAAATTACAGTCTGTCCACGTTTCTATAAAAGGATGCAAATATATACAGGAATATATGCAGTTATTTACTCAGACTAACCACACTTTGCAGAAATATATGAAAAAATATACAGTCACACAGTATTTCAATGTGAACTCAGATTCAGTGATATAATGTGAATGAAGTAAAAAGTGGTGTGAGAGTTATGTGCAATGTAATAATGGATGAAAAGTCATGAGTACAGCAACAGGTAGGACTAGGTGAATGTTAGGAGTTCATCAGAGTGATGGCTTGAGGAAAGAAACTGTTCCTGTGACGGGTGGTTTTGACCTTCAGTGATCTGTAACGACGACCAGAAGATAGAAGTTCAAACAGTTTGTGGCCGGGGTGTGATGGGTCAGCACAGATGTTTCCCGCCCGTTTCCTGGTTATGGACCGATATAAGTTCTCAATGGAGGGTAGGTCGGTACCAATGATCCTCTCCACAGACTTAATGATCCGCTGCAGTCTGGTCTTGTCCTGTTTAGTGGCAGATCCAAACCAGACAGTGATGGAAAAGCAGAGGACAGATTGGATGATGGCAGTGTAGAAGACAACCAGCAGCTCCTGAGGCAAATCAAACTTCTTGAGCTGACGCAGAAAAAACAACCTCTGCTGGGCCTTTTTCCGGACAGTGTCTATATGGGAGGACCACTTCAGGTTCCGGGAGATTGTGGTACCCAGAAACTTGAAGGAGTCCACAGTGGACACTGTGCTGTTGAGGATGGTGAGTGGGGGGAATGAAGGGGGGTGTCGCCTGAAATCCACAGTCATCTCCACCGTTTTGGCTGGGTTAAGTTCAAGATGGTTCTGGCTGCACCAGAGGATCAGCTGCTCCACCTCCCGCCTGTATGCAGACTCATCATCATCCCGGATCAAACCGATGACTGTGGTGTCGTCCGCAAACTTCAGGAGCTTCACCGAAGGGTCCTCTGAGGTGCAGTCGTTGGAGTAGAGGGAGAAGAGCAGTGGGGAAAGGACACATCCTTGGGGGGCGCCAGTACTAATTTTTCGGGAGCTGGATGTAAATCTCCCTAGCTTCACCTGTTGCCACCTGTCAGTCAGAAAGCTGGAGATCTACTGGCAGGTGGAGGGGGGCACCTTGAGCTGGAGGAGTTTCTGATGAAGAATGCCTGGGATGATGGTGTTGAACGCTGAGCTGAAGTCGACAAACAGGATCCTGGCGTACGTCCCTGGGGAGTCGAGGTGTTGCAGGATGTAGTGTAGTCCCATATTCACTGCATCATCCACTGACCTGTTTGACTGGTAGGCAAACTGCAGTGGGTCCATCAGGGGGCCTGTGATGACCTTCAGGTGGTTCAGCACCAATCTCTCCAAGGATTTCATGACCACAGAGGTCAGGGCAACAGGTCTGTAGTCGTTTAATCCTGTAACAGAGGGTTTCTTGGGAACTGGAATGATGATGGAGCGTTTGAAGCAGGAAGGCACTTCACACAGCTCCAGTGATCTGTTAAAGATCCGGGTGAAGATGGGGGCCAACTCGTTGGAGCAGACTCTCAGGCAGGACAGAGACACACCATCAGGTCCTGCAGCCTTCTTGATCTTTTGTCTCTGAAAGACCCGGCGCACCTCCTCTTCACAGATCGTTAGTGCTGGTGGGAGGTCAGAGTGGAGGAGGGATGGAGTTCCTGGGGCTGCAGATAATCCTTTTGTGTGGGTGGGAGGTGAGAACTGTAGGTTCTTTTCAAACCTGCAGTAAAAGCCGTTTAGGTCGTTGGCCAGCTGGAGGTTTTCCACAGGGTGGGGGGATGGTCTCCTGTAGTTGGTGATATTCTGCAGGCCTCTCCAGACAGAAGCAGAGTTGTTGGCTGAGAAGTTTTTTTGTAACTTCACACTGTAGCTCCTCTTAGCAAGCCTGATCTCCTTCGTCAGCATGTTTCTGGCCCGCTTGTACAGAGTCCAGTCACCAGTCCTGTAGGCCTCCTCCTTGGTCTGACGTAGCTGCTTGAGTTTAGGAGTGAACCAGGGTTTATTGTTGTTGTATGTGCAGAATGTCTTGGTCTGCACACACATGTCCTCGCAGAAACAGATGTATGATGTCACAGTGTCAGTGAGTTCATTAAGGTTAATGGCTGCAGCTTCAAAAACACTCCAATCTGTACAGTCAAAGCAGGCTTGTAACTCCAGCTTTGATTCCTCAGTCCATTTCTTCACAGTCCTTACAACAGACTTGGAAGTTTTTAGTTTTTGTCTGTATGTTGGAATAAGATGGAGCAGACAGTGGTCAGAAAAACCCAGAGCTGCACGGGGGATGGCATGATAGGCGTTTCTTAAAACTGTGTAACAGTGGTCAAGTGTATTTGTGTCCCTGGTGGGACATTTAATATGCTGTCTGTATTTAGGAAGCTCATTTGTGAGATTAGCTCTATTGAAACCACCCAGAATGATAAGCAGAGAGTCTGGATGTTTTTCCTCCACGTCTGGTCAGCGAGGTGCTGCAGTGCCTCCGTTGTACAAGCAGCAGGCGGGATATAAATTCCGACCAGAATAAACGAGGAGAACTCTTGCGGTGAATAAAAGGGTTTACAGTTTATGAACAGTGACTCTAGGTTAGGGCTACAAAACTTCTTCAACACTGTGACATCAGTACACCAACCTTCGTTTATGTAGAAGCAGATTCCACCACCTTTAGTCTTTCCAGAGAATTCTCGGCTGCGATCAGCGCGAAACAGTTGGAATCCGTCCAGGCGCACCGCGCTGTCCGGGATGTGTTCACTCAGCCAGGACTCCGTGAAACAAAGGGTGCCAGATCTGCTAAAATCCCGGTTTTTGTGAGTCAGGAGCAGCAGTTCATCCATTTTGTTCGCCAAAGAGCGGATATTTGCCAGATGGATCGATGGGAGCGGCGTGCGAAATCCTCGTTTCTTCAGCCTGACTAGCGCACCGGCACGTTTACCACGCCGCCTTCGTTTCCGGCCAGCGCCAATAGCCGCTGCTCCCACAGCTAAGATCGACTGAAAAAACTTCAGATCAGCAGCAGAAACTGGTCCAAAAAAACACAAAATTATCAAAAACATCAGAGAGCAGAAGCCAGTGGCTGCCATCCGTGGTGCCATCTTGGATTTTTTTTTTTTATAAGCACAACATTAACAGTTGTAGTATTATTTTATTAACCTTTATTTATACAGGTAGTCCCATTGAGACACAGGGTCTCATTTTCAAGAGTGACCTATCTTGTTGTGGGTTTTCTTAATCGGAGTATTACCCTGTTCGTTTTAATGCAGATATGTGGTTCCTTTCCAAGTGTATTCATTAACCAAGGGGATATGTGAAAACATATCCACAGTACAAAGCAGTTTAATATGGTGTAATCACATCCGCCCTTTTCTACTTTGAGCGTCTACATAAAAGCGGTCAGCAGCTTTTTGACTGATCAGAGTGCAAGGAAAGTTCTCCTCACTGATCAGAGGGTGCTGCTTTTCACTCCCTCATTTCCTTTGCTGTCTGAGGAAAAGCCCTGACTGCTTGAAGAGAGCACAGTCAGCATATTTGTGTTGGGCTTTTTAGGGCTGCTTTTTGCTGAATAGTAGAAGAACGACGGAGGTTTGTGAATTTCCATGTATATGCGCGTGTGTTACAGTACTGTGCAGTTTCTGCTGAATGAAATGGGATGTAAATTTGACCAGTGTGCAGAAAGAAAACATAGGCTGGTTCCTTATGTGTGCTGAGCCAGCATTTGACCTACATCAAACATCCGAAAACAGAATAAGTAAGAAAGTATCGATGCGATGGTCAACACCAAGAAACAAGCAGACATCAAAGAGACTGGGCAAAAAGTTCAAAACATCTCAGTGCAGAAATACTCAATAGTTGCTCTTTAATACTGGTTATTTTTCTAAATTCCTCAGAGTTGATATGGTAGAGAGAGAGAAAAACAGGTCTGCAGTATGCTCTGTGGTTTCAACTAATGTTTAAGGGCGTCATTAACTGAAAAATTGTGTTTCTGTAGGTTCTACTGAAATGCGTCTATTGGTCATGTGATTATTGAAAAAATATCATGCTCACGTCTCTTAAACAGTGCACACAGCCTTTATATCTTTTTTTTTTCCCTCAGAGGAGCTGTTTTGACTCTTCTGGGTTTACCCCAGGACGTCATAAAAAAGTAGACTAAGCCTAGTGCCGTCCTTGATGCCTGCCCGCTGCTCTATTTTTGGCCAGCCTAGCTGTCTGTCAAGCACAGCAGTGTTCTTCAACCAGGGCTCCCTGGAACATGTGAGGTTTCTGTGGGAAATTTTCTAATTTCATTTCTTAATTGGTCCAAAAAATGTAAAATAATTTGCTGAAATTAGAAAATTCCCCACAGAACCCAGAACATTCCAGGGAACCCTGGTTGAAAAACACGGATGTAGAGAACAGTAGCTTACAGTGTTAATAAAAGTTCACCTGCCAATCATGGTTTACAGTATATTGTTATTTTCTTTAGATTTTAGTTATCCTAATAGACATCCCTGTTTCCACCTGGTTCTACACTCAGTCATACGTCTCATGTCATTCTGGCATATTTTGTTATATTTTCAAAGGGACACTACATTGAGCCATTACCATTAGCTTGGCTAGGTGGTCCGACAGGCTACCTGAAGTTATCTTAACTGCCGATCTTGTCAGTTTTGATCACTATTTTCTATAAATTCTGTTCACCCCCCCACTGGAATCCTTGTTGATCTACCAACATTTGACCATTTGTTGCTCTCATTTGTTGTGCTTAAGGCATGAGCTAGGCACTTTGGGCCACCATTCACTCTTTCATGATTGCACATCTGTGCTCATTGTACTCCAGGGACCAGTCATATCCTATTGACCACTGAAACCACACACTCCTGTCCAACAGTGAAGCTTTATTTCATTCATTCTTTAAGACAAGTTTATGTTAGTTGGCTGAGGTCGAGCTAGTCAGCTGAGATTAGCAATAGTGATGTAGGAGGTAGAGCGGAGTTAATGACCGTTCTTTGGTATTTAAAGAGTCATGCACTGAAACGGGTTGTTCTGAATAAGGCTGCAAAATATGATTCACAGATATGCTGCAATAATTAAATAGTTAAAGAAAATTTGACCAAAATATGTCAAACACTTTATTAAGACCTGTGGGAGCTGTCAACACATGGAAAAAGGGCAGTCAAGGACCCTTTTAATATAGTAAAACAAGAGTATTTGATTGAAGGACGTATCAGCAAATCAAGTTCACCACATACTATAACTGTTTCTACTCACATGGGGTAAACATCCAGTAGTTACATGTAGAGCCCTGTTCAGATACAGAGCAGAAAAATGTTAAGCTTTGCTATTATTAGAAATGCTTATGTATTCCCAGTTACAGAATGACATAATACATCATCTGAATGACTTCCCCTACGTGGTGCACCTGCAAAATGCCATCCATGCCTCAGCTCTCTATTTATCATTGGTACTTATTTACACAAAAGTAGAAATAGAAAATGTCTATTTTTTTAATAGAGTCCAGTTGATCCATTCCTATGGGATTAATGAAATAAGAGAACATTAATCAAAAGATGACTTTGATCTATAAATGTGGGCTGTAAAAATATAAATGAGATTAAAATGATGTTTTGAATGAAATCAATAGTTATTTATTTTCCAAATAACAACATGCCTCACTTGACTGGTCATATGTCACACAGGAGTCAGCTGAGGACAGCTGTCCTCAGACAAAGAACAAAACACTTGAAACAAGTGTGAGCGTGTGTCTGGTGTGTTGGCAGGAGGTAAACTGCATGCAGTGAAGTTTGACATTGGTAAAATAATATAGTCAATGTGTGTTTTGTGTCTTGGTTTGCTTCTCTCACTAATAGTTAAGGAAGAGTTAAAAGACTGAGAATAAAACAGACATTAAAAAGAAAAAAAAGGAGTCATGGAAATGTGGGCCAAACAATTATTGTCTTTTCTGAGCAGTTTTGTCAGTGACAGTGATCTGGTTCCGTGATGAATCAAGCTTACTGTATATTTGAGAACTGGGGAAACCTTGAGAGCTGAATTGAAAATGTCTTATAAGTCTTAAAAACAGATTTGTGCTCAAACATTTTTCTAAGTTACTGTTTTTAGAGGCTTAAAACATGAATTTGTGTGTGTATGTGTGTGTGTGTGTGTGTGTGTGTGCATGTGTGTGTGTGTGTGTGTTGCTCTAAAATGCACAACTACAGTGTGATTTAGACGGGAATAAGAGCAGTCTTGTTTTCTTCCAGGTGAGTAACACTTTGTCTCCAAGGCAAGAACAGTAAGATCCATGATATACTGACCTCCTCACTTGTGCAACAGTTACATGTGTCTCTGTCTATGTCTCTGCATTTAATTTGCCTTTGTTTTTTTATAGTTTTTTTTTTTACAATAAGCCATTTAACAAAGACATCACCTTTACAATATTACAATATTATTAATGGTGTCAAATGATTAAAATTCTTAGTCATGATTAATTTCCAGAAGTTGTGTTTACTCATGATTAATCACAATTAAAATTGGCTTTCTTTTTTTCTCTCAAGCTAACATACCCTGAACTTATTTTTCATTTAATCATTGTTCATAGTCTTATTAGCATGGGAGATAACAAATATGCTTGCTTTCTGCAACCATGGGTCCATTTAAAGCTTTCAACACATCAAAAATAACAACTGTCCAAAATAGTCTCCAAGAAAGCAAAAAGTACTGCAGAAATCCTGCAAGCAACTAGCAACCACTTATTGCACCACTTGCTACCTTACCTGTTAGCTTTAGCGTAGCTTTTAGCCCTCCCCAGTAGTTGTGTTAGCCTCTCCTCTCCAGAATTCAGGTTGAGATTGTGCATTGATACGGTCCATATGTCTGCATTGTCACAATCTAGCACGGGGGGATTCCGCCGTGCTCTGTCTCCTTGACTTTTTCCTATATTTGGATTGGATTGGATTTTTTGAGTTCTTTTCCTGTTATTTTATCTTTGGTTTATTTTCACATATTCTGTATTGTTTCTTAGCATGATTTACTTTCCTGGTTGTGTTCATTGTAGTGTTATTATTTATATGTATGGGTTTTCTTGTCTTTTTTTTATCTCATATTTTTGCTGTGTTTCCTCTCTTCTTGGGGCTGCAGCTGTCAGTGGCACTTCCGGATTTTGTGCTCTGTTGTGGGTGGTGCTCCTGTCAGCTGTCAGTCCCGTCTCTCCCTCTTATTGCTTCCAGCTGATCCGAGTTTATAATCATTGTTTCCTCCTGCCTGCTCATGGTATACACACCTGCCGTCATTTGTTTCTTGTTCTATTTAAAGGTTGTTATTTTCGTCATTCTTTGCCGGAGTCTCTTCCCTCGTCTCCACCAGAACCCTGCCTTTGTTCTGGTGGGTTTAATCCATGAGTTTGCTTTGTATGTCAGTTTGGATTTTGTGTTGGAGCACTGTTTGGACTTTGTGTTTTGTGTTTTCATTAAGATATCACAAACTAGCAGTTCAGCATCTGGGTTTTCCTCTCTTCCCCGAGGGGCAATTCATGACACACATAGTATGAGAGCAATACTCCAACAAACCAACCTGAATACCCAGAACTAACAAAAATGAGGAGTATGCGCCACTAAACTCTGTTTTGTCTGTCTGGCCAGTAACTGCCAGACCTGTCCATACATCCACATATTATGACAGCAATGCTCCAGCAAACTGATTTAAACATCCAGAATTAAATAAAATGAGAATTTTCAGCCACGCTATAGACTGTCTCATCACAAATAGCAGCCAGATTTTGAAAGTTCCACTTTTTTCTTTCTGCCCTGCTGTTTTCACCGCAAGATGATTAACCGCAATTAACAGCATTTAAAAAATTGATGGGATTAAGGGTGGGATTGCATTACTGTGAGGTTAAGGCATGATGTGCCGGCTCTCAATCTGGATTCATGTGCTCTAGTAATGAGTAAGTAGCCTGAAGTGTAGTGATTCTATGTTATGTCAAAGTTTTTACCTTCTCTGACATAGTGGTGGAGTAGACCGTAGAAAATAATGGATGGTCCTTAGGCTGCATGTCCATAGGGAACGTAAAAACTCTCTGAACCTGTTTTTCTGGGGTCTTAAAAAAAAGCTCTCCACCTTGTATCCTAGCAGCCGCTTGACCTGTCACTCAAATTGTGCCAGGGGTTTCACTCATTTTGCTCTGACACGCTTTACTCTCTGCACTAAACTGCATCAAACTGGTAAGAAAATATACATCCCTCCAGGCTTTTGCTGTTAAATATTGATCATGGTGGACTTTTAGTCTGATGCTGATTGACTAGTGAGAGAGGTGTGCAGCTGATGAGCGCTGCAGTGGTCTGAAAGTTTAACTTTTTTCAGCTTTCAGCACTGTGAGCACAGTGACAAGATAGGTTGACTGCTAAGAGTGTTTTAGGGCCGAGGGTGCTGAGTGCATTAATTGCCAAACAACACTGAAAATGAACAGAAAATTGCCGTCCACAGTGGAAAAAAACATGTCTGATGGACATGCAGGCTTAAAATAGCTTTTTACATTAACAGTCATTAACAGACTGTATGCGGCATCCGTCATAAATAGACTTGTTGCATATTTTTAGTGATCCGGATCTGGTGAGCTGGATTCAATCTGCAATGATTCAGACCAGGTGGGGAGTAGGACATGGACTAGATTAGGAACTATATGCTGCAGAAACTAGATCGCAGGTGTAAGGGACCGCAACTGGAATCGGTGGAAATCAGGGGTCACATTCAGCTCCTGCACGAGAGAATATGGGGAGGGTTGCGCCAGGAATCGTATCCAGCATAAAATCCCTGTCAAATCAGATATTTGGGCCCACGATCTGCTGTGACAACCCCAAATAGGGAGCAGCCGAAAAGTGTGTGTATTGAAAGTGTGTGACTGTTTTCTTTTATCAGACAAAGGTGAGAAGATGTTTGTTTTACCTTGACAAGTTTCGACTGATGTCTGCAGTCTTCCTTAGGAGCGTCAGCTGACCACTGCAATGTGTCATTTATCAGCTGTCTTTCCTAGGTGTGGCCAGCCCAGCAGACCTGATGGAGACACCTGGCTGCCGCCAGATGGTCTCTGGAGGATGATTAAGACATGCACTCTCACACTGCTAATACCTGATATGGGCTTAAGGGAAAACAGCAAGTTAAAAACAAAGAGAACAAAATGCAGACCAAAAGCTGAAATCAATAACAAGGAAATTATAACCATGCCATACATTTGAGGGATAACAGAACCAATACAAAGGATCATGAAAAACACAAAATAAATACAGCAGTAAAATCACACATTAAATTAAGACAGTTAGTACACCCCAAGGACAAACTAGAACAGGGCAAAAAATGTAACACAATATATAAAATATCCTGTAGATCATGTAACAAAACATATTGGAGAAACGGGATGAACATTCACCACAAGACGGAAAGAACACCAGAAGGAATGTGAGAAGGAAACACAACGATGACTCACAAGATCAGAAAAAGAAAAGGCAGAGCAAGAGACACCCAAATCAGTAATACCGGCTTACTGCAAAAGAATCAATTATATTGCGGACTGGGACAATGAAAAATCATTGGATCAAGGAGGTCATACATGGAGCAAAGACATCATGGACAGGGGTGAGGGAGCATGTATGATTTCTCACACCTGAGACCCCATCCTCCAGAGATCATCTGATGACAGGGGGGCGTGACCAGCCAGGTGGATCTGTCAGGCCTGCAGGGCTGGCCACACCTGTAGGAAAAAGAGCTGATAAACGACACGTCACAGTGGTGAGCTGACGCGTCGAGGTAACTCAAACATCGTCTCACCTTTGTCTGGCAAATGAAAATGATAAACTAATAATTGAAAAAGAAGACAAAATGAACCTACTTGAGCATGTGTGTGGCTGTGTTCAGTCAACCACGGCAGCCAGTTCCCATTCTAGTCAATGTTCTACTCTCCACCAGTTACAGTGGGTTGTGGCACAGATCTGGCTCGCCACAACGGATCGCTGAAAATACACAAAAAGTCTATTTTGGATGAACGCCAAATCCAACACACAAGGAGATGCTGCCATATTTACTATATTTAATAAGCGTTTGCTCATTAAAAAACTATTTAAGGATTGCCCGTTATTTTTTGACATAACATACAAACACTTCACAGAATTAAAATTTCCAGGCTACTTAAGCATTATTAAAGCACACAAGAATCCAGATTGACAGTGGCATGTCTCCCTTCCTTCTTATCACATGATTGCGAACCCTCTCTCTGTTTCTCTCGAGCTCTCGCATTATTTTATATAATTCTCACATTATCTTGTCATGCCACGCTCGTTCTGATCTGTGCCACTTTGAAACACAAATGCCACAGGTGGGATTGCAACAAGGCTGAAACCACACCGCAGCTGCAGTGGAAATGAGGCTTAATACTTTTCATGTTGTATACTGTATTTGCCAGACAATGGGAGGATTATTACTGTATGTATTTATTCAAGTTCCAGATGATGCAAACTGGCTCACTGCTGAAGAATAGAATTGCTATAATTACAAGAGTTGCATTACAGTTTTCATTCAGATGCCTTTCTTTCCCTCATCTTTATTGATAGCTTATTGACAGCCAATAATAAATTAGGCTTTCAAATGCAATTCAGGGAGTTTGACCCAAGTAAAGCCTGAGCTGGACTTTTCTGACTGGTGTTCTGCTTTCCTCTGCTAATACATGAGTGGCATTGAGTTGAATGAGAGTTCATACTGAAGGTGAACCACACTGGGACTGGAGAAGATGATAAATCATCACAAGCCCTTATTGCTGGAGAAGTGTACTGGCTAAATCATCGGCAGAGTTGCTTGCACTCCCAGGTGGCTTAGCCTGTGTTTGTGGTCCTCATTTGGAGAGCTTCTGTAGTCAGTGAGAGACAGAGATAAAGAGAGAGAGAGAGAGAGAGAGGTACAGGGAAGAAGAGATGAACCCAGCCAGGATTAGCGGGTAAGGAAACAAAGAAAAGAATAAAGGAGAGAAAGACAAGTTAGAGAAAGCCATCGCTGCCCACATCCAATTACTTAGGAGCGTTAGACAGGGTTACCTTAGGCTAAATGCTAGCTCCAAGAATAGTCTTCTAGTATTATCTGCTGGCTGAGGCTGGCTGAATGATAAGCTTAGACGGGAGCGTTGTGTCAACCTGCGCTGTGCAGACTGTGCCAGGAGTCTAGCCTTAATTGACGACATTGTATGCCCGACTCATTCTCCAGTGTCATTTACAACATTTTAAAGATCTGACAATAATATAAGAACATCCTCATTAAGCCTTGCTTCTTGCAGTAATCTCCTTGTCCTAAAACAGTCCAAATTACATTATACCTAATTTATTTAACCTAATGTAATGTAACCTCATTTGTCATCCCATTTGTCTAACCCCAGTCATGTAAAAGCACTTAATCTTGGTTTCTCCACTGCATTTCCCCCCTGTGTTACTTCACAGGCATTACACCTGCATACCATGCACCTGTCATGTTTTTTGTTGCTTTAGTTCAGTCGTCAACTAGTAAAAAGGACTCGGAGATGTCAGCTGCCAAATTTGCAAACCAGAGCCTTCTGCCAATCATGTCATCTTACTGGTAGATCAGCGTGCTTGCCAGGATGTCAGATTTACATGCAGACACAGCAACGGATTTGCCAAACGTGCAAGTATGCCAGGGAATGGAGTTACTACACTCAGAGATGGTATGGAGGCTGCAAGGTGGCCTGTGGCTTGTGACATGAAGAGAGTCTTTCTGTTGTGAGGGGAAAATCCAGGCCTGGTTCTTTTAGCTGCCGTGTGAAAACAACACACACAAGAAAACGTGTGGGCAGTTTTCTCCTCAGTGTTTAATTTTCTGCATGTGCTCTTAGCAAGCGTGTGAAGGGTGTTTCAGATTAGAGCTGGATGTATGTTATCAGTGTGCGCGACTGAAGTTGGGATGTGTTTGGACATTGTTTGTGTGTGTGTGTGTGTGTGTGTGTGTGTGTGTGTGTGTGTCCAGGACTGCATGTGCGGAGCCATCTGTTTGCTGCTTTAGCGGTAGTCTTCCAGTGTGCCCGGGCTTATCTGTGCACGAGGGCAGTGGCCTACTTCAACCTTCTGCTCACACATTGCACACAACCCAGCACAATGATTTGTCGATCAGCCGTCAGCTCGTTTGCAATAACTTTTCAACTACATTTGTAATCACTCATGGAGGTCATCATCGCTCAAAAAAAAAAAAAAAAAAAAACATTCCAACTGCTTTCCCAGTATATAATTTCCCCTTCTTTAGGAACATTTGCTCATTTGGGACACAGTTTCTCTAAGTACATTATATAAATATATATTTTTTGCTTCCTCTGGTACATTCTGCAGTTTTGGATATTTACATTTAGCTTCACAGCATGTCACACATTAGTCACCTGAAACGAGGAGCATGGTAGTACAGTGGTTAGCACTGTTGCCTCACAGCTCAAAGGTTCCAGGTTTGAAGCCGAGGCTGGGGGGGGGGGGGGGGCGAGAACCTTTCCGTGTGGAGTTTGCATGTTCTCCCTGTGCTGAGTGGGTTTACTCCAGGAGCTCCGGTTTCCTCCCACAATACAAAGACATGCATGTTAGGTTAATTGGTGACTCTAAATTGTCCCCAGGTATCTGTCTCTGATAGGCCCTTAGAATAGAGAGTTATTGTAGCTACTAGTTAATCGCTCTGAGTGGTCTTTGTGACTAGAAAACGCTGTACAGGTCCTTAACCCTCTTAACTACACATAGAAAACCAATGAAAATGTTTTATTTTGTTCATTATGCTAAAAAGACCACACTGTAAAAGTTTTTGGGATTCATTTAATGTCACCAGGAAGTATAAAAGTAAAAAAAAAAACAAAAAAAAAACATTGTTCTTAATTTAAATATGATTAAATATCCTAGAAATATTTACTACTGTCTTTGTGTTGCAAGAACAAATTATATCTGTTATCTCATGTACAAGACAATTCAAATTGTCTTGTATGTGAAATGTGCTATACAAATAAACTTGCCTTGCCTTGAATCTTCATGCACAATTGTGACGGTCACATATTTGCTCAATTCTGCTTGCCAAAACCTGGCGTATACAGTTGCAAGAAAAAGTATGTGAATGCTTTGGAATTACTTGGTTTTCTACATCAATTGGTCACAAAATGTAATATGATTTACATCTAAGTCTCAAGTTTAGACAGACTCATTGTGGTTAACCTAATACCATGCAAGCAATTATATTCCATGTCTTTAATGTAGACATTCATTAAACATTTGCAGTGCTGGTGGAAAAAGTAAGCATATCCTTGGATTTAATGACTGGTCGAACCGCCAACAAGCGCTTTTTGTAGCTTCAGATCAGACCTGCACAATGTTCATGACCATTTTTCCTTATATCCCCTTTGCACAGGGGTGGAGATCATTGAGAGATCATTGGGAGATCTAGCCAATTTTTAATCTATCAATGATCTTCAGTGATCTTCAAAGTCATCACGGTCAAAGTTTTGATTCAGTCCAGAACACACAAGGATGTCCCAAACTATCCCAAAGATCAAAAATTGGCCCAGTCTCTCAGTGATCTCTGTCCTGTGTAAAGGGGCCCTTACAGAACTTTTTGAGTTTGTTATTCACAAGAAAGCATCTGCTGATGTGAACCATGCCTCACAAAAAAAAGATCTCTGAAGACTTATGATCAAGAGTTGTTGATTTGTATAAAACTGGAAAGGGTTACAAAGTAATCTATAAGTCTTTGGGTATTCACCAGTCCACAGTTAGACAAATTATCTACAAACGGAGATGATTTAGTACTGTGACTACTGAAGACGATGAGAGTGCACAGCCACGTTGACTCCAAATGCACAAAGCAAGATGTGCAATGAGGTGAAAAAGAACCCTAGAATAACAGCTAAAGGCTTGAAGGAGTCATTGGAACTGATTAACATCTCTGTTCACGAGTCTACCATACAAATCATTGAACAGGGTCTTCATGACAGGAGACCACGGAGGATCTGCTTTCCAGAAAAACATCACTGCATGCGTAAGTTTGCCAAAGAGCACCTTGACACTCCACAGTGTTACTGAGAAAATGTTTTGTGGACTGATGAAGCTAAGGTTGAATTGTTTGGGAAGAACATATCATGTTATGTATGGCATTAAAAATAAAAGCACCACATACCAGTATGAAAATATCATCCCATCATGATTTGGGGCTGCTTTGCTGCACTGGGGCCTGGACCACTACTATCATCTAGGGAGAAATGGATTCGCAAGTTTATCAAGGAATCCTACAGAATAATGTCAGGGTGAAGTTGGAAATAGAAGTTGGGTGATGCAGCAGGACAATGACCCTAAACATCTACTACAGAATGGCTTCAAAAAAAAAAAAAAAAGAGAGAAAGAAATCCACCTTTTGGAGTGGTCAAGTCAGAGTGCAGACCTGAATTAAATAGAAATGCTCTGGAATGACCTCGAGAGAGCTGTTGACACCAGCAGGACATGGCACCTGCCCACACTGCCAAAAGTACCAGTACCTTGTTTCATGACCATGGTATTACTGTGCTTGACTGGCCAGCAAACTCTCCTGATCTAAACCCCATAGAGAATCTATAAGGTATTGTCAAGAGGAAGATGAAAGACACCAGACCCAACAATACAGAATAGCTGAAGGCCGCTATCAAAGCAGCCTGGGCCTCCATAGTACCTCAGCAGTACCACAGGCCACCATGACATGCCACATTGATGCAGTAATTCATGCAAAAGGAGCTCTGACCAAGTATTGAGTGTGTACGTGGACATACTTTTCAGATGACAAACATTTCTATTAAAAATCAATTTTTAAAATTAATTTTATGTAATATTCTATTTTTTTGAGAAACTGAATTTTTGTTTTTCAGGGGCTGTAAGCCATAACCATCAAAATTAAAAGAAATTAACATGGAATATAGCAGTCTATGTGTAATGAATCTACATAATGTATGAGTGTCATTTTTTGAACTGAATTACTGAAATAAATCAACTTTTCAATGACATTCTAATTTACTGAGATGCACCTGTAGATGTAGATCGGATCACATTTTATGACCAAATATGCAGGAAAAACTGGTAATTCCAAAGGGTTCACTTACTTTTTCTTGCTACTGTATTTGTCTAGTGGTCAGGGATGACGTAAGCTACACTGGCCAGACTCAGTACAGTTTAGAAAAGGGTATGAAGCTATGTAGGCTAGTCAGTGGGCTCTGAGAGTCGACTGTCGCGTCAGCTGGGGAGGGTGGGGCAGATGAGATGAGGGAGGAAGAGCAAGAGATTTTTAAGGCTCTTTCACTGGGCGAGTGTTTTTGTTGGACAGGCTGGTAAAGGAATTATGGAACAAAGGAAAGGAAAGAGGGCAATAAATGTGCAGTGTGTCATGTGAGAATACCTCTGCCGGACAGTAAGCTAACATCATGGCGAGAGTTCCCTTCAACCAACAAACCGCAAAACCAGTGAGGCTGAAACTGAGGTGGTTGAGTTTCCCCACAAACCTTCAGCACACTGCCATGAAGTCATTCCTGAACTACTGTTTGTCATTCTCATCACGCCTCATAAAATTCAGCATAAAATAAGCACAACATTTAAAGCGCACACAGGACGAGGGCTGTTTGAGCTTCAGCCGATGCTGCGCCATGGTAAATAGGGGTTTGTGCACTTGGAACAAAGCACACAAGAGCAACGTCTCCTTGTTAAATATAAATGAGGATATGCGGTAATGTGGTCCTCCTTACAAGCATGTTGTGGGCTTCACCTTGTTTACTCTGATGTGAAACATCACCATCCAGCCTTAGAGGAAATAAGGAATACTGAATGTTGGTTGCCTTGTTATGCTAACATGGTAAAAAAAAAGGGGGGGGGGCTGATGGGAATGTGAGAAAATAGCTTAACCAAGCAAACAACCTGCCAGCACTGACTGCATAATACTGTTGTAAGCCAAGAAATAGCCCAAAATGTTGGCTTATCATTAAAGTATATTTTACAGGTTTAATAAATTAGATATTATGTGCTTCTTAAGAAATAGATTTGATTTGTGACATTTCAAAGGAAAGAAAGTGTGTGCAAGTAATGTGGAACCCTCCATCTTAAAGGGCCCATATTGTGTCAAATGCTGCTTTTAATAGTTTTAACTTTAAAAATATGTCCAAGGGTCACAAGGGCACTGTTAAAATGTCAAAACACTCACACACTGCTTTTATTTAGTTAAACTGTTAAGCAGTCCCTCCAGGATTTTGCGGGATGTTTTTATAATTGTTGCGGCCCAAAAATCCTGAATTCGCGGGAGCTTTTTTAAAAAGTTGCGATAAAAGTTGCAATGTTTTGGGATTTTTTTTTTTTTATTTGCACTAAAAATTGTGGGAAAAATTACAAATTTTAATGCAGATGCTTTTTCCATAGTTTACTGCAATGGTATTCTTGAACAATATAAGAAAAGAATCGTCAAAAATGTCCTGTTAAACAGTGTTCTGTAAATTAAGCAGAAACTTCTGCTATACAGAAAAACTCTTTTGTGCAACAGCAAATACAGACTTAACACAATATCCATTACAACAGCTAAATTGCATAGAATGCATGTTAAAGAGCGTAGTAGATTTGGAAATTATGGCAGCACCTTCATTTGAAAACTCCCTATCTGCAGTGGTCTGCAACCACTCAGTACCGAGCACAGAGAAAAAAGAAATAATTTATTCTGTTGCTCTGTATTGTCTATCAAAGTTTGTGTTTTCTGAAAAAATTACTGAATATTCTCTCTTTCCGGGCCTGACTCCTACCTGCCTGTCTATCTACTGCGCGTCACACAGAAGTCATACCAGGTGGAGGGGCTCTCCTTGGGGGTTTGCCGGGGGCGTGCATTGGTCCTTAGCCAGACCAGAGATTCACAGCTTTAAAGCTCATTGACAAGATGTTGTATTGATTTTATCTCTAAAGACGTATAAAATGATCAAACGCTGGCCGTAGTGTTAGATTTGCTCGTTTGTGGTTTTGCAGCATCTCTCCTCACGTGCGCTCCCGTGACGGGGTGCTTTCAGGCAGGCGGACTGTTTTCAACACAAACCCAGCACTTCGCACATGTGGTCAAGACAGAGATGTGGGGAGACGTCCACTGGTGGGCCGGGGGAGACAGAGGAAGGGACGGTGTAGGAAAACTCATGGTGAGTGTTTTTTTAAAATCACACACTCTGTTTTTTGCTGATGTGTTCCGTTAATACTCACTGTAAACACGGAAGTGAGCACGGTGCAGCAATGCAGTTGATTGGTTAGACCGAGCGTTTGAGAACTACTCAGGGACAAATTTGATTGGCGAAATTGGCAGAAGTTGATAAGGATTGGTCAAAATTGTGGGAAAGTTGCAGTGATTGGACAAAATTGCAAGGTTGTGCAGCAAAAGATGTGGCCAATCACTGATTTTGCATAAATCAGTGCGATCGCAACATCACAAAATCCTGGAGGGACTGGTTAAGGAAACGAGCAGATAACACTTCCTGGGTTTTATGATGTCACAAACAAACACCCCCAACTTCAGTTCTCTAAGTTAGCAAAACAAATGCACCCTGACTGCCTCGTCACTTGCGATTGGTCCACTCAGAGAACTTTGTGACTTTGTGACTGCAAAAATAGAACAACATTCAGCAGCCTCTCACATAAGTTCTTCCTCCCAAGAAAGGACTGAAGCTCTGTTGTTGCACCAAGTAATGGTACAGTGTGGTGCGGTGTGCCACTCAGAAGCTTTAGCGTTATTGGTGTTGGACCTGTGGTGTTTTGGGGGGATTGAAATACATGACATTACAAGCTGGGTGTGTCTTGCAGGAGATGCAAGTTAACTGAACTTGATTAGCAACACAAGAATCATTTAGCCATCGGCTCCTGTTGTATTCTAGGTAGAGTTAGAGTCTTTGTGATGAGGAGCTCCAGACCAAGGTCAAGAAGAACAGCATCAAACCAAACCAGCCTCAATAGAAGGAACTAGAAGTAATGAGTTAGAAGAAACTTAATTTTCAAGACAGGCTCAAAGGAATTGAGCTTCATTGTTGTTTTACATGGATTTTAAAGCAATGGGGGGGGGGGGGATGAGCGATCTTTATTTGGGCGGCTGCCAAAATGTATACAGCTTGTGAGAATGATTGGAATGTCATGTCATATTTGTGGATTATAAACGTTTGACCTCACAGAGCTACAGAATTATATAAAAGCAATGGCCTCAAACAATCCAGAAATGTAGAAATTGAAGAAATTTCTCCGACTAAAAGTATCAAAGTTGATTAATTTAAAAATTCTCAATTATGTTTCAAGAAAAATGATCAATAGAATTTCATCCACTTCTAAAGTTTACAAACTCGGTATGAACACCCTTTCACACTAATTGCTGCATTATTTTTCACCTCAGTAGTGCCTTGAGCGTAGGACACGGTGCCATCTAGCAGCTGGGTACACAACCATACCACCTGAATTTTGCACAAATGTCTTTGCCTGCTTGCCGGTTTGCCCCGGTGCCTCATGGGCAGCGGTGACAATGCACGGTCCGCTAACACAAGAACGCCGCTCATTAAGAAGCCCCTGGGTCTTCTGCAGAGGAGCGGGACACAACACTCCACTAGTGTGTGGACACAGGTGTCAGAGTACACATAACATGTCTTTGTAGCTGTTTTTAATTCAGTGGGTTTGATTTCTTTTTCTTTTTTAAGTTCTTGTGAGCATTAACTTCTAATGGATAAGTACAAAAGTCTAAAACTACCGGAACTGGGGTGTGAAGGCGCAGATTAAATGGTCAGTCATGAAGCAGAAGAGATGCATCCAGATTTGATGCTGATGTCTCACCAAACTGTCAAGGGCAAATGAGTTAGACTCAAAGAGGAAACGGCTAGTTTTTACATATGTATTATCATGCTTCCTATCGCCTGTCTGCAGGCAGGGTTTTTTTTTTTTTTGCCCCATCATCAATCATCTTACTTAAACAGGTGTATATATGTATGTATGCGTGCGTATGTGTGTCTCTGTCTCCTGGTGTGTCCCACCCCACCCACTGAAGCTCTGCCAGAGGCACACCACATCACGGCACCAGGGGCATCTGTTTGAAACCGAAATAAAAGTAAAGCCTATGAATAAAAGAGACGCATGAATAAAAACACAGGATGCAAATAAGTTGCCAAGTGTGGACCGTGTGTGTGTGCGTGTGTAGGTGTGTGTTTGTGCATGAGAGTGTTTGAGTGAGTGAGGGAGCAGATCCGTCCGGAATGAGTAAGCACGCACATACATGCACATCTTGCTCTCTGAGGTTCAAAATTTTCTCATGCATGAATCAGGAGCAGTTTTGACACTCAGATTCTGAATGGGGGGGAGAGAGTGAGAGAGAGAGAGAGAGAGAGAGCTCCATTTGAATGCACCCATGCTGTTGGCTCTCTCCTTCACTCCTCAACACTGCTAGCATTGCCTCAGGTGACTTTATCAATTAGGCCTCTCTGGAAGCAACTGTTTCCTCTCTGCCTCCATGATTTTAGCCATTTTCTCTTAACCTTCCTATCTGACTGCTGTCCCTCCTTTGTGATAATGTGGTCTTCACTTTCTGTGCCCTGTAATTTTGGTCCTATCACCTTTTCCTCATCATCACTCTTGATGAGGGCTGCTCATTAAAGATTTCCCCTAACTCATTCCCCATGGACTGAGAGGAACCAAACTTGGCACAGTTATTAGTCTTTCTCTACATACAGTGGAGAAAATAAGTGTTGAACACGTCAACATTTTTCTCATCAAACATATTTCTGATGGAGCCATTAACCTGAGAATTTCAACCCAAGTAATCCATACATACAAAGAAATCAAGGCAACTGTGTTCACAAAGCAAGTTATATTTAATTAAGTGGAATTGCAAAGGGAATAAGTATTGAACACATGAAGAAAAAGCGGCGCAAAAAAGCATAGAAAGCCAAGAAACCAGCTGAAATCCATCAGAATTTTGGAAGCCATCCCATTCCCCATCAGTGCAAATTAATTTTAGCTGGTTAAGTCCTGACTGATAGCCTTTTAAAAGGTCTGTGAATATCAGATTGTCACACTACAAAGAACTCATGATGGGTAGAAGCAAAGAGCTCTCTCCAGACCAGGGGTGGCCAGTCATGTGCCATGGAGTGCCAAGACCCTGCAGGCTTTACCTCCAACCAGTGTCTTCAACAGCAGATTCCACTGAATTTCCTCCCACTGACTGCTGATAATTGAAAACACCTGCTGAAGAGACTGGGTAGAAGAAAAAACCTGCTGGGTCCTGGCCCTCCATGGCACACGATTGGACACCTCTGGTCTTGACCTTCACAACTTTATTGTTGCAAAACATATTAATGGCATTGGCTACAAGCACATTTCTAAACTGCTGAATGCTCCAGTGAGCACTGTTGGAGACATCATTTGGAAGTGGAAAGAACATCATTTTACCATAAACCGGCCATGACCAGGAGCTCTTGGTAAGATTTCTGACAAGAGTCAAAACAGTTATCAAAAGAGTTATCCAAGGACCAAAGCCCACTCATGGAGAGCTCCAGAGAGACCTGGAGTTAGCAGGTACTGCTGTTTCAAAGAAAACAATCAGTAATGCACTCAGCCAACATGGGCTCTATGCCCGCTCACCTCACAAGACTCCATTGCTGAAGAAAAAGCATGTTGAAGCTTGTTTAAAGTTTGCTGCAAAACATTTGGGCAAGCCAGTAAAATACTGGGAGAATATAGTCTGGCCAGGTAAGACCAAAACTTAACTTTTTGGATGCCACACCACACAGCATGTTTGGAGGAGAAATGGCACTGCACACCCCATCATGGTGTGGGGGTATTTTTCAGCACATGGTACAGGCAGACTTCATATAATTGAAGGAAAGATGAATGGATAAATGTGGCGACATCTTTGATAAGAACCTGTTGGCATCTGCTACAATGCTGAAGACGAAACAAGAGTGGACATTTCAGCAAGACAATGATCCCAAACACACAGCCAAAGAAACTCTCAACTGGCTTCAGAGAAGGAAAATAAAGCTGCTAGAATGGCCCAGTCAGTCACCTGACCTGAATCCAATTGAAGATCTATGGACCGAACTGAAGATCAGAGATCATAGAAGACACCCACGGAACCTTCAAGATTTGAACACAGTTTGTGTGGAAGAATGAGCTAAAATCACTCCTGAGCAATTCCTGCGCCTAGTTTCTCTGTACAGGAGGCATCTGGAAGCTGTTATTACCAACAAAGGCTTTTCTCCTAAATATTAAATGAATTTCACCAAGCATGTTCAATACTTATTCCCTGTGTCAATCCACTTTATTAAATATAACTTGTTTTGTGAACACAGTTGCCTTGATTTCTTTGTATGTGTGGATTACTTGGGTTGTTACTGATATCTGGGGAAAATCTTAGGTCAGTGGCTCCATCAGAAATATCAAAGTCAAAGTCAATTTTATTGTCAGTTCTGCCATATGTACAGCACATACAGAGGATTGAAATTACGTTACTCTGAGACCCATGGTGCAGCACGGTAAGCACTAAGTCGGAAATATGAATATAAAGTATAACATCGAACACCAAACATTAAACATCAAACATCAGTGCAAAGAAAACCAACCCCCAACCAGAAACTAACTAAAAACACTAAGGGTGTGCAAAATAACTAAATACGATAAAAATTAAGACAGCATGGTTTATTTGAACATCAAGATAAAAAAAATAAAAACAAGGAATTGAAACCCAATAAATAAAACATAACAAAAAAATGCCTTGTTCAAAAGGAGTGAGAAGAAGCCAACGCTTATATAGTCCCACCCCTTCTCCATACCCAATAAATTATATCATTCTAGTCATTATCGATCTCATAATTACATTCATTATAGAATACCATGATATATGATGCATCTTATAATTAGATTATGCAATAGAAATAATACAACAATGATAGCTTATAGTGACAATAATACCAACATCTAATAATAATTGTAATAATAATAAGTAAATACTTGTGGTATATTTAATATAATTATAGACAATATTATCATCATCATAATACCGGAGTGGCATACCGGAATGGTGGCCTAGTTGGTAGAGCATCCGCCCCACACCCAGGAGGCTGGGGTTCAAATCCTGGCCGGATCATGCCGAAGACCATATAAAAGTGGAACTTCCTGCTGTCCAGCTTGGTGCTCAGCAATAATGGAACGAAGGAGGGAAATGTGGCGGTGCCTTGCATGGCAGCGGCCCCTCTGATTCTACATATGTGATTAACGTTGTAGATAGGAGAAATGCAATTTCGTTCTCCTGTACATGATTGGCTGTATGGACTGAATGACAATAAAACTGGCTTATCCTTATCCTTATAATCACCATATGCCCCCACAGGGCTTACAATACCTAGGCGCAATAATTAGCCATATAATAATAACCATAATAATAGGTAGCCATATAGTAGTTACAATAATAATAATAATAATACCACCTGGCCTATATAATACTTTAAATAATTCCATTCTAAACAACAATCATAATACTATAATACCGTTGTAATATTTTAGTAATAATGATATCAATAATAATAGTACTCAGCATATATATATTCAACAATAACAACCTTTCTTCATTAAAGACACATTGTAATATTACTGTCCTTTATTTTCATATTGTTCAAAAATCCTTTCTTTATACTGTATGTTGATTTAAATATATGGATGTTTGGGCATCGCCTGTGTTTCTCCCCCCAACCCATTCCACAATTTTACTCCACACACAGACACACAAAAACGTTTCCTAGTAGATCTTTCTTGGCGCATTTTAAATTTGTATTCCCCCGTAAATTGTATTTCCCTTCTCTCTGACTGAAAAGATTTTGTATATTGTGTGGCAAAAGGTTTTTACTGACTTTAAACATTAACTGTGCTGCATAATAATCAACCAGATCCTGTCATTTCAATAATTTTGAATGTAAAAATGTGTCTGTAGCGACTTAAGGTACATATCAGGGCACATAGAGGGTTAAAGTGGCATGTAATGCAAAGAGAGCAGTCCATTGCTGCATAAAGCGACCGGTGCAGTCTTCAGATCAGTGTGTGTGTGCGTGTGTTGGAACAAACAGTTCAGACAGGAAGTAGCAAATGTTTCTCATGCTGAGATACGTCTTGAGGTAGATCAGGGACAGGGTCGATAGAAGGAGAGTGCAAGATGAAACGGATAGGGTTAGATGAGTGTGATGGACAGTTTATTCATGTCAGATCTGCGGTAAGAAGAAGGCTGCATAACTGTGCTTTTGTTTCACAGTACGCACATGCGGCATGGTAGAACAGATTGTAATAGGGTTGCCATCACTGCTTCAAAATGAGGCCAGTCACACTAGCTCCTAATAAGCTGCAATCTCGAACCGCTACCGTGTTTTGTTTTATATGCCTGGGAAATAGCTGACAATGAGCGGCTCCCCATTCACCCCTCACATATCCAACCCATTACTCAGTGTATCTTCGGGAAGAGCAGCTGTCTAGCGAGCGCGCTTGAGTGGAGCTGGCATAAAGCTTTGGCTGAAGTGTGTGCAATAATGAGGCAATGCCACGCAATAAGGCAGCTCCCCATCTCTGGCTCCTTAAGATGTGTCCCTAAAGGGCTACCTTCCATGTCAACCTTGACATTCTCTGGTCGGGTAGTAAGATGTGTGTCTGTGATGGGAGAGGGGCTACAGTTCACTGTACATACTGTATGTCTGCATGTGTTTGCTGGCAATTGTGCGTGCGCTTGTTGGGGGTTTTGAGTGCACTGTGCTCTTTGGTTGTGGGAGCTTCCAGGCTCTCTGCACAGAAATTCCTTAATCCACTGTTTTGAAATGAGCCCTCCAGCTGTTGTGGGCTTGAGAGACTACTGTCTTGGAGGAGGCTTAGAGATGATGCACCTTCTATCTTCAGTCCTTTAGGACTTTCTTTCTTTCTTTCTTTGAACTTCTTCCTCCTTGCTTTTTAATCCTCCAATAAGAGCAAAGACTGATTCTTTGAAGGAAGGGATGTAATATTTTTATGGCAAACTATAGAGATCTTTGAAAGATCCTTGAGAGATCACTGGGGAACCAGAAGAGATCATAGAGAGACCAGCAGAGGTCATAGAGAGACCAGGAGAGATCACTGAGGGATCACTGAGAGTTTGTTGGGCAGCCAGAGGTTTCTAATGCTCTTGTCCTCCTTTACACAGGGATGGAGATCATTGAGAGATCATTGCTAGATGAAAAAATAGCCAAATCTCTCAACAATCTTTCAATGATCTTGCAGCGATCATCACGACCGGGTCAAAATAATCTCTCAACTGTGGAGACCGTGGAGATCACTGGAAGATCATTGAGAGGTCACTGAGAGATCTTGGTGACTGCTGACAAATCAGGTCAGTTATTGATCTCTCAGTGGTCTCCCAACAATCTCCATGCTGTGTAAAGGCTCCCCAAAGAGTAGTAAGTGTTTATTGTTTTGCATTGGTGGCCACAGATTATATAGATGCTATAAGAGGCGAGAAGTGCTTTATTGTGATCTACAAACAGAGCAATTTGTACAATGTAATTATTCAAGCATTTAATCAAGTGTCAAGTGTCAGCAACCGTTACTGAGGTGACCAAACACTTCTCCTTTTCATCCTTGTCTGAAACAACAAAAACAAACTTAAAATTGAAAAAGAAGACAGAATTAATCTACTCGAGCTGAGCAATATTTCTGCAAAGAAACCTGTATAGAGCTGCAAAATATATCTGAGTCTTAAAATAATTGAAATATTAGAATAAATTGGCCTGTCAACATCATTTTTTTTTCTCTTAGATGTGTGACTATTCTCTCATTTCTCATTTAGCAGTTCTTCTCATATATTTGTAACTTTATTCAGAAATGTGACACTTTTCTTGTATATGTTTGATATTTCCAGAGAAATGTATTTATTAGAGAAATAACAAATTTATATTTACTGTAATTCTCATTAATAAATTCTCATTAAACTGTATGTCTGCTGTAGGCTATGCCCCATTATTTGTAAATGGCTTACAGCAACACATTCAAAAGATCAGAATCATGGCTCCTTAATATTAGTGAGCAGACTTAAAGCTGACCATTTCAGAAATAGCTGCAAAGAGACTTTTTTAATGGAGCTATAAGACAACACAAGAGTGTTTTCTGGTCTTTAAAATAGCACATACATCTTTGAGAATATCAAAATTTAAAATCAGCGCCTTAATAGCCAGCAGGACTGTGGTTGGATGGGAAGTGAAAGCAGGACTTCTTTGTCTGTGATGTGACAAAACCCAGGAAATACAAGTTCATTAAATAAGGGCAGCGTGCATGTCTTCACAAAGTGAGCATGTTTTAGTGGTACTGTATATATGGGTGTGTGTGTATCATGGACATATTTTTATGAAGTTACAGTGGTGTGAAAAAGTGCAGTATTTAAACAAAGGTGTTTATTATTAAGGGTAAAAAAAAAATAAATCCAAACCTACTGTATATGACCCTGTGTGAAAAAAGTGATTGCCCCCCTCCCCCCATTAAAACATAAATTAACTGTGGTTTATCACATCTTTGGAAAGCTGAGTTCAATTTCTCTAGCCACACCCAGGCCTGATTACTGCTACACCTGTTCTCAATCAAGAAATCACTGAAATAGGACCTGCCTGACAAAGTGAAGTAGACCAAAAGATCGTCAAAACCTAGACATCATCCAAAGAAATTCGGGAACAAATGAGAAACATAGTAATTGAGATCTGTCAGTCTGGAAAAGGTTATAAAGCCATTTCTAAAGCTTTGGGACTCCAGTGAACCACAGTAAGAGCCATTATCCACAAATGGTGAAAACATGGAACAGAGGTGAAGCCTTCCCAGGAGTGGCCAGCCGAGCAAAATTACCCCAAGAGCACAGCGACGACTCATCCAAGAGATCACAAAAGACCCCACAACAACATCCAAAGAACTGCAGGCCTCACTTGCCTCAGTTAAGGCCAGTGTTCATGGCTCCACAATAAGAAAGAAACTGGGCAAAAATGGCCTGCATGGCAGAGTTCCAAGACGAAAAACGCAGCTGAGCAAAAAGAACATGAAGGCTTGTCTCAGTTTTGCCAGAAAACATCTTGATGATCCCCAAGACTTTTGGGAAAATACTCTGTGGACTGACGAGGCAAAAGTTGAACTTTTTGGAAGGTGTGTGTCCCATTACATCTGGCATAAAAATAACACAGCATTTCAGAAAAGGAACATCATACCAACAGTAAAATATGGTGGTGGTAGTGTGATGGTCTGGGGCTGTTTTGCTGCTTCAGGACCTGGAAGACTTGCTGTGGTAAATAGAACCATGAATTCTGCTGTCTACCAAAAAAATCCTGAAGGAGAATGTTCGGCCATCTGTTTGTGACTTCAAGCTGAAGCGCAGTTGGATTCTGCAGCAGGACAATGATCCAAAATACACCAGCAAGTCCACCTCTGAATGGCTTAAGAAAAACAAAATGAAGACTTTGGAGTGGCCTAGTCAAATTCCTGACATGAATCTGACTGGGATGCTGTGGCATGATCCTAAAAAGGTGGTTCATGCTTGAAAACACTCCAGTGTGGCTGAAGTACAACAATTCTGCAAAGATGAGTGGGCCACAATTCTTCTACAGCACTGTAAAAGACTCATTGCCAATTATCACAAATGCTTGATTGCAGTTGTTGCTGCTCAGGGCGGCCCAGCCAGTTATTCAGTTTAGGGGGCAATCACTTTTTCACAAAGTGACATGTAGGTTTGGATTTTTTTTTTCACTTAATAATAAACACCTTCATTTAAAAACTGCATTTTGTGTTTACTTGTGTTATCTTTGTCTAATATTTAAATTTGTTTGATGATCTGAAACATTTAAGTGTGAAAAACATACAAAAAAATGAGAAATTAGGAAGGGGGCAAACACTTTTTCACACCACTGTATAACCTATGAAAACACTATGTTGCATAAGATGGGCCCTATTTGTGATTTTCTTTTCTTTTTTTCAAAGTAGCAGGAAGCCTCGAGTGGTCACGAGCACTAAAAACACACACAGCGTTGGAGTTGCAGATCTCAACACGTCGTTGCATTGTCCAACTAGAGGGCACTGGTATACCTCTGCCAAGGCCCTTTCCGTCCATCCGTCCCGCTCTCCCTCCCTTCATCTGTCCATCTGTCCCTCTGTATGTACATACATTGTGAGATAGGGCCTCGGTGGAGGTATGCGCTCATGGATCACCTCCAAACTCTACTGGGTTCATCTCTGGGGAAAATTTCATCAAAATCTGTTTGCTAGTTTTTGCATAATCCCAACAGACAAACAAACAAACCACCCCGATCTCAACTACGCTAACCCTGCCACAAGTTTTTGTTGATGCTAATTTCATTCTTTAGTCCCAGTCATATAATGTCCAAAACATTGATTCCAGACTCGATTTGGTTCCACTGAGATAAAAACTGAAGCTACTTTGAATATGCTTAGCTAAATAAAGGCGATGATCAGTGACCTGTAAAATTACTTGCATAAGTCTTGAGATGATTACATGAATATATTTCAGATTAACCTCCTGTGAGTGGAGTGTTGGAAGTGCTGCCCATCTCCTCTGGCCCATCCATGAGCCTGCAGGGTGCAGGGCGTCTGCCAGCAGTGGCGAAGCGTGGGAAGTCCTACAGGTTTCGGACAGGCAGGCAGTCTGACAGCCTGATAATGAAACCCAAACTTGGCAGAATTGAATCTAAAAGCCTACAGACTCACATTATTTTACAACCTTTAAAATTACTCGGTATTTATTGATATACAGTGTGATCATTGCTTGCATTTGACCAAAAATGTGCATCACCAACCATGGTGCTTTCTATGATTGATTTATGGCGGCATCACAACAGGACATGATCAATTATCTGTAATCACATCAGTGCATCATCTTCGTCTTCGTGTTTACTGCAGATTACTTCCCAGTAGGGTTTTTTGGACATGAATGCATGCTTGTGGGGGAGATCTAACTCGATTTAGGCGCTAATGTCTTTAGCTGGTCTAGAAATAGGATGCAGCATGCATTTATTTGTGTCTGTGGGTCTGTTGTGGCTAACGTCTGGGTCCAGACAACGACAGCAGACCTGCAGCTCCTCGGTTCCAGAGCAGGAACCTTTGTTGCACACCGAAGACAGCAAGCTTTAATCAATATGCTGTTGAGTTCGGTGTGGCAACTGCAGCCCAAACTGTCATGATCATTTAGTATGCACTGACACAGGCTGTGTTCAGATGAAAGAAGCAAGTTGTTTTAGCAAACGGATAAAATTAATATCTCATGAGACAGCCTATCATGTTTCCCCATTTAACCGATGCATATTTTATGCAGTCTTTCTCAGTCTGGTTTAGATGTTTGTTTGGTTGCATTTCAAAAAAGCTTGGTTTCTTAAAAAAAAAAAAAAAAGTCATGTTTGTTTTGCTGTATGGATGAAAAGGAAATAAGGACAGAGAGATTCAGCATTTAATACTGAAGATATTGCTGTATTGTGCAGGCAGTGTGTCACAATTTCTACCGTTAGTTACACATGTGATCAAAGAGCCCATACGTACACTTCACTTTGCTTTTTCACTTTAAAGCAGGGGTTGCTACTGTACACAAGCATCTCTTTGAATTCTTTTGAGGAATTTCAGCACTTTGACATCCGCTCTGATCAATTTCATTTTGTGTATCTGCTTTTTTTTTTTTTTTTTTTTGCTGTTTTTTGGTAATCACTCCCTCCTTTCTGCTGCAGTGTGTGTGCGGGCGCTGGATGTGACCGTGTCCCAGAGCAGCGTGCAGGTGGCCCGTGGCCAAGCGGCCGTCCTGCCCTGCTCCTTCACCACCAGCGCTGCCCTCAACAACCTCAACATCATCTGGATGGTGATACCGCTGTCCAATGCTAACCAGCCAGAGCAGGTAGGAAACCGTTGCACCTCCATGTCCTCACGGTTGATGGATGAATTAAAAGCCAACGCCGTGACAGCAGCAATGTGAGATTTGCCGCCCCTCCCCAGCCAGCATGCGCATGCGGGCTGTCTTATGGGTCCCATGTGGGTTTGTCCGCGGGTTCCATGTTGGTGCCATCTGTGTTTGCCCGATGGACTCTACCCCTTCACCTATTTTCAGCTTATTTTCTCATAAATTTTCTTTTTTCTTGTAAATTTGTGACTTTTTTTTCCCTGTAAGTTTGATGCATTTCTTGAAAATCTGAAACCTTCTCATAAATTTTCAACTTCTTACTGTAAAACTTGCAGGTTTTTCTCATAAATTTGTTACTTTTTCCTTGTAAATTTGTGACTTTTCCCCATACATTTGTAACATTTTTCTTGTACATTTGGAACTTTCTCAAAAATTTTCAACTTTTTTTTACTGTAAACACAACCTTTTCTCATAAATTTGTAGCTTTTTCCTCGTAAATTTTCTGTTTATTTACTCAACATATTTACTACTTTTTAATTATCAACTTTCTCTTTTTCCTCATAAATCTGTTACTTTTGTCTTGTAAATTTGCAGAAGCATTGTAAGTTTGTAACTTTTTTCAAGTAATTTTACAATTTTTTTCTTGTAAATTTGCAACTTTTTTCTCCTAAATTTTTGCCTTTTTTCTCATAAATTTGCTACTTCTTTCTAATAAATAGGTTACTTTTTTCTCATACATTTACTTCTATTTTTTTGTAAATGTGTCACTTTTTTCATATAAATCACATTTTTTCTCATAAATTTCAGAGTTTTTTCTAATAAATTTCCGAGTTTTTTCTCATAGATTTGTGAGTTTTTTTCTCATAAATTTGTGATTTTTTTTCTCATAAATTTGTGATTTTTTTCTCATACATTTGTGATTTTTTTTTCTCATAAATTTGTGAGTTTTTTTTCTCATAAATGTCCAACTTTTTTCTCAAAAATTTGTGACTTTTTTCTCATAAATTTGTGACTTTTTTCTCATAAATTTGTGAGTTTTTTTCTCATAAATCTGTGACTTTTTTCTCATAAATTTGTGAGGTTTTTTCTCATAAATTTGTGATTTTTTTTCTCATAAATTTGTGTTTTTTTTCTCATAAATGTCCAACTTTTTTCTCAAAAAATTGTGACTTTTTTCTCATAAATTTGTGAGTTTTTTTCCCATAAATTTGTGAATTGTTTCTCATAAATTTGTGACTTTTTTCTCATAAATTTGTGAGTTTTTTTTCTCATAAATTTGTGACTCTTTTCTCATAAATTTGCCTGCGGCACCAGTCTTGCTGAAACCTGCTCCCCCACATTAAAGCCATGTGAGGCTCAGATGGAGTGAATGCAGGTAGGCAGATTACCCTCTCACTTGTTCCACAGGTAAAGTCCATGTGGGCAAACATAGATGGGGCCAACATGGAAGTTGTGGACAAACCCACATGGGACCCATAAGACAGCCCAGATTTAACCCATGATGGGACCCACATGGGCATGCTGGCTGGGTCATTTATTGTTTCTGCTCTGCCCTGCTTAGACATGTGAAAAGTTGGTTCTTTTTGAAATAACTTGTTTTCTGATACAATAATGTTGTGCATGCATCTTGTGGATGGCCTTCCCCACACCACCCTTACAGTCAAAGCAGGTACACAAAGCTTGATGGGTTTTGAGGTGTGCTCAGATACAGCGCAAAGAGAATTTCTTTGGTTGCTCAGATTCACAGAAAGTCAGTTGTTAATAATTCAGCTACATGTAAATGGAAAGTAGGCCAAATTCAGATTTTACCTACAGGGCTTGACATTAGCACTGGCCCACCAACCAAATAATGGTGGAATTTGGCAACACCCTGTAGTCAGTCTTAGGCATCACTTAGGTTCCATAGTCCCTCCAAACGATGACACGGTTAACTGACAGGCCTTTGATAAAATCACCAGTTTATTAAAAAAAAAAATACAAATAAGCAAGAAGCAATCCTAAGACTGGAGTGGTGGCCTAGTGCTAGAGTATCGTTGTGAGTTCAAGCTCCAGTCGGGCCATACCAAAGACCAAATTAAAATGGGACTTCCTGCTTTCCAGATTGGTGCTCAGCATAACAGAATGGGGACAGGAAAGTTGGTTGTTCTAGATGTGATTGACATTGTAGATAAGATAACATGCAGTTTTGTTTTGCTAAGCACATGCTTAGCTGTATGGACTGAATGACAAGAGGGGAAACATAAATATGAAAGAATAATTTCACAGTTTAGAACTTATAACTTAATTTATAATAAGAATTTATGAAACACAAAATACTAATTTATGTCAGTGTCACAAACATGAGTCACAAATTTATGAAAAAATGCAGATATGTGGGAAAGAAAACATCATAAGATCATTAGAATAATAACAAATTTATGATGAAAACACTGTAAATTTAGGGGAAAAATGATACATTTACAAAACAAGATTTAGGAGAACACATACAAATTTGCCAGAACATGTTCACAAATTTACACAAAAATATGAATATTCATGAAGTTGCAAATTTATAAATAAAAAGGTATAAAATTATGGCAAAACAGATGAAAGACACTATTAAAAGAATTAATAAAGCTTCAAATTTAAGAGGGAAAATATTTTATTGCTATTGCTGAGAAGCCAGTTTTGAATTATAACAAATGCAACAAAAGTGGGAAGGAAAACGAGGAAATCACCTGGTGAAGAGGCTGGATGGAAAGAAAACCTGCAGTGTCTGGCACATGTTGCCAAACCTGCCTTGTATGGCTCTTCAGTGGCATCACCAAAGAACCTACTGGTTCCCAGCGGGCACCTTAATTTTGCTGTGTGTACTAGAGGGTTCCTTAGGTAGTGAAAGGGCTGAGTGGCTAAAAACTTTAGAAAACTAGTAGCCACAGCGGCTGGTGAGCACAGAAGTTGAAGTCAAGCCCTGACTACCTATTCGCTTGACAGTTAAATGTTTCAGCTTGAGAAATTTGTGTGATAGAAACACAGAGCATGGAAGGATGTCTTATGATGGTGATGATGGGTCATCATAGTGGTGACGAGCTCTGAAAGATATATGCACACTGTGTAAGTGAAAGCAGAAACATGAACACAAAGTTTCTCTTTTCGGTGCATCTGAACGTACCTTTAGAATATTAGATACAGTATGTGAGTTAGAGAAGCCACTAGTAGTTTTGAGGTTAGCCGTGCTATAGTCATAATACTGTTACTTTCCAAGTTGTTTCTAATTTAGAACAATAATGTCTTGCTGCCCTTTTCACCAACTTCCTAGCCATGAGTGCAGCTTAGTTTGGAAACATGGCTGCAGATGAATTTGCACACAATTGCTTGTTATTTTCGTTGCCCCTGCCGCTCTCTTTCTCTCTCTATGGCCTTGTTCTGTTTTTTTTTTTTCTCACCTCCTCTCCATCCCCTCGCTCTCTCTCTCTCTCTTTCTCTTCCTCCGTGCTTGCGGGACTTCTGTGATTCCATTCGAGCCATTTAGCATGCAGCTGCAGGCCGTACAAGCTCACCTGCCTCCCTTCCCTTTGAACCCCAGCGCTGGTCGGCCGTCCAAATAACACAATCATCTTCTGCACTAATTAGCTCACGCCCACGACAGGCTCTACATCGCAGCTGTTCCACACGCACACACACACACACACACACACACACACACACGTGCATGCACAAACGTACACAAATGCACACGCGCACACACAAACTGGCATTAAACCGAATCCGGCAGATCCACATGCACACAGCCAGGGCATACATACATACAGTGCATTTACTAACTTTACGTGTGCACAATGAAAATGTGAATATATTCACACCTCCATAAATTTGCACGTCACGGGCTAATTCTTTCATGTGCACACCTGTGTATAGTTTTTTTTTCTGATGTGCTAACTTGAACACGCATGCACAAGAAAAAAAAAACTAAATCAAATTTTATGCATTTTCATGCAGTATCTCTTTTTTCTTTTGTCAGGCAAGTGCTGAAATATGTTAAGGGTTGCATCACATTCACTCTATATTGCATATGCATAAAGCCCCTACATGACTGCAATACTGCATCTGGCTTTCAAACAAACATTGTGAAAACTTTTGTTGCGCTATCAGCGCCTATCTATGATGTTGGTGCTCTGTTGGGGAAAAAAAAAGTTTGTGATCAAATAAAGTGCTGTGTGGTGTGACAGAGCAAGTGCAAGGTCATTTTAGAGGGAGGGAGTGTCATAAATGATTACAGCTGATGCTAAAAGCCATTAAGAATAACAGAACAGAACTTTGTGCACTTGCACACGCTGCACCAGCACAGTAGTGAGAGCACACTTTAACCGCTCATATCCTTTTCTGCTCACATTTGAGTGCAATGTTGACATGGGTTTACAGTAAATGTTGCACTGTTTGAAGGCAGCAGCACTAGTTTGTCAGCAAGTAAATCTGTCTGCTTTTACTGGCTGTTTTTTTAATGCTTTCATCACGATGTCATTTAAAGCTTCTCTTTTACAGCCTTAAGCATACACCGTTGACTCCTTATTATAGGGTCGGAAGCACTAGACTGAACTCTGTATATTATGTTTATGAGTTGTGACAGTGTATTTCTGAAATTATGACTGCAGATTAAAAACAAAGCAGTTTATTTTCTGTATGACTTGTAATCAAGGGCCCCTTTACACAGCACAGAGATCGTTGGGGGATCATTGTGAGATCAAAGATTGACTCCATCTCTTAACTCTCTTCTAAAGTCTCAATAAAGCTATTAATGTGTAAATGTTTGGGAGATCAAAAATAAATTTTTTCCCAAATTGCATTGCAATCTAAGATAAGATAAGGTAGGATAAGATAAGATAAACCTTTATTAGTCCCACAATGGGGAAATTACAGGATTGCAGCAGCAAAGGGATAGCAGCACTCAGAGCAATAGTAAATAAGATTATAAATAAGATAAAGAAATTGTGTAGAAAAACAGTAAATACACATATATGCACAGTGCAAGATCTATAGAAATCTTTGAAAGATCCTTCAGGGTAGTATCTCACGACGTGGTGAATGTAGATGAATGTGATGATTTTTGGATTCACCAAGTGTTCTGAGGAATCTTCACAAACACCAGGGTTCGCCTCTGTCATTTGCAGCAATTAACAAGATTTAACAACCTTTAACAACCATTTGCAACATTCGCGCAAGTGTTTGCAAGAGTGTTTGTGAAAGCAGGTGGCAAACATTAACAACTATTAACAAATTTTAGCAACAGTGTTTACAACGATGAGCACTATTTACAACTCTTTTACGACTTTGTGGATGAAGCCCTCACCTCCCACAGCCTAATGAAAATCTGGGAGAAGGTGGATTCGGCGGCCGCTATAGTCGAGGCACACCTTGGGTTGTGGAGGTTCCTCCAGTTTGCAGAGCTGCTGGCTCCATTCTCCATCCTGCAGCAGTCTTTCCCCGGGCTGACGTGGGGGCCACCTCCAGCAAGCCCGAAGCCAACACGGAAGCGTGTTCTGCTGCAGACACCCTGCCCCACCTCCGATTCGCCCATATCGTCAGCTTCTTTCCTCTCCGCAGCTGCTGTTTCCTGCTTCTCCTTGACGTTCTCTCCTGCTGCTGAGAGGTAGGCTGTTTTCTTCCCGGCTCCGCCCATCACCGTGTCTGCAGGGGCGGCTCCTCCACGTTCCACTAAGGGGCCCACAACCACTGAAGCCACGGAGAGGGCGGATTATACACCTGCTGCAGCAGAAAACATCATCCCTCGGGAACACAGGCTGTCTTTTCATTCTCTATTACCAACATATAAATTATCTCGCTTGATTCCCGGTGGTGAGGCTCAGCCCCCGCAGTCCTGTGAGCTGTCACCACCTGCTGCAGCTAAAGACTTTTCACCTGCTCTCTCCGTGTCTCCTCCTCTGCCCCCTCAGTGTCCGCCGGCCCCAGGATTGAGCCGCTGGACAAGGAAGGAGCCTGTGGTCTTGGAGAACCTGGTCCCAGCCCCGCAGCCGCAGTCTGGATGGAGGGAGAGCGCTGCTACCGAGCTGAAGCCTGTGCCGACGATGAAGCGTCTCCTGGCCTCAGCAGAACAGGATCCAGCACCAGTGGAAAATCAACCTCCTGAATCCATGCTGGACGGGCCACCTGCGTGGGCCACCTCACTGGGGGGGTCCCAGGACTGTATTGACCACCATGCCTGCTGCTGGGGCTGCCACAGCAGAGCCAGAGTTGGACCTCCAGAGAGCCGGGCCCGAGACATCGCCATCTAGATCGACGGAGTCCTGGACAGTGGTGGAGCTCGAGCTCAGGCAGGTGCTTTCCTTTGTTTTCATTGTTTCAATTTTGGAGAGGTCTTGTCGGGCTCTTGGTAGGGAGAGCCAAGTGCAGTCGTCAGCTGCACCTGAGCTCACCTCGCCGGGCTCCACTGCCGCTGGTGACCCTGTTTCTCTGCCTCTCCTAACTGAGCTTTCCCCCAGAGTCACCGAGGATCATCCAGCTTCGCTAGATGTCTCCATGGGTCCAGCCTTGCCACCTGAGATTTCCGTGGGTCCAGCTCCCCCTGCCAAGGCGTTGCAGGTGTGCTGTCCCAGCCCGGGACCTCCACGGGTGCTGCTCCCCCTCCGGCTGAGGTCGTCGCGGGTGCTCCGTCCCAGCCCGAGACCACTGAGGGTGCTGCTCCCCCTCCGGCCAAGGTTGTCGTGGGTGCTCTGTCCCAGCCTGGGGCCTCCGAGGGTGCTGCTTCCCCATCTGATGAGGTCATCGCGGGTGCACCGTCCCAGCGCGGGACCTCCGTGGGTGCAGCTTCTCCTCAGTCCAGGTCACTGTGGGTGTTGTGTCCCAGTCGGGGATCGTCGTGGGTGCTGTGCCCTAGCTTGAAACCTACTTGGGCGCTGCGCTCCAGTGTGGGCCCACCGTGGACATTACGCTCCAGCCTGGGGGCCACCGTGGGTGCAGCCATAACCCAGTCCAGGGCCACCGCGGGTGCAGCTTTGGCCCAGTTTGGGCTCACCGCGGGTGCAGATCCGCTCCAGTCTGGAGCCACCGCGGGTGCTGCGATCTCTCAGTCCGGTACCACCAAGGGTGCTGCAGAGCAGTCCAAAACTGTCGTGGTCCCCTCTCCTCTGTCAGACACTGTTGTGGTTCCCTCTCCTCACCCTGACATTGTCATGGTTTCCCCGACTCCTCTATCTTACCCACCATTAGTTCTTCCCATTGGGCAGCCACCTCCTGGACCACCCTTTCTGTTTGGGTGGTTAAAGAACTCTGGCTGACCGCCTGACAGACTGTGCCATTGGGTTGGGTGGTTCATATTCTCTAGCAGACCACCCGACTCTTAGTACCTCACCGTCTGCCAGGCCTGGGACTTCAGCCAGCCACCGGAACAGTCTTGCTCCTTGGTCTAGGGGGCCTAGGTGCCTGGTTCTGTGTGGGTCCTGAGCAGGGCTTTTGTGTTTTGTTGTTTCCTCTTAGTCTGGGCTTTGCTGGGATGTTTATTCTGAGACTTTTTTTCTTATTTTCTCTGGTTTGGTTCGGTCCCTCCGTGCCTGGGTCCCCCTCCTCCCACCCGGGGTGGGGTTGCTTTCTTGTTGGGGTGGGTTTTTTGTGTGTGGGGGTTCTTTTCTTTCAATGTTGCCGGGGTGTCTGGTGTCCACCCCTTGAAGGGGGTGCTCTGTCACGATATGAGCGAGTGGGGGGGGGGGGGGGGGGGTTCCACCGGGCTCAGTCTTCTTTCCTTTTTTCATATTTGTACTGAGTTGCAGTTCCTGTTATTTTTATCCTTGGTTGATTTGTCACATATTCCGTGTTGTTTCTTAGTATGATTTACTTTCTTGTTTACATTCATTATAGTTTAATTACATTTTTGAGGTTACTTTTCTTTATTTTTGCCAACTCATTATATTTCTATTCTGTTGTGTTCTCCCTCTGGGTTGACAGCTGTCAGTGGCGTTTTCGGGTTTTTGCTCTGCGTAGGCATGGCCCCAGTCAGCTGTCAGCTCCAGTCGCTCCCCTCTTATTGCTTCCAGCTGGTCCAAATTATTAATCATTGTTACCTTCTGCCCGGTCATGTGACCCACACCTGTTTCATTTGTTTCTGGGCCTATTTAAGGGCGGTTATTTTCATTTCTGATTGCGGCAGTCTTGAGTTTCTCCTTTCCTCATCTCCACCAGAATGCAGCCCTTGTTCTGGTGTGCTTAATCTGTAAGTTTGATTGCTTGTTTGAATTTTGTGTTAGAGCACTGTTTTGGACTTTGTATTTTGTTGTTTTTCAATAAATCTCACAAACTCACAGTTCAGCATATGGGTCTTCCTCTCTGCCCCGAGGGGCAATTCATGACAACAATAAAGTTTTGAATATGTATATAAATACAAATACAAACCAGCTCATTGGCACATGATCTGAGGGCATGCCCAAGGATGCTGTCTGGCTCTGCTGCCCCACAAGGCAGCGATATTTCAATAAACTCTATTGTTCTTTCATCGAACACTCTGCCCCACAAGGCAGCAGAGCCAGCTCATTGGCACATGCTCTGAGGGCATGCCCAGGGATGCTGTCTGGCTCTGCTGCCTTGTGGGGCAGAGTGTTCGATGAAAGAACAATAGAGTTTATTGAAACATTGCTGAGACATCACTGTGAGACCATTGAGACCATTGAGAACACGGAGTGACTTCAACACACTCACATTTAATTAGTTTTTTAGTTTACTTTGACAAAGGAAGCTAACAGTTAATGTTAGTTTTAAGCATACCATCATCATCAAAATAGCATATCTCAGAGAAATGATGAAAGAGGTTAGGTTGGGAGTAGGGCTGCAACTAAAGATTATTTTAGTAGTTGACTAATCTAACAACTATTTTTTTCAACTGGTCAACTAATCGCATTTTTTCTTCTCATGTCCACCATCTCTGCTTCTTGTTGCGGCTGCATATTTTACCTCAGCTACTGTTTAATACCTCTTAACGTTCTGTCTCCCGTGGGCGGGAGGCATTTAAATGCCATTTTGTCTCAGCTGGACACAGTGTAACACAGTGTAACTAATATTCAGAATGATGGCTAATATTAACAAAGATGAAAAGTGATGGTGACTCCTGTAATTCAGTCACTGCATTCAACACATTAGCCATGACAGTTCAACCTTCAGCAACCAGAGAGCTTATTGTCAAACAGGTAAGCTAACATTAACAGCACATACTAACAGTATTGTCATTTTTCTAAAGCTTGAAACAGTTGGCCATTGAAAATAAGTGGCGCTAACTTTCTTTACTCGCTAAAACTTGCCCTTGCAGACGGTAATGCTGTGGCTTCCGGGTGCTGTTGTTTCAGATCCTCATTGTTACTTTCTTGACTTTCACAGCTTGACAGTTCCTAACCGTAGTATGGACTCCATGTGAATTAAAGCTAAAATGTCCGTATTTTAGCCTGGCTTGTTAGCTGGTAACAGGCTTTGCTCTAGGTAGGTTCTGCAGCCAGTTAGACACGGAGCACATGTTAATACCTTCACAACAGTGGGTCTTTATTCTCCTTTCTCTACGTTGGAGAGACACATACAGCCGCTTTGCGCTGAAACTCTGTGACAACCACCAAAACAAAACACAAGACAGCGTAACTGTGTAAGGACGTACACACCATGGATCTGCCGAGACGTCCACTTTCTTAAAGGGGCAGGCAAAGTCGGTAACATCATGCATCACTGTAGTGCTGCCGTGGTAAGAAACATCTCCCTTGAAAAGTCTGCATTTTACTTGTTTTGTTTTTTTGTCTTCTGTAAAATGTTCCCAAACAACAGAAAGTTTGGGTCTGCTTTTTTAGCTCCGCTTTCTACATGCTTATCCTTCTGCTTCGCCATGCTGTGCTCCTCTTCTTCTTCGCTAGAAATTGTTCACGCATGCCGGACAACCGAGGCGCTACTGCCCTCAGCAGTTCCGGTCATGCATTGCAGTTCCCGTTGTGCATTGCAGTTCCGGTTGTGCATTGTCGTTACTGTGGCATTCATATAAACCTTATAGTTAAACGATTTGTCGACAATAAAAATATTTGTCGGCAAATTTTTATTTGGTTACGTTACGTTACGTTACCAACAACGTCGACTAATCATTTCAGCCCTAGGTGGGAGATCTGGTGCTAATTAGCACTTATTAAGAATATGCCATAAAACATTTCATTTTGAGGAGAGCTCCTTCCTGTGTGAAAAATGGTACTGGAGTAATTAAACACTGAGTCGATTTGATTAAACGACTCAGTGTTTGCTGTTTTTGAACAGCAAGATAGATGATGAGATGTTTACAGTACCTGGGCACTCCTTCTTCAGATGAGACCGTCCGGGCGACTCAGGCCAGGGCCAGACTGGTGGTCTTCTACAGTGACACTATAACTGCCACCAGAGTGCCTGAATTTGAACACACACAGCACAAAATGATTTGCCTGATACTAGTGCTTCCATGTTTCCTGGTATTCATGTTTTGTGTCTACAGACCTCCATCAGCTGATGACTCTGCATACGCAGTAATAACACAGAAAATTGATACCATCCAAGGTCTGAAATCATTGTTCTTGGAGATCTGAATGCTCACCTTCAAGAATGGCTGAGTAGCCAAAAAACTGACAATCATGGAGAAGCTGCTCATGAGTTTGCTATTCTCAGCAACCTCCAACAACTTGTTGATTACTCTACGAGGATTGGAAAAGATGAAAACTGGTCCAAGATAGATCTCTTCCTTATGTCTTCACCAGACAATCATGATGTTACAGTCAGCACACCTCTTGGTTTATCTGATCACTGTGCTGTGTCAACTGCTCCTAATTACAGACTTCCAACACAGAGTAAATCTGCCAAACATAAGATCTGGGTCTATGAAAAAGCCGATTGGGATAGCATGCATACATATTTCGCTGATGCAAAATGGGTATCTCTCTCAAAAAGGCCTGATGTTAATGCAACATGGTCCTGCATAAGGGACAACATTACTGATGCCATGGAGTACTTTATACCTTCAAAGTCAACCAAGCACCGATACTCCAATAAACCTTGGTTTCATGAAGAGTGTCATAAAACTATACAAGACAAACAGAAGGCCTACAAAAAGTGGCAGAAGGATCGTACAAAGGACTCCTGGATTTTGTATGTGAACTCCAAATCCGAATGCCAGCATACTATACAACATGCTCACAGGCAGTTTTCACACCAGCTAAAGCAGAAACTGAAATGTGCAGATAATAAACAGTGGTGGAAACTTGTTAAAACTGTTACTGACAACAACAAGACTTCTGCTGTTCCCTCAATAAGTAGTAATGGTCAAACATTAAATAAAGCCAAAGACAAAGCTGAGCTGCTAAATAACACATTTGCAGTGAATGCTCAACTTGATGATGGTGGTAAAAGTCCTCCAAAATGGCCACAAGCAAAGTCCTGTCCACTGTGAAATTCTGACCAAAAAGATTCTTGGAAAACTTTGCGGTCTGGACATATCCAAGGCCAATGACCCTGATGGGATTTCTGCATCTGTACTCAGGAACTGTGCACCAGAGTTTGCACCAGTCCTGGTGAAGCTATTCCAGTTTTCTCTTGAAAACAAGACAGTCCCTTCAGGCTGGAAATCTGCCAATGTGATTGCTGTACCTAAGAAGGGTAACAAGCAAGACCCATCTAACTACAGACCTATATCCCTACTGCCCATAATTTCCAAGGTCATGGAAAGCATTATCTGTGACCACATATGCAAACATCTCGACAAGCACCAGCTTCTCTGCAACACCCAATATGGATTTCGAGAGATCTACGGTGGAGATGCTCTCATACATTACTCAGTGGTGGAACAATGCTTTTGACTCTCAACAGGAAATCTGAGTCATTGCCTTAGACATCAAAAAGGCTTTTGATCAAGTATGGCATTGTGGACTGATCACAAAGCTGACTGCATTCGGCATTCAAGGTGACTTACTTGACTGGATATCATCCTTCCTAGCTGATAGACAGCAGTCCATGGTCTTCGATAGGTTCACCTCTCGTCCACTATCCTTGACTGCTGGAGTGCCCCAAGGAAGTGTAATTGGCCCATTGCTATTCCTCATCTACACTGATGATTTGGCATCTCAAATGGAGCATGATCTTCATCTATTTGCAGATGACTCAACACTTCATTTCATCATAAAAAATCCAGGCCTCCGAGACATCTGTGCTGAGTCTTCAGCGTGACTTGGACACAATTGAATGGTGGTCCTCTGACTGGTGCATCACATTTAATGCAAATAAGACTGAGGAAATGATCATCAGCAGGAAGTGTGTCCAAAATCTTCACTTCATGAACAAGGAACTCACTCCAATACAGAGTATTACTCTCCTTGGTATCATCATCACCAATACTCTGTCATGGACTCCTTACATCACAGGACTAGCCAAGAAGACTGCTAAGAGATTGTACATCCTGGAGCATACCAAGAACCTTCTTCCTCTCAACACCGGTACTACCATATACAAGGCCTACATCCGACCTCTCATGGAGTATGCCTCTCTAGTGTGGAGTGGAGCAGGAACCACAGCACTAAGTTTCTTAGACAGACTGAAAAAACCCCTCTGTCTACTCAAAATTGATGATCCTTACAAGGCAGGAATTTATCCATTCGAGCACAGGAGAAAGGTGGCATCTTTGTGCACATTCCACTGCCATTTCTTCCTTCAACCATCAATTGAGCTGACAAATATCTTGCCATCTGGAGCTTCTTCTAGCATGCGGATAACAAGATCCATCTTGTTACCCGCATACATGTGACAAGCTGCCACCCATATACTGTAACTGTTCCAAAGTCCAAGACCAATCTCCATCTATCTTCCTACATCCCTAGGACAAGTAAGCTAAGGAACTCTCTTCCAGCATCTGTGTTTCCTGCTGCTCCAAACACAGACTCATTCAAGTCATCTGTAAATGCATTTTTGGTTGATCAATTGTAAACTTTTGTTAGTTGCTAATTTTAAGATTTTGATCTGTATGATGTGATGTGGTCAATGGTTTAATACTCTGCTTAATGGCTAATTTTCATCTCCTAGATGGTAACACCAGGCCTTAAGATAAGATAAGATAAGATAAGATGAGCCTTTATTAGTCCCACAATGGGGAAATTCCAGGATTGCAACAGCATAGGGATAGCAACACTCAGAGAAACAATCAGAAGGCAAGAAAAAACAACATCTAGTAAACATATGTCCATATTACTATAAATGTATATATATAGACACACAGTGCAGAGCATTATGGCTGGTGAATGTGCAGCAGAAAGTCTAAGTTCTCTCTCCGCGGATGCAGCGGGCCAGCTGGAAGTCTTTGGGCATGATGGTGACCCCCTTAGCGAAGAAGAGACCATCAAACCATTAAACCTTGATTATTAAAAAAAGGCATGTCAGATATTTCATTAAAGGGCTCAATGACTGCAATTTTTACACATTTTAAGAGCTCGCTCATGTCTTAATGAAGTGCTTGTGACATATTTTGTTCACATTTTCTTTATTTTTTTTTTGTAACTTTGATTTTTATTCATTTTTCATCATACATATTACATTCAGATCACAGTCTCTATATTTAAAAAAGGAGCTAACCATACAGCGAAAAAGAAAGAGAAGAAGAAAAAAAAAGGGAGAAAAAAAAGGGGGGGGGACAAATGTTGGAGCATCAAGTTTTTAGTTTCCATCGCTAAATTCTTTTGGTTTTTCCAGTGTCTTTGGTTATTCTTTCAATTTCTGTCTCGTTGTTGCACTTTGTAGTGTGTCCATTTCCACCATTTTTTTTTCATATTGTCCTTCTTGCATTCTTTGTCAATATGTTAGTTTTTCCATTAAACGTATATCCTCAACAATGTCTGTCCATTGCTCTTGGTCAGGAAGAACTTCTGATTGCCATTTTCTTGTGATTGTTTTTTTACATGCAATCAGCATGATTTTAACTAAATATCTGTCCTCAGCCTGTATTACATTGTCTCTTTTAAGATCACATAAATACATCAAGTTATAGTTCATTGGTATATTATATCCTAATATCCTCTGTATTGTCACATGTATAGATTTCCAGAATGATGAGATTTTGCAGCATTTCCAAAACATATGCAAGTGGTCTACATTTTGAGCCCCACAGCCCCCCCAGCACATAGATTTGGTATTTGTATATTTTCTTTGGATCTGTGGTGTAATGAAATAGCGAATCAGGTTTTTCCATCCAAATTCCCTCCATGTCCTTGAATTTGTTGATGTGTGTTGTGTTTTCCATATTTCTTGCCAGTTTTCTTCTGTTATGTTTAAATTTTGCTCTTTCTCCCATTTCTCCTTTATATAGTTACTTGAATGTTTGTTTGCCATAAGTTTCTGATATAGCTTTGAAATAATTCTTATTTTATTTCCTGCATATGAGCTTAAAATGAATTGTATAATCTCACTCACATCTGTGTGGAGGTTATGCCTAATCTTTCTCATATAATAATCTCTCATCTGCAGATATCTGAAGAATTCAGATTTTTCTAGTTTAAATTTTCGTCTCATGTTTACAAAACTCCCGAAATCTGATTTTCCCATATTTCCCCATGCTGTGATTCCTTTGTTCACCAGATTTTTGTATCGACTATCTTGCTTTGCCGGTTCAAACTGACTGTCAAATGCTACCCATTTCAATAGTTTTATGTCCTCCTTTATATTATACTTTTGTACTATTTTATACCACAGTTCCAAAGTAAATTTAGTGATTGGGTCTATTTGTTTGATTTGCTTATATGCATCCTTATCTCCTATTATGCTTTGCACTAGGAGTCCCTCAATTTCCTTTTCCATTTCTTTCCATTTTGCCTCGTGTCCTCCGTCGCACCAACATATGATATATCTTATTTGTGCTGAGTAGTAATATTCCTTTAGACTCGGTAGACCCATGCCTCCTTTCTCTTTTGGTAATTGGAGAGTTTTATATTTCACTCTTGGCTTTTTACTTCCCCAAACAAATCTCAATATCATCCTGTCCCACTTTGAGAACTGGGCACCAGGAATCTCTGTTGGTAGAGCCTGGAGGAGGTAAAGCAGTCTAGGTTGTATGCTGATTTTGACTGTCTTAATTTTTGAATTCGGATCCATGTTTAAGATTGACCATCTATCAATATCTTTTTTTATTTCTTGTTCTAACCTATCATAGTTTGCGTTATAGATTTTGCTTAAATCTTTAGGTATGTTCACTCCAAGGTATTTTATTTCTTTTTGTTTCCAGTTTAGTTTGATCTTATCAGTTATCTGGTTTAAAGGGTTATAGTGGAATGTCAGTATTTGTGTTTTTGGTATGTTTATCTTGTATCCTGATAATTTTCCAAAATTTTCTATCAAGTCCATCATTTCCATTATTGATTCATCTGGTTGTTCTTCTGCAAACAGCCCAATCTTGTGTTCCGCTCCCTTTATTGTTACACCTTTTAATTTCTTATTTTGTCACATCGCTTGAGCCAGTGGCTCTATGAACAGAGCAAACAAGGTGGGCGATAGGCAGCATCCCTGCCTAGTTGATCTTTGTATATTTACTTTGCCTGTTAAGCTACCGTTTATCTTGATTCTTGCCACAGGTTTTTGATACAGTGTCTTTATGCATTGCACTGACTTTTCATTAAATCCAAAGCGTTCCAGCACATTATATAGAAACATCCAATTAACCCTATCAAATGCTTTTTCTGTGTCTAAACTCATTATTACTGCGCTTTTCTTTTCTTTATGTATTTGATTAATTATGTGGATTGTTCTCCTGATATTATCATGTGTTTGGCGTCCCTCTATGAAACCAGTTTGGTCATCCTCTATCAATTCCGTCAAGAATGTCTTTATTCGTTTACATATAATTGTTGTATATATTTTATAATCCACATTTAATAAAGAGATTGGCCTATAGTTTTCGCATTGTTCCTTATCTTTCCCTGGCTTTAAAATAACTGAAATAATGGCTTCGTTCCATGATGGAGGTATTTTGTTGTTGTTTAATGTCCAATTAAATGACTTTAGGAGCTGTGGCATGAGTTCTTCTATAAACAGTTTATAAAACTCAGATGGGTATCCATCACTACCTGGTGATTTACCATTTTTTAGTGACTTAATCACATCTTTAATCTCTTGTGTTATTTCTGCTGTTAGCTTTTCATTTTGTTGGCTTCCTATTGATGGCAAGTCCAATGTGCATAGGAATTTTTTAATATCCTTAACATTTGTCTCTTCAGGTTGCGAGTATAGTTCTTGATAGAATTTATGGAATATTTCTTCAATGTTTTCTGGGTTAACTGTGGTTTTATTTGTGATGGGGTCCTTAATCTTATATACATTATTCACTGTTTGTTGTTTTCTTAACCGTTTTGCCAGCAGTTTTGTGGCCTTTGGCCCCGTTTCATAATATTTTTGTTTTAAATATCTATTTTTCCTTTCAATTTCATCTATTTGTATTTCTTTTATCTTTATTTTTTCTTCCTTAATTTCTTGATATATTTTTGGGTCTTTTGTGTTTTGATGTTTATGTTCTAATTCCCTCAGTCTCTCACATCTTTGTTCATATGATTCCAGTTTAGACTTTTTTGCTTTTCCTGATTCAACAATTATTTTACCTCTTAACACGGCTTTTAGTGCGTCCCATAGTATTGTTGGGTCCACGTCTCCATTATCATTCTCCTCGATATACTCATTTATGTTTACCTTTATTCTTTCTTTCATTTTCTCATCATTTAATAGTCCTACATTAAGTTTCCATGTTGTTTGTCGTTTTCTATTGTTTAAATATATTTCCATGTATATAGGATTATGATCCTATATACATGGATAGGATTATGATCCTATATACATGGATCATAATCATACATTCTATATACATATACATTCTATATACATTCTATAATCATACATTCTGCCCCTCCAATCCGACAATTTCTCAGCCTGTCTGTCACCTTCATTCATAAGGAAGTAATCTATTCTAGAGTGTACTTTATGGACTGCTGAATAATGTGTATAGTCTTTTTCGAGTGAGTGCAGGTCCCTCCATATGTCTACCATACCCATTTCTGCCAGTGAGGTTCTTATGAACTTTGTTACATGTTTTTTTGTCTTCATAACACTTGTTGTGTCAACTTCATGATCCATGATGGCATTTAAGTCTCCTCCACAAATTAGGACTCCTTCACTGTGTGTTGCTATGAGATCAAACAGTTGTTGAAAAAAGCCCTTGTCACTTTCTGGTGGGGCATAGATGTTCACTAATGTGATCTGCAAACCACCTATTCTTCCCTTTATTATTACATATCTGCCTTCTTTATCCTGGATTTCTTGTTCACATTCAAACTGTATTTTATTTGAAATTAGTATCATAACCCCCCTTTTAGTTCCTCCCTTAAATGAACTGTAGTAGGAGTTCTTATAGTCAAATCTCTTTAGTTTCTCATGTTCTGTCTTGTTCAAATGTGTCTCCTGCATAAATATAATTTTGGCTTTTTCCTTCTTGAATTTTCTTATTATTCTTTCCCTTTTAACAGGTGAGTTCAGACCATTCACATTTAATGTCATTATCTTAAGATTTTTAACCATATTCATGTTTTTCCATTTTTTTAACTTGTGCTCCTGGCCCCTTTAACAACAAAACTAACACATATATGTACAAAAACACATTAACAAACCTCGACCTCCGCACTTTGGGTCTTTCTTCTGCCCACTGGTCCCTGTTGGAGGGTGGAGGGAATGGCCTCACCGAGTGAGGGGCCCTCCCTAGACCTGTAGTTACTATCCAAGTAATAGTCATTAGTCTAGAAATGTCCAACAAAAGTCACTTTAACCTCTCCTAGCCGTTTGTTTCTCTTTTACCTTGTCCTCTTGGCCTTCATTTCTTCTATGCCCTTCTTAATCTTTGTTATAATCTAAGCTTTCCAAAATTTTGACCTGAGCTTGAAAACACTTGGTTCTACATTTCTGTTGTGTTTTCCAGCCAGTATCTGACAGCTGTATGTTATTTGCAAGCATTTATATCTAAAAAAAACACCCAGGCGAACTTTCTTGTTACTCAGTGGCAGGAGCACTTAGAGAGATTATGACCGTTTTGCCAAAAAATTCAGTGTTTTCTTTTAAATGAGACTAACCCCATGAAGATGCTGCAAAGGGTTGAAGAACAGCTTTTGATTTACTTTGGGCATGTTATTTTTAGGCGTTTTAGGGAAGTTGAACAGAGTTCAACAGGTTAAGATGCAGCGAGTATTTCTTTGTGAAGTCAGCATTTTAATATTTTAATGGTATGTATATTTTTTTGTATTTTGTATACTTTATTGAATCCCCAGAGGGACATTCAGGGCATCCACTTGGCTGGATGAGGCAGGCAGGGTATGGCGCCAATCCCTTCACTCACGCATTCACACCTAGGGCCACTTTAGAGTTTCCATTTAACGTAACCTGCATGTTTTTGGCCTGTGGGAGGAAACCGGAGTACCCAGGGTAAACCCACGCAGACATGGGGAGAACATGCAAACTCCGCACAGAAGAGTCACTGATGGTCAGGGAGTGGGATCGAACCCACGATGGTCAGGGGTGGAATTGATCCTGTAACCTTCTTACTGTGCTGCCACTGTGCTAACCACTGGGCCACCGAGCTGCCCATAATGGCATGTATGACCCATACTCTGTTCTGTTTTATAATGTTATGCAAAACCCCAGAAAACAAACACAGTTTTGCACAATAAGGACCTTTAGTTAGCAACTCCACTATTGCTTTATAGTTGTATTCGTTAACTTTGAATGGAGCTGAACTGCAGATTACAACTTGCTGGCATGTAGCTCAGAAGAGTAGTGTACACTGGTGTCTGTTTGTATGCTTGTGCTTGTGTGTGTAAAACATGTTGTTTTCATTCAGGATCAAATGTCATGATCTCTTTCCTGTGAGCAGCTTGGTGTGAGATAATCCAGATATAAAGACACACAGATGAACAATGGTTTTTGTTTCTGACCTGTTGTTTATCCTCTTAAATGTTGCTGGATAGTGGTGATGTTTACACACAACTAAAATCCACTGTCATCTTCCACCATCAGTGAAGCTAATTCCTGAAAAAAAATGTTACAGTTGCAGTCAGCAAAATATTGTATGTGTGTGGGTTTTTTTTACACAGCAGTTCATAAACATGCTCTCAATATGGTGAGCATAGAAGGGATTTTTTTCAGGCTTTGCTAAAACACTAAAAATAAAATGTAGGTATTTATTCAATTTAGTTATGATAGCTGAACACAAAAAGTTAAATCATTCACATTTTCAGAAAAAAAAAACATTCTAATAGTGAATAAAGTTCAGCTAAATGAATTACTGTAAACTAGTATGTAGTGTATATATTGTGTTATTCTCTTATTTAGAATATTCAAATTATTGATGATCAGATTGACCCTGTAAAGGTGTTGTTTGTAGTTACAGTATTTTGTTGTCTCTTGCACAGTAAATTATTTTGAAATTACCCCGATAATTGCCTCCATGAAGGAGGTTATGTAATTGTGGTGGTTTGTCTGTTTGTCCGTCCGTCCGTCTGTTTGTCTGTCTGCCTGTTAACAGGATTACGCAAAAACTACTGGATGGATTTAGATGAAATTTTCACCAGAGGTGGTCTTTGGGCTAGAGAGGAACCCATAACATTTTGGTGATGACCTGAGAATGCATACCTCCACCAAGGCTCTTATCTTCTCACACCGTGTTAGCAAAAATCCTCCAAAACAAACCCATTACATTTTTTAGGTGATCCATGAGGGACAGAAGGAACCTTGATGGAGGTATGCACTCTCTTGAGTGCTTTTCTAGTTTCTTGCGGTTTTGTTTGCTAACCTGTGAGTCACCAAAACCATGATGTGCTATATTGTATTTTGATAGCCATCTTGGGGTTGCTTCATGCATATTCAGTAGCAACTGTCAATTTTTAGCTAAGCTCAGCAAAATACATGTGCGAATATTAAAGGAATTGTCAGATATAATCTACCAACACACTCTAAATAAGTACTTCAGCAGTTAGCTGCTCATCTGTTAAGGAAACTGTCCAACAAGTGTGAGTCACACTTTAGAGTGATGTGATCACAGTTTTCTTCATTGCTGAAATGACTTCATGCTCTCTTTTTTGCTTTGTTCTAAATTAACTTTCTTTTAGTTTTTGCTTGCTTAAAGGTTAATTTTTATTTATTTATTTATTGCAATTTCCATGATTTCATTTTAAGTTTTGGCATCTTATATGATGCATATATGTAGTTGGAAAAATCAAAAATAATTATTGCATTGTTTCACAGCTCATTAAAAACAGCTTCTATGCCCTTCATTTTCAGCCAGTTTTTTGCTTAATTGTTAACATTTTTGCACCCCTTACCTGATTGGGCGAAGTTTTTAAAGCTCAGTAAAAAACCAGTCAAGCACAGCCAATCTACCACTAACTGAAACTGCTTAGCCATACTTCTCCCGTTAATTGCCATCTCGCCACAGCTAGCGTTTGTACAAAAAGCAGGACAGCAGCAATTCTAACAATAAACAAATTAAGCTGCCACCAACACAATCGTAGATCATAAAACATACATATCTTCCCTTAGTTTGTCAGTAGACAAAACACTTCCGCAGCAACAGCCTCTGGATATTCAGCTTCAATGATTAAATATTTTACTTATAATTTTATTTTACAATTTTATAAATTATTTTAAAATAATTTTACTTATGGGTTGAGGGTCTGACGCATGGCTCAACAGTGTGGAGGCAGCAGCACTCCTAAAAAGTTGCTTTACAGTTAAAAACTTTGCTTTTAACAGGCCTCCGATTCCTGGGCCTGAATGAAGCTCCTCCAGCTTCAGTTGTGATGTATAGATCACAGTGAAGAAATGAGAGTATTTGTCTATTAATAACTGATAACATGCAGTTTCAATGACAGCTGTTCCGTATGATTAAGCCCAGAACCCCAGGTTGCCCAGAGACTCAAGTGGTTAGGTTTTCCATTCTGCATACCTGTTCATTCTTAATTTTAGCCACTTGTTTGAAATTTAAGACTGTGCTGAAATTTTTTTACTGTAGTTTGTGTGAGACTTTGATGTTGATGTGTAACCAGTGTCCACCATATTTCATATTGTCTTCTAGTTCAGGGGCCCCGCACCCTCAATAATCTGGCCCTGGCTGTGTTTATTAAATAACTCTGCAGAGGTGGATAAAGAACCACTTTGTCCCCAGACTAAAATAAATATGAATTTTTTTTATTTTTATAAATTTTTATATATATATATATATATATATATATATATATATATATATATATATATATTTATAAATTTTTTTATAAAATAAATATGAAATACAAAATGATCATAAATCCTTCTAAATTCAGGAAAAGTCGAACGTCAGCATGGTGTTTCAGTGTTTGTTCCCCAGAGTAAATGATGGCCAGGCTTTATGTGGCCTAAGTGGCTTTAAGTGGTTATAATCAATGCCATTTTATTTAGTGAATGACTGCTTTTGTGATTAGGAAAACCTACATTGGCCATAATTTTAGCCATTGGTCAGTTGTTTTCCCAGCTGGTGTTATTGTTATTGTTAGCTCTGAAGCGCATGGCCCTTTTCCACGAGCACCTACTCAGCTCAACTCGCTGCAACTCTACTTGCCCCGACATGGTTTCAGTCGTTTTCCATTACAGCTGAGTACCACCTCAAAGTGGGTGGGTTCATTAGAGCAAGGCAGCCCATTATGTTGTTGACATGCAGACGTTTTTCTGTCAGAAGCAAATACTTAAGAGACAGCAAGTACAAAACACAAGCACAGCATGGAGTTAGCGTTGATGGCTAGCTAGCTAGCTAGCTAAGGAGCTAACTAGCTAGCTCATTGTCTGCATACAGGAGACAATGGCGATATCCTTGTTTGCTCAAAAGTGAGCTTGCCACCAATGGGATAAATAACATAGAAGATGCTTAAAATCATATAATACTCACCATCTTCTATCACGGTTTCCAACAATGCTGTGGCCAAGTCGAGGCCACTCTCCCTCTCGTTGTTCGCTGGTTGGTGCCTGTAAAGGTTAAACCACTTCCAGCCTTTTCTTTTCAACCCACTTTGGCTGTTGTGGTCCTTGATGGTCCGGTAATAAGCTTTTACTGTCTGGTGGTACCCGTGAGTGGCTATCAGCTCGGAGACCTCCTGATATACTTTTTCATTTTGGGTTGCGCCGTCTGGCTCCCTCTGGATTCTCTCGTCAGCCACCAAGCACAGAAGAGTCCGCACCTCATCGTTAGACCATGGTGTTGCTTTGTGTGTAGCCATTTATCTCGTGGATTATCACAGAAATAATAAAAAACTCACGGCCACTTTTGCCAAATTTACAAATGGCGGGTTTGATTCTTGTGAAGACGTTGCTCTCATGACTCATCCAGTGACATTACGCCCTGGCCAATTAGTGGCCTGCAGTCTGTTGACATCACATTTTCAGCTCAACTCAGCTCGCTTGGAACACCGGCAGAGTAGATACTAAAAAAGTACCGGTACTAGGTACTAATGGAAAACCCTACAAACCGAGTAGAGTTGAGGCAAGTCGGGCTGAGTAGGTACTCGTGGAAATGGGCCATTAAGGGCCTTGGGCTCAGAAGAACTCAATCAATCTCCTGCTTAATGCGCCAGGATTTAACACCCCAAAAAAGCATGTCTTAATTCATCTGCACCTGACATGGCAGTGATCGTTGGTGCCGAGACACCGGTGAGAACTGAGGGTGCGTAGCCAAAGAGACAGATCCTCTCTCTGCTTGTGATTTTATTTGGCATGACAGAACAGATTATATGAACAGAAACGATCTCACAGAGATTGTTGTCCTGAACTGGGCATCAGCTAGCAGAGGATTTTTTTTTAATTCAATTTGTTTATATATACTCTACTAAATGAATTTGTATCCATAAAATATGATACAACAGGATAGCCCTACCTGCAGTGGACATACAGATGTGTCACCAGACAGTGACTTTTTTTTTTCTCTTCTGCAGAGGTTCACACTCAGAGTCCAGAGTTTCCTCTATCCATATTTCTATATTTGTTTCTTTTTGCTGTGCATAAAACGGTAATTCAGTTCCCTCTTCTATCTATTTTGCTCTCCCAGTTCAGGATACACAATATAGGAGGAAAACAACAATGAGATTTGTAGCGGATTTATGGGTTTTATAGGTATTTTATTGTTTGTACAAGTATTAATGTAAATATGAATGTGAGTAGGAATGAAGATTTATTTTCATTAAACTCATATCCTCATAGGGCACCAGTCCAGATAATTTACAGTTTTATTAACAATTCTTTATTTGTACCAATTATGAATCAGTCTAAAAAAAAAAAAAACCTTGTGAGTTCTTGTCTGCTGATAATCAAGAAGATGAACATGAAATCAAACATCTATCCATCTTCTTCCGCTTAATCCTTTTTGGGTCGTTGGGGGGGGGGGGTTCTGGAGCCTATCCCAGCATCTTTGGGTGAGAGGCAGGGTACACCCTGGACAGATCGCCAACCCATCGCAGGGCCAGCACAGACAGACAGACAAACATTCACTCTCACAGTCACATCTAAGGACAATTTAGAATCCCCCCACATGCCAAAAACATGAAATCAAACAATAACTCCCATTTGTCTTTCAGTGGTTTAATATGAAATGTCGGAATAGGTTAACATATTTGGATAACTTTAAAACAGAAAATTCAACGTGTATCATGGGCACCATAGACTATTACTGAGTTACTTGTGAATCAAGCATTTGTGGAACCGAATAAACCATAGTTTAACTTGGCGATATACTGGAAATTGGAAAACCATAAAATAGCACTGGTCAAGAAAAGTGGATGCAATTTTATGAAGAAAATGATGAGTAAACTATTTGTAAAAATGGAAAATTGGTGTTACTCTGAAAAGAACGTAAATTAACCCAATGGCTGCCTATGGCTTTCCATTGCGCTATTTCCTCCTCTCCCCCTGGTGGTCAACATTTTTTTCAAGAAAATATTCAGTTCAGATATTAGAGATTTCCAAAGCTATAACTTGAAAATGGTAAGAGATAATGGTTTCCTGTCAATTAGAAAGATGTAGAATATGATCCAAAGTTTTAGATAGGAGTAAATTTACGCATGTAATTTGCATAATGCCATGGCAGCCATATCGAATTACATAACTTTCAGTCAAAAGCAGACTTTGGATATATTTGCACAGAGGATGATTTTGTTTTTTTTTTGTCTCCGTTTGTTGTTTTGGGCATTTTGTTATCTTATCTTTAAAGTATATAAACCAGAAAATCAGTTACAATGTAAACAAAGAAATTTGTCACTTACCACTGGCCAGGTGGCTCGCTTCGTCAATTTTTGTCCATCCTGGTCGTTATTTTGTCTTTTTTTGGTCATTTTCGCTTTCTCTCCCACATCCAGAAACTGTTATAATTATTCCACTGCAATTTATCTCATATGACGACCGGGAATGGGCACGATTGTTCTGTCCAGTCACATGGCGCTGGGGGTCCAGGGCAGGGGCAAATCAACCAGCTTCGCCCACCCTCTGTTATAAAAAAAATGTAGCTATTTACCTTCTTAAGCTAAATAATCTCTTTTTAGAATCATAGTTGGCAAATTTGGGAGCAAATGCTTCCTCCGTCTTGCGATCGATCACCATTTGTTTACAAGCTCTTCTTCTGTGCTGTCCAGAAGTGGTGGTGGTGGGGGGTTGTATGGGGGCCATTAGTCCTCCAAGGCAAGAGCAGTAAGTTATATGTGTCTGCCACCTTGTGAGGTGGAATACTTAGTACAACTGGGGGGTTTATGACACGTCACATGACAGGCGCAGCACTGCGACATAGACAGTGAGGGCACTTTTTGTGTCCATAAATAGAAGGATGTCAAAGGGTTAATGAAAGGACAAAATGCATTTTGAAATTCTGATGGGGGTTTGCGTGAAATTAAGTTTAAAGAACTTATACTGGGAATATTCTGAAGAATTAAGTTTAAATTAAACAACAGACCATCAGCCAAGCAGAATCATTGCATCCCAGTAGGTAGCAGGCGGTCCACTGGATTCTGCTTCAACTGGACCAGCGTGAGTTCTGTTGGAAGACTGGCAGACAGGCTTCTTACCACGGTTATGGCCTACTCCCAAGATCATAACGGCTGGTTCTTCAGCAGGCTGGCTACGGCCTTCTCTTATGCACTGAAGAAAGAATTGGGTTATTGTACAAAGTCCCATCAGAAATTCACTCTGAGGCAAAAATACATCACAAATCCGTTTCTTCCAATGATGGTGGTTTAAATGAATTGGTTTAAGCTTAAAAAAAAAAATCAAACAAAATCTTCTTGCTTGCATGGCAATTTAAAAAAAAAAAGATTAAAATAAGAAAAAGTGAATTTCAAAGAAAAGAAAAAATAATTTTCACTGAGCATTGGAGGCTCTGGGCCTACTTGGAAGATAGAAAAAAAAAACAGCTTGACCACCACCCCAAAACTGAAACAAAGGAAAGTTTTTTGGGTGTGTGGCAGAATCTCACTGAATTTCATGATAACTGGGCTGAACCAATTACATTTGAGCTTCTTTGTTTGGCAGAAGTCATAAACTGACTAAAAAGGCATTTAAGATTTGGGATTGGGAGCCCATTGGTCAGTTCAAATTTCTAAGGTGGGGGTCTCCTACAGACAGAGAAGAGAGTGAAATTTGATATGAAGAGTGAAATCCTCCTAAAACATTTACAATGGGGCAAAAAAGTATTTAGTCAGCCACCAATTGTGCAAGTTCTCCCACTTAAAAGATGAGAGAGGTCTCCAATTTTCATCATAGGTATACCTCAACTATGAGAGACAAAATGAGGAAAAAAAATCCAGAAAATCACATTGAAGGATTTTTAATGAATTAATTGGTATTTCCTCGGTAAAATAAGTATTTGGTCACCTACAAACAAGCAAGATTTCTGGCTCTCACAGACCTGTAACTTCTTCTTGAAGAGGCTCCTCTGTCCTCCACTCGTTACCTGTATTAATGGCACCTGTTTGAACTCATTATCAATATAAAAGACACCTGTCCACAACCTCAAACAGTCAGACTCCAAACTCCACTATGGCCAAGACCAAAGAGCTGTCAAAGGACACCAGAAACAAAATTGTAGACCTGCACCAGGCTGGGAAGACTGAATCTGCAATAGGTAAGCAGTTTGGTTTGAAGAAATCAACTGTGGGAGCAATTAGTGGAAAATGGAAGACATACAAGACCACTGATAATCTCCCTCAACCTGGGGCTCCACGCAAGATCTCACCCCGTGGGGTCAAAATGATCACGAGAACGGTGAGCAAAAATCCCAGAACCACACGGGGGGACCTAGTGAATGACCTGCAGAGAGCTGGGACCAAAGTAACAAAGGCTGCCATCAGTAACACACTACGCCGCCAGGGACTCAAATCCTGCAGTGCCAGAAGTGTCCCCCTGCTTAAGCCAGTACATGTCCAGGCCCGTCTGAAGTTTGGTAGAGAGCATTTGGATGATCCAGAAGGGGATTGGGAGAATGTCATATGGTCAGAAGAAACCAAAATAGAACTTTTTGGTAAAAACTCAACTTGTCGTGTTTGGAGGAGAAAGAACACCATACCTACTGTGAAGCATGGGGGTGAAAACATCATACTTTGGGGCTGTTTTTCTGCAAAGGGACCAGGACAACTGATCCGTGTAAAGGAAAGAATGAATGGGGCCATGTATCGTGAGATTTTGAGTGAAAACTTCCTTCCATCAGCAAGGGCATTGAAGATGAAATGTGGCTGGGTCTTTCAGCATGACAATGATCCCAAACACACTGCTCGGGCAACGAAGGAGTGGCTTTGTAAGAAGCATTTCAAGGTCCTGGAGTGGCCTAGCCAGTCTCCAGATCTCAACCCCGTAGAAAATCTTTGGAGGGAGTTGAAAGTCCGTGTTGCCCAGCGACAGCCCCAAAACATCACTGCTCTAGAAGAGATCTGCATGGAGGAATGGGCCAACATACCAGCAACAGTGTGTGAAAACCTTGTGAAAACTTACAGAAAACGTTTGACCTCTGTCATTGCCAACAAAGGGTATATAACAAAGTATTGAGATGAACTTTTGTTATTGACCAAATACTTATTTTACCGAGGAATTTACCAATTAATTCATTAAAAATCCTTCAATGTGATTTTCTGGATTTTTTTTTCTCATTTTGTCTCTCATAATTGAGGTATACCTATGATGAAAATTGGAGACCTCTCTCATCTTTTAAGTGGGAGAACTTGCACAATTGGTGGCTGACTAAATACTTTTTTCCCCACTGTATGTTGCTGAATAAAGCATAAATTCCTTAAACTTTAGTGACTAAGATATCCTGATCAATATTAAGGGAACATACAATGTCTCTACGCTGTAACTGTAATTATTTTGTGATAGTAAGCATGCAAAAATTAATTTCTTCCTGAAAATAAAGCAACACATCAAATCATATCAATAAAAGCATTTGAAACCACATTGTCCATCCCTGTCATGAGCTGGGTCCGATGTTCTGCCGGTCTTTTTGTTATATTCATATATATTTATCAGTTGTATTTTTGGTACCTTCTTTGAGTTGTCACTGCTTTCTATTTGTCTGTTTATGTTTCAGTTTGTGTTGGCTGTGTTTTGCTTCATTTGTAGTTATTTTCTAGTATGTGTTTGGTTTTATTTTTATTCTGTGGGCTGACAGCTGTCAAGTGACTTTTCCGGGTTTGTGTTGACACCACCTGTCAAGCTGTCAGCCGCTCCTCCCTCACCCCTTATTGCTACCAGCTGATTCCAATTATTGTTCCCTTCTCCTGCTCAGGTTAACCCACACCTGTTATCACTCATGTTGTCATTTCACCTACTACTTATGCTCAGTCTGTTCACTTAGTCCTCGCTGCTACATTGTATGTTCCTCCTTTGACTACTCCTAAGGTCATTTCCCTGTTTATCTTGTATCCTCATCTCCTCCTGAGCTAGGCGACTCAGGAGCGCATCCTTCTGTAAGTTATTCTTGTTTTTTGCATTTTGTGTTCTTTGCACTTTTTGGACTTGTGTTATTTTGTCATTGAATGCCAAATATCATCCAGCGCTTGGGTTTGTCTCACCTGCCTCATAGAGGCGAACATGACAATCCCGAGAGTTCAGTGATGTCTTCAGTAGCGGATACTGTCTTGAGAGAAAGAATATAAATTAATTTATTTGTCCATAATGCATAAATTCCACTGCAAAGAGAAAAAAAAATATTCCTGATTCGTCCACCAGATGGCACTGTGAAACTGGCTGGTTGTTACTGGAGAATCTTGACTCCCAAGTCTGGATTATATCAGCCATAAACCTGTCAACTGAAACATTCCTTTGCCAAAGAGCAGAAAAGGGGGAATGACTAAGTCCTGGAGAAGGGATTAACTTCCACTTTATGGCTGATGGATAGTGCTACAGCTCTGGTCCTTGGGTGAGAGAAGCAGTTCATGACCAGACTTTTGAGTTGAAACAATTTTTCTTCAGGAAAGAATGATTTTATAGATTGGAACCCAAGGCCAATACTACAGATTATTTAAAAAAGGGCACAGATCCATGGAAACATTCCCCAGTGCAACATTGTAGTATGACAACAGTCTCTGTTGTGGCGGTCTGAGGAATAAGTGAAATCGTGTGTGTTTAATTTTTTTACATTCCAGACTTCAGAAGACATAAAACGCATGTATTTATGAAAAGTCACAGACTGGGAGACCTGTAGAGTTTGTTAAAGTTATTCACATAATAAAACCCCAGAGTCTCCATCAGTCCATTTTGACTGTTCTTGTGTTAATAAAATAAACATATTGGTCAATAATCAGTTTATTCATGAGTAGCCCTTTTTTAAATTATATAAAAATACTAATTTATACATATTAAACATTGGAGTCTGCCATGTGAAAAGAAAATCAAAACTTTGAAATATGACGAACAAAAATAAACTATTTTACTGAGTTTCACACTTAAACAAAAGCTTAAAAAAGCTTTTTAAAAAAAAAAAAACTCCTATATTTTGCTTCTCCGAACTGGCTGTGTCTGTGTTGATGACCTTGTGGGAAATTTTGCGGTGCTTTTGGTGGATGAATGGTCATTACTGAAATAAAATGACTACGTCTGTGTTCATAATTTTGTGTGTTGTTAGTAGATCATTGGCAAAAATTGGTCACTCCCTTAGGTGGTCTATCTAAATTGCGCACTCGCTAATTTGCACTGCCTTAGTAAATCTGCCCCCAAGTTTGAGTGAATGGGACTTGTAAAATAACATGCTGTGCTGAGATGGTGACTGAGGAGACATGCAAGTTCTTGTTCTTACTTACAAAGCCATTCATGAAGAGGCACCTTTTTATATTAGTGACCTGCTCTCTCTATACCAGCCCTGCAGGTCTCTCAGGTCTTCTCATCAGAATCTATTGGTAGTTCCTAGTACTAGGCTCAGAACCAAAGGCGATAGAGCCTTTGCTGCTGTTGCTCCCAGACTGTGGAACTCCTTGCCTTTTGAACTTAGATCTGCACCTTCCATTGGTGTATTTAAGAAGCAACTAAAGACCCACCTTTTTAACCTGGCTTTTTAACTATGTGCTGATTGTATTTTTGTGTGCTTTTACTGTCTACTTTTTTTTTTTAACTGTCTTATGTGCCTGTGTTTTTATTTTGTTTTGTGCCATGTTAAGCACTTTGTGACTCTGTCTGTGAAAGGTGCTCTATAAATAAAATTATTATTATTATTATTATTATTATTATTATTATTATTATTATTATGCAAGAGTTTGTCAGATATAAGGAATAAACATGCCAGAGCCAGCATATAGACTGTATAAAAAATGGCACCCCCTGTTGGGATGTCATGCTAACTGTTCTCTACACCATATAAATAGACATGGCAACAGCAGGGCTACTTTTTTAGGTTATTAAAGGTTATTAAAGGTCTTTTTTCGGAATTGTCACTAAACGATTAAACCTGTAAACTTAAACACTTTAATAAGAACCGAATTATGGGGGCCATAAGAACATATAACTCAATCTTGTGGAGTGAATTCGGTGAATTATGTTTTAGACACACTACCGTTCAAAAGTTTGAGGTCACTTAGAAATTTCCTTATTTTTGAAAGAAAAGCACTGTTTTTTTCAATGAAGATAACTTTAAACTAATCAGAAATACACTCTAATATCTAATATACATTGCTAATGTGGTAAATGACTATTCTAGCTGCAAATGTCTGCTTTTTGGTGCAATATCTACATAGGTGTATAGAGGCCCATTTTCAGCAACTGTCACTCCAGTGTTCTATTGGTACAATGTGTTTGCTCATTGCGTCAGAAGGCTAATGGATGATTAGAAAACCCTTGTGCAATCATGTTAGCACAGCTGAAAACAGTTTAGCTGGTTAGAGAAGCTATAAAACTGACCTTCCTTTGAGCAGGTTGAGTATCTGGAAAAAATTATTATTTCAAATACAAATCATTATTTCTAACCTTGTCAATGTCTTGACTATATTTTCTATTCATTTTACAACTCATAGTGGTAAATAAGTGTGACTTTTCATGGAAAACACAAAATAATTGTCTGGGTGACCCCAAACTTTTGAACGGTAGTGTATATTAGTTAAAGGATCAACTCTTTTCCTCTATCACATACACAAAAATATGATGTCTTATTGATCACCACTGAGGAATTCTTTTTTATTAGCTTACCCACCTCAAGGCACACATGCAGACTCAGCAGTGGTACATTATTATTTTTGTAGACGTTTTCTCAGGAGGCTTGAGATCAAATGTACCTTGATTGTGTCATGATTTTACTATATGCTGTCATCTGGCAACTTGCAATATAAGAATAATCCCTTTACAAACAGCATAAAAGGCAAATGTTGTATCTGATCTGTTGTAGTCATTTATTTTCCAGCAGGATACACATCACACTGTGCTGAATTTCACCATTCTTTCTTCAACACAAGTGCTTAGAAAACATCAAAAGTATAGTGTAGAAGCTGAATATTTCATGGAAAAAATAGATGATTTTAGAATTCTTCTTCTTCCTCTTCTTGCTCTTCTTCTTCTTCTTCTTCTTCTTCTTCTTCTGCTTCTTCTGCTTCTTCTTCTTCTTCCGGCTGCTCCCTTTAGGGGTCACCACAGCGGATCATCTGCCTCCATCTCACCCCATCCCTCTTCCTCATCTTCACATCCTTCCTCATCGCATCTTCCTCTGTAACATCAACCCTCTCCATGTCCTCCTTCACTATATCATGAATCTTCTCTCTTTTTCTCCTGCCTGGCAGCTCCGTCTTCAACATCCTTTGTCCAATATATCCACTATCCCTCCTCTGCACATGTCCAAACCATCTCAGTTTTGCTTCTGCTACTTTGTCTCCAAACCACTCAACGTGAACTGTCCCTCTGATATACTCATTTCTTGTCACTCCCAATGAAAATCTTAGCATCTTCAACTGTGCCACCTCCAGCTCCATTTCCTGTCTTTTTGTCAGCACCACCGTCTCCAAACCACACATCATCGCAGGTGTCACTACCATCTTATAAATCTTCCCTTTCACTCTAGCTGCTACCCTTCTGTCACAAATCACCTCTGACAGTCATCTCTACCCACTCCACCCTGCCTGCACTCTCTTCTTCACCTCTCGTACATTTTCTATTGCTTTGGATGACTGCTCAAACAGTTCTCCAGACTGAACCCGCGCAAGGCCCCCGGTCCAGACGGCGTGTCTCCCTCCACCCTGAGACACTGTGCGAAAGAGCTGGCTCCTGTCTTCACAGACATTTTTAACACCTCCCTTAAGCTATGCCATGTGCCGTCCTGCCTCAAATCCTCCACCATCATCCTTGTCCCCAAGAAGCCACGGATCACTGGACTTAACGACTACAGACCTGTAGTGCTCACCTCTGTAGTCATGAAGTCCTTTGAGCGCCTGGTCCTGCCCCACCTCAAGCCCATCACCACCCCCCTCCTGGACCCGCTGCAGTTTGCCTACCGAGCCAACAGGTCTGTAGACGACACTGTCAACCTGGCCCTCCACTCCATCCTGCAGCACCTGGACTCCCCGGGAACCTACGCCAGGATCCTGTTTGTGGACTTCAGCTCCGCATTCAACACCATCCGCCCCGCTCTGCTCCGGGACAAGCTGTCCCTGCTCAACGTGCCTGACTCCCTCTGCAGGTGGATCACCGACTTCCTGACGGACCGGAGGCAGCATGTGCGGCTGGGAAAGACTGTCTCAGACTCTACTAGCATCAGCACCGGATCACCCCAGGGCTGTGTACTTTCCCCCCTACTCTTCTCCCTTTATACCAACTCCTGCACCTCCAGCCACCAGTCTGTCAAGTTGATCAAGTTTGCGGACGACACCACCCTCATTGGGCTCATCTCCAACGGCGACGAGTCCGCCTACAGGAGAGAGGTGGCCCAGCTGGCGTCCTGGTGCAACAACAACAACCTGCAGCTGAACGCTCTGAAGACAGTGGAGATGATTGTGGACTTCAGGAAAGTCACAAACCCTCTGCCCCCCCTCACCCTCACAGGCTCTCCCATCACCACTGCTGATTCCTTCCGCTTCCTAGGCACCACCATCACCAGGGACCTCAAGTGGGAGCCGACCATCAGCTCCCTCATCAAAAAGGCCCAGCAGAGGATGTTCTTCCTGCGGCAGCTGAGGAAGCTCAAGCTACCCACCAAGATGTTAGTGCAGTTCTACACAGCCATCATCGAGACCATCCTCACCACCTCCATAACCGTGTGGTACGCAGGAGCCACTGCCAGGGACAGACTAAGGCTGCAGCGCGTCGTGCGCACTGCTGAGAAGGTGATCGACTGCAAGCTCCCATCTCTCCAGGATCTGTACATCTCCAGGACCCGGAGGCGTGCTGGCCGGATCATAGCCGATCCCTCACACCCTGGTCACGTACTGTTTGCCCCTCTCCCCTCAGGTACAAGACTTCGGTCCATCCAGACTAAAACCTCCCGTCACATGAACAGCTTCTTCCCCTCTGCCATCAGACTGCTGAACACTAAGTGACTTATTGACTCTCGTGCACTATGTACAGCAGCTCAACCAGACTCATGTCAATCATCACTGTTTTCTTCCTGCATTACCGACTGCACTATATGGTTCTCCACATTATCTGCTGCTTGCTAATATATTTAAATTGCTGACTAGTATTACTCACTCTTATTCTACACTTTATTGCATGTATAGTTTATTTCTTTTATTTTATCATGTTTAATGTTGCAGCATTGCACCGAGACAAATTCCTAGTTTGTGTACTACATGAACAATGGCAATAAATCTGATTCTGATTCTGATTCTGACCCCAGGTATTTAAACTCATCTACTTTCACCACCTCTACTCCTTCCATCTTCACCATTACACCTGCCTCCCTCTCATTCACACTCATGTATTCTGTCTTGCTTCTACTGACTTTCATTCCTCTTCTCTCCAGAGCATACCATCAATTCTCCAGGTTCTCTTCCACCTGCTCCCTACTCTCACTACAGATCACAATGTCGTCTACAAACATCATGGTCTATGGAGACTCCTGCCTGACCTCATCTGTCAGCCTGTCCATCACCATGGCAAACAAGAAGGGGCTCAGAGCTGATTCCTAATCAGCCTAACCTGCTGCACATCTTTTCGAGCTCGATTTCTCTGTCTAGCCAATCGATAAAAGTCCTTTTCTCCTTCCTTAGTGTTAAGCCTCTCATACAACTCAGTATATGCCTTTTCCTTTGCCTTTGCCACCTCTTTCTTTGCCATACGCCTAGATTCCAAATACTCCTGTCTACTTTCTTCATCTCCCTGACTATCCTGCCTTTTCTTTGCTAACCTCTTCCTTTGGATACTTTCCTGTACCTCCTCATTCCACCGCCAAGTTTCCTTGTCTTCCTTCCTCTGTCCACTGGAGATACCACATACCTTTCTACCCATTTCCCTCAATACTTTTGCTGTACTTTCCCAGTCATCTGGTATTTTTTCCCTACCACCCAGACCCTGTATCAACTCCTTCCTGGATTCTGTGCAACCTTCTTCCTTCTGTAACTTCCCCTGCTTAATCTTTGGCTCTGCCTTCACTCTCTTCCTCTTCTTGCTTTTCAAAGTCATCCTACAGACTACTATCCAATGCTGTCTAGCTACATTCTCCCCTGCCATCACCTTGCAGTCTCCCATCTCTTTCAAATTTCTCCTTCTACATAAGATGTAGTCCACCTCTGTGCACCTTCCTCCACTCTTGTAAGTCACCCTATGTTCCTCTCTCTTCTTAAAATATGTGTCCACCACAGCCATTTCCATCCTTTTAGCAAAATCAACAACCATCTGTCCTTCCACATTTCTCCCCTTAAGACCATACCTACCCAGAACCTCCTCATCACTTCTGTTCCCTTCCCCTACATGCCCATTGAAGTCCACTCCAATCACTGCTCTCTTCCCTTTGGGAACACTTTCTACCACTTCATTCAACTTACTCCAGAATTCCTCTTTCTCTTCTTCTACCTGACATCCAACTTGTAGGGCATATGCACCGACAACAGTCAACATCACACCTTTGACTTCTGGCTTCAGTGATTTCAGAATATTCTATGCCAAATACTTTGGGATGTATTACAGCAGTGCAGTCCATAATCAGTTGTCTGAGGCGTGGGGAGCATTTATGGTCATTTCCAAGTTCATTTCACTATTACAGCAGTGCAAAAATGAATTTTGCCCTGGGCACAAAGTGCAAAGAGGCTGTTCTAATGCTTTTAGTTTTTCAGAGGTGTGTTTGGGGCATAACATGAAATAAACCAGTCGCTTTCTTTGCTCTCATTCCCTTTAATAAACAGGGGTGTGAGATCAAAGGTTTAATACCAATATGAGAGTGTTTAAATGGGAGGACAAATTCATTTTTGTGGTGATCTGAGCACTTGGGTTACTCAGTATTTCCCCTTTTCTACCATATTATTTTGGGGTTTGTTATTAAGATCTCTCGAGGGCTCTTATTGTGACAGCATCATGGCCGCATTTCCGGCTGTCAAAGCCGAGCCGGCGTCGTGACAGCTGTTTGTCATTTTCGTTAATTACATTTCCCTTTTCCTGGTTGGTTTATGTCCGGTATTTAAGGGAGCAGCTGAGGCTCACTCCTGGCTGTGACCTACACACACACAAACACCTCTGTGTTGAAGGACTGGAGTTCCTACCCCCGACTCCAGTCTTCCTCCTGTGTTTGGATTCATCGCTGTTCGTCTTTTGTAAATGTTTTTGCACAGCGTAGGTTCTGTCCTCACCGCACCTCCTCGTTCATCATCAGTGTTTATTATTTTGCGCTTTAGTGTATGTATGGGTTTTGCCCCTCGTGGCTGTTTATTTTATCCTTTTGCCCTTTTGTAAATAAACTAGCAAACTTACTTCTGGCTCCTGGCGTCTCACTAATGCCCTGCAAGGGGCATTCATAACAGTTTTGTGCTGAGGACAATGCAGGCTCATTCACAAAGTGAAAATGCATTTCAGAGCAAGGAGCTTTTAAGGAGATTTTAAACCTTCTTAACAGCTCTGCTCACACTGGGGAGACATGATCGTACTTACACACAGATAAGAGCTGTAGGCTACAATTCAGAGATTATACCAGTCTTTCCCTTTGTCCATGATTTTGACAGAGTTGTAAAATTTCCTTCAGTTATATTATCATTCATCAGAAATTCTCATTTAAACAGAGAAAGAGTAAGCAGTTCACCTCGGCCGAGGTCTGTTCATGTTCTGAATTATTCTGTTAATAAAAGAGTGATTGAGGTTAAAAAACTGTAAAAACAGTCATCATTAGATGATGATGAGTGTTGGCTTTGTGCATACCTGCTAGGTCTTCTATGGGGCTGCAGTGACAGTGACTCCTTTCTTGGTATAAGGCAGATTGGTCCTGCTGTGGTCTGGTAGTTAAATTAAGAAGAGGACTACCCACTGAATTGTAAACCCACACAACATTTTTTTCTCTGTGCAGTGAAAAACTGCTGTGCCTGTTTAGCTATCCTCCTTTAACCCCTTGCACTCTGGTCAATTTCCCTAAAAATGCCTAAAAATAACGAACCCAAAGTAAATCAAAAGCTGTTCTTCAACCTTTGCAGCATCTTCATGGGGTTGGTCTCATTTAAAAGAAAACACTTTGGATTTTTTAGCAAAACAGTCATAATCTCTCTAAGTGCTCCTGCCACTGAGTAACAGTCATCTAAACATACTGGACTTGAAGAAAAAAAATTTCGCCTGGGTGTTTTTTTGGATACAAATGCTTGCAAATAACACACAGCTGTCAGATCCGGGCTGGAAAATGCAATAGAAATGTAGAACCAAGTGTTATCCAGCTGAGGTCAAAATTTTGTAACAATACCACAAAAAATGAATATATTACACAGCTTTTTTGTCAGGTTGTTCCCAGGCGTTTTTGAACTGTGCCAAATTGTGCCAAATGGCACAGTTTGGAAAACGTCTGTAACTTTTGAATGATTCAATATAGAAGCTTGATCTTGGGCTCTAATGAAAGGTGACACTCAGGGCTGTGTGTGTGTGTGGGGGGGGGGGTTGTTTATTCATTCATGAATGAATGAATGAACAAACAAGCCCCCACACACAAAGAAGCATGCCACGTAAAAAATGTGTGGCTTTTTTTTTTTACAAGAAAAAATAACCTACAGTGCACTAAAAATTATACTAAAATATCTGTAATGTAGAAGATAACAACTCCCACCACCCCCCCCCGCTACAGAGGACGGACATCGCCCATTGCTACATGACGGACCACGGTGACGGTGCACCGCGGTCTACTACGCACAGTTGTACTAAAATATCTGCAATATATCTGCAATCCGCTACAGAAGAGTAGCGGGGGGGGCGTTCACGGTCCGGACGCGGTGCACGGTTCCGTGCATGTGGCGATGATGCACAGTTGCAATTTACCGATCGGTCAAAAGTCATTTTGATTACAATTTTCAAGGATAAAGAATAATTTAGCTTATAACACTTACCTGTCCACAACAGCAGTGTCACTGGCGAACTTCTCTTCCTCATTGTCAGATGAACATGACGCTGGTTCGCTTGTTACGACTCGTGGTTCTGGTCACGCGACCCGGTCAAACCATGATTTCATTATTGCGGTTTTGCGCTTCCATGATTGCAGTTTTGACAAACGATTTTTCAAAACAAATAAGAACAGTCGTAAGAAAAAAAGACTGGCGAATGCATGTGTGTCACCCAGCGGCTTACACAAAACAGATTTTACGCACGGGACGTATGCTTTCAATTGTCGAACTTCTCTGCTTCAATCGGCTCGCTGTACTCGCAGCCATTGGTAGACGGGTCCTTCTTGCTAGGTTTTCAGTCATTGGTTCTTCAAGGTTTCAGAAACCCAATTCAAGGCTCTTATTAGTCAAATGAGAGGTCAATCAAATCTAAACCAATCAAAGCACTCCTTTGGCTTTCTTTTCGCGGCTGTGTCTGTAGTGGAAGAACGGAAATGCAGCTTTTTTTTTTTCCAGTGCGCTCTGAGACACACAGTGTGCGTCCTAGTGCGCACTAGGACGCAGAGACGTGACTGCCCGCGGTATCCCGGAGTGCAAGAGGTTAACAGAAAACAATGTGTCATGATTACCAATTATAGACAGCTCACGTGCATGATGTAGCAACAGAAGGACAATTAAAGACACAAACACATGTTTGACAAGTTTATTAAATATCAAGATAAAGCACAGCTTATGGAAAAAGTCACTCACCAGAGGAAGCAGCCTGTGGAGAGAGAACGAGAGCTGTGAGTGGAGAAATGGAGACAGGGGAAATGGGCAAGCTAAATTGCCTCTTACGTGGGGTAATAGGGAGAACTGGAAGGACCCTGAATGGGGGAAGAGATGAACCAGCAGGGTGAAGTAGGTGGAGTCGGTGGTGCCTGACCGGGTGGAGAATGATTGCAACTGAGCGGTGATGATGGGGCAGTGAGCGCACGCAGTCCCCGGAGACACACCCGCACGGTGGCAGCAACCTGGAATTAGAAGAGAGACAGGTGAGTACGGAAACTACACCTCAGGGAAATAATGCTTGCTTCTATAGTACTAGGCTACGGCAGTATACCCAGATGAGCCAGCGTCAGCACACTGAAGAGATGCTCCTTATAAACGCTGGCTGATGAAAGGCAGCAGGTGCATCTCCTCACCCAGGTGTGTTGATGACCTGAGGAGGGAAACAACGGGAAGGAGGGGGCGAGCGCTCACGGCCATGACAGTGCCCCCCCCCCCCCCAAGGAGCACCTCCTGGTGGTCCCTTGGGCTTGATGGTAGGCCTGGAGCATCCCCTTGTCAAGGACGTGTGATCTGGGGACCCAAGAACGTTCCTCCAGACCGTAGCCCTTCCAATGGACCAAGTATTAGAGACCCCGGCCCTGACAGCGAATATCTAAGATGCGCTGCACAGTGTAGGCAGCGTGGCCATTGATCATCCGGGGAGGAGGAGGCGGCTTCGGGGGGGGGGCAGAGGGGCTGACCGAGAAGGGCTTGATATGGGAGACATGGAAAGTTGGGTTCACCCGCAGGGTTCATGGAAGTTTCAGACAGACCGTGACGTCATTAATCACTCTGGAGATGGTGTAGGATCCCAGGAAGTGGGGGGAGAGCTTCTTCAAATCCGTCTTCAGGGGAATCTGGTCCGCCGCCAGCCAGACCTGCTGGCCAACAGTGTACTTAGGAGCAGGGACCCGCTTCCTGTCAGCCATCAGGTGGTTGCGCTCAGAGAAGCGGGTGAGGGTGTCATGGGTAGCCCTCCAGATCAGTCGACAGCATCGAGCATGGGACCCCACGGATGGCACCGCGATCTCCCTTTCGGCCATGGGTAGCAAAGGCGGGGTATACCCCAGTGAGGCTCCAAAGGGGGTGAGCCCCATGGCTGAAGAGATGACAGAATTCAGAGAGTACTCCACCCAGGTCAGATGCGTGCTCCAGGAAGAGGGATTTTCAGCTGCTACGCACCGCAGGGTGGCCTCCAAGGACTGGTTGGCGCGTTCGGCCTGCCCATTAGTCTGAGGATGATGACCCGAGGAAAGGCTGACGGTGGTCCCGAGCGTCTGGCAGAAGGCCCTCCAAACCTGGGACGTAAATTGGGAACCCCGGTCAGACACAGTGTCAAGAGGGATGCCATGGAGACGGATGACGTGGGCGATAAGAAGGTCCGCAGTCTCCATGGCCGAGGGGAGTTTAGGAAGGGTGATCAGATGAACAGCTTTCGAGAAGCGGACAATGATAGTTAAGATGACTGACTTCCTGTGAGAGAGAGGAGGTCTGGTTATGAAGTCCACGACAATATGGGACCAAGGATGACCAAGGATGGGCAGGGGGTGGAGGAGTCCAGCAGGAGGGGAGGAGTCGGACTTGCCCCGAACACAAATTTAGCAGGCCCACACATACTCCTGCACATCCCGCCGCAGCGTGGGCCACCAGAACACCTGGCAAATCAGGTTGGAAGTGCGGGTGATCCCAGGATGGCAGGCAAAGCGGCTGGTGTGACCCCACTGGACTACGTCGCTGCGGAGGCCTGGAGGGATGTACAGGTGGTTCTGGGGACACCCCGCTGGTACGGGCTCCTGGGACTGGGCCTGGCGGACTCTCTGCTCAATATCCCAGGTAAGGGCTCTGAGGACGCATGATGGAGGGAGAATAGGCTGAGGATGGGATGGGGGCGCTACCTGTTCAGAATCAAACTGGCGCAATAGCGTGTCCGGTTTGGTATTCCAGGAGCCAGGCCAGTAAGTGATAGTGAAGTTGAATCTTTGGAAGAATAAGGCCCAACGAGCCTGCCTGGCGTTAAGTCAGCGGACCGACCTGTAGCATCATCTCACTTTGGCTCATCAATAGGATTATTCTTCTGCTTAAAGACATTGTTTCACCCAGGAAAAGGACAGCAAGGAAACTGCTCTTTTACCCCAGGCTACAACTAAACTCACATTTCTTTGTTAAAACCAGTCTAAGGAATTCACCCTAATGCATTTCCTGTTTTGACTTTTATGGCCCATAAACATGGAGACATGGAACAGGCCCCTGGAGCCCCTCATGGCCCACAAAGATCCACAGCTCAACATTGCCTTAAACTCTGGGACATGCCGAATTTAACCAGCAAACCTTTTAACCAAATCTTTAGGACTCACTTTTCAACATCTCTCTTCTTTTTCCAGGACCTCAGAAAAAGCAAATGGACTCTTGATGTTTATTCTGGACAATCAATAATAGGTTTGAAATGTATTAATCCGTGATTTTAGATATGTGCATGTTAAAATGTTTAGATGAATGTTTATTACCGCATGTTAATTTATAAGCACTGGGTATAAGTTCCATGATAACTAAGACTAGGTTAGAGAATATACATAAGTGTATAGAGGAATATTCCAGTATTAAAATGTGTATTAGATTTGCAAAGCGTCTCTCAAATCATGTGACTGCCAGCAGCCAATCTCTGCTTGACAACAGTTGTTTGTTCCAGACAAAAGACTGTTTGCTCATTGGACTAAAGTTCATAAAGCCCGCCCACGAAGGAAGCGTATTGGTCTGAGTTCCTGTCAATCACAGAGGCCCGCGAAAGTTTCCCTCAGATAAAAAGGAAACAATGCCGTTTCTCATCCTCTTTTTGCCGCCGCTTTTCGTGATCTTTTTTTCGGCTTTTCACTTCTATTTGTCTTCACGTCTGTCACAGCAGAGAACTACCGGAGAACAAAGGGACTTATCCCACGCGTTTTCTTTCCTACGATCACAGAGCCTGAAGTGTCCTGTTTTTTTGTAATCTCTTTGTATCTTAATGTTTCTTTAAATGCCTAGGAATTCTTTCTCTCTGAGCTCAAATTCTAATCAGGAGTTAAACTCCAATCCTAGATGTTTATTACCTCCGCCAGGCCGAAAAGGCCAGGAGGAGGTTATGTTTTTGCCAGGGTTTGTGTGTTTGTCTGTCTGTTTGTCTGTCTGTCTGTTTGTCTGTTGGTTAGCAAGATAACTCAAAAAGTCTTGGACGGATTTGCATGAAACTTTCAGGCGTTGTTGGAAATGGTACAAGGAAGAACTGATTAAATTTTGGGGGTGATCCAGTTCACCGTCTGGATACAGGAATTTTTTTAAAGCATTTTTCCACACTGTGACATAGGGCCATTTTCAACATGTGCGCAGGCGCAATGGAGGCCGCTGGGCGTCGTGTCTGACCAACACAAACTCCGCCTTCTTCAACGTTTTAGCCACAAAAGCATGCGGTAAACACTGCTGGCCTCGGACCCCCAGCGTGCCTCTGCCAGCCATAGGCGCTGCGCATATTGCGCTGGTTGTCGTGTCTGACCAACACAAACTCCGCGTTCTTCAACGTTTTAGGCACAAAAGCACGCGGAAAACACTGCTGCTCTGGGCACGCCAGCGTGGCTGCTTTTGCGCCACGCTGCAAAACCTGACACGGATAGCTGTCCGCCGCCCCATTATTTGCCACAAATTCCCCGCCCAGCTATAGGCGCTGCGTAAAAACGACCTCTCTGCCGGGGAAGACTCTAAATTCTGTTTTGCCGCCGAGCGCAACCCCAATATAATATAAAACCCACGCCAACCTGTCTAACCAATCTGCATCCGTCAGTGGAGGAGATGGACACACCAACACTTCACTTTATTACCTCCGCCAAGGAGGCAATGCTTTTACTACCGTAAAACGGGGCTAGAAGGGACGGCGGGGTAATATGGGACACTTTTCTAAATGTAATTCTGCTTTTTTAATTTTGCTTCCGCCTACATTTGATGAAGGATTCATGGATATTTGACAATAACAACACAACTCAGCGTCCTGCTCAAAATAAAAAAAGCACAATTACATTTAAAACATTTCCCACAAAAGTCTCCCTTATTAACCCGCCGTCCCTTATAGCCCCATTTTACACTACTGAACCACTAATCCTATCACTATCACATTGATTGTCATTCATTAATTGTCTGTTTATTGCACTGTCCATGTCAAAGAAACAAATAATCATTGTGAATCCAATTGCTACTCATATCTTTTCATGCTCAGGGAATCTGAAAACGTACACACAAACACTCTATGGGGGGAACTGTGCCGCTTGGCGGAGGTCTGCGCTCTCCGAGTGCTTTTCTAGTTCTTATAACTTTTCCCTGTTAAACTTTCTGTAAAGCCACCATTTTTAATTTTAATTTAAGTTTTAATCTTGACTTTCTTTTTTTTTAAATTTTATGTTGACCAACTTACACACTAGAAACTAGTTTCATCTCCACCAGTCCAAAAGATCTGTTAATTTTGCCATTGGATCAAATATTATTATTAATCTTGAATTCCTCACGAGAAGCCGCAGATCCTGGACACAGCTCGCCACGACCACGCACAGCTGAAGAAATCACCATCCACAAGGAGGAGACGCCCTGGGCCAGTTCGCAGCCCAGGTGATCAATACATCAAAATCTCATCTTGTGGCAACCGAATATTTGCTGGACAAATATTCTGGGTTTTGACACTTTTCCCCTTTGAAAGCTTCACGAGGACAACGAAAGAACGCAACTTCAAATCTTCAACAAGAAAGCACGTGAGCTGCACTTTCTTTCTCCATCTGCTGAATCAAACGTCAGGATAATTCAATATTTGATCAAATGCAAAATTAAGGAGCCATTAACATAATTCCTCTTTTCATTAAAATTCCGTTTTTATTTTCTTAGAGTAATCCAGAACTTTTCATATAATTAGTAAAACTTTCCCCATAAACTTGCATTGTCTTCCACTATCTGTTAACTCAGACTGATCTAAATTCATTTCACAGTTTAACCCTGGTTCTGCAAATGTTGACATTGTTAATCTATCATTTACAAGTTTAATTTTATGGTTAATGAAATCATTGCAATGTCTGTTAATCATCATTTCATTTAATAAATATGTGAAAATGAGAGAAGTTGTTGAGAATTTATTTCATTCTGAGTCTGGTTCAAGTCCCCAGTATCGAGTTCACTAAAATTTTGAGACTGATTATTAATTAATTTGAGTGATTAAACAGATATAAAGTGAAATCAAAGATTAAATTCTTCTATCTTCTTAGAGATAGAAGCTGGTGCCCCATGAGGGTTATTAACTTTCCAGGTGTATATGAACTGAGAATTCATCTCAGGTTCCAATACATTAATATAAATTAAATAATTTTTATACCTGATCATAATTATTAATTCATATACTGTTACAGACCGCAAGTACTCTAAGTTCTTGTGATTGGTCCACACGACCACGGGGTGAGTAGCCCCTTCTAGCCAATGTCTCCACTCCTCCAATGCCAACTTAATGGCGAGAAGCTCTCTGTCCCCTATGGCTATAGGCCTACGCACAAACCCATTACATTTTGGAGGTGATCCATGAGAAGCGGAAGGAGCCTTGGTGGAGGTATGCGCTCTATGAGTGCTTTTCTAGTTTCATCAGCTTTTTTCATGTTTATGTTCGATAGAAGCTCACAAACTTGCTTATTAGCTTGCTCCACATGAGATTCAAGTGAACAGCAGCTAGCTCAACTTGATAACCTGGTAAGTGTCGCATTTAAAATGTATGTCTGCAGGTTTTTGGATGAGGGCACAGTTTTTGAGAGATATTAGTAATGGGTAGTAGTATTATGTCATGGGACATATGATGAAAATCTGCGATAGAGCTATAATATTGACAGTATGTAACTTATTATCATGTGCTGTAGCATTAGCTACATGACTACAGGACCATGTTTAAGATAGCAAAAAAATGTAGTTGATTTTCTTTTTTGTAGAGGAAAAACATGAAACCATGACAGTCTGATATGTTTTTCCAGTAAACCTGCTTCCCACGAGGACATATCGTGCAACAAGTTAAGCAGTTACCAAATACAGTTCTTTACATCTTCCAAAGTCATCATCACTATCAACCCCTGGTGGTGGCAGTGTTATTTAACATTCATAAATTAGCAATTTTAATATTTTATCATTCTGTTGTGTTGAAAATATTCTGTACTTATGTGAAGAAATTGTTGGGAGAAACATGGGGTGAAAGACACTTGGCATATATGTTATGTCTGAATATGGAGCCAAAGGACGAGGCCAGGTGTAGAACTGAACGCACATTTATTAAAGAGGTTGCACAGGTACACCACACACAACCGCCAGGCAGAAGGGATGGCAAAGAGACCGCCCCTCCTGCCTGCTGCCCTTTTATAGGCATGTGTGGTGCCGAGGCTGGAAGCCAGAGCCACTGCACTGTGCCTCTCAAATAAAAACACAGAATATTGATATCATAAATAACGACACAACACCCCCCCTTCACAAAAGTCCAAAACACACATACACAATTCAGATACACACCAATTTAGGACCCGAATCATGCACTAAAATGATGAAAATACTGCATAATATGTGGCCTAACACATTCACACTAAAACATCTAAAACTAGGGGGAGCGAGTGGACTGCTGTCCCACCCCACACGGCAAAGCAGATTATTCTGCCACTTGTACTCAAAGAGAGTCCATTTCAGATTCAGATTCAAAGGCTTTATTATCATGTGCACAGTTAAGAAATGCTACATTTCCTGAGCAATGAAATTCTTACTTTGCTCTCTGAATGAATGCCAAGGTAATAGGTACAGAAACAGCAATTGTTATAAGGTCATGACACATAAACACAGTAACTCAGTCCTAATACTAATGGATGCTAATAACACACACACCAAGACACAGTTTGGCAGTTAGGACTCCTTAAGCACACCTTGATACTAAATACTAAAACTAATGAGTACTAATAACACAATGTGCAGTGTGCAAATGAGCATTGTGCAGTGAGCAGTGTATAATTACAAATTACAAATTAGTACCCGGTGCTAATTTCTGTAACGGTAGTACCAGTAGACTGTGCATGATAAGTAGCAGCAGAGATGATAATTAGCAGCAGAGATGATATCTACATCAGACGGGTGAGACTATATCTACTGTACAGGTGAGCAGTGTGCAAATTTAGCAGCCGGTGTGTGAGTTCCTATATGAAAACTGTGCTACAGAGTTTTGGGAGTTTGTTATCTGTTCAGGAGTCTGATGGCAGTGGGAAAGAAGGAGTTCTTCAGTCTGGTTGTCCTGCATTTCACACTTCTGTACCTCTGGCCTGAGAGTAGAAGTGTGAACAGTCTGTGCTGGGGGTGGGTGGGGTCCCGGAGGATGGTGTCAGCTCTCTTTTGGACTCTGTGGTGGTAGATGCTCTGCAGGGAGGGGAGTGGAGTCCTGGTGATCTTCTCCGCTGTCTTCACCACTCTCTGCAGGCGTTTGTGGTCCAGGGCAGTGGTGCTGCCGTACCACGCAGTGATGCGGTTGGTCAGGATGCTTTCGATGATGCAGCTGTAGAAATTGTTGAGGATCCTGCCAAACATCTTCATGCACCTCCATGCCAAACTTCTTCAGCCTCCTCACAAAGTACAGTCGCTGTTGAGCTCTCTTAACCAGCTCTGTGATGTTGTGTGTCCACTTAAGGTCCTCACTGATGTGGATGCCCAGGTATTTAAAGCTGCTCACCCTCTCCACCTCAAGCTTCCAGATAAACAGCAGCTGATGGGGTCTCCTCCTCCCTTTCCTCATGTCCACTATCATCTCCTTTGTCTTGTCCGTGTTGATGGTGAGGTTGTTGTCCTCACATCATGACAACAGGTTGGCCACCTCCCTCCTGTAGGATGCGTTGTCATCACCAGTGATTCATCCTATCACTTCTGTGTCATCCGTGAACTTTAGGATGATGTTGTCTTTGTGGGAGGCAACACAGTCATGGGTGAAGAGGCTGTAGAGGATGGGACTGAGAACACAACCCTAGGAGACACCTGTGTTTATGATGATGCTGGCTGAGGTCCTGTTACCCATCCTGACAGACTGGGGCCTGCCAGTTAGAAAGTCCAGTAGCCAGTCACAGAGGATGGGGTGCAGACCAAGTGAAGACAGTTTGTCGGTGAGATTGTGGGGGATGACCGTGTTGAAGGCGTTGCTGTAGTCGACAAAGAGCATCCTAATGTAGGAGTCTTTATCTTCCAGGTGGGAGAGAGAATAGTGTAGTGCTGCAGCGATGGCATCTGAGGTGGACCTGTTGGGCTGGTAGGCGTACTGGAGGGGGTCCAGGGTGCCCGGTATGCTGTCCTGAATGAGGGGCAGCACCACTGTCTTGAAGCACTTCATGATGATTGGAGTGAGTGCTACTGGTCTGTAATCATTCAGACAGGTCGGCGGGCTCCTTTTGGGAAGGAGGATGGTGGTTGTCATTTTGAAGCAAGAGGGGACTGTGTTCTGGTTGAGGGAGAGCTTGAAGATTGCTGTGAGAACGTCGGTCAGCTTGGCAGCGCATGCTCTGAAGGCCTGCCCAGGTATGTTGTCTGGTCCTGCTGATTTGCGGGGGTTGATATTCCTCAGTGTTTTGTTTACCTGACTTGATGAGACTGTTAGTGGGGGGGGGGGTGCGTGAGTGTGTGTCTCTTCTCTGTGCTGTGGCTGGTGGTCTCGAAGCGGGTGTAAAAGATGTTGAGATCATCCTGCAGGCTGTCTGTAGAGCTAGTGGTGCTGCTGTTGATCCTCTTGTAGTCTGTGATGTGTTGCAGGCCTTGCCACATACACCCCTGGTCAGGAGTGGAGTAGAGGCTGTCTAGCTTGTCTCTGTACTGCCTCTTGGCTATTGTTATAGCCTTTCTCAGTCCATACTTTGCAACTTTGTACTCAACCTCATTGCCTGATGTAAATGCACGAGAGCAAGCACGCAGCATCTGATGTACCTAACTGTTGATCCAGGGCTTCTGGTTGGGGAACTTCCTGACCTTTATGGTGGGTACGATGGTATCAACGCACGGGCTGATGTACCCAGTCACATATTCAGCATAATCCTGTATATTTACAGAAGAGTCCTCTCGGGTGGCTGCAGCTTTAAACACATTCCATTCTGGCAGGCAAAACAGTCTTGTAGCACTTGACTCTCAGTCTCTGGAGCTCAGTGCTGAATTTGCTACAGGGTTTGTTTGTTTCAGCTTTTGTCTGTTGGCTGGGTGCATAAACAGTGAGATGTGATCTGACTGTCCGAACTGGGGGCGGGGCGCCGCTCTGTAGGTGCCACATATGTTGGAATAAACATGATCCAATGTGCTTTTATCATGGGTGGGAATGTCCACATGCTGGTAATATTTGGGGAGTACAGTCCATAAATTGCCCTGGTTAAAGTCGCCAGCAACAGTAAAAACAGCATCGGGATGTTTCGCCTCTACTGCGTTGATGACATCATGGAGTTTGTTTAGCACTACTGTGTAGTTGCTCTGTGGACAAATGTATACAGCGGCTAAAAACACAGCGGTAAATTCCCTTGGTAGATAATAGAGATGTCATTTCAGTAGTAAAAATTCCACGTCGGGTGAGCAATGCTTGTAGACGGTTTGTACATCTCTGCACCACGAGTGGTTTATAAATACACACACACCCACCCCTCGTCTTACCAGAGTCTGCTGTTCTGTCTGCTCGGTGTGTTGAGTGTGTCTGTAGCTGAATAGCGCACTCCGGGACTCTGTCTGAAAGCCAGGTCTTGCAGAAAATTAGGGCACAACACTCTCTTGTCTCCTGCTGGTCTTCAAACCTTGCTCTGAGTTTGTCTAACTTATTTTCCAGAGACCACACATTTGCCATTAAGAGACTAATATAAGGTAAGGCTACTTTGCTAAGTAGACTAGTAATATTTAGCTTTTCATCAGAGTGAATTAGCAGTTCCCCTTCCCTCCAAAAACATACTCGACAGTCTATTTAATGTTGCTTGTTTCTATTATAATACAGTTAAATCTGTTCATTATAAGTTTGACAGTATACCTACCGATAGGTATTTTGAATATTTACATCATCATCATCATCATCATCATAGCAGTCTGTAGTCTGTCGTGGGCGAAAATGACTGTTTCATTTAGGTCTGATCAGATTCCTCCACACAGCTCTGTCCTTAGCCTTCTGCTGCCAGGAACTCCTGTTTATGTCCAACTTCTCCAAGTTTCTTTTTACAGTGTCTTTAAATCTGAGCCTTGGTCTACCCTGATTGCATTTGCCGTCGCATAACTGTGAGTAGAGTAACTGCCAAGGGAGATGCTGTGGTCTGTCCTCTCAACATGTCCGAGCCATCTCAGGTTCATCTGTATTAGCATGTCCTCCACTGATGGTAGACCAGCTCGTTTCAACACTTCTATGTTGGTTATCTTGTCTTTCCATGAGATGTTCATTATGGCTCGAAGGTGTCTCATCATGTACGCATGGAGTTTCTTCACCTGCACTCTGTAGACAGTCCAAGTTTCAGCACCGTACAATAGAGTAGCCAGTACTGTCACTCTGTACACTTTGCATTTCACACGGATAGACACATGTCGATTGTTCCACAGTCTCTCCCTCAAGTTTCCAAACACAGCGCTCGCTCTTCACATTCTGAGAGATAGTTCATCCTCCAGCCTAGCATTCTCTGAAACAGTACTCCCTAGGCACTCAAAGTCTTGCACTTGACTAGTGGCTCTGTACCAATGCTGATCTCTTCTGGTAGTTATGTTGATAATTGGAACTTTGGTGGTTGATAAAGGCACTCTTCTGTCTTCTTGATGTTGATTTGGAAGCTGAACTGGCTAGCTGCTCTTGCACATTTCTCCACTAAAGATTGCATATCTTCCACGCTGTGTGCAACTAGAGCACTGTCGTCGGCAAAGAGCATTTCTCTTACTATCTTTATCGATGTCTTACCCTTGGCTTTAAACTGTGCCACATTGAACAATAAGATAAGATAAGATAAGATAAGCCTTTATTAGTCCCACAACGGGGAAATTCCAGGATTGCAACAGCACAGGGATAGCAACACTCAGAGCAACAATCAGAAGGCAAGAAAAAAAAAAAAAAAAAGTCTGCTTCTTTCCTTGTATGAATGTATACTCCTTCTGAAGTGTCTTTGAAGGCCACCTCAAGCATGGCTGCCAGATATAGCGAGAAGAGTGTAGGCGCCAGCACACACCCTTGTTTCACCCCATTGCTTACTGAAAAGTCTTTAGATACTGAACCACTCATTGCCACGTTTGCTTGCATACCTGTATGGAGTGCCTCGATCAGGTTGACAAACTTCTCTGTACAATCATATGTCTTGAGTACCTGCCAAAGTCCTTGTCGCGAAACAGTATCGAAGGCTTTACTGAAGTCTATGAAGACTACATAAAGCGGCATGTTCTGTTCGATACACTTTTCTTGAACCTGTTTCAAGCAGAAAATCATGTCCATTGTGCTTCTTCCACTTCTAAAGCTGCACTGGGTTTCCAGTGGTACATTCTGCGAGATGTGTTCACTGAGTCTGTTAAGTAGTACACGTGAGAGAATCTTACCAACAGTGGCTAGTAGTGATATACCTCGGTAATTTCCACAATCCTTCCTGTCACCTTTCTTGAACAAAGGCACAATACTTGCATCCTTCCAGTCTTGCGGTACTTTCTGGGCATCCCATATCTCTTGGATGAGCTTGTGCAGGCAGTTGGTCAGCTGAACACCACCAAATTTCCACAGTTCTGCTGGAATTCCATCCCTTCCTGGAGCTTTACCATCCTGTGTTGTCCTGATAGCTGCCATTAGTTCATCAAAATTTGGTGGTTCATCCAGACTTGATACAGCTGGTCGCTGCACTAGAGCTTCTTTAGCCTCTTCAGTAAGATCTCCAGGGTTGTGTAGTAGTTGGTCAAAGTGGTCTGCAAATCTGTCCAGGATCTTGTCTTTCTCCTGCAAAACCGTTTCACCATCCATAGCCTTTAGTTGGATCAATCCTCTTGGTTTAGGGCCGTAGATTTCTCTCAAACCTGTGAAGAATGTTTTCATGTCCTTCCTGTCTGCTGTAGTTTGAAGTTTCTCTGCTTTTTCATCCCACCAGTTGGACTTCATCTCTCTAGTGTGCTTCTGTAGCTCACTCTGAGCCTTGAGTATTTCTTCTTCTTCGACCATGTGTTACACTGTAGGTTTTCCTGCCTAGCTGTATTCCTCGCTTCTAGTAGTTTCTTCAGGTGTTCATCATGCTCATCAAACCAATCTTGATGTTTCCTCTCAGGGTGGCCTAATACATCACTCGCAGTCTGATACACCGTATCCTTCAGTGTTGCCCATTTCTCTTCTATGTCATTCTCTGAGTTGTTGCTGTTTCAGTCTTTCGAGTTTTCATCCATTTCCTGTGTCAGTTCTTCCTGCTTCTTTTGGCCTTTCAGTGCACTAGTGTTTAGCTTTCGTGGTGGCTTCACACCCGTCCTGCAGTGCTGTTTTCGTCTCCAAATCCTTAATCTAGGTCTCAGCATAACATGATCAGTGCCACAGTCTGTGCCTCTCATTGCTCTGGTGTCCAATACATCCCTTATGTCTCTCTGCCTGACTATGATGTAGTCTAATAAGTGCCAGTGCTTGGATCTTGGGTGCATCCATGTCTTCTTGTGTGTGTCCTTGTGCTTAAATAGAGTGTTGGTTATCACAAGGTTGTACTCTGAACATAGTGCAAGTAGAAGTTCTCCATTAGCATTGCACTTGCCTACTCCATAACTGCCTAGCACTCCTTTCCATTTCTTGGTGTCCGAACCAACTCTGGCACTAAAATCTCCAACGAGTATCAGCCTGTCATCAGTCGGTACACACCTGATAGTCTCACATAAATCACTGTAAAACTCTTCCTTCACCTCCTCTGTGTTGGTCATTGTTGGGGCATATACACTGATGAGTGTGGCATGCATCTTCCGCTGTAGTGGGAGTCTCATAGTCATTATCCTGTCGTTGATTGGCACTGGTTCCTCATCAAGCATTGCTGCCATCTCCTTTCTAACTGCAAAACCCACTCCTGCTTCTCTCCTTTCTTGAGTTGATCTCCCACTCCAAAAGAAGATGTACCCATGGTCTTCCAAGCTGTCATATCAGGTAATCTTGTTTCACTAAGAGCAGCTACTGTATGTCTACACTGTACCTGTTCATTTCCAGGGCCACAAGTGTGGTCTGTCTTTCTGGGTGCTGTGATGTTCTGTCCAACGGAGTATGTACATTCCATTCTGCTACATACAAGGCTGTTGTTTTCTCTTCTTTTGTCTTCCTGCTCCTAGCTTACTTTTCGCTGCCTGTCAGAGTGTGAACAGATCAGCGCAGACCTTGTAAGCCTGGGCGGCGTCCGAGCCGGTATGAGTTGCTTTCTGATTGACCATTTCATGAAACTGCTTGCAAAGTATTTGAGTACTGCTAGCTTTTGCTGGACTAGCAGCACATTCTTGGCAGATAAAAGTAATATCAGTGGCAAGGACAAGCCAAGACAAACTGACTCCAGTATCTGTTGCAGTGACTGACCAGATGATAGGTTTGTTTATCTCTGCTCTTTGTGCAGTGCATGTCACAATGCATCGACTGGCATGGTCCACCACAGACCTTGTGACAGATGTGGTTATCTGCCAGGATGTCCAGTCTCACCCTGTGTAACTGGGAGTGGTCCACCACAGACCTGTGACAGATATTGTTTTTAGTTCTGCCAGGATGCCCTGTTTCACCCTCCACGCCCTCGGAAGGGCGGGGATGCCGGTTGAGTCACCGACGGACCAACCCATGAGACAGGTAGTACCGGTTTTCATGGTTATCTGGTAGCAAGCAAGCCAATGCCTGACCTGACAAAAAAAAAAGGGGGGGGGGATGTAAGTCTCAGTTAAAAGCTGCCAATTTCTGACCAAAAAAGTGCAATTTTATGGGTAAAAAGCTGCAACTTTAGCAAAAAGACCAAAAAAGGTGTAAATTTCCAACTGTTTACAACCTAAAAACGCTGCAGATCTAAGATCTGAGTAAAATGCTGCAAGTTTAAGCTTTTTTTTTTTAAACTGCAAATTCGAGAGTAAGAAAAGTTCTAAATTCACGAGAAAAGAGCTGCAAAATTATGAATAATAAAAAGCTGTAAATTTTCAAGTAAGAAGCTGCACATTTCTGAGTAAAATGGCTTTAACTCTGCAGGAAAATCCAGCAAATTTATGAGAAAAATCCTCACATTTACAAAAGAATGTTTCTAATTTACATGAAAAAGGATGTGATAAATTGGTGTGTGTTGGCCATTTTTTTTAAGACAGCCGTGAGGAGGAACTAAGCGGTTGTGTTCGGAGGTGTTAAATTCTTCAAATCTGCATTAATCAGCAGGGAAAAGGAGAAGACGAGGAATAGGTGATCCCCAGCAGCAGAAATAATCCAGTTAACCCAGGAAGAGTAAACACATGACACCCAGCAGATCACGCCCCCCCCCCCCCCATGACATCAGTGGGAACAGCTGGGACAAACTTCACACCTCTGTCGATTTACATGTTCCCTTTTGAGGACAATTCAAACAGAGCTGCTGCTGATATGGAAACCAAAGGGTTAAAGGGTGACGTGGCTTTATCAGCAGCACTGATCCCCCCACACACACACACAGCTGACCTGCTGGACAGGAACTAACAACTCCTCAGGCCTGTTAACACAATTTTAACAACAAAAGGACATGCAAAAGAACGAAGATTCCCTTTGATTTAACAGGGTAAGAGCTGGAATTTTCTGGTCTGTGAATGAACAGAGCAGCCATGAGTGTTTCACGGAGTCACTTAATGAATTATCGTGGTTAATCTAAGTCACAATTTCAGGAAACAAACTTCAGTGGAAAGTTAAACCCATGACACATTGTTTTAAATTTTGCTGATTTTTCATTTTTTTCCCGCTTCTCTTCCAGTCCTTATGGCCACTTTCTGATTGCTTTGAGTTTTTAAAACATCATTTTAAGAATAATGTTAACTGATAAAAGTACATTTCTAGCTACACTATATCATACAATATGCCATTTAACATACAATTTCATTTGATCACATTTAGTTCTTAATTCAAACAAGCAGAGTATTTGCAACCAACTTAATTAAGACTTGAACAAAAACAATCAATCTGAATACAACTGGGAGCGTTTAAGAATAAAAATCTTTGGATTCCTTAATGAAGTTCTGCCTGCAGATCACCTGCACTCACACATTCCAAGTATCACTTATGGGACAGACCAGATTCCGTACAAAATGTTAAAAATTTTGCTTTGGCTTCAGCTTTAAGGGGTTGCTGTTCCAGTTAAAAGTCTCAAGTGTTGAAGAGTCCAGCTTTGTATAAAACGGCCGAGTCAGTATACCACAAAAGGCTCAAAGTCACTCAGATAATCCAGAGGTTAAACCGGCTGTTAATGTCATTTAAGCCCTTCATGGCGCCGACAACGTGGACCGGCATTTCACTTTGAAACGGATGGCAGCGAGTTATTGCAAACGAGCAGGTTTAAAACACACATAACATTAAAGGTTAAGAGTATTGCAAGAAGGAAAATAGTTTAATATAAAACACAGCTGTCTTACCTTGGAATGTCCTTTACAAATGAAGATATTCAAATTGAAGTACGGAGGAAAAACGTAAAAACTGTCCAAAATATCCAGTAGATTCTCCAGAGGTGTTACAATATATATGTAGTGAAGGAATGAAAGGATGAGACATGAGAAGCCCAAATTGTGCACCAGGAGTGCACCAGAGGAAAAGTGGAAAAACACAGATCATACTGCTTATGCAAAGGGCTGCAAACTAACAAAAAAAGTTACATGAAAATGGCACAAAATCACCAGAAAAAAAAAGACCCGTTTAAGTACAGAAGGTCTGAAGTCGTGTGAAAATGTTAAGAAATGTTACAGAGTCAGAGCCGAGGGCTGAACTACTATTCACAAAACGCCGAAATCAGGAGCAAATATACACAAACTCGCTGCTCCTTTCGCCTCCATTCTTGAAGCAAATAAAAAATAAAAACACTCCAAAAATCTCACAGTCACTACTAAAACTGCTATTTACTATTCTGAACTATTATTTACACGGTAAAAACGCCGAAATCAAATCAAAAATAGACAAACACACTCACGTGTTGAAAGTCCGTCCATCTCAGCCGAGGGCAAGCCCAGGGGTCGAGCCCAGGATGATGATAATGATCTATGATGATGTTGTGGTGATGTGAAAATGACGAGGCAGAGTTCTCTGTCAAAGTCAGTTTTATTCACAACACCATCATCTCACAGCAGAGAAAGAGAATGACACAGTAAACTCTCGTCCTTAAATATCAGGAACTTCACACTTCACAGATCACATGTCACACAGACCACCTTGCATTATAAAGACAGTCACAATGCATTTCTCTCCATGATATCACTTCCACTGTCTCCAAAGCATCCCTTCCTTAATCCTTTAATTGAACCCCCCACAGTCTCAAGCTTTGCATACCAAGGCTAAGATTCCTGCAGCTTCCTGCCTTTGTTCTGACCTAAAATGTGAGTCACAAAACAGTCACATGTGTGTGTCCACCACACAAAGCCCCCCCAACATTTTAGACAAACAGAACAACAAGAGAATAACCACATGTATGCCGTGATAGTATCAATACACATCAGTCCACATGCTGTATAGGCTTCAGCCTCCTGCCTTATCTGCTGTAGGTGGGATTCAACGTCTCTGCGGGGCTGTCCTGGGGGTTTGCCGTCTGGGTGTGGAAATCTTTTGTCAGCACCTGTGGGTGTTCTGGGGAAACGTTACTCTGTGAAGCCCCCCGCGGTGGTCTACCTCGCCGCGGAGCCTTCGCCAACAGCACCTGCTCATCTGCCACCACAAAAGTGGGTTTGACTCTGTTTATGCCAATTCTCTCTTTCCTACCCCCCAATCTATCAAAAACTGCTTGTCCTCTGTTTCTAGGACTCTGAATGGTCCGTCATAAGGCGGTCGCAGCGGGGTTCGATGCGCATCGTGTCTAACAAAAACAAACTCTGCGTTCTTCAAAGTTTTAGGCACAAAAACGCGCGGAAAACTGTGGTGCGCGGGGCCGGGCAGCATGCTTGATTCTATGTTACTCCGCAACAGCTGAGACGGGGAGGTGTTTGGCGCAGTGTTATCTGGGAGAAACTCCCCAGGCAGCCGGAGTGGCTGCGCAAACACGAGTTCTGCTGGGGAGGCTTCTAGATCCTCTTTAGGTGCAGAACGCAACCCCAATAACACTTGTCAACCCAATTTGTATCCGTCAGTGACGCTCTGAGAGCCGCTTTCAATGACCTATGAAAACGTTCGCATAACCCGTTAACCTGCGGATTGTACGCGGTTGTGCGGTGAATTGTGACACCCAGGCTGCAGGCCATTGCCGACCAAAGCTCGGACACAAATTGAGGGCCTCTGTGGGACGTAATGTCCGACGGAACGCCGAAGCGCGCCACCCAAGCTGTTAAAAACGCACGCGCCACCTCCTCGGCTGTGGTTGATGCCAGCGGGATCACTTCAGGCCAGCGCGTGGTGCGGTCCACCATTGTCAGAAGGTGTGTGTACCACTGTGACGGTGGGAGGGGGCCCACGAGGGCCACATGAACGGGATCGAACCTCTTGGCCGGAATGTAAAATGGTTCCAAAGGAGCCCTCGTGTACCTATGTACTTTGGCTCGTTGACACGCCGTGCAGGCTGCTGCCCACTCTTTGACTTGTTTGCGGAGGCTCGGCTACACAAATTTCTCTCCCACCATTTTGACTGACGTGCACACTCCAGGGTGCGCCAAAGAATGAACCGAGTCAAAGACGCGGCGGCGCCATGCGGCCGGTACTACTGGATGCGGCCGTCCTGTGGAGACATCGCAGATTAGGGGGGGCATACCGTCTTGCAGCGCCCTGCTCTTCAGCCTTAACCCTGTTGGTCCAGACTGGAGCGCGCGCACGTCCGCGTCATTAACCTGCTCCGCAGCCATGGCTGCATAATCTACCCCTACGCTGACTGGGGCCACCACGGCGCGCGAGAGGCAATCTGCCACTACATTGAGTTTGCCCGCCACGTGCTGAATATCAGTGGTAAACTCTGATATCGCGGCCAGCTGTCTCTGCTGCCGGCCTGACCATGGTTCAGAGACCTTGGCCATCGCGAATGTTAGCGGTTTGTGGTCAACGAACGCGGTGAAAGCGCGTCCTTCCAGCCAGAACTGAAAGTGGCGGATGGCCAAATGGAGAGCGAGCAGCTCCCTGTCGAACGCGCTGTATTTACGTTCGCTATCACGCAAGGTCCTGCTGAAAAAGGCGAGGGGCTGCCAAACCCTGGTTACATGTTGCTCCACAACCGCCCCTATGGCCACCTCTGATGCGTCAGTGGTGAGCGCTATGCGGGCCGTTGGGTCTGGGTGTGCCAACAACGCAGCCTTTGCCAAGGCTGCTTTCACCTCCGAGAATGCTTGGTCCCGCTCCGGGGGCCACTCGATCTTATCCGCGGGTTTCTTTTTTTTGAGCGCGGCATTCAACGGCTGCATGAGTTGCGCCGCGCGGGGGAGAAAACGGTTATAAAAATTCACCATTCCCAAAAACTCCTGCAACGCCCTGACCATCTGCGGCCGGGGGAAATCTGCCACCGCACGCACTTTGTCAGGCAGCGGAACTGCTCCTTCGGGGGACACGCGGTGTCCTAAAAAATCAATCTGCACCACCCCGAACTGACACTTCGCTGGGTTGATTATTAACCTGTGATCTCCCAACCTTCGGAAAACTGTGGCCAGGTGTTTTTCGTGTTTGTCTTCGGACGCGCTGGCTACTAAAATATCATCCAGGTAGATGAACACGAAAGGGAGATCGCGAAGCACCGTGTCCATCATGCGTTGGAACGTCTGAGCAGCCCCTTAAAGTCCGAACGGCATGCGTAAAAACTCGAATAGGCCAAATGGAGTTATTACCGCTGTTTTGGGTATGTCCTCAGCGCGCACTGGGACTTGGTGGTAACCGTGGACCAAGCCTATTTTAGAAAAAATGTGCGCCCCTGCCAAATGAACGGAAAAATCTTGGATATGTGGGACTGGGTAGCGGTCGTGCGCTGTAGCGTTGTTTAACCTGCGGAAATCCCCGCAAGGGCGCCATGATCCGTCAGCTTTCAGGACCATGTGTAGGGGGGAAGCCCAAGGACTGTTTGAACGTCGGATAATGCCCAACCTCTCCAGGTTGGCGAACTCCTCGTGCGCTATGGCCAGTTTAACTGTGTCCAAGCGCCGAGCTTTTGCAAAAACAGGTGGTCTGGTAGTGGTAATAAAATGCTCCACCCCGTGCTTAGCGACTGTTGCCGAAAATGTGGGGACCGTGAGTGCTGGGAACTGACTGAGCAGTGTGTGGAACTTACTGCTTGCTGCTGTGACGTTGGCTTGTGCTGTAGGCGGGGCCACTCGCGCTGTACAGGGGATAGAATCAAAAGAAAGTGCATTAACCAGGCGCCTGTTAGCGAGATCAACCAGCAAACCATGTGAGCACAAAAAATCAGCCCCCAACATATTGAAATTTACTGCTGCTACAACAAAAGTCCACTCAAATGTACGGCCGTGTAGAGACAGGAGCAGAGTCTTCTCACCAAAGGTCTTAATCTCCGAGCCGTTCGCTGCCATCACCCGGGGACCTCCGGAACCAGCCAGTCTGTCCACGTAGGAAGGTGTGATGAAACTCAACTGGGAGCCTGTGTCGACGAGGAACTGCCTCCCCGAACGTGCGTCCGAGAAGTAGAGCAGCTTGTTCTCTTCCTCAAGGGCCGCGGCTGCTACCGACCCCCGGTCTTGGCATTTCCCGAACGCCCGAACTGGCACTGCGGTACACACTTGCGTGCCCTCTCTGCGAAGCGGCGATGGTAGAAACAAAGGACGTCTGGTCCACGTTCCCTGGCCTCTGCCGCTGCTGTCGTCGGTGAGTCTGGCACCGCTGCCTCTGGCCCCCTGTCGTCTCCAGTCGTCGCGCCGAGTTCCGCTGCAGCGGCCGTGGCTGCGCGCCGCTTGGTGGCGTTGGCAATCCGCTGCGCCTCTCGGCCCAGCGCACGGTAGTTCCGTAGGGCCAACAGTGGCGAACTGGCCAGGGTCGCTCTCGCTGCTGACGGTATAGTCCTGAGGAAGAGGTGGGTGAAAATGAAGTGATCGTCGTCAGAGTCTTTCAACCTCAACAACTTCTCCATCAGGCTCGCGGGCATGTCGTTTTCCCCCTCCGTCAGCGCTAGGAGCCTCTCTGTTCGCTCCTCCGCCGAGGGGGTGAATTGCTGGATGAGTGCAGCCTTCAACATGCCGTATTTGTCGCTATCCGGCGGCTGGTCGATCAGGCTCTCCACATGCTGGGCCGTGTTGTTGTCCAGCTTTGCGACTACGTGGTAGAATTTCGTGGCATCTACCGATATCCCCCGGAGGTTGAACTGCACCTCAACCGCGTTGAACCAGGAGCGCGGATTGTTCTGCCAGAAGTCCAGTAGCTGGACTGTAGCGGCATTCGCTTGGCTGGGGGCTCCTGACGCGGCTGGCCCGGGGGAATTTTCTTTTTGCATGATACGTCTCGGGTCACCAGTGTGGTGATGTGAAAATGACAAGGCAGAGTTCTCTCTCAAAGTCAGTTTTATTCACAACACCATCATCTCACAGCAGAGAAAGAGAATGACACAGTAAACTCTCGTCCTTAAATATCAGGAACTTCACACTTCACAGATCACATGTCACACAGACCACCTTGCATTATAAAGACAGTCACAATGCATTTCTCTCCATGATATCACTTCCACTGTCTCCAAAGCGTCCCTTCCTTAATCCTCTCAAGCCTTGCATACCAAGGCTAAGATTCCTGCAGCTTCCTGCCTTTGTTCTGACCTAAAATGTGAGTCACAAAACAGTCACATGTGTGTGTCCACCACAATGTAATAAAATGTGTACTATATATACAGTATATATATATATATATATATATATATATATATATATATGTGTGTGTGTGTGTGTGTGTGTGTGTGTGTGTATATATATACTGTATATATATATATATATATATATATATACTATATACCCTTCTTTAACTGCCCTAGGTACCATGTGGCGTCTGGGGCAACACAAACAGAGAGCCTCAGCTGGGCTAAAATCACTGTAACTACCAGTATATACCAGAATATTTACCTAATATGGCTAAAAAATGCCTTTTATGCCGCAGATCGTCACAGCTGCCGTTCACATGCCATTATAGAAAGGCTGTTGTTTGGAACTATTTGGAGCTCCATGAACCACGTGACCGGGCAGCAGCGAGTTCAAAGCATGTCGCAACAATCATATTATACGGCTATGGCTCGAGCCAGTGTCGAGTGGGCGGTGTCGAGCATAACATCACTAGCAGTAGGTGATTTATAATTTTTTAACAAGGGGGTTGTGGGTGATATTCATAGTTAGCATTTGGTAGAGCTACAAAGATCTAAACATAGTTTCAGTACAAATTTGCAAGAAAAATGGGACAAAAATATGATAAAATATGGTAATTACAACTTAAAAAGTCACATATTTACTATAAGCAAGTTCCAAATTTATGAGAAAAACATTCGAGTTTTGTGAGAAAAACCAGAGCTTCCAAATGCCCCCACCCCCCCCACACACACATTTCTAAGAAAAAAATCTGAAATTTACAACAGTAAAGTCACAAATTTACAAGAAAAGTTTTTCTGAAACATTTTAATATTGCCTCTGTGTGTGTGTGTGTGTGTGTGTGTGTGTGTGTGTGTGTGTTTATATATGTATATAAGTTATTACTTTTTTCCTATAAATTAGCCATGTTTTACGGTAAACATGTTGCCTTTCCTATAAAGTTTTTCTATAAAATTTGCAACTTTTTCATTGAATTTTCATTATTTTTCCTGTCCATGTGCTCATCTCCTCTCACTGATAAACTAAGTTTCCCTGTATAAACCATTCTTACAGTCTTTATTGGGATGGAGGGGGGCAAGTTAATAACAGAGGGGAAGATTTTGGCTCGTTTTGCTGACAAAGGGAATTGACTTTAAGTTTTTTGCAACTATTTATTTATTTGAATGGAGGTTTAATATTTTATTTATTGAAAAACAAGCTTTTTCATATTTTTGCAAAGATTTTTTGTATTTTGAACAGATTTATTTTTCAATGGAAGCTGTCCATTTTTGTCATTGACTTTTCATAATTAATGATGAAGACCACGGTCTCTATGTGAGTTGATAATTTTGTAAAAATCTGTGGGGTATAAAACATGTCACTGAGTGTATAGGTATTAAAATAAAATAGATATACCAAACAACTACCGTAAAATTTGCACTGCTGTATGTAAATTTCCTTTTTTTTTATTATTTAGGAGTGCCTTTTCTGTTTGTTTGTTTGTTTTTTTGTTTTTTTGGGGGGGTTGACCACCTGCCCCCCAAAATGTCTGTGCACGTCACAGTATATTGATCTCAATTGGAAACTGGATTTGTTAAAGATGCTCTACTAGCTAAAAAAAATGGAAGTATACAAAAGAATAAGACCAATGGAATAGAATAAATAAATAAATATGTGTTCAACTCATAACTCATGTAAGTTCATGTAAGTAAATAAGTGTAATTGGAAAATACTGTAGGTCCATACTCAAAAGTGCATTATAGACAAAGAAGTTTGGAAATACTGATGACAGTAAACATATTCTCAAAGACAGATAAACAAATTCTATACTAGCATCAAACGGTCCATAACAATGGCGCTTACTAGCCAAGGCTTTTAATGGAAATGACCCCATCTTAAACCTTGGAATGTAAAATTCAAAATTTGGTTTGTGTTTGAGGGGCCCACACACAGTGCTGTACCCGGGGCCCAAAATTTGATGCTTCGCCTCTGGTTACAGATCCTGCACAATTTCAAAACACACCACTGAAATAGCTTTAAACAATGTGCTTTTGACAACAGACCTCCCTTTTCTTGATCGAAAGGGCACCGTCATAAAATGCACCAGAATACCAGTGTGCATGAGATTGCATGCTGCCACACCTCTTCCATACCTCCAAGCATAAAGCTGGTGCACTGTCTACTGGTAATTAGATGGCGTGATGCAGAGTGTAAAAAAGACAATGCACTGACAGAACTAACAAAAGCACTGGTGCATGGTGGGAAGCGTAGTGCAAAAATGCACTGTTGATTGTCATAATAAGGCCCTTTATCTTTCTTCCCAATAAAATTCCCTTTGAGAATATAGTAAATGCCACTAAATCAGAAAACTGATCATTGAAGTTTCTTCTTTTACAAATTGTTCCAACTTTCAGTTTTTTTATTCCACCTTCAGCTATTCCAAGAAAATAAATTAATCTTTGAATTTTCTCCCTTGGTGTTTCTTCTCTCTTTTTTCCCTTACTAAAAAAAAGTCATCAAAAGGTATTTATTTTTCTCTTTTCTCTTATCATCATTGATTGAATCAGAAGCTGCTCCTGATTTTTCTTTAATGCTGTTATCACAATTGTGTGAACAAGCATCCCCAAACATAACTCTAAATGTGCTAGTGCCTGCCAAGAGTAACAAACAGACCAAAGAGGGAATTTTTCATGGAAAACTCATCCTTCAACCAAGCAGATCACTGCTGTTAGTTACCCGAATTCACCTCAGAAATGTGCATAAGTCCAGCAATGTGAGTGCTATATTAGAGCTGTATTCATGAAGTGGATCTGGTCCCATATTGTTTAACACACGTCTCAGGGGATCTAAAGAGATAACAGAGGCAGCTTACAGTCAGTAGATTGGAGCAAGCTGTGGGGGTTTTAGAGATTTATTCAGCTTTATTGATGTGATGGCAGTGTCTGTTGTGCCAGGGGCCAAGGGGCTCCTCACAGGGTCAGGCAGGAAAACTGGTACAGTGACCCATAATATCTGAACATCTTTGTGACTCAAGCTTTGAGGGTGGATGACAGAGAAATGGGACTTAAGGACATGCAGCTTCTCTTGTATCTGTGTGCTGGATTTCAGAAGTGGAAGAATGTAAGGGAGGGTTACCACTGGGCCAACAGAAGGGCGTCCAGCTAGTCCAGCTAGAGTTCTTAGGGCCACTCGCCATTTGATTTCCAGCCATGACCTCTTTTCAGTCTGTGCATGGCCATGTAGCCAATGAGGTCACATGAGAGAATGAGGTGGTTTATGCACATGAAGATGGCTGGACCATTGCTGCACTCACAGGCTCATGGTCACTTTCAGGAACAGCCGAAATGAGAAAATTCACACCTGTAGACAGGTTTCAAACTGAGTTTTTGTTGACATGTTTCTCTTTTTAGGTAAAGGAGTCACCCCCCCCCCCCTCAAAAAAAAAAGGTATAAGTAGAAGAGCAAGCCTCCACCAAGGCAGCTCATTTCTCTCTGAGCATGCACAGAGAGGAGGGCTCAATTTACATGAGAATAACAATGCATTTGTGGTGGCAAAGTAGGTGCATGGCTTTGGCTAGGAAAAAAAACAAAACACTGTGAAGTAATAGGACCATATGGGGAAGGTCATGTTGTTCATGTAAAGGCCCTGTCACACCAAGACAATTTAGGCAGCATTTCCCAAACGTATGAAAAATGTGGAGAATACGCTGGTGTACATGGAATCAGTTATGGGTAAGTTTTGTATAAGTTAAGAGCACACTGAAGAACGCTGAAGCACGCTGGTATACGGCGTTGTACGCCGAGCTCTTCTGAAAATACTCAGCGTGCTGAAAATTTTCCAACGTATCCAGCATATGGCTGAAACATCCCACATATGCGGAGCATAAGTTGTAGGGAAGTTATGCGTTTGTTCATGCATGTTACTTGTAAGTGACTCATTAGTTACTCATAAGTCAAAATACGTCGAGATAAATGTCTAGGTTCTTTAAACCTGTGTGTAACTTACTGAATAGGTTTCTAACTTACAGCTACAGTATAATGGCATATTGGCAGTGTTGGCTCACAGGAGGAACCCAGATAAACTGGTCTTGTTCTTCTATTCAGACAAGGCGAGGCAGACCGGAGTGGTGGCCCAGTTGATAGAGCATTCGCTCCACAACCAGGAGGTTGGGGGTTCAAGTCCCGGCCGGGTCATATCAAAGACCATTTAAGACCATATCTTATATGGTCTAGACCATATAAGACTGTGTAATAGAATGGGGGAAGCAGAAGTTGTTTATGGCAGCGGCCCCTCTGATTCTACATGTGATTAACATTGTAGACAGGAGAAATGTAATTTCATTCTACTGTACATGACTGGCTGTGTGGATTGAATGACAATAAAGTTGGCTTCTTCTTGACCTGAGATTTTCACCAGATATAAATAACAACCCAAGAAATCAAGGCAACTGTGTTCACAAAACAAGTAATTTTTAATAAAATAGAAATATGCTTAATGAAAAAAATTATGACGTCAGTACTTATTTTCCCTGCTGTAAATTAGGATAAGCTATGCTTAAGTTATGCATAAGTTAGGCTATGGTTGGGCATAAGTTGTGAACACCGGCAACATGCTAAACATTCATTGGTTTAAGTTTTTTATAAGTTAAGATAAGCCTTTATTAGTCCCACAATGGGGAAATTCCAGGATTGCAACAGCACAGGGACAGCAACACTCAGAGCAACAATCAGAAGGCAAGAGAAAAAAACAAGAGTAGCAAGTATACATATGTGTGTGTGTGTATATATATATATATATATATATATATATATATATACACACACACACACACACGCACACAGTGCGGAGCATTGTAGCTAGATGGAATAAATATGTAAATATATAAGCACACACAGTGTGGAGCATTGTTGCTAGATAGAGTAAATATATAAATATATATATATAAACACACACAGTGCGGAGCATTGTAGCTAGATGGGATGAAACAGCACAACCGTCTACATAGTTATCCTACATGGTATGATTATGTGCCCATACATATTCTCACCCTCCATAGCGACCGGTATTTTCCTAGTTGTATACTGGAGGGGACCATTGTGTAAGTCTACTGCGTCTTTTGCATTCAATACTATTAGGTCATCACGTCTTTTTGCTATCTCTGCGAGCAGCCCTACTTTGGTTGTACAGTCTGACAGCCGTAGGTAGGAAGGACCTGCGAAACCTCTCGGTTGTGCACCTAGGATGATGTAGTCTGCTGCTAAATGAGCTCCTCAGTGCATTCAGTGTGTCCTGCATAGGGTGGAACTCGGACTCCAGCAGAGATGACAGTTTAGCCACCGTCCTTCTCTCTCCCATCTCCTCCACTGGGTCAAGGTGCTGCCCCAGGACAGAGCTAGCTTTCTTGATCAGTTTGTTCAGTCTCTTCCTATCGGCTGCTGTGATGCCACTGCCCCAGCAGACCACTCCAAAAGTGATGGCTGATGCCACCACCGTGTCGTAGAATGTCTTCAGCAGCGCCCCTTGTACACCAAAAGACCTGAGTCTCCTCAGTGGGAACAGCCTGCGCTGTCCCTTCTTGTAGAGTGCGTCAGTATTGTGTGACCAGTCACAAGTTATCGAAACGTTCTACTGTATATGTTACTAATACGTTATGTATGCATCAGACTCAATATGGATGCATGATACATATGGCCAAAAGTGAAAATTTCGGCATATGCCACCGTTTTAGACCAATTTTTTATATGTTTGGCTAATGCTGCCTAAATCAGCAAGGTGTGAAAGGGCCGTAACGTTGAAGCTGTTCCAAATACCAGTTTTGTGGCTCTGAATATTGAGTGATCCAAAGCACTTATCCAAATATTCTGTCCCTTAGTGAACCGCTTCAGCATCAGTAGATTTCAGAAATTAAACTGTTCTTTCTTGGAACTTTTTCATGTAAATTTGCATTTTTATCATAAATTTGGAGCTTTTCTTGTAAATTTGACATACTTTAATCTTAAATTTACAACATTTTTCATCAAGGTATGTAATTTTGTTCCTTGTATTTTTAAAACCTGCAGCTTTTCCAATAAATTTTGCAAATTTTTTGTCGTAAAATTGGAATTTTTGTGATGTAAATTTCAATATTTTTTCTATATACAGTGCTGTGCATAAGTATTTGTTTGTTTCCTAAATTTTAATATTAGATAAAAAAAATAACTCAGATAAATACAAAATGCAGTTTTTAAATGATAATTTCATTTATTAAGGGAAAAAAGCTGTCATGATTCAGTGCAAGTGAGGCCCAAACGCAGAGCTGCCAGAACGAACACTCAGACTCAGAAGTAAAAGTCACCAGTTTATTGTAAAATAAAACACAACACTAAATAAAGGTGCACAACTGAAGAAAAACACAACACAAAAACGCACACTTAAATGGACATAAAACTGGTGCCCCCTGGAGCGTACGTAGCTTACGGGAAAGAGCAGACAGACATTATTAGGGACAAGACCTCCCGAAGGGGAGAATAATAGTGGGAGAGCACTGTTACTCAGTGAGCAGAGGAGCCCGGCATGGAACTCCTGCGTGGACCAGAGGGACAGGGGGGAAGGCGGTGACCTGGGTGGACGTCTGGCATCTTCTTGATCCGGCGAACGTGATCAGCTCCGGAGGACACACCGCCAGGTGGCAGCAACCTGAGAGACAGAGGGATGGAGGATTGAGAATACAGGTTAAACCAAAAGATAATAAGAAAACAAGGCTTAGATGTTTTACTGTGGTAGCAAACCCTAATGATCCAGCGATGGGCTCTCCACATGCTGGTTCTTAAATACGCTGGATCATCAGGACGCAGCAGGTGTGTAATCACGCAGGTGTGTCTGATCCTCCAGAGCGAAGAAAACAGGAACAGGAGGGGAGGGGGAGCACGCTCGCCTGATCATCACAAAAGCTATCCAAATCTACATAGCCCTGTGTGAAAAAGTAATTGCCCCTAAACCCAATAACTGGTTGTGCCATCCTTGGTGGCAACAAAAGCAACCAAGCATTTGTGATAACTAGCAAAGAGTCTTTTACATTGCTGCTGAGGAATTTTTGCCTACTCTTCTTTGCAGAATTGTTTTAATTCAGCCACACTGGAGGACTTGAGCTTGAGGTCAGGGACTGATGGTCAGATTTTCTCCTTCAGGATTTTCTGGTAGAGAGCAGAATTCATGGTTCCATCAATTACAACAAGTCATCCAGGTCCTAAACCAGCAAAGCAGCCCCTGACTGTCACACTACCACCACCAAGTTTGACTGTTTGTATGATGTTTTTATGAAATGCTGTGTCAATTTTATGCCAGATGTAACGGGACACACGCCTTCCAAAGAGTTCCACTTTTGTCTTGTCAGTCCGCAGAATATTTTCCCAAAAGTCTTGGGGATCATCAAGATGTTTTTGGCAAGTATGAGATGAGCCTTTGTGTTCTTTTTCGTCAGCAGTGGTTTTCCCCTTGAAACTCTCCCATGATACCATTTTTACCCAGTCTCTTATTGTTCCATCATGGACCAGTGTCCAAACTGAGGCAAGTGAGGTCTGTAGTTCATTAGCTGTTGTTCTGGGTTTTTGTTTCTCATCTGTTGTTGAATTTTTGAACTTTAAATCGTGGCATGATGTGTTATTTTTTGAGGTCTTTCAGCCTACTTAGTCTGACAGGTTCTACTGAAGTAATTTCTTCATTGAACAATAATCAGGCCTGGGTCTGTCTAGTGAAACTGCATTCACCTTTACAAAAAAATGTGGTTAATCACAGTTAATTCATGATGTCACAGGGGGTGGGGCAATTACTTTTTCACCTAGGGTCATGTAGGTTTAGAAAGCTTTTTTTCCCCTTGATAAATGAGCCATCATTTAAAAACTGCATTGTGTATTTAGTCGGGTTAAAATTTGTTTGAAAGATTTAAGTGTGACAAATAGGCAAAAATATAAGAAATCAGGAAGGGGGGCAAAAACTTTTTCACAACATTGTATGAGAGGCGGCTAGTTTGCACATAACTGAGAAAATTGCATCTGTAGTATGAAACTTGTGGTCATACAGATTACTTTTTATAGAAGTTTGAGAAGTCCTGAGTGGTGGCCTAGAGGTAGAGCATCCGCCCCACAGCCGGGGGGGTTGGGGTTCAAGTCCTGGGTCATGCCAAAGACCATACAAAAATTGAACTTCCTGCTATCCAGCTTGGTGCTCAGCAAAAAGGGAACGGAGGAGGGAAATGTGGGAGGCAGTGGCTCAGGAGGTAGAGCGGGTCGTCCAATAACCAGAGGGTTGGCGGATCAAATACTGCACTCCCCAGACATCCTGTCGTCGTGTCCCTGGTCAAGACACTTTACTCACCTTGCCTCCAGTGTCCATGATACTGGGTATAAGTGGTCGGAGAGACTGTTGGCACGGATTGGCAGCCATGCTTCTGTCTGTCTACCCCAGGGCAACTGTGGCTACAGTAGTAGCTTACCAGTGTCTGTCTGTGGAGTGAATGAATAACGGACTAACTGTAAGTGCTTTGAGATGTCACTTGACATGTAAAACAACATATAAATCTAATCGATTACGTATTATTATATTATAAGTCATTCTTTGCCTCTTACACTGAACTTCATACAGTATGTGGCCTAAACATTCCATCCATTAACACCTGATAAAAAACTAGTCTGAAACATTCAGAGGTAATTCAGATCACCACCAAAATCTAATGAATTTCTCCCTGTGCACTCTTCCCCTGTGAAGAAATTTCTTCAAAATCTGTCAGAAAATTTTTGAATAAGCCCAGTAACAGACCACCAAAAAGACAAAAACACAAACGGTCAGATAACCTCCTTAATTATTAAAAAACAAGCTAACAAAGGTTGGTGCTGCTTTAATCCTCGACTCATTCATCCCTTCACTCAAACGAGCACAGGCACAATGAAGCGTGCGAGTCTGATTGATCGGATCACTTTCAGCGAGTGCATAGATTATGTAGTTAGGCCAACGGGGGTAGATCCGGGCCGCCCTGTCTGTTATGGAGACAGAAACAGGGAGGCGGGCTGAAACAAGCCTGTATAAAGGTGTGGGAGAATAGGTGCAGGCCATCATTACACTGCAGAATAGTTCTCATCGCAGAACAATCACACAGACTTGTGCACATCACTCAAAACAGATACGCTCAGGGTGAATGGATGTACGCTGAAACACACACACAGAAGAGATGCAGTCGCTGGCTCTCGTCACAGCTGAGGAGCTGCCTATTCATCTGCACATAAGAGGACAAAGTGAGCACGCTGCACTCAGGAAATTGCAGCCACGCAGTTTACAATCGTTAGGCAGCGATGGAGGACACAGTCACACAGACTGTGCACTTCCATCCAAACTCACGCACACGCACACACAGTGAGGCACACAGGAACACACTGGTGCTGGTTGTCGGCCTGCCTGGGTCTTTGAACAGTTCAATGAGGACTCTTTTCAGCAAAGTGAATGGCCCCTCTGATTCCCTCGCCATGCTTTGTGTGTAGGTGTGTGTGTGTGTGTGTGTGTGCCACTCCAGTGTGTGAGCCGGTGCGCGTGCACGTCACAGTGGCAGACTTGTGTGCACGTACCATGTGTTTGCGTGGGTCCTTCATCTTTTGTGCGGGCCCAGCTGAAGGGTGAGAGCTGTTTTGCATGTGGCCCAGCCTCACAAACGAGCTGTTCAGCCCAAGACCGACAACCGGGGGAAAGCTTTCGAGCCATGACTGAGCCTTCATTGCTTTTTCATTTGGAGCCGAGACAGGATTAACCTTAAACTGGAGGTGTGAATTTACCTGCTCAAGTGTGCTGTCACTGATTATTCTCCAAAGGTCACTCATGTAATGGGAAAGGGAAGACTTTGTTGTAATTTCTCCCTGGATTTGAAACCTTAAGCAGACAACTGCCTGCATTTCTACTTTTGGAGTCATCATATTGCAGTTTATATGCTTCTAAGTTAAAGTGTTTTCAATTATGCATACCATTTAGTGGATGCTTTTATCCAAAGAGCCTTACAGTACTCTGAAAGCTTACTTTCAGTGCATACTTCTTTCTTTTGGATGCAAGCAATAAATCTAGAACCGGCCACTTACAAATAAAAGGTTTTTTAAGTTTCTGTTTCTGTTTGTATGTTTCTGTATCTTCCAGGAAAATAACAAAAGTCAGCTCACTACATGACTGACTACACTGTCTTGAGTAGAAATAGGTCTCCCTCTAGTGAGAGAGGGTTGTAATGGCCCACTAATGAAAATGTCCATCAAATAAATGTCAAAGTTGTTTGAAAGACTGAAATTTTATTTTTGTGGTTATTCTGTTTTGCTTTTGTTCCCACCCGCATTTTTTCCTGCCTCTTATCACTGCCACTCAATCTATATTCACATACTTACACAATTTCCCCTTTCTCATAATCCAGGTAATAATCTACCAGGGTGGCCAGGTGTTCAGCCTTGCTAACCACCTCAATGGTCGTGTGGGCTTCGTGGCCACCATGCCAAGCACAAGTGCCTCAATCTTCATCAACAACACCCAGCTGTCCGACACCGGGACCTACCAGTGCCTGGTCAACAACTTCCCAGACAGAGGGGGGCGCAACATTGGAGTCATCGGGCTCACAGTATTGGGTAACTATCCATCCATCCATCCATCCATCTTCTACCACTTAATCCTTTTCGGGTCGCGCAGGACTGGAGCCTATCCTAGCATCTTTGGGTGAGAGGCATATTGGGTAACTAATTAAGTGCAGAATTTCTTTAGAAAATGTGTTAATCCTGGGGAAAAAATATAAAAGAAAAATTCTGTGTTCTGTATGGTTTTTAAGAAGATATTAGAATGTGCCGTGTTTGTTTACAATAGATATTCTGTATGGAGGAGCGAATGTGCCAAAATCAAATATATTAAGAAAAAAGAAATCAGTGACTCAGTAAATTGTTATATAATTAATGAAACCACAAACGTTAAAAGATAATGATTTATAAATGGACAATAATAATTCTTGCCAATTAATAACAAAAATCATAATTATTTTCTAATATTATATGCAAACATTCCAAAAGGGGACATATGGTGAAAATTTCACTTTTTCAGTGCTTTTGCACATCAGTTTGAGTATGTAGAGTGACTACTAATGAAAAAAAAACATAATCCTGTTACTTTAATAGGGTCCGCCTTGTTTGAAATTAATTACAGTGGTGACATGAGAACCCAAGCTTTGGAAAGATTCCACCCTACCAGTTTCATCCGACCAGTTTTAATGTTGGTGGGAGTATCCCTGTGTGTGTTAAAATTCACACACTGACAATGTTACTATGGAGTTAGCTTAGTGACCACAGTTTATGTGGCTACTCTCTATATATTTTACTCACCCTGCTAGATGCTGTTCATCCACATTTGACTACATCTCTAGCATTATTCTGGCCGGTTTTGTTATTTTTATGACCAAGGCGGCTGGAGAAATTGGAAAAATTACAGTACTTAGCTCAATGCTGCCTGCAAGCATGACTGTGTTTTTTATGGCTCTTTTCTGTTAAATCTAGTAACCTCACTAGGCATACAGTGCATCCGGAAAGTATCACAGCGCTTCACTTTTTCCACATTTTGTTATGTTACAGTTTTATTCCAAAATGGATTAAATTCGTTTTTTTCCTCAAAATTCTACACACAATACCCCGTACTGACAATGTGAAAAAACGTTTTTTTGAGATTTTTGCAAATTTATTAAAAATAAAAAAAACATCACATGTACATAAGTATTCACAGCCTTTGCCATGAAGCTCAAAATTGAGCTCAGGAGCATCCTGTTTCCACTGATCATCCTTGAGATGTTTCTACAACTTAATTGGAGTCCATCTGTGGTAAATTCAGTTGATTGGACATGATTTGGAAAGACACACACCTGTCTATATAAGGTCCCACAGTTGACAGTGCATGTCAGCGCACAAACCAAGCATGAAGTGAAAGGAATTATCTGTAGACCTTCGAGGATTGCCTTGAGGTACAAATCTTGGGAAAGGTACAGAAAAATTTCTGCTGCTTTGAAGGTCCCAATGAGCACAGTGGCTTCCATCATTCGTAAATGGAAGAAGTTTGGAACCACCAGGACTCTTCCTAGAGCTGGCTGGACATCTAAACTGAGCGATCGGGGGAGAAGGGCCTTAATCAGGGAGGTGACCAAGAACCCGATGGTCACTCTGTCAGAGCTCCAGTGTTCCTCTGTGGGGAGAGGAGAACCTTCCAGAAGGACAACCATCTCTGCAGCAATCCACCAATCAGGCCTGTTTGGTAGAGTGGCCACTTGGACGCCACTCCTTAGTAAAAGGCACATGGCAGCCCACCTGGAGATTGCCAAAGGCACCTGAAGGACTTTCAGAACATGGGAAACAAAATTCTCTGGTCTGATGGGACAAAGACTGAACTCTTTGGCGTGAATGCCAGATGTCATGTTTGGAGGAAACCAGGGACCGTTCATAACCATGCCAATGGTGGTGGCAGCATCATGCTGTGGGGATGTTTTTCAGCAGCAGGAACTTGGAGACTAGTCAGGATAGAGTGAAAGATGAATGCAGCAATGTACAGAGACATCCTGGGAAAAAACCTGCTCCGGAGCGCTCTTGACCTCAGACTGAGGCGACAGTTCATCGTTCAACAAGACAACAACCCTAAGCACACAGCCAAGATATCAAAGGAGTGGCATCAGCACAACTCTGTGAATGTTCTTCAGTGGCCCAGCCAGAGCCCAGACTTGAATCCAATTGAACATCTCTGGAGAGATCTGAAAATGGCTGTGCATCAACGCTTCCAATCCAACCTGATGGAGCTTGAGAGGTGCTGCAAAGAGGAATGGACCAAACTGCCCAAAGATAGGTGTGCCAAGCTTGTGGCATCATATTCAAAAAGACTTGAGGCTGTAATTGCTGCCAAAGGTGGATCAACAAAGTATTGAGCAAAGGCTGTGAATACTCAAGTACATGTTATTTCTTAGTTTTTATTTTTAATATATTTGCAAAAATCTAAAAAAAAAACAAAAACTTTTTCATGTTGTCATTATGGGGTATTCTGTGTAGAATTTTGAGGGAAAAATGAATTTAATCCATTTTGGAAAAAGGCTGTAACATAAAATGTGGAAAAAGCGAAGTGCTGTGAATACTTTCTGGATACTTTGTTGCACATAACCTTATTTATGGAGTTGCATGTTGTTATTTCTTTACACTGTATGTGTGGAATTCTTGAGTTACTATCAAAGTCTTGTGAAAATTTCACACGAGTAGCCTCATTGGAAATATATGCACTGAAAAAAAGTTTATGCATTTAGTACTTATTCCCCCCACTGTATCTCGTGCCATTCAGGCTTATTTTGGTATATTTTGTCCATGATACTCTAGTTGATCATGCTGCTAACATTTGCTTGGTCAGCTTTTAATGGCATTTTTTTTATTTAATCTATTCACTCCACAAGAAAAAAATAATAATAATGCATCAAATTTATATAGTGCTTTTCATAGACACTCAAAGATGCTTTACAATGGATACATTGTTCATTAGCTCCACAGACAATGGTAGTGGTAAGCTACTACTGTAGCCACAGCTGCCCTGGGGCAGACTGAAAGAGACGTGGCTGCCAATCTGTGCCAACGGCCTCTCCGACCACTACCGCACATTTATACACATTCATGCCTAGTGTCATGGACACTGGAGGCAAGGTGGCTAAAGTGTCTTGCCCAGGGGCACAACAGCAGGATGTCCAGGGAGAGCAGGATTCAAACCGCCAGCCCTCCAGTCATTAGATGACCTGCTATACATCCTGGACCACTGCCATCCACATTTACCTCCTCTGTTCCATTTTTGTTGAGCACCAAGCTGGACAGCAGGAAGTTCCATTTGTATATGGTCTTTGGCATGACCCGGGCAGAGCTTGAACCCTGACCTCCCGGTTGTGGGGCAGATGCTCTACCTCTAAGCCACCACTCCAGTGGTATTTAATCTATTCACTCCACTAGATATCTGTGATCAATATCTATCAGTCCTTAACCATATACAGCAGGGAAAATAAGTATTGAACACATCACCATTTTTCTCATTAAACATATGGATGATGGATACACTGACCTGAGATTTTCACCAGATATCAGTAACAACCCAAGTAATCCATACATACAAAGAAATCAAGGCAACTATGTTCACAAAACAAGTTATATTTAATAAAGTGGAATGACACGAGGAATAAGTATTGAACACATGAAGAAAAAGAGGTGCAAAAGGCATAGAAAGCCAAGAAACCAGCTGAAATCCATCAGAATTTGGGAAACCATCCCATCCCCCATTAGTGCAAATTAATTTCAGCTGGTTAAGTCCTGACTGATAGCCTTTAAAAAGGCCTGTGGACATCAGATTGTCACACCACAAAGAACTCATGATAGGTAGAAGCAAAGAGCTCTCTCTAGACCTTACAAGTACATTTCTAAACTGCTGAGTGTTCTAGTGAGCACTGTTGGAGCCATCATTTGGAAGTGGAAAGAACATCATTTTAGCATAAACCAGCCATGACCAGGAGCTCCTCACAAGACTTCTGACAAAGGAGTCAAAAGAATTATTAGAAGGGTTATCCAAGAACCAACGACCACTCGTGGAGAGCTCCAGAAAGACCTGAAGTTAGCAAGTACAATAAGTAATACACTCAACTGCCATGGGCTGTATGCCTGCTCACCTCGCAAGACTCCATTGCTGAAGAAAAAGCATGTTGAAGCTTGTTTAAAGTTTGCTGTACAACATTTGGGCAAGCCAGTAAAACACTGGGAAAATATACAGATGTGGACAAAATTGTTGGTACCCCTCTGTTAATGAAAGAAAAAACCACAATGGTCACAGAAATAACCTGAATCTGACAAAAGTGGTAATAAATAAAAATTCTATGAAAATTAACCAATGAAAATCAGACAGTGCTTTTGAATTGTGGTCCAACAGAATTATTTTAAAAAACAAACTCATGAAACAGGCCTGGACAAAAATGATGGTACCCCTAGAAAAGATATGAAAATATATGTGACCATAGGGACATGTTCGACCAAGATGTGTCCTCTAATTAACATCACAGGTGTCTACAAACTTGTAATCAGTCAGTCGGCCTATTTAAAGGGTGACAAGTAGTCACTGTGCTGTTTCTTGACATGGTGTGTACCACACTAAACATGGGCCAGAGGAAGCAAAGGAGAGAGTTTTCTCAGGAGATTAGAAAGAAAATTATAGACAAGCATGTTAAAGGTAAAGGCTATAAGACCATCTCCAAGCAGCTTGATGTTCCTGTGACTACAGTTGCACATATTATTCAGAAATTTAGGATCCACAGGACTGTAGCCAACCTCCCTGGATGTGGCCGCAGGAGGAGACGGATAATACGAATGGTAACAAAAGAGCCCAGAACAACCTCTAAACACATTCATGGTGAACTCCAAGGTCAAGGTACATCAGTGTCAGATCGCACCATCCGTCGTTGTTTGAGCCAAAGTGGACATCATGGGAGACAACCAAGGAGGACACCACTATCGAAAACGAATCATAAAAAAGCCAGACTGGAATTTGCCAAACTGCATTTTGACAAGCCACAAAGCTTCTGGGAGGATGTCCTATGGACAGATGAGACAAAACTGGAACTTTTTGGCAAGGCACATCAGCTCTATGTTCACAGATGCAAAAATGAAGCATACCAAGAAAAGAACACTGTCCCTACTGTGAAACATGGAGGAGGTTCTGTTATGTTCTGGGGCTGCTTTGCTGCATCTGGCACAGGTTGTCTTGAATTTGTGCAGGGTACAATGAAAACTCAAGACTATCAAGGTATTCTAGAGAGAAATGTGCTGCCCAGTGTCAGACAGCTTGGTCTCAGTCACAGGTCATGGGTCTTGCAACAGGATAATGACCCAAAACACACAGCTAAAAACACCCAAGAATGGCTAACAGCGAAACATTGGACTATTCTAAAGTGGCCTTCTCTATAAGCCCTGATCTAAATCCTATTGAACATCTGTGGAAAGAGTTGAAACATGCCGTCTGAAGAAGGCACCCTTCAAACCTGAGACAACGGGAGCAGTTTGCTCATGAGAAGTGGGCCAAAATACCTGCTGAGAGGTGCAGAAGTCTCATTGACAGTTACAGAAATCATTTGATTGCAGTGATTGCCTCAAAAGGTTGTGCAACAAAATATTAAGTTAAGGGTACCATCATTTTTGTCCAGGCCTGTTTCATGAGTTTGTTTTTTAAAATAATTCTGTTGAACCCCAATTCAAAAGCATTGTCTGATTTTCATTGGTTAATTTTCATAGAATTTTTATTTATTACCACTTTTGTCAGATTCAAGTTATTTCTGTGACCATTGTGGGTTTTTCTTTCATTAACAGAGGGGTACCAACAATTTTGTCCACGACTGTAGTCTAGTCAGATGAGACCAAAATGGAACTTTTTGGATGCCACAACACCCAGCATGTTTGGAGGAGAAATGGCACTGCACATCAGCCCAAAAACACCATACCAACAGTGAAGTTTGTAGGTGGGAGCATCATGGTGTGGGGGTGTTTTTCAGCACATGGTGCAGGCAGACTTCATATAATTGAAGGAAAGATGAATGGGCAATGTACAGAGACATCCTTGATAAGAACTTGTTGCCATCTGCCAAGATACTGAAGATGAAACAAAGGTGGATATTTCAGCAGGACAATGATCCCAAACACATAGCCAAGCAAACTCTCAACTGGCTCCAGAGGAGGAAAATAAAGCTGCTTGAATGGCCCAGTCAGTCACCTGACCTGAATCCAACCGAAAATCTATGGAATGAACTGAAGATCAGAGTTCACAGAAGACACCCACGGAACCTTCATGATTTGAAGCTAGTTTGTGTGGAAGAATGAGCTAAAATCACTCCTGAGCAATGCCTGCTCCTAGTGTCTCCATCCAGGAGGCGTCTGGAAGTTGTTATTACCAGCAAAGGCTTTTCTACTAAATATTAAATGAATTGAACCAAGTGTGTTCAGTACTTATTGCCTTTGTCATTCCACTTTATTAAATATACAGTGGTGTGAAAAAGTGTTTGCCCCCTCCCTGATTTCTCTTTTTTTTTGTGTGTTTGTTACACTTAAATGATTCAGATCATCAAACAAGTTTAAACATTAGACAAAGATAACACAAGCAAACACAAAATTTTTGGTAGACAGCAGAATTCATGGTTCCATGTACCACAGCAAGTCTTCCAGGTCCTGAAGCAGCAAAACAGCCCCAGACCATCACACTACCACCACCACATTTTACTGTTGGTATGATGTTCCTTTTCTGAAATGCTGTGTTACTTTTACGCCGGATGTAATGGGACACACGCCTTCCAAAAAGTTCAGTTTTTGTCTCGTCAGTCCAGAGAGTATTTTCTTCCAAAAGTCTTGGGGATCATCAAGATGTTTTCTGGCAAAACTGAGACGAGCCTTTATGTTCTTTTTGCTCAGCAGTGGTTTTTGTCTTGGAACTCTGCCATGCAGGCCATTTTTGCCCAGTTTCTTTCTTATTGTGAAGTCATGAACAATGACCTTAACTGAGGCAAGTGAGACCTGCATTTCTTTGGATATTGTTGTGGGGTCTTTTGTGACCTCTTGGATGAGTCGTCGCTGTGCTGTTGGGGTAATTTTGGTCGGCCCGCCACTCTTGGGAAGGCTTCACCACTGTTCCATGTTTTCACCATTTGTGGATAATGGCTCTCACTGTGGTTCGCTGGAGTCCCAAAGCTTTAGAAATGGCTTTATAACCTTTTCCAGACTGATAGATCTCAATTTCTTTGTTTCTCATTTGTTCCTGAATTTCTTTGGATCGCAGCATGATGTCTAGCTTTTGAGGATCTTTTGGTCTACTTCACTTTGTCAGGCAGGTCCCATTTAAGTGATTTCTTGATTGAGAACTGGTGTGGCAATAATCAAGCCTGGATGTGGCTGAAGAAATTGAACTCAGCTTTCGAAAGATGTGATAAACCACAGTTAATTTATGTTTTAACGGCCGGGGGGGGGGGGGGACTTTTTCACACAGGGCCATGTAGGTTTGGATTTTTTTTTACCCTTGATAATAAACACCTTCATTTAAAAATTGCATTTTGTGTTTACTTGTGTTATATTTGTCTAATGTTTAAATTTGTTTGATGATCTGAAACATTTAAGTGTGACAAACATACAAAAAAATGAGAAATCAGAAAGGGGGCAAACACTTTTTCACACCACTGTATTTTGTTTTGTGAACACAGTTGCCTTGATTTCTTTGTATGGATGGGTTACTTGGGTTGTTACTGATATCTGGTGAAAATCTCAGGTCAGTGGCTCCATCAGAAATATGTTTAATGAGAAAAATGTTGACGTGTTCAATACCTATTTTCCCTGCTATATCTCATTCCTAAGCGTTAGTTTAGCTTAGTTTTCTGTAGTTTAAGGTCCTGTGCTGGGCGACTCCTCAAAGTTGCATTAAGATGTTGTTAGCAGTTAGCCATTCACCCATTCAGTGTTGTTTTTGTGCTTATTCTACTCCATGGACAGATCATAGCCTATTGACCACTGAAACCACGAACTCTGGTTGCCGATAGTGCTTTATTTAAATAATAAAAATAATGCATCAGATTTATATAGCGCTTTTCATTGAAACTCAAAGACGCTTTGCAATGGATACATTATTCATTCACTCCACAAACAATGGTAGTGGTAAGCTACTACTGTAGCCACAGTTGCCCTGGGCCAGACTGATGGAAACGTGGCTACCAATCCACACCAATGGCCTCTCCACCCACTACCAAACATTTATACACATTCATGCCCAGTTTCATGGACACTGGAGGAAAGGTAGGTAAAGTATCTTGACCAGGGACACAACGGCAGGATGTCTGGGAAGAGCGGGATTCAGACCGCCAACCCTCCAGTTATTAGATGACCCGCTCTACCTCCTGAGCCACTGCCACCCATTTAAGCTTTTACATTCTCCCATTCAGCCAATTTTTTGTTAACTACCTCAGGGTGCATTTGCCACTGGAGCTAGTAGCTAACAAGCTATTGTTAGCCTCAACCACAGTTCTCAGAAAGTACAGAAACGGGATGGTAAGGTGAACTGTGGTTTGAAAGCAGCACTAACTAAAATTGGTCATTTTGAAGAGGCGTGTTGAAGCTGGTGGGGAAATGCTGCAGTCTTTATGTATTTTGACCAACACATTTCATGTCCCCTTTAATCATTTCTTAAAAAGTTTTCCCCGCTTACTTTAGCAATTTTTTTTCTTTATTGTAGGCTACTTCATTCATTTCTGCTTCAGAATAAAAAAAATGGGGCTTTCATTCATTTTCTCAGAAAGAGAATAATTTACTACATTAGGTGACAGCATGCAATATGTATTACTTATCTGTATTTTTTTTCTTGTTTATTTCCGATTTATGTAGTTTGGGTCTGTTACGCACCCCTCCATAGGAAATTAGTCACTGGTGCAGTCCCTGACACCTTAGAGTACACCTCTGTTACTAGCTGAGAGTTAGTGAGCAATTCCTTTTTGGCTCGGTGGTAGAGGTTTTCAGACTATGGTGTCATGGGTTCGAGACTCGGCCTGGGATATTTGTAGGTGTTAAGTCTACCTTGCGTAACTGCGGAAAAGACTTATTAGGTTCTAGTCTTCCTTGCCTGTGGGGTGAAAAATTACTTAGGTCTGTCCACCTTGACTGAGGGTTGACATGGACTTTGTGATTCATGATCCCAGGGTTAGTAGGCGATTCTGGCCTTGGCCCAGAGATTGGGTCGTAACAGGGTCCTCCATTCTTTTGTGTTAGTAAAAGACAAGAATGTTTGTATTGATAGTTTTAAGAGAAAATTAAGGTGGTTAACAGAAAAAAATGGTTTGTGTTATAGTACTGAAACAATGTTAAATTAAGCTTTTACCCAATATATAATCTGCAGAGCTATTAGAAAGACATTAGTTCTGTATTTAAAGTGGTTAACGTGACACCACCCACTCTCTCCATCTGCCAGTGCCCCCCTCGGTGCCAGCATGTCGAATCCAGGGAACGCTGGATGTAGGCAGTGATGTCATGCTGTTCTGCAGCTCAGAGGAAGGCATTCCTACACCGTCTTACTCCTGGGAGAAGTTAGACGCTCTGCCCAAGCTGCCGCACAACGCCATGCAAGGTATTACAAACAAGCTGGCCGTCGGAGTTCCCTTTTGCCCCACTTTTGCTGGTAAATCTCACACGCATAGCGGAGCTCAGACTCAGCACCAGTTCCACCATCACCGCCACCCGTCATGTACCAGGCCCAAAAACTACTGCCCGCCCGAAGATCCCGCCTACTAACCCTGATGAGGGTGATGATGGTGTGATTCAAATCTGTGAATTTGTGAATGAGTTTGTATGTGCCACTAATGTGTGTCTGTAAGTGAGCAAAGTGATCATGTTGATTTGGTGCTCTTTACTGATGCTGAATACCAACTCCAGCCTAACTTTGCCATTAAGCCATATAAAAAATGACTCTGATGGAGCTGCATTTGGTTTTCAGCATAATTGAGCACTGGTGTGGTGGACTTCCCTTTCTTTTCCAGCTGTGCCCACTGCACAGTGAAATTATCTTCATCAGTAATCACGTTCTTTGTGTGTACACTACTGGTGAGAAACCACGGATAGACATCAAATCAATTCCAGACAGCAGATTAGAAGAAGAAGCTAGCTTTATTGTCATTCATGTACAGTAGAACTAAATTACGTTTCTCCTATCTACAACGCTAATCACATCTAGACCCAGAGGGGCCGCTGCCATGCAAGGCGCCACCACAAACAACTTTTTCCCTCCCCCCCCATTCTATTATGCTGAGCACCAAGCTAAGAGCTACCATTTTTATATGGCTTTTGGTATGACCCAGCCAGGGCTTGAACCCACAACCTCCCGGCTGTGGTGCCGATGCTCTACGACTAGGCCACCGCTCCGGTGTGATTGTAGACAGCAAGGAAGAGCAGTAATAAGTTAAGAAAAAAGCTACAAAGGCGGATCGTGTTTTGTTGAGCGCATGCCATCTATCAAAATTTACATGTAACAATTTGTATATTGTATTTTGCATATTATAATTTGCATGCTAGCCAGTCAATCTTTTGAAAAAATAACAAAAATGGACCTATGATGTGGCCAGCCAAAGACAAATGATATTAGCTGTTCCAGGTTAAATAACAGAAATATTTGAGATGCACAAAAGAAGAGAAGGTAAAGCCAGTGGGAGCTTTGCATAAAATACAGAGAAACTCTTAACAGCAAATATAAAAATATGAAAAAATACATGCACACATTTTTTTCTGTCATAGACTGCGGTATATATGAGCTGAATGTGTCTTTTTTAAATTATTAGTTGCACATACAGTGTAGCTTAACCCTTGCCCTGAAGAGTTTTCTTTAACCTATAGAAGGCATATAGTGTACACACTAGGCCCCCTGTTTAATTGCAAACATGCATGGTGGACATCCCACCATAATGTCAACCAAATGTTATACATAGATGTTGTTTAATCACATGTATGACTTCTCAAAACTGGCCATATGTTACACACTTCTTTTAATGTTCACACTTTGCATTCTGCTGTCTGTGTTTGATTCAGATGAATAGACCATCATAGAATTGCTGGTACCATTCCTCTTTTTTTGCACTTGAGCAGTAAAATATCTGATTGATTATTCTTGCAAGTGTGATATAAAATATGCTAGTACCATTTAAACAATCCCAGTAGTGTACAGTTATATGACTGTGATCACCCAGTGTATTAATCCATTCATCATTTGTGAAAACTGGAAGCTGTTGAACTGCATGGCAGACTTGTTCCCCTTCTATTAGTTGGCATGTAGCACCCCCTATTGGTAGTTAGTAGTAATTGTTCAATCAATTATTCTGCAATTTGAGAGGTACGGCTAATTTTTACAGAGAAACTGATTTAAGATTTTAAATTAGGGGTGTCTTTAAATGTGCTTCTGTGCATTCGTACATTACTTTAACTTCCATGCTACTCTCTGTGTGTTTGTGTGCATGCATTCTTCTCCAGACCAGATGCAGGGCACTGTCACTTTGAGAAACATCAGCACCAGCACCTCAGGACTCTACCAGTGTACCTCCAGCAATGTTATTGGCAAGAGCACCTGTCTACTCAATCTGCAGGTTGTGGCACGTGAGTGAAGTCAAACACCCTTCTGGATCAAAGTGACATTGTCGTTGTCGTCTGCAGCTGTAGGTGGGCTGGCACAGGTGCCACATGGATCTGCTGTCAACGTGTCAGTGTTTGACGCGATGTCTCCTGTGCCAGATGCTGACAGGCGACGTTAAGACATGCTTGTCAAACGCAAACATACGAAAGCAGAGAGAGCGTGCGAAAGCAACCAGTAGAGGACCGGATCAGAAACGTTTGCACATAGCAGGCTTCGCATATCTTACACCAGCAAGGGAAAGGAGAGAGAGAATTGATTCAAATCTCAGAGTGAGACAGGTTGGATAGACAGGAAAGAGTTTAACTTTTATTTTTTTTTTAATGGGTCAACTGACAGCAGGTGGCAGGCTGTCACTGTAGCAGAAATGACTGCTGAGTCTATCTCAGGTATTTTCATAATGGGCATTACAGATAAAACATGCATGTCAATATATAGAAATTACTTTTCTCAGAATCAGTTTAATCCCTTTTTTATCTTTTAGACAATCAAATACAACATTTTCTCTGTTTATGTGTCAAAAGATTTTTTGTTGTTGTTTTTGCAAGACTTTTATGTCAGTTTTGTTTCACATTGGCATGCACATTGTTTCCTGTAAGCACATATTAAAAGTTTCATCTTGCACAGAAATACTCAGCTCAGTTTTGTTGGATGCTATGGTAAAGGTGAAGTCTACACAAGCTTCTTGTTGTGCAGACCTTTTATCCATCAAAAACTTTGAAGTGTTTACTTAATGTCTGCAGTTGCATGCAGGTGGGGAGCGATGCTTGAAGACGGGGTCTGGGTTATTTAGACTTAAAGTATTTTTCGGTCATCATACAGGTACTGTATGTGTTAATGCAGCTTTCTCCTCTTGCTTTCTGGTCTACAGCCCAGCCTCAGAGTGTGGGTTTGATAGCAGGGACCATTGCTACAGGAGTCCTGGCTATCATCATCTGCTCCCTGTTGGTGGTGGTCACACTCTTCTACTGGAGGAACAAGAACAAATATGAGGAGGAGGAGATCCCCAATGAGATCAGGTGAGCCTTTAAATTGTGATTTTCTTTCTTAGGCTGTGTTCACTTTACACGCAGTAATGCTCAGACACATTTAGTTCAGTTGTTCATAATTGCAAGTGACTCTTACCTGATTCTAATACCAACCCATAGGTGTAAATTAAGGGGGGCCATATCCCCCCAACCTGTGAAACAGACCCCCCCCCCAACATCATCATAAACCTTTAATATCATGTTACATTTTGCACATGACTTTGAAGCACCAATGCTAAATGAAAAAAACGCTTCTAAATTTGGAACATTTCTTGAAAATGTGCTTTTTTTTTTGTAAATGAAGTGGTTGGGTTCAGCTTTAAGCTGGATTTATGCACCTGCATCACATTGACGCCATTACCAGCGTCCGTCACCGACGCAGTGCTCGGCAAGTTTTTCTTGTGTGTTATGTGAAATGCTTTGTTCCATTGCCAAAACGGGTTTCAGCCGATGTGTGCAGGGATTTGTGTTCGTCGTGTGTTTTTGTTTATGAAATGGCGACGAACAATAGCACATTATGATGGAGTTGGAGCTAATAAATGTTAAGAAAAAGCAACTTTTCATACAATTGTTGCACAAAGAAAAACAGTCAGAGAAAACAGTGCATGCAACCACCACCACTGCCGTTATTTGACAATCTGTGTAATTACTGGGGTTATGATGAGCCACAAAATGTTCTGTATGTGCTTCCTCAATATTCTTTTGAATTCGGACCGTTGTTTAACCAACTCACTTTGGAAGTTGTGCCTCCATGAACAGGCAGAGCGGAGCAGTGGCAAGAACCAGTAAACTCAGGCTCAGTTCTCGGACCCATTTTATTTCTAATATACATTTTGCCACTGAGACAGTTCAAAGATATTTCTTGTCATCTTTACACTGACGATATTCAGTTGTATTGCTCTTTTAAAGAGTCTGAGTGTCACATGCTGTCATCTTCAACTAACTGCTTGTCTAACATCAGACAGTGGTTAAGTGCAAACTTTTTACAGCTTAACTCAGACAGAGACATTAATTATCGCTCCTTAAAACAAAATTCCACTTATTAAGCACCACATGGGTACCCTAGGTTCCTCTGTCCAGGTAAGTCTTCGGAATCTTGGTGTTAGTTTTGACTCGGCTATGTCTCTTGAGCACCACATTAATCAATTAATTAGAAATTGTTTCTTCCCTCTGAAGAATATTTCTAAGTTGAGAACCCTGGTGTCGAAGACGGAACTTGAGATGATTATTCATGCTTTTATTTCTTCTCGCTTAGACTATTATAATAGTTTTTTTACCTGTCTGAGCCAAAAGCATCTTCAACGCCTCCAGGTTGTTCAAAATTTGGCTGCTAGACTTTTAACTCACACTAAGGAAAGGGCTCACATTACACCGGTTTTAGCAGCACTTCACTGGCTCCCAGTTGGTTTTAGGATTCAGTTTAAAATTTTAGTTCTTGTTTTTAGAGCTATTCATGACCAGGTCCCTAAATACATCACCGAGCTGCTTAAAGTGTATAACCCCTCACGGTCTTGGAGCTCCTCAGATCAACTTTTACTGGCTGTCCCTCGAAGCCATTTTAAAACTTGAGGTGATAGAGCCTTTCAGGCAGTGGCTCCAAAATTGTGGAATGCTCTACCACTGTCTTTGCGCTCAGTAGACTGTTGACACTTTTAAAAAGCAGCTGAAGACACTCCTGTTTAAACAGTCTTTTTAGTTTGATTGTGTTTTTTATGTTTTTAATGTCTTTATTGTTGTATTTGTGATTGTGTGTTTTATTTTATTGTGAAGCACTTTGTGATTTTTTTCTGTGAGAAGTGCAATGTAAATAAATTTTGCTTACTTACTTACTTAAACATGAAGGAGACAAAGTGGACCAATCACAGCTCTCCTTCTCTGGAGAGGTGCACGTCAGGCGACGCAATAGGAACACATGTTGCTGTGTGGATGCTGTCGCCGCTGCATCGCACCGACGTGGGTGTATAACTTGTGCTTTACTTAAACATCATAAAACATTTTTTATTTTGCGGGTAAAAATTTTATTGAATCAGTCTATTCTTCTGGTAAGTGTGCACGTGAGTGCAGAAGGGCCCAACTAATCTTGGACACAAGTGGGGGGGCGGTCAATGGAAAAAAGTTTGGAAACCCCTGCTCTAATGTAATAAATCAACTGTCCATCGTGTTGGAGTATTTGTGCAGGTGTTGTTAGCTATGGCAGGTACACACATGTGCCAAGAAGCCCGCTTTAGAGCAGCAATGGTGATGGCGATGTGTGCAGATAAAGTTTGTCTGGACTGTTAAGGACTATCTCCTTTCATGTGCAACTACATAATCCTTCTGTTGTTTTCAATGACTCTTTCACCGTACAGCAACACTTAGAGCGATCTACAACTTGGTCTTCCCAAGTGGGAATGTGTACTTCAGTGTTTTTCAGCTGTCTTTCCAGGGCATCTTTAAAGCATAGTTTTCTGATCGCCATGTGCTTTCTTTCCTTGACACAGCTCACCGTAAAATACCGATTTTGGAAGTCTTGTGTTCTCCACCCTACAGACATGTCCTGCCCAGCAAAGTAGGGATGAGGTGATGAGAAGTTCCACACTAACAGAGTCCATTCTCCTAAGCAATTCTACTTCAGGAATTCTGTCCTGCCATCTAATACCAAGAATTTGGTGCAGATGTTGCATTTGTGAACCTGTCAGTTTCTTGATGTATTTAGGATAAGATACCAAGGATTTGGTGGCATCGAGGAGTAATGGGATTACAACAGCATCGTACAGTAGCATGTGTGATATCTCTGCGGTTGTAGAGACGTGTGTGTAGGGCCCCAAAAGCCTTTGGTGCAGCTAGAATTCTTTTCTGCGTTTCTAAATCAGAGGAGTTGGTATTGGTTACTGTGGTTCCAAGATAAGTAAAGGAATCTGGATTCTTCAGTGCCATGCCATTAACCAACACTTTATCTGCCTCTCTATATTCCAGTGGGCAATCGGGAGTGGCTGATACAGTCGCACAGTTTTAGAAACATTGATATTTTTTTAGCCCAAACATATCCACTGCAACAGAAAAATGGTTTGCTAGTAACTGAATGTCATCTGCATCCAAGGCCACAAGAGCTGAGTCATCTGCATACAGGCATTCCCAAATAAGTAATGGGATAGTCTTTGTGGAGGCATGAAGCCTGGAAAGATCATAGAGCTTTTCTTCCATTCTTGTCCCTATGAATACACCCTTGCTTAGAAGACCAACTCCTCAAGCTGCAAAGTGTCTGCTGGGAAAACATGTGCCTACTCCAGGATTTTAAAGGTGTACTGACTGTCACCATTTATAAGAAAAAGGATAACTGAAGTGATTGTGACAATCACCGAGGTATATCACGACTGTCTATTGCAGGGAAAATATTGGCAAAAGTTGTCCCTCACAGGCTAAAAACCATTTCAGAAACTACAACCAGAGAGCCAGTGTGGCTTCAGATCAGGAAGGTTTGGATCGGGATTGGGAACCGTTATATGTGGTTTTAGTGGACTCATCCAAGGCCTTTGACACCACTGACCGAGAAACACTTTGGAAAGTGCTGGAAATCTATGGGTGTCCAGGAAAGATGTTCTTGGCACTGCAAAGACTAATCTAAGGTAATTCCACCTTCCTTCAGGATGTCTGATCAAACAATCAATCAAACTTCCTTTGTATAGCACTTTTAAAACATTAGATGCTGCGCAAAGTACTTTACATAGATAAACACTGTAGACACATTTAGTTACATATATTTATGCGATACATTCCCACCCCTTCCAACCCTCCCATAAACATATCCACAAAACACACACACAGAGGCACATATAACCACCCCCTACTTTTCTTACACATATAAAATAAAAGAGATGTCGCTAGGCACTGAGGCACCATGTGAAAGAGCAACCATCCTGTGGAGCCCCCCCATGCCAGGAGACTGCACAGCCCATAACCACAGAGCACGTCACAGAGGCCACCCCAACCAGGACAGGCCGGAGCTCGCACCACAGCTGTAGGCAGTGGCATAAAGCCCCCGCCCACCCAAGCTAGAGCAACCCACGAGACCAGCACCCCTGCAGAAGGGCCAGGCAGCATCCGGCATGAGGGTCTCCACTGAGGAAACACTGGAGCTAAAACACATGAATTGCAAGCTAAAACTAAGAACACATAGAACAAAGGGAACTAAAAACCCATACTTATAAACTGAGCCAAGAACACATCAAAATAAGACAATCTAAAAGCAAATGGAGCTAAGAAGAATGTAAAACAATGGAACATAAATGACTACTTCAATAATAGTTGAACAGGTTTGTTAAAAGCCAAATTAAAAAGGTGGGTCTTTAGCCTGTTCTTAAAAACATCTATTGATTACTGGTTGATTACTGATGGTATGCTGTCTAGCCCGGGGACCTTGCCACTACAGGTGCTCCAGAGTGCTTTTTCCAATTTCTTTATTGAGATTTTATTACATAGGTTCTCTCTTTGTTTGCCTCCTCTCTAGCCATTTGCATGCCTCAGGGCTGGCTGAACCTTATTGGTGACGTAAGCTGCAGAAATGTTCCTTCCATCAATCCCTTACAGCGGGGAAAATAAGTATTGAACATGTCAACATTTTTGTCATTAAACATATTTCTGATGGAGCCATTGACCTGAGATTTTTTACCAGATATCAGTAATAACCAATGTTGGGAATTACTGTAACGTCACTACTTTGCAGTAACATGCTGTGTAACAAAATTACTGTTTAAAAATTCAGTTATGTGTAACTGAAATTTGATCAGATGCATTACTCATTACTCATTTTATTAATATAGATAGATATTTTTAGCGCAAATAAATAAATATATAAACTGACCCTACCGTAGTTGAGACGTAGCCATCAGTCGACGTGACCTGTTGCAGAGAGCTCAGTCTTCATTACTGAGCAGAGGAAGAAATGAAGCTACTTTGTTTTTGTGGCAATAGATTATTTTTCCTTTGTCGCGATTAAGGACGAAAGCATATTGGTGGGTTGGAAGCTAAAGTGCTGGTTGAGACCTACTGCAATCTTGAGAAGTGCTTGCAAACAGCAACAATGCTCTAACAAAGCTAGTGCTAAGTAATGGCTAGCTATGCTAACAACACCATGATAGTGGATCTACGCTATCTGAACAGCCACAGCTGGATGTAAAGTGGAAATACTCTTGCCTCAACAGCCACGGCTGGATTTCAAGCACAGGTATGCATCTGGACAGTTTGTGACCCAGCAAGAATTAAACCGACTGATCACCAGATACGTCGTTACAGACTGAAGACGTGATAACAGTCACTTTCCATCAGACAGCTGAGACTGTTATCAGCTGAAGTTACAACACATTTACATACTAGCTGGATAAAGATTATTCAAAAATGGATTTTGATCTCCAAAAGGAATTTGAGGGACTGGATCATGTCTCTGTCACAGCAGACATTTGGACTGTGGATAATGGATATTTTCTTTGGATCACTGCACATTGAATTAAATCCACATCATAAGGGTAAAATAAACATGGACAGCTTTATGCAGTGTTGCCAAGTCCCATTCCAAAATGAGGAAATTACTGGCAATATGTTGATTTTCTTCAGATTTTTCCCACAAGAAGAGCTCTCAAGGCAGGATAAAGCTGACTGAACATGCTCTACAAGCTCTGTCTGAAAACAGTCTGTTTTCAGCCTGACATTAATAAGCCCGTAATGTAATCCATTAATTAAATTATCTTGCTATGTGTGCAGGATGATTTAAGTATGCATTTAAAAGTAACGTGAAAGTTACTTTTACAAGTAACTAGTTACTTTAATCATGCCATAACTAGTAAAGTAACTCAATTACTTTTGAAAAGAAGTAATTAGTTACTTTAATTAGTTACTATTTTTTAGTAAGTTGTCCAACCCTGGTAACAACCCAAGTAATCCATACATACAAAGAAATCAAGGCAACTGTGTTCAAAAAACAAGTTATATTTAATAAAGTGGAATCACACAGGGAATAAGTATTGAACATACTTCATTCTAGAAAAGCCTTTGTTGGTAATAACAGCTTCCAGACGCCTCCTGTATGGAGAAACTAGGCACAGGCATTGTTCAGGAGTGAAGGTTCGGTGGATGTCTTCTATGAACTCTGATCTTCAGTTCGTTCCATAGATTTTCAATTGGATTCAGGTCAGGTGACTGACTGGGCCATTCTAGCAGCTTTGTTTTCCTTCTCTGGAGCCAGTTAAGAGTTTCCTTGGCTGTGTGTTTGGGATCAATGTCTTGCTGAAATGTCCGCCCTCATTTCATCTTCAGCATCTTGGCAGATGGCAACATGTTCCTATCAAGGATGTCTCTGTACATTTACCCATTCATCTTTCCTGCAATTATAAGAAGTCTGCCTGTACCATATGCTGAAAAACACCCCCACACCGTGTTGCTCCCACCTCCAAACTTCACTGTTGGTATGGTGTTTTTGGTTTGATGTGCAGTGCCACTTCTCCTCCAAACATGCTGTTTGTTGTGGCATCCAAAAAGTTCAATTTTAGTCTCATCTGACCAGACTATGTTCTCCCAGTATTTTACTGGCTTGCCCAAATGTTGTGCAGCAAACTTTAAACAAGCTTCAACATGCTTTTTCTTCAGCAATGGAGTCTTGCGAGGTGAGCGGGCATAGAGTCCATGTTGGTTGAGTGCATTACTTATTGTTTTCTTTGAAACAGCAGTACCTGCTAACTCTAGGCCTTTCTGGAGCTCTCCATGAGTAGTGTTTGGCTCCTTAATAACTCTTCTGATAATTCTTTTGACTCCTCTGTCAGAAATCATGCAAGGAGCTCCTGGTTGTTGCCGGTTTATGGTAAAATGATGTTCTTTCTACTTTCGAGCGATAGCTCCAACAGTGCTTACTAGAGCATTCAGCAGTTTAAAAATGCACCTGTAATCAATGCCATCACTATGTTTTGCAACAATAAGGTTTCCAAGGTCTAGAGAGAGCTCTTTGCTTCTACCCATCATGAGTTCTTTGTGGTGTGACAATCTGATATTCACAGACCTTTTTAAAGGCTATCAATCATGACTTAACCAGCTGAAATTAGTTTGCACTGATGGGGGATGGGATGGCTTCCTAAATTCTTATGGATTTCAACTGGTTTCTTTGCTTTCTATGCAATTTTACACCACTTTTTCTTCGTGCGTTCAATACTTATTCCCTGTGTCATTCCACTTTATTAAATATAACTTGTTTTGTGAACACAGTTGCCTTGATTTCTTTGTATGTATGGATTACTTGGGTTGTGACTGATATGTGGTGAAACTCTCAGGTCAATGGCTCCATCACAAATATGTTCAATGAGAAAAACTTTGACGTGTTCAATACTTATTTTCCCCGCTATGTGTCATCTATGTTTGTGTACAACATGCTTCCATCAGCTGATTCTACCGGCACCACTGCATTACATCTTGGTCTATATATTGTCTTCAATGTGTTGAGTAAGCCATGGGAATCATGCCAGGTTTTGCAGTTTCTGTGCCTGTCTGTAGCACCAATCATTTTTCAGGGTTCTTATCTCTTGCTGAATCTTAGCTTTAATTTTCACAAAGGCTGTCCTACTCTTACAAGAGGTCTCCTTCGGGTGCCAGTCATGGACTCTATTTCTCTTCCAAGAGCTTTTGAATAGAATCACCATGCTCCTGGAACCACCTGACCATACACCTTGCACAGTATGTAAGACAGATGGTGTCATGGCCCCACCATGCTATCTCTTTGGACCACCATATTGGGGACCAGATGGTGCACAAGAGCACACTTAACAAGGTAGATGTGGAGGTTGCCCTATAGTAACAATTACATGTTTGGTGATGCCATCCATCGACCTTTAGGTTGGTTCTTCCACATACCATCTGGTGCTTGTCCCACTGACCCAAAACGAGTTCCTCTGCCACTGACACAATCCAACGCCCTGCTGCCAGCATCTTGCTGTAACCCTACCCAGGGTGGCTTGGTGGTTGCTGGCACTTGCCAGGGGTGCCACTCCAGGCTCTGGTGGGCAGGGGTGCCCACTTCCCTGAGGTAGGCTGAGGTATCAACCTGTCCAACCACAGTGCGCTCAATGAGTGCATACCTCTGCCAAGGCCCTATCTCACAATGTTAAAAAAAAGTGAAGAAGTGATTCAGAGTCTGTATCCTCACCCGGCTCATCTCCAAAATCTAATGGGTTCATCCGTAGCCCACGGGCCACCTCTGGTGATTAAAAGTTCATTGATATCTGTCCAGTCATTTTTGCATAATCCTGCTAACAGATAGACACTGGTCAATGGAATTAAAGGTACAGTACTTTCTTTCTTTAAAATAATCAGTGTTTCTTTTGGTAAGTCACATCTGTCATTAACAGCTTGAATGTCTCTATAAGAGGTGAAGCCATTTCCTCCACAACATTCATTATATTTGATTTACTGAGTCTGTCGAAATGTATTTCCCTAAATAATGGCATTTTTAGCATTAGACTGACAGCATCAGTGTATTTTAAAAGGATTACTGTAGCTTTATTGTGTCATGGTCTGTGCGCCGATGTGATCCGCGCTCAGGCCATACATCTCCTCAGCCCGGCTTTTGCTATGACAGTGTCTCAGCGGGCTTCCAGCTGTCAAGCTCCACGGGATGGCTGGAGGCCAATTACCTCTCATCAGCTGAGGCACTGTCAACCACTATATAAGGGAGTGGCCCTGATTGTTCAGGGCTGCGACCTCACACACACCTTATCCACACGTACCTCTCGTTGTGGATTAGGCTGGAGTCCCTACGTCCGGCTCCAGCCCTCCTCTCTTCTCTCATCGTTATCCGTAAGTGTACTTCTTATATTATTTGTGTTTTTCCCCACGAGGCTCTTTTCCTTTGTTGTGTTCCTTTTCCCTTATTATTAATAAACTACGCAGGTTCAGGTTCAGGGTTCAGGTTACTTTATTTGTACCCATAGGTAGATTTGTTTTGCAGTCTGGTGACATCCATCTTTACAAGCCACAGTTACATTCAGCATAAACACAAACACAGGCACACATGAAGCTAACTGTAAACATGATAAAAATACTCAAGGCTCCATCAATCAGGGTATAAAGACAAAGAGATGAGAGAAAAACGCGACTGACCGCAAACTGACCGGTTGGCCCTTGGCTCTTATTAATGGCTCGCAAGAGCCATTCGTAACAGTAGGTCGCAGGCAGTGAGTTGCCGGCCACCGTGAGTGTTGCATAAATTGGACTGTTGTACCTACCTGTCTGGGTACTGTGCTGGAAGCATGCCATCGCGGAGGTCCCGCACTCAGAGTCAGAGCGACGATCTGGCAGACGCTCTTGAGTGCGTCGATGAAATCCTCATCACCGCCTCCCTCCTCGACTTCAGCAGCGACGTGCACCGGTACCTGGACCAAGCTGAGGATGTCCTTAATCATCTCCCCAACTTCGCCAACCACCCTGAGGTAAGCGTGAGGAGAGATGACATTGCCGCACAGCGCGAGATACTCCGTGGGCTGGAGGGAAATCCCAGCAGGAAGCCGAAGAGGAGGAGACGTCGCCCCTCGCTTCGGGATCCCGCTCCTGCCTTCGTTCCGGCCCGGGAGTTTGCACCATCCAGAGGTCTTTCCCCATCGAGCATGACGTCAGTCGGGATTCCCCCAGAGGAGCTGCAGCTGACAGCAATTAGCATCTGGGACCGAGTGGCGGCTGCTCGCTCCGCTGTTCATCCATCTGCAATTATGAAGCATGTGGCGGTGGCAGTCAGACTGGTGGAGAGGAATCCTGGGTTAAGCGACTTTCCTGAGTTCGCCGACCTCCTCGCCTCAGTCTCTGCACAGGAGCGGCGATTTCCAGACCTCACCTTCGCCTCGCCCTCTCCCAGAAACCGTCGTCACCTCCACAGACAACCTCGGCTTGAATCCCGTCCGGATCCAGTTCTGGGTCGCCGCAAGGGCTCAATCCCCCACACAGCTGTCACTCCTGCGCCTCGTCAGAGGGGAATCCCCGCAGCCTCAGCTCCCTGGCCATCTTCTCCTGCTGTCCCGTCAGCGCTCCGTGCCCGGCTCGTCCCGGCTGTCGCCCCCTCCTCCTCAACGCCTTTCCTGGCTGCTGTGTGTGCCTGGAGTCCTGTCTCGGCGAGCCCCATCCCAGATCCTCCGCGAGCGGCTCCCCGTCGTCCTCCCAGGGGGCCCTCTGTCACCATCCGGCGGGGAAAGGGAGGAGCAACGTCAGCCGCAGCAGGCACCATCCAGCCTCCAGGAGACAGGCAAGTCCAAGTTTATCCATATTCTCATTACTGTGATTTGCCTTGTCAGACTCCTGGGGGTGGAGCTCGGGGTTTGCAGCCCCCCGAGCTCCCACCACCTGCTGTGGCTTTGATTGTTAACCCCGCATTCCCTGTGTCTCCGTCCGCTGAGCGGTCCTCGATGCCAGGCCAAAGTCGCCGGATGAGGAGGGGGCCTGTGGTTCTGGAGAGCCTGGTTCCGGTCCCGCAGCCACGTCGTGGGTGGAGGAGGAGAGTGGACTGCAGCGTGGAACCTGTGCCGATGAGGAAGCGTCCCCGGGTCTCCACGGACGAGCGGTCCGGTCCAGTGGGTCAAGGGTCCCCTGCCACCACGCTGTGCGGGCCGTCGGCATGGGCATCGGTGCCGGAGGATCCAGAGGCTGCGGAAACCATCATGCCAGCTGCGGAGCCCAATGTAGCTGAGTGGGAGCCTGATGACGACCTTCTGCTGTCTGAGCCCAGATCTTCGGAGTCCTGGACGGCATCAGAACCCGAGATCAGGCAAGTGCTCTGTATTGTCTTTCTTCTTTTCTTTCTAGAGCATTTTTGCCTGTCTCTTGGGGAGACGAGCCGGGTGCAGCTGTCTGCTGCGTCCGAGCTTGTCTCGCCGGGTTCTGGCGCTGCCGGTGATCCTGATCCCGGTTCTTTTCTCTCTCCCGAGCCTTCTCCCAGGGTCACCGGCGAGGACCTGCTTTCGCCCACTGTGCCAGAGGTTCCGGGTTCAGGGTAGGAGGTCGGTTCTGGTGGGGTGCCGACCCAGTCGGGGTCCGACGCGGGTGCAACCGTGACCCAATTGGGGTCCGACGGGGGTGCAGCACCAGCAGGATCCAAGTTCGGTGAGTGAGCTGCAGATCCCCTGCCACTGGACACTGGACTGGCTCATCTTCTCCCCCATCTTCACCATCGTCCTCATCTTCACCCTCATCTTCCCCCCAAGCCTTCTCCACCAGGTGCTGTATGGACCTCTCACTTTCGGCCCGGCTCGCCCTCGCTATCCCCCTCTACAGGGAAGCCGTTGCCTTTCTCTCCCCTGCAGTCCTGGTGGCTGAGCGATGCGGGTCGGCCGCCAGAAGGACTGCTGCGCCCATTTGGCTCTCTGGGCCGGCCACCCGACCCACTGGACTCTCTGTTCGGCGGCCTGGTCCGGCCACCTGAAGTACTGTTTTTCCTGGCCTGGGATTCGGGTAGGCCGCCTGAACTCTTCCCGTTACCCCTGTTGGCGGTTTGGACACTGGGTGCGGGGAGACCCCCCGAACTGTGTTATTTCGCCTGTCATTCCTGTGCCTTTGGTTCCTTTGTGATTTTGTGAGTGTACAGGTATGATATTTTGATTTCTTGTAGTCCTATCGCGGTTAGCGTGTCTTTTTTTTCTTCCCCTCCCCTGTTTGAGGGATGTTTTGTATCTGCCATATTACACCTTAGGAGCCTCTGTGTTTTAGTTATAGGCCTCCTGTTGTTGCCTTTTTTTGTTGGGTCCTGTCTGCATATTGTTCGCATTTTTTTTTTTTTTTTCTCTCGGCGCCACACGAGTCGGCTGCCTTTTGCAACAGCGGCTCGATTCCGAGTCTTTTTCCCTTCCTCTCTCTTTTGATCCGTCTTTTTTTTTCACCCCACTTATATCACGGACACACAGATCGTCCTAAATGTCTCCTGAGCCGGTGGACGGAGCCACTGTCTATAGCAGGATACGATACAGCAGAGAACAGCTGCTAGCATTCAACCGCCACCCGGTCCCATTGGAAAAACTCGACATACCGAGTGAACTGAGGCGAAAACGCCGCGGCTGCCGGGCTGGAGTAAGGCGGAGGACAAAAAATATAAGGTACAGACCCTCCCTTCCATCTGTTGTCATGGGAAATGTACGGTCGATACTGGGAAAGTTAGATGAGCTAGCGGCTATCTCCCGTTATGATAGCACATACCGGGAGTGCTCTCTCCTTTTGTTTACTGAGACGTGGCTAACTGAACTAGCAGCAGATGCTAACATTGAGCTGGAGGGTTTTCACATGATACGAGCTGACCGAACACCAGACAGTGGCAAGGCTAGGGGCGGTGGAGTGATCATGTATGTTAACAACAACTGGTGCAGACCGGGACATATCACTGTTAAACAACGACACTGCAGCAAAGACATTGAGTTGCTAGCTGTTAGCATGAGGCCTACATATCTCCCGAGAGAACACTCACACGTGATCTGCATTGTTGTTTATGCAAATCCGACGGCGAACGCTGGGACAGCACGTGACGTCATCCATTCAGTAACCAGCAGGCTGCAGACAGAACACCCAGATGCTCTTCTCCTCATCTCAGGCGATTTCAACCATGTTTCACTGTCTCCCATTCTACCCACGTTCACCCAGTATGTCACATGCCACACTAGAGACAATAAAACACTGGATTTATTCTACGCAAACACTAAGGAGGCGTACACCTCATCACAACTACCCCCACTCGGGAGATCGGATCACAACTTGGTTCATCTCCGGCCGGTGTACAAACCCCTAGTGCACAGACAACCTCCGGCCATGCACACTGTGGAGTTATGGTCTGAGGAGACAATGGACACCCTAAAGGGCTGTTTTGAAGCCACCGCCTGGAAGCAGCTCTGCGATCCACATGGTGAGGACATCGATGGCCTCATTCACACCTTCACGGGCTACCTCAGCTTCTGTGTGGACAAATCCGTTCCCACCAAGACCATACGGCGTCACTCAAACAACAAACCCTGGATCAACCCTGAGATAAAAACACTTCTGAGAGAGAAGAAGAGGATCTTCAGGTCGGGGAACAGGGAGATGCTGAAGTCCGTACAGAGGGAGCTGAGGAGAAAGATCAGAGAAGGCAAGGACAGCTTCAGGAAGAAGATGGAGGACAAGCTGCAACAGAGCGACATCAGCGGGGTCTGGAGAAACCTCAAAACCATCTCGGGGCTCCAGAATACCTCCCCCCAGGCCACAGGGGGCAGGGAGTGGGCGAACAACCTGAATCTGTTTTTCAATAGATTTGACCAACCGCCCTCCCCCCTGACTGCACAACAACCACTGCTGCCTCTAAAGAAATCAAGTCCTGCTGCCCACTCCCCACTCTACCAACACCCCCCCACTCCCAACACACAGCCCCCCATCCTGACCCTGACCAGGACCCAGGTGAGGACGGAGCTGAGGAAGATCAAGGCGAGGAAGGCGCCGGGACCGGACGGCATCAGCGCAAAGCTCCTCAAGTCCTGTGCAGACCAGCTGTGTGGGATTGTGACGTATATCTTCAACATGAGCCTGAAACTGGGGAGGGTACCACAGCTGTGGAAAACATCTTGTGTGGTACCTGTACCAAAAACTTCCCACCCCAAAGACCTGAACAGCTACAGACCGGTGGCCTTGACGTCCCACTTGATGAAGACCCTGGAGAGACTGCTCCTTGCTCACCTCCGCCCCCTGGTGGAACCAGCGATGGATCCACTCCAGTTCGCCTACCAGCATGGCATTGGGGTGGAGGATGCGGTGATCTTCCTCCTTCACCGTTCTCTGTCCCACCTGGAGAAGCCCGGGAATATGGTGAGGATCATGTTCTTTGACTTCTCCAGTGCTTTCAACACCATCCAACCGATGATCCTGAAGGACAAGCTGCTGCGCGCAGGGGTGGACCAGCACCTGTCATCATGGATCCTGGACTACCTCACGAACCGGCCTCAGTTTGTGAGAACCCGGGACTGTGTGTCCGACACGATCATCAGTAGCACGGGGGCCCCCCAGGGAACGGTGCTGGCTCCCTTCCTGTTCACTCTTTATACTGCGGACTTCTCACACAACACAACACACTGCCATCTACAGAAGTTCTCTGATGACTCTGCGATCGTTGGCCTCATCTCCAATGGAGATGAAGCTGAGTACAGAGGGCTTATCCAGGACTTCGTGGACTGGTGCCATCGGAACTGCCTCCAGATCAACGCGAGGAAAACTAAGGAGCTGGTGGTGGACTGCCGCAGGCATGGGCAGCCCCTCACAGTACCAGTAAATATACAGGGAACAGACATCGAGATGGTGACATCCTATAAGTACCTGGGTATTCATCTGAACAATAAACTAGACTGGTCACACAATACTGATGCACTCTACAAGAAGGGACAGCGCAGGCTGTTCCTGCTGAGGAGACTCAGGTCTTTTGGTGTACAAGGGGCGCTGCTGAAGTCATTCTATGACACGGTGGTGGCATCAGCCATCACTTTTGGAGTGGTCTGCTGGGGCAGTGGCATTACTGCAGCCGATAGGAAGAGACTGAACAAACTGATTAAGAAAGCTAGCTCTGTCCTGGGGCAGCGCCTTGATCCGATGGAGGAGATAGGAGAGAGAAGGACGGTGGCTAAACTGTCATCTCTGCTGGAGTCCGAGTTCCACCCTATGCAGGACATACTGAATGCACTGAGGAGCTCATTTAGCAGCAGACTACATCATCCCAGGTGCACAACCGAGAGGTTTCGTAGGTCCTTCCTACCAACGGCTGTCAGACTGTACAACCTAAGCAGGGCTGCTCGCAGAGATAGCAAAAAGACGTAACAAACTAATAGTTTTTTGAATGCAAAAGATGCAATAGACTTACACAATGGTCCTCTCCGGCATACAACTAGGAACATACCGGTCGCTATGGAGGGTGAGAATATGTATGGGCACATAATCATACCATGTAGGATAACTAAGTAGACGGTTATGCTGTTTCATTCCATCTAGCAACAATGCTCTGCACTGTGTGTGTTTATATATTTGCATATTTATTCCATCTAGCTACAATGCTCCGTACTGTGGGTGTTTATATATTTATATATCTACATATTATTCCATCTAGCTACATTGCTCCGCACTGTGTGTGTTTATATACTTGCATATTTATTCCACCTAGCTGCAATGCTCCGTACTGTGGGTGTTTATATATTTACATATTTATTCCATCTAGCTACAATGCTCTGCACTGTGTGTTCATATATTCATATATTTATTCCATCCAGCTACAATGCTCTGCACTGTGTGTCTGTGTGTGTGTGTATATATATATATTTTATAGTAATACGTACATATGTTTATTAGCTGCTCTTGCTTGCTTGTTTTTTTTCTTGCCTTCTGATTGTTGCTCTGAGTGTTGCTATCCCTGTGCTGTTGCAATCCTGGAATTTCCCCGTTGTGGGACTAATAAAGGCTTATCTTATCTTATCTTATCTTATTTTATGGAGTATTGTGGGGGGGGGTTTTCTCTCTGGTACTCTGTAATTGCTTTGTTTGTTCCCTGTCAGGATTGTGTTTTTTTTTCTCTCCTCTTTTTCTGACTCACGCCCTCCTGGCCTGCGCCCCATCCGCCCACCCTAGGGGGGGTGGGGGTGGGGCTTGGGTGTTACTAGCCGTTCTGAGCCCGGCCTTGAGTGGGAGGTCCTGTCATGGTCTGTGCGCCGATGCCATCCGCACTCAGGCCATACATCTCCTCAGCCCGGCTTTTGCTATGACAGCGTCTCAGTGGGCTTCCGGCTGTCAAGCTCCATGGGACGGCTGGAGGCCAATTACCTCTCATCAGCTGAGGCACTGTCAACCACTATACAAGGGAGTGGCCCTGATTGTTCAGGGCTGCGACCTCACACACACCTTATCCACACGTACCTCTCGTTGTGGATTAGGCTGGAGTCCCTACGTCCGGCTCCAGCCCTCCTCTCTTCTCTCATCGTTATCCATAAGTGTACTTCTTATATTATTTGTGTTTTTCCCCACGAGGCTCTTTTCCTTTGTTGTGTTCCTTTTCCCTTATTATTAATAAACTACGCAAACTGACCGGTTGGCCCTTGGCTCTTATTAATGGCTCGCAAGAGCCATTCGTAACATGTTGCTCCTATTTTACAATATTAGGAGTGTTTGCACTGCCTTTAATTGGATTTAAAGTTTGGTGCATTCTGACTAATTTAATATTTTGGCAGCATTACTTTCACTATGATAGAATTATTTATCTTTTCAAACCTGTCAGTTGTTTACATGGGCTGCAATTTCACCCCCAAATGACTCCAGGAATCATTAGGAAGACAAATCGTTTTTCAGATATCTGGAAGAGTGGGATAACATCTGCTTCATTTTGGGCTCGGGGAACATCTTGGTCTGCAGCTCTGATTTTACTCAACAGTAAAAAAATATGAATAAAATGTCTTATTTTAAAAAACAATCCCGCCAGCCAACAATGCAAATTAATTATTTCTTTATAAAAGATGTCTCTACATGTTTAGACCATTTTAAATAATAATAATGGAATGGAATTGTTTTCGTTTTATTTTTTTAAAGATCCAATTTGTATAGCTCTGCTACTGCTTCACTGTCTTTATGGGGGAGATGAGCCGCTGCAGATATTCAATAAAATTTGCAGATATCTAGGGTGCCTACAAATATGCACATGAATTAATAAGGAGTGTTTGTATTCTCAGCAGAATTTGACTGCACAGAGAAGCTTTTTTAATTATTAATGCACATTTGTGGTATTTGAAGTCAAACTAATTGGTTATTTGATTGTTTTCTCTTCTCATATTGCTGACATCTTCATAGAACAACTCTAGTCAGTGTGAAAGAAAGTTCAACAATAGCGCACAACAGTGGACTCGCCATTAAAGCAGAGAACATTTGATTGTCATTAAACATATCCCCGATGACAGTGTTGTCCAAACTTATAATTACATGATAATGTAAAACGAAAGCAACCGATGGCTGTAAATCTGCAGGGATTTGTTTGTGAATTTGTTGCAGAAGGCTGTCAGGAGGTCCTCTCTCTTAATTACCTGCCAGAGCGTTAGATGTGCAGAATATATAAGGGATACACAAACAGTGTAGCAGTCTTCCACACACTGGTTTGTAATATCGACTTGGAATTTTATCACCAGTCTCCCACACTTTTGTTACTGACCCGCCTGAGAGTGTTTTCTGCCCTGTGATCCACTGGACTCATTTTCTTCATTTAGATCAGATTCAGAATTATCAAAGCCTGGATGATCAGAGTCTGAATCCTTTGACACTCCAACTCTTTTGTTATTTATTATATCACCTTTTCACTGGTGCAAGCTTGTTGTTTTGTTGTTGTTGTTGTTTTTTTGTTTGTTTGTTCTTTTCTATGTGCAACCGTTACTTTCGGTTTCTTCTTCTTTTTTGATTTTGGACCCTGACATGTTGCCCTAGTTTGCAAGATTGTCACATCCCCCCCGCCCCCCAAACCTATAACAGTGAACACACAGACTGACAGAAAATCTTGTCAGTAGCGGGGTCATTCAGAAGTAGTTCTTTACTCCCAATTTTTAGTTCTTCTCTCTAACTTAAAGACATACGCACTTTATTTGTTTATCGAGCCAAACTAACTCAGGTTCTTTTGAAATGTCTCCCTAACAGAGAGGACGACCTTCCTCCCAAGCGGTCATCATCGGTGAAGGCTTTCCACGCAGATGCCTCATCCTCAGAGAATGACACGCTGACATCCACCAACACGTACAACAGTCGCTACTGGCACAACCCCAAACCCAACTATGACACGAACTCCTACACCCGCTACAACGGCGACACTCGGCAGACCTTCTCCACCGCCGCTCACGGCACCCACGGACACGGTCACGGGCAGGGCCAGAATGCAGCGCACGGGCACGGAACAGCGGTCACTGCCCCGGGGTCGACCCCGCTTTCCCGCCACGCGCCGCCTGCCACGGCGACAACGTCGTTTGCCAATGGCAGCCACACCCTGCCTCCGCCGAAGACTCTGGTGGTCACCACGAACTCTGCCCCCTCCCCTCCCACCATGGTGCGCAGCAACGGCTCCGTGAGCCTCAAACCTGCCGTGACGTCCACGCACGGGCAGCACACGCACTCCTACGCTGTGAGCCAGGCCACGCTGGAGCGAATGGGGGCGGTGCCAGTCATGGTGCCCGCTCAGAGCAGAGCAGGCTCGCTGGTTTGAGGTCTGAAACTGAGCCAGATTTTGGTGTTTGAAGTCCACAGACAGGATTTGGGCTGAAGTGGCCCGCTGCCCTTTACAGCTGTGTCTTTCTGTTTGTTCCCACCTTTTTATCTCAGAATAAACTGGGATTTTACAGAGCAGAGTTCATTTAATGCCAACACCGTCCGTTTTGTAGGCAAGCACTCCCCGTGATCTGATCATCCCCTTATTGGATGGATAATCCTGCTGGATGCAGTGGGAGCTTTTTTTTCTACCACTGGATGCTTTACAAAGCTGGAGTCAAACACGCCACCGAACCTGGACTCCCAGGTGTATTTCAGGGCTGGATTGTTGTCATGATTGTGTTTTCTCTCCTTCTTGTTTGGACACAAAGCAAATAACACCAGGCATTGTCATCTCACTGCGTCCATGTTGTTTGGTCAGAAAGAAGCAAATGTGGGTTCCCCCCTAACAACGTGTAACAAGTTTGAATCTTTTTTTCCCCCCTGAGTTGTTATTTTTATTGAAGGGCATGGTGGAGATGATGGAACGTGGAAACAGTGAATGTGTAATGAAGGAATGAAGGAAGGAAGTGCTGATGAGTTAAATGGCCTTAGAAGCATAGGGTGTGATGCGTGTTGCGTAATATATTTCACAGAATGAGAGCATTGTAATTGTTTTTTGCACTTTTGAGATTAATTTTATATTTTAAAGAATATTGTTTTATGAACATGAACAGTCTTACTAATAATATGCTTTACTCATAAAATACAAAACAAAAATATTCAACACTTAAACACTGGCAATATAACAATATTCTGTAAATGCTGGATTTTTAAAGGAAGTCATTTTCCAACAGGAAGCCATGTCTATTCATCCTGTTTGAAAACTGAAGCTGCAGATGGGCGTCAGCGTTGTCTTTGCTGATGTCTTCATCTGTTCATAAGGGCCCCTGTACACAGCATGGAGATCGTTGGGTGACCACTGAGAGATCAATTATTAGCCCGATCTTTCAACAATCTACTAAAGCTTGGAAAAAGACATTTCTGTGTAATTTTTTGGGAAATCAGAACAACTTTCATGACGATCTATAGAGATCTTTGAAAGATCCTTGAGAGGTCACTGAGAGACCAGGAGAGATTGCTGAGGGATCATTGAGAGTTTCTTGGGCGGCCAAAGAAGTTGCTGAGCATGAGAGGTTTCTAGTGCTCTTCTACCCCCTTTACACAGGGGTGAAGATTGTTGAGAGATCGCTGAGTAAGGAAAAATTGTCCAGATCTCTCAGCAATTTTTTGACTGATCTCAGAGGGATTGCCAAGTTCTCTCAATGATCTTCCAGTGATCTCCATGACCATCATGGTCTCCTCATAGTTTTGACTCATTCCAAACTAATCTCTCAACAAACTCTCAAGGAGTGCTCAGCAATCTCATCGATCTCCCAATGATCTCCGCTGCAGTCTTTCAATGAAATCTATTGGTCTTTCATTGAATACTCAACGATCCCTCACTTCTCCCTCATTGAGCTCTCACCCATCTTTACCTTCAGAATGGAAAAATTTGGAGTTCACTGAAAGACCGCTGAACACTCCTTGACCACTCAACAATCTCAATGATTTCTCAGCAACCTTTCAATGAACACCAAATTTTTCCACATCCAAGACTGAAATGGCTAAGAGATCAGTGATAGATTGCTTAGTGTTTGATGAAAGTAGAGTTCATTGAAAGACCAGGGAGGAGATCACTGGGAGATCATTGGGAGATCATTGAGTGCTTCTTGAGCACTCCATGAGCGCTTGTTGAGAGGTCATTGAGAGATCGCTTCCCTTTGGTGATTGTTGAGAGATTGTTTTGGACTGAGTCAAAACTTTGAGGACTGTGGAGATCAATGAAGATCATTGGTGTCGAGAGATCTTGGCAATTGCTGAAAGATTATTGAAAGACCGTTGCGAGATATGGCCATTTTTTCATCATTCAACAATCTCTCAACAATCTCCAACCCTGTGTAAAGTTGGTATAACACATTCTCGCTGCTTGAGAAGTCATCGATGAGATGATGTCAAATTTCTTAAATTCTTTATAAAGAGATGAGAAATGTCTATATTTGAAAGTGTTTCTCCCCTGACAAAAGCTAACTGCGGTTTTTACTGTACATATTGTAAGAGTAGGTTAGCTTGTTAATCAACAAAAACTCATGTCTGATGAATATGACAACTTATGTGTCTTAATTTGAAAACTGTTTTTGTCACATTAGATCAAACGCTGTCTGACAGAGAGCACAGCTGGCTTCAGTGAAGGGATTCATCTACCATGCGTGTGATTTTTCTAACTTTTGGCTTTTCATTATGAGCCATCCTTGTGAAACACAAAGTGGTTGAGGAACATTTTTCCTACAGTTGACACGTGTGCTCTGCCTGGTAGCGATGCATCTCTGAGCTGCTGCTCTGTTTAACCAAATCTCGCCAGTGGAATGATGGAAGGAAATGTTTCCAAATCGATCACTCTGCAATTCTTTCTGTGCCTCCATGCACAAAAATACATCTGCAGCTGTGATGCAGTATTTCACAGTTATTATTCATGTTACATGCAGTGTTTTTTTCCTCTCTTTTTGTTGGATTTTTGGAGAATGGTAAGGGTTGGAGAACTGCACACAACATCATTTCCATCTGTTTATGATTTTAAAAAATGCCTGTTGTTTTTAGCATTGATTATTTAATCAATCACTGAGCTTTATTCAGTCGCACAACAAACCCTTTTAAATTAGCAGGATTTTTGAATGGACTCCTCATAAAATGCAGTCAGACCTCTCTAATGAACACCCACATTTATGTCAAACCACAGTATCTCACTTGGGTTGAGGTCAGGAACTTCATAATGATACTAAATATTTTATACTAAAATACTCAGAATTCTTAGATGTACCAAATATATTAATTACTGAAGCAATAATTATTTATTAAGATAATATGAAAGAAGAGCTGACTGTGCGTTCAAACTAGACCCGAACAGGTGAATTTTTCGTGCAGCACGATTACATTTTAACTCATGAATTTACCGTCTGAGTGAGTTGCAGACAGGCAAAGTTGCCTTTATAACTTCTGCAGCTGTGTTCAGCCTGCTGTGGAAATTCCTAAAACACCGTCATGCTTAGGTTTACATTATCTGACGGGGTCTCACCTGAAAAAATTGTCCCTGCCTCCAAAATTTCACCTGGATGATGGATTGTTTACACTGCTAGCCTGCTAGCCTTGTTTGCACTTCTGTGGCAGAAGTGTGTGGGTAGAAAACTCCGACACTCCAATTCAGCTGCAGAGCTCCCGGTCCATCTGTCTTCATGTGAGTGTCAGGTTCATTTTCAAACTAGTTTACTCTCCAATATTGATATTTGTACTCCGGTGACGGCAGAATCTCAGGGCCTTTACCAGCTAGCACTATCCCTCAGATGTGAATGCACGAGATTCGCATGTGCTTGCCTCTTTCCATTGACTTTGCACGCATTCGCACTGCACAAAAATTCATTTCAAGTTTGGTCTGAACGCACCTTTACAGATGATCACTACTTTTTATTTTTCTGTGTAGATTTCACTCAGACTCTCACAAGAGTGAAACAGAACTCCTCTTCTTTGATCTTATCCTTAAAAACAGACAAAAAACTGTTAAGTCAAAACTAAAAATGAAATGTACTTTTACATGGCCCTCTGTTTTCTGGAGAGGTGAAGGAAAGAGAGCACAATCAGTAGAACTCTACTAAGGTTCCCCCAGATTAATAACACCTCATCTCCTAAATGGCCAATGGACTGCATTCGCAGTATACAGCATCGCATTTTTCTAGTCTTACCGATGAGTTAAAGTGCATATGGTATGACAAATGGTACCAGTGTATGGGCTTTGTACATAATAAATGTGATATATTGCCAATAATAAAACCAGTCTGTAAATATGTAAAGGAAAAGACATGTCATCTCATTCTTACCATTGGTTTAAAATGGAGTAGGAAAAATAACACTGGAGCTTGTAGTGAATAAATATTGTTAATACATCCCAGTTGGTGTCTGGCTACTTTTGACCTCCTCCAAGGAGTTAATGTTTTTGGGTGTGAGACACAGAGCATTCAGTGGTGAGCTACATGAGCTGCACAGTTCAGAAGCAGGCCCAATAGACCTTTATCTATAAGTCCCCATTCAGCCTGAGGATATAACTCACAGTGATGAAATCCAGGTTTACAGTTTGTAATAAATCGAAGGGAGGCATGATAAACTGAGTCAAGCATATGCAATGCCTGGACAGGGGCAATTTTCCACCAGAGATTGGTTTGAAAGCCAGAGAGTCATCAAGGAGAACACGCAAATATTTAAAACACTTAACAACTTCAGTGACCGTTCCGTCATGAGATTCTGACCTACTCTTACTTTTAGAGAACAGCATGACTTTAGTTTTGTTTGCATTAAGAGAGAGTTTTCGCTGAGAAAAATTATTTTGAACATCATTAAAGGCACTTTGTAAGCAACCAATGGCTTTAACAAGTGATGGTGCTGAAGAATAAAAAAATTATGTCATCAGCATAAAGATGAACATTGGCATCAGTTATATCAAGCAATGAAACAGGGAAAAAATAAGCATTAAATATATGAAAGATAAGCTCAAAAACAAGACTACAGCTGCAGTCTTCCAGTTTTTATATTGATATGGTCCTATCAGTAATACGATGGTACAAAGTGTCAATGTTAAGACAGCTCTTACAGTGTGTGATAATGAAAAACAAGTCAAACTTGGCAAGTGAGCATGGCAAGAGCTATAAGGTGACAATGGTATATCAGCACAACATACATATTTGCAGAAATACAATACTGAGGTGCAGACACAAGATGTGAAGTGTGTGAGTGTCCAGGAGGAAGGGGGGAGTCAGTGCTGTGTCGGGCTGTGGCTCTGGCTGTTATGCAGTCTAATGGCAGTGGATACAGCGTTCAGCTTTGCACCTGGGCTGAATGAGCTGCCTATCCGCCACAGGATAGGCCACTGGAGAGGGTGGGAGGGGTTATCCAAGATGGAAATGTACAGAGGCAGAGTCGGGAAACAAAATACACAGAAGGCTCTAGTGGTGAGTTGTTGCTTGAAATTAATTCATGGTGCCCTGTGGTACTGCTGCAGAGCATCATAAACAAGAAGAGCAGCAAAATCATATTCACACGTTCTTTCTTCTTTACATGTGTGTGGTTTCTATTTCAAAGACATTTTTTGAAATACTTGCACAGTGTAGAGTAACGTACGTCCGCATTCCAGTCCACCCACATTTCCGTTTCCACTTCCATTATATTTTCCCATTCCCTGGTGCTTTCACATCAATAAATCAATTTTATCACTTTCACTTATCATTGTACATACTGGAAATGGTGTGCAGGCAGATTGTTTTTTTCTTTATAAAGTTCGTGTTTCACATTTTGATCGTTTTTGTAACCATACTGAGCCGTTTAATAGTTCACCAGTTAGCTTAGCGGCTAGCAGCTATCGTGTTTGTTTGTCTGTGCCATTCCAAATACCACTGCATGGGCTGAAACAGACCTGTGTAATGGACATATGTTACCAGAACTGCCTCTTGCTTTGTGGGTAACATAGTGCATGCATGTTGTTGTTGGGCGGGAGCTGGGCGAAAGTGGAAAAAGTTTGCCGGAAAGATAGCCCATTGTTCCGATAAGGTGACAGTTTAGCCTTACAAGTATATGTGTGTGAAATATTCATTAAGGGATAGCTCTGTACATGTTTGTCATCGGCTCAGAGGAATAAAAGTATTATTCTGCAACTATACCAAATCCTCCATCTCTTCACCTTTCTGGATTACCCAGACAAGAAGGGTAATTACCGACCTTGTGCCAAACAAACCAGAGTCTCTCTACTATGGTTAAGGGACATTTTTGAAGTCTGAAATAAAAAGGTAACACATGTATTGTACAAAATCTTTACACAAGCTCATTCAAGTTCATTTGAGTCCATACAATGCTACTAGGAGTGAGTCAAAGTTTATTAGGAGAATAAATAACACTCTAGCAACTGGAAGCTAACTAAGCTAATATTAATAACAGTAATGGTAACATCAATAACCGAGGGATTCTGCATACACAAAGTAAAAGAAGTCAGGTAACAGCTGGACGTTGGACATACTGTATGTGTCAGTGAGTTTCACAGGCCTACTACAGCCCATGCAGTGGTATTTGGACTGGCATAGTCATGAACAAAGATGATAGCTGCTAGCCGCTAAGCTAACTGGGAAACTATTAAACAGCTTGGTATGGTTACAAAAACAATCAAAATGTGAAACACGAACTTATTAAAGAAAAAACGATCTGTCCGCACACTATTTCCATTATGTACAATGATAAGTGAAAGTGATAAAATTAATTTATTGATGAGACAGCACCAGGGAATGGGAAAATATAATGGAAGCGCAACCGGAAATAGTGTGCAGGCAGATTGTTTTTTTCTTTATTAAGTTCGTTACTTTGTGCAAGAGGTCCATTAATCAATTAGTAATAAAACAGACTGAGAGGAGACAAACACTACTAAATGTTTTTGCTATTACACTTAAAATTGAATGCTGCCCTTCCTTCTTATGTGTACATACAGTACATGTGGGTTTTCTTCTTGTGGGCCAGCCAAATTATGCGTTGCTTTTGTCACTCTGTCCGTTTTAGCACTGGTAATTAGAGATTGGGAGTATCAATACTCTAGTATCGATACTTTGATACCAGCTGGTCGATATTTTGGAGTTGATACTTTTTAAATATTGCAATACCACCGTGTTAATACAAAATGTACAATTTGTTTTCACTTCTGAGAATTTTAGGTTTCAGTGGTGAGGGGGGCCATTAAGCTGAAGAAGGAGTCCTATTGAGCTTAAGATAAGATAAGATAAGCCTTTATTAGTCCCACAATGGGGAAATTCCAGGATTGCAACAGCACAGGGATAGCAACACTCAGAGCAACAATCAGAAGGCAAGAAAAAAACAAGAACAGCTAATATACATATGTTCATATTACTATATATATATATATATATATATATATATATATATATATATATATATATATACACATACATACAGTATATATATATATACATACAGTATATATATATATATATAGACACAGTGCAGAGCATTGTGGTTGGTGAATGTGCAGCAGAAAGTCTAAGCTCTCTCTCCCTCCGCAGGTGCGGCGGGCCAGCTGGATGTCTTTGGGCATGATGATGGTGACCCTCTTGGCGTGGATGGTGCATAGGTTGGTGTCCACGAAGAGACCCACCAGGTAGGCCTTGCTGGCCTCCTGCAGAGCCATGACGGCGGAGCTCTGGAAGCGCAGGTCGGTCTTGGAAGTCCTGAGCGATCTCCCTCACCAGGCGCTGGAAGGGTAGCCTACGGATGAGCAGCTCCGTGGATTTCTGGTAGCGACGGATCTCTCTCAGAGCCACGGTACCGGGCCATGGGAGGAGGGGTGGTGAGGCCATGGGACAAGACTTTCAGTTGGCCTCCAGAAATTCTGGCAAACTGTCCGGCAACTCAGGAGGGGGAAGCAGCTCCCTGTCCACACTGTGTATGGTGCGGATGGGGCACTGCTGACTTCGACTGGAGATATAATTGGGCGGTGGAAGGAGCACTTCGAGGATCTCCTCAATCCCACTGACACATCTTCCATAGAGAAAGCAGGGCTTGTGGATGAGGGGGGCAACTTGCCCATCACAGGGGCTGAAGTCACCGAAATGGTTAAAAAAATCTTTGGTGGCTGGGCCCCGGGGGTGGACAAGATTCGCCCTGAGTACCTCAAGGCCCTGGATGTTGTAGGGCTGTCATGGTTGACATGCCCCTGCATCATTGCATAGAGGTTGGGACAGTGCCTTTGGCACGGCAAACTGGGGTGATGGAGGGTGTGTTCCATCTTTAGAGGGATCACACTCCTCAGCCTCCCTGGGAAGGTATATGCCAAGGTACTGGACAGGAGAGTCCGGTCGTTGGTCAAACCTTGGATTCAGAAGGAGCAATGTGGTTTTCAGCCTGGCCGTGGCACATCGCCACATCACAGGGTAGCTCTTTACCCTCTCGAGAATCCTCAAGGGTTCGTGGGAGTTTGCAAACCAGTTTACATGTGTTTTGTGGATTTGGAGAAGGCATTTGACCGCGTCCCTTGTGTTTTTTTGGGGGGGTGCTTTGGGAGTATGGGGCATCAGGCTTGTTGTTACGAGCTATCAGGTCTCTGTACTGTAGAGGATTAATCAGACGAGACATGAGCAGCCGCAGACACACAACTTTATTCCTCTAACAAGCAGGACAGACTGACTCGGGTGCCAAAGTGGATCTCTTTTATACAGTTTCACTCCATTCTTTGGTGCCTGGCGTACGCATATTAATATACACGTAAAAGAGAATCACACCGCACAAAACTTCCACATCTGGCATCTGAGGTGTGGAGGCGCATCTTCACTTTACACAATACATTCACGCCTGGCATTGCCAGGTCTGAAGGCACATCTCAATTTGGTTTTCTACCCCCTGGTGCTCTGGCGCGTACTGTTGCCCCCTCTCCTTTTCTTCTCCTCATCTCCATCTCTCACCTCCTTCCCTCCATTCCCCAAAGACCCTGGGTGGAGTATGACCACCCGTTGTGTCACCACACAGCCCTCCCCTCCCCCGACCCCCATAAGGGGCTTTAATCCTCCGATCCTTTGGGCTTGAGCAAGCGCGCATAGTGGCAGTAACGTGGAGCCACTGAACCACTCGAGGTGCCTTCCTGTCAAGGTGGGTCGGAGAAAAACTCGGTTCTTGGGGGACAATCTTCTGGACTGGGAAAGGGTGGGGAGGGGAAGGATTTAGTTTCCTGAAAACAGTTCTCTGAAGGGGAAACACCAACCTGCGGGCCCCCCGTAGGTGGACATTCATGCCGGGAAGCCTGGGCCAGCACCACCTGCTCCTCTGCCAAAACATTAGCGGGCTTGAGCCTGTCTATGCATATAGTTTCTTTATGCCCCCCCCCCCCAAGTCTAACACAAAATGTTTCGCTCCTGTTTCCAAAACCCTGAACGGGCCGTCGTAAGGTGGATGCAGCGGGATTCTGTGCGCGTCGTGTCTGACGAAAACAAATTTGGCGTTGTCCAAACTCTTTGGAACAAAAGTGTGGGGAAAACAATGGTGCGTGGGTCCCGGAATGTGGCCAGTCTCAGCCCCGGAAAAAAGGTGCACGGAGGAGTTGGTACCGGGTGTGGGGCTGTCCAGCAAAAAATCACCTGGGACCCGCAACAGATGACAAAAAACAAGCTCCGCCGGGGAAGCTGCCAAATCTTCTTTGGGCATGGAGCACAACCCCAGTAGGGCCCAAGGCAAGCGGATGACCCAATTTGCATCCGTTAACGAGGCTCTGAGCGCTGCTTTAAGTGATCTGTGAAACCTCTCATACAAACCGCTACATGAACATGAACCAAGCGGCCGGGTTGTGGAGCCAAATGTCTTGGAGTTTGACCGCCACAGCGCACGTAGTGGGAGGAACCCCAAGCACAGATGTTCCCATGGAGGTGATTGGTCTGTCTTCCATTCTCACGTCAAGACACCAGTGTATTGATTGATCAGACGAGACACGAGCAGCCGCAGACGCACAACTTTATTCCTCTAACAAGCAGAACAGACTGACTCAGGTGCCAAAGTGGATCTCTTTTATACAGTTTCACTCCATTCTTTGGCGCCTGGCGTACACAAATTAACATATACACAAAAGAGCATCACACAACACAAAATTTTCACACCTGGCATCTGAGGTGTGGAGGCGCATCTTCACTTTACACAATACATTCACGCCTGGCATTGCCAGGTCTGAAGGTGCATCTTAATTTGGTTTTCTACCCCCTGATGCTCTGGCGCCTACTGTCACCCCCTCTCCTTTTCTTCTCCTCATCTCCATCTCTCACCTCCTTCCCCCATTCCCCAAAGACTCTGGGTGGGGTATGACCACCCGTTGTGTCACCACACATATACAATCGTTGTGAGAGCTTGGTTCGTATTGCCAACACTCTGTCAGACTCATTCCCAGTGAGAGTTGGACACTGCCAGGGCTGCCCTTTGTCACCGATCCTGTTCATAATTTTTATGGACAGGATTTCTAGGCGCAGCCAGGGAATGGAGGGTGTCATACTTGGTGACCACAGGATCTTATCTCTGCTGTTTGCAGATGATGTAGTCCTGTTGGCTTCATCCAACAATGACCTAAAGAGCTTACTGGGATGGTTTGCTACTGTAGCATCATACACTGGATCCAAATTTATAAAATTATTCTTTGCTGAGGAGAAATTGTTTCACCCAAGACTGGAGCTGTGAAGCCTTATGCCATCAGTCATAAAGTGGATAAGTTACTCCATGCTCAGGATCTGGAGTCATTTCCCCTCAGATCCATTTGCCAAAAGAATTTCAAAATGGCATGTTTAAGATGATGTTCCACAGACTCTTGACCAGCAAGATTCCTCTCATTAAAACTCAAAAGTCCAACATTGCCCTCCAGTGGATAACACAGGAATATTTCTCCTGAGGACTGAAGATTTCCTCTCTGATGCTTAAAACTATTTATTGTGAACAATGAACTAACTTGTCATTCTTTACAGATGACAACAGCAGCTGAAGACTATAGCTGGACCCCGTGATGGACAGTTACAGTTTGAAATGCTTTTATTGATATGATTTGAAATGTGCTCCTTTATCGTCACAAAGAATTAATTTTGCATGTCCACTATAAAAAATATTGCATTTACAATGTAGACACATTGTTTGTTCCTTTATTGTTAAGTAGAATATCTTAGTCACTAAAGTTTTAAAGAATTTATGCTTTAATAGGCAGCATATATGTTTTAGGATGGTTTCACTTCTTATATCAAATCCTCTCTTTTTCTCTTTGGGAAGCTTACATTTCAACACTGTGAATTGACCAATCAGCTTCCAAGTCTCCATGCATCTCCTTTTTGGAAACTTTACGATCCTTTGGCCAAAACAAAGGAACTCAGTACAATTGGTCAAAAGTTTACGCTAATGGGCAGATCAAATCCAAGTCTTTGAATGTATTTAGTCAAGCTCAGTTGTCATTCATAGACCCTGCAACATGCTGCCACACCTAACAAGTTGGAGAACTTTCCTTTGTTGGGCAGTTGAGCCTTGAAGAAGTTGGGAAGGGGGGGATTAGTTTTGGCTCTTCCCTTCCTAAACCAGGCCCGGAGCATAAGCTCTGTGTTCCTTACCTGTAACCCTCTCATCTTTTTTCTTTTTCTTTTGTTCTTAAATTACCAGGCTAAGAAGATTTTGTCTTGATTTTCACCAAGCTTAAGTCAACTTTGTTCTGACCACAACACATCAGAAGAAACGGATTTGTGTTTTTTTTGTTTTTTTTTTCAATTTTGATTTTCTGATCGGACTTTGAACAATAAACAAAAGATTTGGAATTTGACAACCTGGCCAAACATCAAATTCCCCTTTCTGTGTATAACTGAGGCGACGACCAGTGTGATGAGCATCCAGCTTCTACGGTTGTGATCCAAAGGAACAGTGCCTGTACCGTTCGGCCTTTTCTCTCAACTTCATCAAGGAGCATCCATCTGGACCAAGGTTGGTACTTGAAGGCCTGCTACCACCAGGAGACACAATCTGACTCTGCTGTGCTGAAGCTCTTTTGTCGAAATTAAATTTAATTCTTCAGAATATTCCTTGTATAAGTTATATAAAGCCAGCATCTTTGAACTCCTTTTAGAACTTCAAATACATTTATCTTTTCATTAATCTCCATTCCTTTTCAGAGTAACACAAATTTTCCTTTTTATAAACTAGTTTTAATCATCATTTTCTTCATAAAATTGCGTTCATTTTTCTTAACCAATGCTATTTTATGGTTTCTAATTTTTCATTACAGTGCCAATTTAAGCTATGTTTTCTTTGGTTCCAGAAATGTTTGATAATCCACTTTATGCTCTGTAATCCGTTAACAGTTTAATGTACTCATGATACATGTTGAATTCACTGTCTTAAAGTCATCTGAATGTGTTTATCTATCCTGAAATTTCTTATTAAACTGTTAAAAAGCCATATTGGAGTCACTGTTTGATTTCATGTCCACCTTCTTGATTAAAAGCTGACAAAACCTCACAGGTTTTTGAGACTGATTCATCATTGGCACAAATACTGAATTATTTATAAAATTGTCTATTTTTGGGGGGGGACTGGTGCCCCCTAACAAGTTTATGTGTGCTGACAATGAAAAGAAATCTTCATTCCTACTCACATGTATATTTACATTAATATTTGTACCAACAATAAACCACTACAGCTACTGAGTGTGAAGCGGCTGGGATGAGAATCAACACCTCCAAGTCCAAGTCCATGGTCGTCAGCCAGAAAAAGGTAGATTGTCCTCTCCAGGTTGCGGACAAGCTCCTGCCCCAAGTGGAGGAGTTTAAGTATCTCGGGGTCTTATTCATGAGTGAGAGGAGAATGGAGTGAAAGTTTAACAGACAGAGCAGAGCAACATCTACAGTGATGTGGACGTTGTACCAGTCTGTTGTGGTGAAGAGGGAGCTGAGCTCTAAGGCAAAGCTGTCAATTTGCCAGTCAATCTAGGTTCCTACCCTCACCTATGGTCATGAGCTTTGGGTAATGACCGAAAGAATGAGATCGCAGATACAAGCGGCTGAAATGAGCTTTCTCCGCAGGATTGCTGGACTCACCCTTAGACATAGGGTGAGGAGCTCAGTCATCTGGGAGAGACTCAGAGTTGAACTGCTGCTCCTCCACATTGAAGGGAGCCAGCTGAGGTGGTTTGGGCATCTGATCAGGATGCCTCCTGGACGCCTCCCACTTGAGGTGTTTCAGACATGTCCCACTGGGAGGAGACCCAGGACTCGCTGGAGAGACTACGTCTCCCAGCTGGTTTGGGAACGCCTTGGTATCCTCTCTGAAGAGCTGGAGCAGGTGGCCGGGGAGAGGGAAGTCTGGGCTTCTCTGCTTGAACTGCTGCCTCTTAACCCGGACCTCCAGAAAAGTGGTAGAAGATGGATGGATGGATGGAGTTTTAGGCATTAAATTTATCTGTGAAAACTGGTGAAAAACCAGTCCAGTCATATTTTAGAGATGGTCTGCTGTGTCACATGATTATGGCAGCCGATCAGATGTCATAGCTGAAGATTCACTGCGCACTGGCAGCCTCCGTCAAGCACTCACTGACTCCCATGCAGAATGAGCTCAGCAGCATTGCAGGCGGCAGAAGTAGCATTACTTCTAAAATGTTCCACCGTTCATCCAAATTCTATGGTGATACCAAGCAGCATAATTTTGAAAAAATAAACAAAATAAGCACTATTTAAGTTTGTAAAATAATAGTGCAAAAATAAATAAAAAACCATTGTATTTTGAAAAAATAGACACATATATGCTGCTTGGTATTACAATAGAATTTGGATAAATGGTAAAACTTGACTTGACTGAGCTTTCATACAGCATACTTACCCGCCTGGATAACTGAGAATCTTCACCAAATTAAGAAATTGAATTAATTTTGCATTCATTTTAAGTCTTAATTATTTTATTGTAATTGAATTTTTGTTTTTACTTTGCACATTGCTCTATTTTATTATCATTTTATAAGCATTTCTTTCAAGTATTTATGTTCATGAGTTTTATCCGTATTTCATATTGCCCTTGCAATAAAGTTTTTAATGAAACTGCAATCAAAATGTATCGGTATCGGTATCGAAGAAAAAGTCCATTAAAGTCCTCCGGCATACAACTAGGAACATACCGGTCGCTATGGAGGGTGAGAATATGTATGGGCACATAATCATACCATGTAGGATAACTAAGTAGACGGTTATGCTGTTTCATTCCATCTAGCAACAATGCTCTGCACTGTGTGTGTTTATATATTTGCATATTTATTCCATCTAGCTACAATGCTCAGCACTGGGTGTGTTTATATATTTATATATCTACATATTATTCCATCTAGCTACATTGCTCCGTACTGTGGGTGTTTATATATTTACATATTTATTCCATCTAGCTACAATGCTCTGCACTGTGTGTTCATATATTCATATATTTATTCCATCCAGCTACAATGCTCTGCACTGTGTGTCTGTGTGTGTGTGTATATATATATATTTTATAGTAATACGTACATATGTTTATTAGCTGCTCTTGCTTGCTTGTTTTTTTTCTTGCCTTCTGATTGTTGCTCTGAGTGTTGCTATCCCTGTGCTGTTGCAATCTTGGAATTTCCCCGTTGTGGGACTAATAAAGGCTTATCTTATCTTATCTTATCTTATCTTATCTTAAAGGAATGGTATCGAAAGGAAAAATGCTGGTATCGCCCATGAACTTTCTGAGCTGATCTTTGGTGAACCACCAGGGGGCAGTGTTTATCCACCGATGCAGTGGTGGCAGGCCGCAGTCATCCTCGCCTCACTCTCACAACTCCCCCTTAGAGTTCAAGGGAGTAAAATCCGAACCATTCATTATAAAAGGCAAAGGTATCAATCGGTAATGGACTGGGCATTAATGGACTCATTTAAATTCAGCTGAAGAGGAGACTGCGCTCGCATCTGGCAGAACACTTGTCTTAATGCAGTCTTAATCAGTGCATTTCATTTCCATTTATCTTCAAGCTCTCATTTCTTATCTGGATTGCCCAATGCATCCGTTATTCATTCAGTTTAAAGCGCCAACAGGAGTGACCTCTGGAACAACGGCAGCAAAAAGGACTAAGGGACCTTTTTTTCTGAGGGATGTGTGCGTGCGTGTGTGTGCGTGCCTGTGCCCACATTCACAACTTGAGCTTTGAGGTTAATGATGGTCTTTCAGAAATATGAATGATACAGAATCAAAGAAATCCCTCTTCATATTTTGCCTTTTCCATATAATCTTCTTTTGGGCACCACAGTTCATTTATTATTTAATATCATCCCAGCCTCCATCTATAAGCCCTTATTTCCTGCTGTGCTCATGTCGTGGCTGTCCACACCTTTATGTAGTATAATACCAATAAAGTATTATACAAAATAGAAAACACTATTGTTATGTCCATAGCCCGTGCTTCAATAATGAGGCCAGAGGTGCAGTAGAACGTAGGTTTACTGATGACCACACAGTGTAATACAGGCGCTCCCGTATAGGCAGATGGTGTGGTCGCAAAGAGATCGTGCCTCTTCCGCATCCGCCTTTTATACAGTTCACACACTATATGAAATGTATCATATTTGATACACCATACCCCCCCCCAGAAAAGTCCAAAACACACCAATTAGGCCCTCCCCAAATTTTTGACCCAAATCACACACTAAAAATGAACAAAATATTCAGGCCTATCCATGCACACAAAATAACTAAAACTAGAGGGGGACAGGTGGACTACTGTCCCACCTCCACATGGCTAGACGGATTATTCTGCCGTCTTCGTCAATATATATAGTCCATGAAAATAAAAGAAACTGCCATGTTCCTAAAATACTAAAATAATCCCATGAACTTTAATACATACAGCAAATTCAATCTCACCCACCAAAGAGTCATTATTTACGTTCTCACCCTGCTACAAACACACCCAACAAAACCACCCCATAACCCAGGCAAACTACACAGTAATGTACACTTTAGACATCACTTGGTCTTTTTTTTTTACATGGGTAACTCACGTAGCACACAAAGCAAAGAGCTTAATGACTACGTAGCTCAGGCAATACACAACACTGTACAGTTTGACACGTCGCGCCCTTTGCTGCCACACAGTCCCAATGGAGAAGACACCCCCAGAGACCCGTCTGGCGGATCCCACCCAGAGCGCCTTCGTCTCTTCGCTTCTGGAGATGAGCCATGTCGGACTCTCGACACCTCCTTCTTGTCGCTGATGCACCGCAGCTTGTTGGGGTGTCTCCATGAGTCATCGGACAGCTGGAGATAACCGTCCTCCCGAACAGCTACCACCTGCAGCCGCCCCTGGTCATCTCATTGTTTTCTCTTGTCATGGGCCCCCCATAGCCGAACCTCTCCCCTGGGCCGAACCACGTCAGCGACCCACAGAGGAGCTCGACTCGGCTTCAAATGTCCATGATGTTTAGACCGGGTTTCCTCTCTGGGTCGAACCGCTCCACCAACCCCATATGAAGCCCGACTCAGCCTCCAGTGTTGCTGTGTGGCATGTCCGTCCACCGTGCCAGCCGGTTCTGCCCCGCTCGCTTTCATTTTGAACACCAGCAAAGCCGTTGTAGCTCCTTGTTTCTCAGTAACTCCAGGCCGAACTCCGGAACTAGAGGGAGCTATCCTTTTTCCATCCGCTGTCACGGGCGTTCCACCGTGCTGCCCTGTTCCCACATCCAGAGCAACTTGGACTCTGGCACTGGAACCCTCCTGCACTGACTCTGGATGGCATTGGTCCTGGTCATCTCCCAGAATACTAGGCCAATCTTTGTCCCATACCGCATCGTCTACCAAGCACGGAACCAGTTGGTCCCACAAACCACAGCCCGACCACTCCTCTCGCCGCTGGTGATCATGAAGCCCAGGCCGTAGAACATGTCGCAGCCCATCACGTTCGACCTGCTGATGGTCACCACAAATTGGATGTTGGACATCACTGCTGACTTGTATCTCGCTGTCAACTCCAGCAAACCCACTATAGCCAACTTGTTACCTCTGTAGTCACAATATGACGTCGACAGTCCTCTCACTCGGTAATACGGGAACAAACTGTTGTGTCCATAATTATAAGGAATAACGAGATAGCAATGACTCGGTTAACAGGGCTTTAATACAGGATGCCAACTATATACAAAAGTACTAGCCATTTCCATATCTAACATCCTCCCCCCTTTAAAAAATGTCAAGCACACAAACAGCCCACCCTAATTTGTCTCCCGACTCACGCTCTAAAAGGGGAAGAAAATATGTACAAAAATAAATAAACTCCTATCCATTCACACAACTGAGGCTGGGGGGCCGGGTAGACTGCCAGCACCTACACGGCTGGGCGGGTTATTCTGCCACCAGAGAAAGAACAGTTCAATAAAATAAAACAAAGCCGTGTTTCTAACTCAACATAATCCCATGAACAGTACTACACAAACATTACATACAAAATCACAGTATACACACATACTATGGGCGGCCCCCACCCCAACACCCACCCCACAATGGGCATTCATAATATAAGACCGTGTTGGGCATTCAATTAAAATTATCCAAACAACCATGGTGGGCTCAAATTTGCCAATACCAACAGCAACTAACAACTAACTACAACTAACAAACCACCACCCCTCTGGTTATTAAAATTTATCATGTAAACTTCCAAATCAAGTTCACAACAAAACATTTCAACATACCTTTCATGCTCTCATTCATTTTTTTTAAAAAGCAAATTTACCAGGGCACCAATCAGCAAAGACTACACACACAGGACTAGGGCAAAACACAATAGACACAGACAAAAATGCTCAGCCCTTGGATGGATCCCTCTCCAGGTGTCTCCATCTCTTAACCTCAGGGGTCCTGCTGCGCCGTCTCCCCTTCGCCATTGGCAGCCGCAGATCCCTCGGGTGTCTCCAGGTATAGATGGACCTACACCAGTGTGCCTCCATCCAGTCGAGCTCCACCTGGAACCGCCTCTGGTCATCCCGCTGCTCACGTGGACTGTGATCCCGTTGTACTCAAGCATCAGACTTGGTGATTGAAGAGTCCTCTTCCTCTTATCCGGATCACCATTCCTGCGACAGGCCTCCGTCACCGATCTCTCCAGCTCACGGGCTCGTTTCGGTCTCCTCTTGGCAGGCCATCGCTGGGAGCGCTTTACTACCACCATTCTCTGTGGTCTAGCCCCTTTTTCTCCCGGCGTGGGCACCTTGTCCTTATGAGCCTCGCTGGGGGTCCCGGTGTGCCGTCCGGCACCCTCGTCCAGGGCAGCCTGCATGACGTCATCGGGTCCATCCCGAGATGGCTCCGCGCGGCGCCGAATGTGCTCTCCCTCTAAAACTCTGTCGAACCAGTCTGAATCCCACACATCAGCACCTTCCACCACTGGAACAGGTTGGCCCCAAAGTCCACATCCGGACTATTCTTCACCCGACACATTAGATATGGAGAACCCAAGGCTGTAAAATAGGTTACACCCCATAACGTTGACTCCAGACGCTGAAATGTTGACGTGGACTCTGGGTGCCACGCTCTCCTTATACCGGGCCTCCATCTCCACATAGCCCAAAATGGCCAACCTGTTCCGTCCACGTCCAAAATACTCTCCGTATTGCCTCCTAATCTGTCGGTGGGGAAACAGTCTCTCCGTGGTCCTCGTGTACCTACGTCTCTCGTGTACCTACGGGTACAAATAAAGTAACCTGAACCTGAACCTGTGGTCGCCAGGTTCAGGACGGAAATGGCTGCTCCAGTGTCCACCAAAAGTGGAACCTCAACGCCATCTAGCGTGACAGTACAACCAATCCTCCCTGTCGTCTCCGGGGAGACGGTATGCACAACTGTCGGAGTCTTCTGCGCAGCACCTGGTTCACCCCTATGGCTCCTGCGTACAAAGTTAGCGCACATCCTGGCAAAATGGTTCAACACACCACACTTGCCACAATGCTTTCCTTTCGCCGGGCACACCCTGGACTTAGAACGGTGCTCAGTGGACCCACATCCATAACATTTTGGCGGACCTGGGGCGGACCTTATCTTGACCACGGAGGCAAAATCATCCTCTCTGCATTCGCCATCACAAGGGTCCAGGATCAGTGCCTCAGCGCGAGACTCACCCCCATCCAGAGAAGCTCCTTCAGTAAGGCCTCTCGCGATGGTCTCTGCCGCCTTGAACTGTTGGGCAAGCTCGATAGCCACAGCTAATGTCAAGTCCCCTGGGTGTGTCAACAACCTGGACCGGGCCACCGGGCAGCGGATGTGCTCTGCCAGCTGGTCCCGAATCATCTCGTCCTCCAGGCATCCAAACCTGCATTCCCTCACCAGCTCACGGAGGTCCGCCAAGAATCTTCTAACTGGCTCTCCCGACCACTGACGGCGCTGTCGAAAGTGAATGCGTTTAACCATGAAGTTTTCTGGCGCTCTAAAGTAACACGCCATTAGTTCCACTACCTCATCGAAGCTATCAGCACCTCCAAGGTTCTCTAGGATCCTCTGTCCTTCCATTCCCAAATTATAGACCAACACAGCTCTCGCTCGGAGCTTCTCCATCTCGCCCAGGTTTAAGACAACGAGATAGTTGGGCTGCACGGTGGCATAGTGGTTAGCACTGTGGCAGCACAGTTTTACCCTCGGCCGGGGGATCGCGGGGACCGTGAGATCGTGGGTTTGATCCCTGCCCCCGGCCAACAGTGATCTGTGTGGAGTTTGCATGTTCTCTCCGTGTTTGCGTGGGTTTACTCCAGGATTTCTCCGGTTTCCTCCCACATGCCAAAAACATGCAGGTTAGGGAGTTAAGGGGCACTTGTGCACGCAGCGACCGGCAGCTGGTGGCTTGTCACCAGACTGCAAAACAAATCTACCTACGGGTACAAAATAAGTAATAATAATAAAAAAAAAATAGTTGGTAAAGGCAGCAAACCAACGAGGCCACGGCATGGGCGGCTCGCCTGGGGCCTCCAAAAACAGCCAAAAGCTGCCAATGGAACACTCCATTACTGCTTTTACCTCGTCACCAAATGTTGTGTCCAAAATTTTAAGGAATAAAGAGATAGCAATGACTCGGTTAACAGGGCTTTAATACAGGATGCCAACTATGTACAAAAGGCTTGCGGCACTCGCCTGCATGCCAGGTGGCTCCCACGACGAAAGAGGTAGAGCCCCTTCCACCCACCTCCTTTATAGCCCGAGTGGCGTCACCACCAGAAACTGGTAGTTAGCCACCCCGGTCCAACCCACATCCAACCTGGCCGCCATCTTACTAGTACCAGCCGTTTCCCTATCTAACACAAACTCCTCACAGTAGGCCAGTTCAACACAGAAGTCACTGCTCCCGTGTGCACCAACAACAGCACCTCTACCCCGTCCAGCATCACATCACAGTAAATCCGCCCATCTGTGCTTTGGGAGACGATGTGAACAACTGTAGGAGTTGTGGCTGGGAATCCACTACGCGTCGTTGTTCCCCTCACTCAAAGTTTTTACAGGCCCTGGCGAAATGGTGTAAGAGTCCACACTTGCCACAGCGTTTGCCCCTAGCCAGACACTCTATTGCCTTATATTGGTGCTTGGTGGACCCGCAGCCAAAACACTTTGGTGATCCCAGGGCGGACCTAACTTTTATAGCGGTAGCGTATTCTTCTCCATCAGTCACGCTGTCGTCGCTATCCAGGTCCACAGCCTGTGCCGCCGATTGTGATTCCGTATGCCTCAACGTAGTTCTCTCACCAAGGTCCTTGGACAGTTTTTCCGCTGCTTCAAACTGTTGAGCTATCTTGACTGCCATGGCTAACGTCAGTTCACCGGAGTACGTGAGGAGCCTTGACTGTGCCGCAGAACATAATGTGTGCACCGCCAACTGATCACAGACCATTTCTTCCTCCAATGCTCCAAACTGGCATTCCCCATCCAGCTGACGCAGGCCTGCGACGTATCGCTACACTGACTAGCAGTCCACTGGCGGCGTTGCCGGAACTGAATCCTCCAGACTATGATGTTTTCTGGAGCTCGAAAGTAGCACGCCATTAGCCCGACCAAGTCGTCAAAATTATCACACTCACCCAGTGTGTTGAGAATTTGTTGTCCCTCCATGCCAAGATTATGGATCAAAATCGCTCATGCACTCAGTTTCTCCAATTCACCGAGGTTCAAGGTCACCAAACAGTTCTGCAAATCCACATACCACCTCCCCCAGGGAACCGGCGGTTCGCCTGGAAGAAACAGATGAGCCATTTAAATCAGTGTAACACTTATAACCTCACAAATTATTTTGACCATTGTTTTATTGCCTGCTTTCTCTGAATATGAGGTCGTTAAAGGTGACTGGAGCAATTTGGATGATACAACTTCTGCCAAGCCTGACCACAGCAGAAAACTCTTCCCTTTATTACCTCTGCCAAGGAGGTTATGTTTTTGTTTGCATTAGTTACCTCCTCCAAGGGGGAAGGTAATGATTTTGCTGCCGGTTTGTTGGTTTGTTGGTTTGTCTGTCTGTTAGTAGCATAACTCAAAAAGTTAAGAACGGATTTTGATGAAATTGAAATTTTGATGAAATTTTCAGGAAAGGTGTGTCATGGCACAGGGAACAGATGATTAGATTTTGGTGGTGATCTGAAAGTGCAAGGGCTTTGTGTGTATTTGTGCAGCAGAATTACACAGAAACTACTGGATTGATTTGAATGAAATTTTCACCAGAGGTGGTCCTTGGGCTAGAGATGAACCCATTACATTTTGGTGGTGATCTGAGAATGCATACCTCCACCAAATCTCTTATATTCTCACAGAGTGTTAGCAAAAATACTTCAAAACTACTGGATGGATTTGAATGAAATTTTCACCAGAAGTGGCTCTTGGGCTACACACAAACCCATTGCATTTTGGAGGCGATCCATGGGTGCATACCTCCACCAAGGACCAATCTTCTTGCAGTGGTTTAGCAGGAATACGCAAAAAACTACTGGATGGATTTTGCTGAACTGTTCACGAGGATGTCCCTGGGCTGCAGAAGAACCCATTAGATTTTAGAGCTGAGCGCATATCTCAACCAAGGCACTGTCTTGTAATGTATGATGGGATGGAGGCAGGGAGGTATGGACACATGGATGGACAAAGGGAGGGAAGGAAGGAGCATTGGCAGAGGTATGCACTCTCTGAGTGCTTTTCTAGTTACCTCCGCCAAGGGAGGAGGTAATGTTTTTGTCGGCGTTGGTTTGTTTGTCTGTCTGTTAGCAACATTACTCCAAATGTTTTGAATGGATTTTGCTGAAATATTCAGGAAAGGTGTGTAATGGCACAGGGAACAGATAATTAGATGTTGGTGGTGATCTGGATCATGATCTGAATCCAGGAATTTTTTATTTTATATAGCAATATTGTGCTTTTCATGTACTGCCCCTTTAAGACGTGTCCACGGAGTTGTGTGTGTGGCCATGCCATAGGGCCACACACCTCCACAACCCAGAAGCAGTGCACTCTCATCACCAAACACTGCAGAAAAAGTAAAACGGCTTGGAACAAAAAGGAATGTGATCTCCATCCATATAGTATGTGATGATTGACATTATTTCATCTGAAGATGCTAAGAAAAAGCAAGCAAAGTGTGCGGTCTAAGATGGGGTTTGGAGTGTGTGTGGACATAACTCTGACAAGCAGACAAGGATGCAAGCCACGTGACCCACATGGTATGTAAACACAGTAAACTTCAGCACTGGACAATGTTTAATTTTTTTGTTTGTGAAATCACAACAGGCCTGTTCTAGTATGCTCATTTACTACACACTTCAGTGATATGATACTGTACTGTTGTGTAACATTGCTTAATAATTATGAACCTTGTCAGTAAACTGTAAGGGAGAAGAGAGAAGGAAAACAAAAACAAAAACCGACTTGAAAGATTCAATAAACCATGATGCTGATTTAAGGTGGAATTGCCCAGCCGCAATGTATGGTCAATACAATTATGACAGTCTTGTTATTATAATGTAGTTATATAATGTAATCATATTGTTTTTGCTGCTGTTTCTCTGTCTGTTAGCAGGATCAAGCAAAAAATCCTGGATGGATTTGGGTGACATTTTCACCAGAGGTGGCCATTGGCCTGAAGATGAACTCATTAGATGCTGGAGGTGATACGTGAGTGCATACCTCCGCAAAGGCCCTATCTCGCAATGTACAGATGGATCGCGATATGGGCAAACAAAGGGACGGAGAGAAGAACAAAGGGAGGGAATGATGGCACCTTGACAGAGGTACAGTGGCGTGAAAAAGTGTTTTCCCCCTTCCTGATTTCTAATTTCTTTGTATGTTTGTCACACTTAAATGTTTCAGATCATCAAACAAATATAACTATTAGACAAAGATGTAAACATACAATGCAGTTTTTAAATGGAGGTGTTTATTATTAAGAGAAAAAAAAATCCAAACCTACATGGCCCTGTGTGAAAAAGTGATTGCCCCCTAAACCTAATAACTGGTTGGGCCACCCTTAGCAGCAACAACTGCAATCAAGCGTTTGTGATAATTGGCAATGAGTCTTTTACAGCACTGTGGAGGAATTTTGGCCCACTCATCTTTGCAGAATTGTTGTAATTTAGCCACATTGGAGAGTTTTCGAGCATGAACTGCCTTTTTAAGCTCATGCTACAGCATCTCAATTGGATTCAGGTGAAAACTTTGACTAGGCCACTCCAAAGTCTTCATTTTGTTTTTCTTAAGCCATTCAGAGGTGGACTTGCTGCTGTGTTTTGGATCATTGTCCTGCTGCAGAACCCAAGTGAGATTCAGCTTGAGGTCACGAACAGATGCCCGAACATTCTCCTTCAGGATTTTTTGGTAGACAACAGAATTCATGGTTCCATTTACCACAGCAAGTCTTCCAGGTCCTGAAGCAGCAAAACAGCCCCAGACCATGGCACTACCACCACCATATTTTACTGTTGGTATGATGTTCCTTTTCTGAAATGCTGTGTTACCTTTACGCCAGACGTAATAGGACACACACCTTCCACAAAGTTAAACATTTGTCTCGTCAGTCCACAAAATATTTTCCCAAAAGTCTTGGGGATCATTAAGATGTTTTCTGGCAAAACTGAGAAGAGACTTTATGTTCTTTTTGCTAAGCAGTGGTTTTCGTCTTGGAACTCTGCCATGCAGGCCATTTTTCCCCAGTCTCTTTCTTATGGTGGAGTCATGAACACTGACCTTAACTGAGGCAAGTGAGGCCTGCAGTTCTTTGGATGTTGTTGTGGGGTCTTTTGTGACCTCTTGGATGAGTTGTTGCTGCACTCTTGGGGTAGTTTTGGTCCGCCGGCCACTCCTGGGAAAGTTCACCACTGTTCCATGTTTTCACCATTTGTGGATAATGGTTCTCACTGTTGTTTGCTGGAGTCCCAAATTTTTAGAAGTGGCTTTATAACCTTTTCCAGACTGATAGATCTCAATTACTTTGTTTTTCATTTGTTCCTGAATTTCTTTGGATTGCAGCATGATGTCTAGCTTTTGAGGATCTTTTGGTCTACTTCACTTTGTCAGGCAGGTCCTGTTTATTGATTGATTGATTGATTGATTGATTGATTGACTTTATTTATTTGAACGTCCAGGCAAAAAAGAAAAAAAAAATTAAAAACAAAAATCAAAACCAAAAAAATAAAATGTTCAAAAGGAGTGGGAAGAAGCCAACACTTATATAGTCCCACCCCTTCTCCATACCCAATAAATTATAATAACATTCTAGATATTATTCATCCCACAATTACATTCATTATACAATGCCATAATATATAATACACCTTATAATTAAATTATGCAATCAAAATGATACAACAATGATAGTTTATATTGACAATAATAACAACATCTAATAATAATTGTAATAATAATAATAAATAAATACTTCTGTTATGTTTAATATAATTATAGACAATATTATCATCATCATAATCACCATATATACCACCATTTACCCCCACATGGCTTACAATACCTAAGCGCAATAAGAATAATCATAATAATAGGTAGCCATATGGTAGTTACAACAACAACAATAATAACAATAATATCACCTGGCCTATATAATACTTCAAGTAATTCCATCCTAACAACAATCCTAATACTATAATTCTAGTAATAATGATATCAATAATAATAGTACTCAACATACAGACATGAACAAAATTGTTGGTACCTCTCTGTTAATGAAAGAAAAACCCACAATGGTCACAGAAATAACTTGAATCTGACAAAAGTGGTAATAAATAAAAATTCTATGAAAATTAACCAACGAAAATCAGACAATGCTTTTGAATTGTGGTTCAACAGAATTATTTTTAAAAACAAACTCATGAAACAGGCCTGGACAAAAATGATGGTGCCACCCACATGTGACCTACTTTATGACTTACATAATGCCTCACATCTTAGATAAGAACAAAGGCAGAGTTCCCTTGGAGATAACAGGAAGCTGTGAAAGTGTTAGCTTTGGTATGCAGAGACGGCCTGGAGGATTCTTTGTGGGCCTAAGACGGTGGGGGTGGTATTAAGGGATTAAAGAGGAGATGCATTGTTACTTGTGATTATAATGCAATGTGACTTGTGACCTGTGAGAGTCCTGGGTATATAAGGGACGAGTTTTTTGTGTGATGCTCTCTTTTCTACTTTGCTCATGTTGGAGCGTGTAATAAACTGCCTTGAGATGAAACCTGCCTCATCATTACACACTCCACACTGGTGACCCAAGACGTAGCATGCAGCAAGAAGAGAATTCCCCGGGGCCAGCCTCGTTGGGAGCCCCCAGCCAAGCGTACACCGTTACGGTCCAGCTACCGAACTTTTGGCAGCACAACCCGCGCTCCTGGTTCCACTTGGTTGAGGCACAGTTCATCCAGCACTACACCCTCTCGGTCGAGGAGAGAGCAGAGAGACTCCTGGCGCTGACCGAGTTGGGAGATGGCATGCCCATTGACCTGATGGAGAAGATGCTGAGGTTGAAAGGCTCGGACGATGACCACTTCATCTTTACCCACATTTTCCTCAGGACCCTACCGTCAGTGACGAGGGCAACCCTGGCCAGTTTGCCGTTGTTGGCCCAGCGGGACTTCTGTGCGCTGGCCCGGGAGGCGCATTGGATTCTCAACGCCAGCAGGCAGCGCGCGGCCACGGCGGCAGCGACAGAGCTCGGCACGACAGCCGGAGATGGCAGGGAGCCAGGGACAGCGGTAGCAGAGCCACCGACGACGGCGGCGGTGGGGGCCAAGGAACGCGGAGGAGACACCCTTTGTTTCTACCACCGCCGCTTTGCAGAGAAGGCACGCAAATGTATACCACCGTGCCAGTTCAAGCGCTCAGGAAACGCCAAGACCGGGGGGTCGGTAGCAGCTGCGACCCTTGGGGAGGAGAACAAGCTGCTCTACTTGACGGACGCACGCTCGGGGAGGCATTTCCTCATGGACACAGGCGCCCAGCTGAGTTTCATCACGCCTTCCTCCGCTGACCGGCTGGCAGATTCCAGCGGTCCCGAGATGGTAGCAGCGAACGGCTCGAGGATTAAGACCTTTGGTGAGAGGACTCTGCTTCTGTCTCTACATGGCCGTACATTTGAGTGGACTTTTGTCATAGCAGCATTGAATTTCAATATATTGGGGGCTGATTTTTTGTGCTCACATGGTTTGTTGGTTGATGTCGCTAACAGGCGCCTGGTTAATGCACTTTCTTTTGACTCTATCCCCTGTACAGCTCGAGTGGCCCGGCCAACAGCACAAGCCAACGTCACAGCTGCAAGCAATAAGTTCCACACACTGCTCACTCAGTTCCCAGCACTCACGGTTCCCACATTTTCGGCAGCCGTCGCTAAGCACGGGGTAGAGCATTATATTACCACCACCAGACCGCCCGTTTTTGTAAAACCTCGGCACTTGGACGCAGCTAAACTGGCCATAGCGCGCGAGGAGTTCGCCAACCTGGAGAGGTTGGGCATCATCAGGCGTTCGAACAGCCCATGGGCTTCCCCGCTACACATGGTCCCGAAAGCTGACGGCTCGTGGCGACCTTGCGGGGATTTCCGCAGGTTGAACAATGCCACAGTGCATGACCGCTACCCAATCCCTCATATCCAAGATTTTTCCGTTCATTTGGCAGGGGCGCGCGTTTTTTCTAAAATAGACTTGGTCTGCGGTTACCACCAAGTTCCAGTGCGCGCTGAGGACATACCCAAAACAGCGGTGGTAACTCCATTTGGCCTTTTCGAGTTTTTGCGCATGCCATTCGGGCTTAAAGGGGCTGCACAGACGTTCCAAAGCATGATGGACGCTTTGCTGCGCGATCTCCCTTTCGTGTTCGTCTACTTGGACGATATCTTGGTAGCCAGCGCGTCCGAAGACGAACACGAAAACCACCTTGCGGCAGTTTTCCGGAGGTTGGGAGATCACGGGTTAATAATCAACCCAGCGAAGTGTCAGTTCGGGGTGACGCAGATCGATTTTTTAGGACACCGCGTCTCACCCGAAGGAGCAGTTCCGCTGCCTGACAAAGTGCGCGCGGTAGCAGATTTCCCTCGGCCGCAGACAGTCAGGGCGTTACAGGAGTTTTTGGGAATGGTGAGTTTTTATAACCGTTTCCTCCCCCACGCAGCACAGCTCATGCAACCGCTGTATGCCGCGCTCAAAAAACAGAAACCCACGAATAAGATCGAGTGGTCCCCAGAGCGGGAGCGAGCGTTCTCGGAAGTTAAAGCAGCCCTGGCAAATGCTGCATTGTTGGCACATCCAGACCCAACGGCCCGCATAGCGCTCACCACTGATGCGTCAGATGTGGCCATAGGGGCGGTCGTGGAGCAGCATGTAGTTGGGGCTTGGCAGCCGCTCGCCTTTTTCAGCAGGAGCTTACGCGATAGCGAACGTAAATACAGCGCGTTTGACAGGGAGTTGCTAGCTCTCCATTTGGCCATTCGCCACTTTCAGTTCTGGCTAGAAGGGCGCTGTTTCACTGCGTTCGTTGACCACAAGCCACTAACATTCGCGATGGCCAAAGTTTCAGAACCGTGGTTGGTGCGGCAGCAGAGGCAGCTGGCCGTGATATCAGAGTTTACTACCGATATTCAGCACGTGTCGGGTAAACTGAATGTAGTGGCAGACTGCCTCTCGCGTGCGGTGGCTGCCCCCGTCTGCGTGGGGATAGATTACACAGCCATGGTCGCGGAGCAGGTTAGTGACGCGGATGTGCGCACGCTCCAGTCTGGACCAACAGGCTTAAGGCTGGAGAGCAGGGCGCTGCAAGACAGTATGCCCCCCCTAATCTGTGATGTCTCCACGGGGCGACCGCGTCCCGTGGTACAGGCAGCATGGCGCCGCCACGTTTTTGACTCGATTCATTCTTTGGCGCACCCGGGGGTGTGCGCGTTGGTCAAAATGGTAGCAGAAAAATTTGTGTGGCCGGGCCTCCGCAAACAAGTTAAGGAGTGGGCGGCAGCCTGCATGGTGTGCCAACGAGCCAAGGTACACAGACACACGAGGGCTCCCTTGGAGCCATTTCACATTTCGGCTAAGAGGTTTGACCACGTTCACGTGGACCTCGTGGGTCCCCTTCCGCCATCACAGGGGTGCACGCACCTTCTGACAATGGTGGACCGCACCACGCGTTGGCCGGAGGTGGTTCCTTTGGCGTCAACCACAGCCGAGGAGGTGGCGCGCGCATTTGTAACTGCATGGGTGGCGCGTTTTGGAGTCCCGTCGTACATTACGTCCGACAGAGGCCCTCAATTTGTTTCCGAACTTTGGTCAGCAATGGCCCGCAGCCTGGGAGTCACAATTCACCGCACAACCACGTACAATCCTCAGGCTAATGGGTTATGCGAACGTCTTCATAGGTCATTGAAAGCGGCTCTCAGGGCGTCACTGACGGATGCAAATTGGATAGACAAGCTACCGTGGCTTTTATTGGGGGTGCATTCTGCGCCTAAAGAAGACTTAGAAGCTTCTCCAGCTGAACTCGTTTTCGCGCAGCCACTTCGGCTACCCGGGGAGTTTCTCCCGGATAATCCTGTGCCAAGCAGCTCCCCGTCTCAGCTGTTGCAGCGTAGCATTGATGCAGGCACGCTGCCGGGCCCTGTTTATCACAGTTTTCGCGTGTTTTTGTGCCTAAAACTTTGAAAAACGCGGAGTTTGTTTTTATCAGACATGACGCACATCGCACCCCACTGCGACCACCTTATGATGGGCCGTTCCGAGTGTTGGAAACAGGGTACAAGCATTTTTTGCTAGATTTGGGGGGTAGGAGGGAAAAGGTTGGCATAAACAGACTCAAACCCGCTTTTGTGGTGGCGGACGAGCAAGTGCTGTTGTCAAGGGCCCCTCGGCGCGGCAGACCACCACGGGGTGCTTCCCAGAGTAATATTTCCCCAGATCACCCGCAGGGACTGACAAAAGGTTTGCACCCCCAGACAGCAGCTCCCCAGCATGACGGCGCCGCGGAGGCGGTGAAACCTGGTTACAGCAGATACGGGAGAAGACTGAAGCCCAAGCAGCATGTGGATTGATGTGCAATGATGTTATAACAGCATGCAAACTGTTATTCTGTTGTTCGATCTAAATGTTTGGGGGGGGGGGGGTGTAGCCACACATGTGACCTACTTTATGACTTACATAATGCCTCACATCTTAGATAAGAACAAAGGCAGAGTTTCCTTGGAGATAACAGGAAGCTGTGAAAGTGTTAGCTTTGGTATGCAGAAACGGCCTGGAGGATTCTTTGTGGGCCTAAGACGGTGGGGGTGGTATTAAGGGATTAAAGAGGAGATGCATTGTTACTTGTGATTATAATGCAATGTGACTTGTGACCTGTGAGAGTCCTGGGTATATAAGGGACAAGTTTTTTGTGTGATGCTCTCTTTTCTACTTTGCTCATGTTGGAGCGTGTAATAAACTGCCTTGAGATGAAACCTGCCTCATCATTACACACTCCACAATATCAATAATAATAGTACTCAACATACAGACATGGACAAAATTGTTGGTACCCCTCTGTTAATGAAAGAAAAACCCACAATGGTCACAGAAATAACTTGAATCTGACAAAAGTGGTAATAAATAAAAATTCTATGAAAATTAACCAATGAAAATCAGACAATGCTTTTGAATTGTGGTTCAACAGAATTATTTTTAAAAACAAACTCATGAAACAGGCCTGGACAAAAATGATGGTACCCCTAGAAAAGATTGAAAATAATGTGACCATAGGGACATGTTCAACCAAGATGTGTCCTCTAATTAACATCACAGGTGTCTACAAACTTGTAATCAGTCAGTCGGCCTATTTAAAGGGTGACAAGTAGTCACTGTGCTGTTTGTTGACATGGTATGTACCACACTAAACATGGACCAGAGAAAGAAAAGGAGAGAGTTGTCTCAGGAGATTAGAAAAAAAAATTATAGACAAGCATGTTAAAGGTAAAGGCAATAAGACCATCTCCAAGCAGCTTGATGTTCCTGTGACTACAGTTGCACATATTATTCAGAAATTTAAGATCCACAGGACTGTAGCCAACCTCCCTGGACGTGGCCACAGGAGGAGACGGATAATACGAATGGTAACAAAAGAGCCCAGAACAACCTCTAAATACATTCATGGTGAACTCCAAGGTCAAAGTACCTACATCAGTGTCAGTTTGCACCATCCGTCGTTGTTTGAGCCAAAGTGGACTTCATGAGAGACGACCAAGGAGGACACCACTGTTGAAAACGAATCATAAAAAAGCTAGACTGGAATTTGCCAAACTGCATCTTGACAAGCCACAAAGCTTCTGGGAGAATGTCCTATGGACAGATGAGACAAAACTGGAACTTTTTGGCAAGGCACATCAGTGCTATGTTCACAGACGCAAAAATGAAGCATACCAAGAAAAGAACACTGTCCCTACTGTGAAACATGGAGGAGGTTCTGTTATGTTCTGGGGCTGCTTTGCTGCATCTGCCACAGGGTGTCTTGAATCTGTGCAGGGTACAATGAAATCTCAAGACTATCAAGGTATTCTAGAGAGAAATGTGCTGCCCAGTGTCAGACAGCTTGGTCTCAGTCACAGGTCATGGGTCTTGCAACAGGATAATGACCCAAAACACAGCTAAAAACACCCAAGAATGGCTAAGAGCGAAACATTGGACTATTCTAAAGTGACCTTCTATGAGCCCTGATGTAAATCCTATTGAACATCTGTGGAAGGAGCTGAAACATGCCGTCTGGAGAAGGCACCCTTCAAACCTGACACAACTGGAGCAGTTTGCTCATGAGGAGTGGGCAAAAATACCTGCTGAGAGGTACAGAAGTCTCATTGACAGTTACAGAAATCGTTTGATTGCAGTGATTGCCTCAAAAGGTTGTGCAACAAAATATTAAGTTAAGGGTACCATCATTTTTGTCCAGGCCTGTTTCATGAGTTTGTTTTTTAAAATAATTCTGTTGAACCCCAATTCAAAAGCACTGTCTGATTTTCATTGGTTAATTTTCCTAGAATTTTTATTTATTACCCTTTTTGTCAGATTCAAGTTATTTCTGCGACTAATGTGGATTTTTCTTTCATTAATAGAGAGGCACCAACAATTTTGTCCACGTCTGTATATATTCACAATAACAACCTTTCTTCATTAAAGACACATTGTAATATTACTGTCCTTTATTTTTATATTGCTCAAAAATCATTTCTTTATATGTTGATTTAAATGTATGGATGTTTGGACATCGCCTGTGTTTCTCCCCCAACCCATTCCACAATTTCACCCCACACACAGACACACAAAAAACCTTCCTAGTAGATATTACTAGGTGCATTTTAAATTTTGTATTCCCCCGTAAATTATATTTCCCTTCTCTCTCACTGAAAAGATTTTGTATATTATGTGGCAAAAAGTTTTTACTGATTTTAAACATTAACTGTGCTGTATAATAATCAACCAGATCCCGTAATTTCAGTAACTTTGAATGTAAAAACAATAAATTAGTATGTTCAAGGTACCCGACTTTGTGTATAACACGGACTGCCCTTTTTTGTAATATTAGCAGTGAATTAAGTGTACGTTTATAATTGTTACCCCAGACCTCTATACAATAGGTCAAGTGTGGAAGTACTAATGATCAATACAAGATATGAAGCAATTTGTAATCCAGGACTTGCTTAATTTTATTTATAATTGCAGTATTTTTTGCGACTTTGTTTTGTATGTAGGTGACATGTGGTTTCCAACTAATTTTATCATCTAGTATTACACCCACAAATTTGATTTCCTTAACATTTTCAATAATTACATTATCTATATGAATATGTATATTCTCTTTTTTTTTTTACAATTACCAAATATCATTACCTTAGTTTTATCAATATTTATTGATAATTTATTACAATCTATCCATTTTTTAAGCTTATTTAATTCATTATTTAGCATATGGATTGGTTGATTATAATTATTTCCAGAATAAAATATATTAGTGTCACCAGCAAATAATATTATTTTTAATACTTTAGAAACTTGGAATATATCATTTATATATACGTTAAATAATTTGGGGCCCAATACTCACCCCTGGGGGACTCCACAGGCAATTCCCATACACCCAGACAGATTTTATTATATTATATTCTCCCATCTTCACAAACTGTTGTCTCTCAGATAAATAACTTGTAACCCAATTCAGAGCCATTCCCCTAATATCATACATTTGCAGTTTATCAAGAAGTATTGAATGATTTATTGTATCAAATCCTTTTTTAAAATCTATAAATACACCAATTGCATATTTTCCTTGATCTAATGCATTTATTATTTCCTCTGTTGCTTCCATTATTGCCAACAATGTTGTACTCTTTGGTCTAAATCCATATTGATTCTGATTAAGCACATCGTGTTTATTTAAAAAGTCCTCTAATCTGTTGTTGAAGAATTTTTCCAGAATTTTTGAAAATTGTGGGAGGAGCGATACTGGTCTGTAGTTTGTGTAGTGGTGTTTATTTAAGTGATTCCTTGATTGAGAACAAGTGTGGCAGTAATCAGGCATGGGTGTGGCTAGAAAAAATTGAACTCAGCTTTCCAAAGATGTGATAAACCACAGTGAATTTATGTTTTAATGGTGGTGGTGGTGGTGGTGGGGGATCACTTTTTCACACAAGGTCATGTAGGTTTGGATTTTTTTTTACCCTTAATAATAAACATCTTCATTTAAAAACTGCATTTTGTGTTTACTTGTGTTATCTTTGTCTAATATTTAAATTTGTTTGATGATCTGAAACATTTACACTACCGTTCAAAAGTTTGGGGTCACCCAGACAATTATTTTGTGTTTTCCATGAAAAGTCACACTTATTTACCACCATGAGTTGTAAAATGAATAGAAAATATAGTCAAGACATTGACAAGGTTAGAAATAATGATTTGTATTTGAAATAATAATTTTTTCCAGATACTCAACCTGCTCAAAGGAAGGTCAGTGTTATAGCTTCTCTAACCAGCTAAACTGTTTTCAGCTGTGCTAACATGATTGCACAAGGGTTTTCTAATCATCCATTAGCCTTCTGACGCAATGAGCAAACACATTGTACCATTAGAACACTGGAGTGATAGTTGCTAGAAATGGGCCTCTATACACCTATGTAGATATTGCACCAAAAAACAGACATTTACAGCTAGAACAGTCATTTACCACATTAGCAATGTATATTAGATATTAGAGTGTATTTCTGATTAGTTTAAAGTTATCTTCATTGAAAAAAACAGTGCTTTTCTTTCAAAAATAAGGAAATTTCTAAGTGACCCCAAACTTTTGAACGGTAGTGTAAGTGTGACAATCATTAAAAAAATGAGAAATCACAAAGGAGACAAACACTTTTTCACACCACTGTATGTGCTCTCTGAGTACTCTCTAGTTTATTTATTTGTTAGTCTGTCTATCTGTTGACAAAATAACTAAAAAAGTTATGAACGGATTTGGATGAAATTTTCAGGAAAGGTGTGTGCAGCACGGTGGTGCAGTGGTTAACACTGTGGCAGCACAGTAAGAAGGTCATGGGAGCGATTCCACCCCTGACCATCGTGGGTTCAATTCCACTCCCTGACCATCAGTGACCCTTCTGTGTGCAGTTTGCATGTTCTCTCTGTGTCGGCGTGGGTTTACCTCGGGTACTCCAGTTTCCTCCCACAGGCCAAAAGTATGCAAGTTACGTAGGTTAAGTGGAGACTCTAAAGTGGCCCTAGGTGTGAATGTGTGTGTGAATGGTGAAGGGATTGGTGCCATACTGCGGCTCTCATCCATCCAGGTGGATGTTCTGAATTTCCCTCTGGGATTAATAAAGTATACAAATCCAAAAATAATGGCACGGGGAACAGATGAATAGATTTTGGTGATTATCTGAGAGTGCATACCTCCACCAAGGGCTTTGTTTGAATTTGTGCAAACAGGATTACACAAAAACTACTGGATGGATTTAGATTAAATTTTCACCAGAGGTGGTCCTTGGGCTAGATATGAACCCATAACATTTTGGTGATGATCTGAGAATGCATACCTCCTCCAAGGCTCTTAACTTTTCACAGTGTGTTAGCAACAATACTCCAAAACTAATGAACAGACTTTGATGCAGTTTTCAACAGAAGTGCCTCTAGGCCTACACACAAACCTATTACATTTTGGAGGTGATCCACAAGAGACAGACAGAGCCCTGGTGGAGGTATGCGCTCTCTGAGTGTTTTCGTAGCTGAAGTCTAAGGCGTTTACTATGTAGTAGCCACAGCAGGCAGATTTCACCGACTTAGCTTGGAGTTATACAGTCTCTTGGTTGCTTACATGCATATCATGCACATATCTAATACTGAATAATAACAATCCTCTGTCACCAATTGTGAGTGGATTATGGTAGGGGAATAGACAATACAGTAATTAAATCCACCATTTGCATGAGCTGATTTATCTTTGTAATGGCCCATTTGGCCATTAATGTGTGATCCATTTGGTGACATGAAATTGCATATACTGAGTGGTGGGAAAGCGAGAAAAAGGGAGAAACCCACTTCCCAGCAGGGCTGACAGATGGCCAAAACAGCCAAACAAGTCTGTTCTCCAAACTAAATGCACAAAGTTGTTCCTGAGAAATCACGTTAGACATGCATTTCTTGTTCCTGTCTAAAATATTATCGTCTCTAGAACCTTTCCATAATAGCAATGAACTGCGCAACTGCTTGACAGTTTTTCCTTTTTTTCCATCCATGTCAGTGCTTTCTTCTTGGGAAACAACAACAAAAACTGTAGACTTCCATTTTTTTCACCTATAAACTATTCCATTACGGCACATAAAAATGTATCTTTTGTCTGATAGAATAAATTTGCATCTGCTGAGATTGCAAAAGGACTAAATCCCTCTATGACGGTCCAGTGGGTTTAATTTCAGTTGTAATTATGCAAAATGTGTTGATGCTACATAAAAGTTGCCCAAATAAATTAACAGCTTGGCAGATACACCTTACACTTCAGTCATGAGGGATATTATCCCGGGCAGACTTAATGGCAAAAGTCGAGGAAGAGTCACCTGCAATTACAGAATGCAAGTAGGAGTATATGGAAAAGGTGTAAAAATAATCAGAGCCATACTTAATTAGAAGGCACTTAGAGATTGGATACCTCCACCAAGGGAGGTGTGCGCCCTCCCTTCCATATCGCCATCCATCTGTACATTGCGAGATAAAGCCTTGGCGGAGGTGTGCACTCACAGATCATCTCCAACATCTAATGAGTTCATCTTTGGGCCAAGGGCCACCTCTGGTGAAACTGTCATCCAAATCCATCTTGGAGTTTTTGTGTGATCCTGCTAACAGTCAAAGAAATGGCAGCAAAAACAATAATACTGCATTAAAATTGTTACGACCCAATCTCTGGGCCAAGGCCAGAATTGCCTATTTCAGCCTGAGATCACCAAGTCCATTTTGACCACACATAAAGGTGGACCAACCTATAGTCGTTTTCACCCACAGCTGGGATTTGAACCCATGACACTGTATTCTAAATCCTCCCACGCTTACCACTGAGCTATAGAGGAATTCCTCTACTAGCACTGAGCTAGAAGTGGAGGTATACCTTAAGGTGTCAGGAATTGCACCACTGACTAATTCCTTATGGAGGAGGGATCTGTAACATAATAACAAGCCTGTCATAATTGTATTACCATACATTGGTGCTGGGCAATTCGACCTTAAATCGGTGTCATGGTTTATTGAATCTTTCAGGTTTGGTTTTCTTTTTTTCCTCCTCTCTTCTCCCCTACAGTTTACTGACAAGGTTCATAATTATTAAGCATTATTACACAATAGTGCGGTATCATATCACTGCGGTGCATAGTAAATGAGAATAATAGAACAGGCCTATTGTGATTTTTTTTTTAACCCATAAGAACCCAGTCCCCCATAATTTTTCTTGAAGGAGAAAAGGGTCTGGGTTCTTATGGGTTAAAATTAAACTGTTCATTATTGAACTTACAGTGTTTACATATGATGTGGATCACATGGCTTGCAACAACATCCTTGTCTGTTGGCCGGAGTTACATCTGCATGCACTCCGACTGTGTCTTAAATCATACACTTTGCTTGCTTTTTCTTGGTGTCTTCAGAAGAAATAATGTCAATTATCACATACTATGTGGATGGAGACCACATTCCTTTTTGTTCCAAGCTGTTTTACTTTTTCTGCAGTGTTTGGTGGTAAGAGTGCACTGCTTCTGGGGTGCCGAGGTACGTGGCCACACATGCAACTCCACTGACACGTCTTATGGGGGCAGTACATGAAAAGCTCAATATTAATATATAAAATAATTTTCAAAAAATTCCTGAATCCAGACTGTGATACGGATCACCGCCAAAATCTAATAATCTGTTCCCCGTGCCATTACACACCCTTCCTCAAAAATTTCATCAAAATCCGTTTAGACCTTTTGGAGTAATGTTAGGGACGGACGGACGCCAGCAAAAACATTACCTCCTCCCTTGGCGGAGGTAATAAAGGCATTTATTCATAATGGGCTGCAAAATCAGGTGCCAAGTCCTGTCTGCTGTGTCTGTAAATTGGCTGTATTACTAAGATGGCGGCCGGGTTGGACATGGGCTAGACCGGGGTGACTAACTGCCAGTTTCCGGTGGTGACGCTGCTCGGGGTATAAAGGAAATGGGCGGAAGAGGCTCTTCCTCTTTTGTCACGAGAGCCACCTGGCAAGCAGGTGAGTGCCGTAAGCCTCTTTATGTAAATAACTGATATTGTAATAAAGCTCCGTAAACTACATCAGCTGTGTATTTGCTTTTACCCAACTATGGACACAACATTTGGCGACGAGGTAAAAGCAGGAAGGGAGAAGTCCAAGTTTCGGCCGTTTCTGGAGGCCCCAGGCAGACCACGCGTGCTGTGGCCTCGTTGGTTCACTGCTTTTACCAACTACCTCGTAGTTCTGAACCTCGGCAAGCGTGAAAGGCTTCGCGCGAGGGCTGTGTTAGTCCATAATATGGGTACTGAGGGGCAGAGAGTACTATAGAGCCTGGGGGAACTGACAGCTTCAGTGGTGTTGTGGAGTTGATGGTGCGCCATTTTCGCGCTCCGGAGAGCGTCACGGTCCGGCGTATCCAGTTTCGACAGTGCCGCCAGCGGTTCGGAGAACCAGTGATGAGGTTCATTGAAGATCTCTGAAGGCTGGCGAGGGGGTGTGACTTTGGACGCCTGGAAGATGAAATGATTCGGGACCAACTAGTGGAGCACGTTCACTGTACAGTGGTCCGGTCCAGATTGCTGGAGCATCCAAGAGAGTTGACATTGGCCACGGCTATCAAGCTTGCCCAATGGTTCGAGGCAGCAGAGACCATCGTGAGAGGCCTTCCTGAAGGGGCTTTTCTGGGTGAGGATGAGTCTTGCGCTAAGGCACTGTTTTGGGACCCTGGTGATGGTGATGCCGGAGAGGATGCGTATGCCTCTGTGGTTAAAGTAAGGTCCGCCCCAGGCACGCCACATTGTTACGGTTGTGGGTCCCCTGTTCACCGCTATAAAGCCAGTGTGTGCCCAGCGAAAGGAAAGCGTTGTGGCAAGTGTGGTTTATTGGACCACTTTGCCAGGGCGTGCGCTAACTTCGAACGCAGGAGCCGTAGGAAGGAACCAGGTGCTGCCCAGAAGACTCTAATGATAGTGCACACAGTCTCCCCGGAGACAGCGGGGAGGATTGGGTGTGATGTCATGCTTGTTGGTGTCATGGTTCCACTGCTGGTGGACACTGGAGCAGTCAACTCTGTGTTGAACCTGGCAACCATGAACAGTTTGTTTCCCCACCGACAAATAAAACAAGGAAGAGATTATTATGGCTATGGATGGAACAGACTGGCAGTTTTGGGGTTTGTGGAAATGGAAGCCCGTTATAAGTCTGTTGTTGTGCCCCGAGCCCACATTCACATCACCGCTGCGGGGATTAACATCATGGGGTGTAATCTTTTTTATAGCCTGGGTTTCTCGATCGCCAACATGTCGGGTGAGGAGTGGTCGGGCTGCGGACTGTGGAGCCGACCAACTCTGTTGGTGGATGGTGTGGAGGTGAGGGAATCAGACTGGCTGGACATGTGTAATGAAGGAGAGCACGTTCGGCGCTGCGTGACACTGCCTCGGGATGGACCCGATGCTGATTTTGCTGTTACCCTGGATGAGGGTGCAGAACAGCACGACAGGGCCCCAGGGGTGGCCTGTAAGTATGAGGTGCCCACGCTGGATCCTGAAGGGGCGAGACCAGAAAGCGTGGTGATAAATCGCTCGGGAAGGCGGTCTACCATGGATGGTGCGGATCGGGCCCACGAGTTGACCGGATCGGTGATGGAGACTAGTCAGACCCAAAATCACCGGAGGAAGAAGACACTGGCTTCCCCGCGGGTTGGAGACATGATGCGGCCCAGGGTTGAGGCCCGGATGAGAGGAGATCACGGTTCACGCAGCGGTGCGATGAGAGGAGACGGTTCCGGGTGGAGGCTGCTCGGAGTGATGGGTATCTGCGCTTGTCTGACCAGACCTGGAGGCACCCGAACGAGTTACGTTGAGTGGAGGAGAAGAAGCAGCGCAGTGAGAGTCCTGAGGTCAAGAGACAGAAGCGTTTGGAGAAGGACCCGTCTACGGACTGAGAGTGCTGTTATGTCTTTATTTTCGGTTTATGTGTGTTTCTGCTCTAGTCCTGATGTGTTTATTTTACTGCTGGTATGGTACCCTGATTTCATACAAAAAAAAAAAAAGAAAATGTTGAAGTGTGAAATGTAAGATATGGGGTGTTTTGTGACACCTGGGAGTTAAATTTCTATTTGAAAGGGCCTGAATTGTAAATGTGGGATTTTATTGGCTCAATGACGGTAGTTGGATGGATATGTTGAATTTGGATATTACTAATGTGTTAGTTTTATGCCCAAGTTTGGGGTGGTGGGGTGTGTTTACTCCGTTTAAGATGTCTATTTGTGCAGATTTACATACCCAACATTTAAAGTGTAGTATGATGTACCCATTGTGGGGGTGAGTGTTGGGGGGGGCACCAGTAGTCATCGTGTATTTTGTAATTTTATGTGTCTTCTATGTGGAGCTGTTCTGGGAGTATTTTTATTGAGAGACCTGACTTTGTTTTAAATGTTTGGCGGCAGAATAATCCACCCAGCCGTGTGTAGGTGCTGGTAGTCTACCTGGCCCCCCAGCCTTTGTTGTGTGCATGGATAGCAAGTTTATTTGTTTCTGTGATTGTTTTGTTTTAGTGTGTGAGTCGGGAAGCAAATTTGAGAGGGCTATCTGTGCGCTTGGCATTTTTTTGAAGGCGGGGGAGGGGGTGTTGTTGTGTATGTAAACTGGCTGTATTACTAAGATGGTGGCCGGGTTGGACATGGGCTAGACAGGGGTGCCTAACTGCCGGATTCCGGTGGTGACGCTGCTCGGGGTATAAAGGAAGTGGGCGGAAGAGGCTCTGCTTCTTTCATTGCGGAAGCCACCTGGCAAGCAGGCGAGTGCCGTAAGCCTCTTTATGTAAATAACTGATATTGTAATAAAACTCCGTAAACTACATCAGCTGTGTATTTGCTTTTACCCAGTTATGGACACAACACTGTCATTTGGAAATCAAGGTCCCAGAACCTAGAGGAAGCGTCGAGAGGCACAAAATCCAAGTTGCTTGAGGTCCAGTGTGAAGTTTCCACAATCAGTGATGATTTGGGGAGTCCTGTCATCTGCTGGTGTTGGTCCACTGCGTTTTATCACATCCAAAGTCATTGCAGCCACATACCAGGAAATGTGAGAGCACTTCATGCTTCCCTCTGCTGATAAGCTTTATGGAGATGCTGATTTAATTTTCCAGCAGGACTTGGCACCTGCCCACACTGCTAAAAGTACCAATACCTGGTTTAATGACTATGGTATCACTGTTCTTGACTGTCCAGCAAACTCTCCTGACTTGAACCCCACAGAGACTCTATGGGGTATTATCAAGAGGAAGTTGAGAGACACCAGACCCAACAATGCAGACGAGCTGAAGGCTGCTATCAAAGCAACCTGGGCTTCAATAACACCTCAGAAGTGCCACACACTGATCGCCTTCATGCCATACCACATTGATGCAGTAATTCATGTAAAAAAAGCCCTGACCAAGTATGGAGTGTATACATGAACATACTTTTCAATAGGCCAATATTTCTATTAAAAATTCACTTTTTAATTGATCTTATGCAATTTCAAATTTTTTGAGAAATAGAATTTTGGGTTTCCATTAGCTGTAAGCCATAATCATCAAAATTAAAAGAAAGAAATGTTTAAAATATACCACTTAGTATGTGAACTGCAATAAATTAACTTTTCAATATTATAATTTATTGAGACGCATCTGTATATTCACACATTTAAAGTCCACATAATAACCCGATAAGAATAGGTGACCCATTTCTGTTAACAGTTTGAATGAGTTATACAATCATGCATTACCTCAGTTTTCTTCACTATGTTGTTTCTTGTAATATGCAAGGATAAAGATGATATCAAAGAGAAAGCGGAGAATGGAGAAATGAAACAGCATTTTTTCTCCATATTTGTTATGTGACCACATTGAGCTCTAGAGGTTCTGTAGATGCTGTTAACCCCCAAAGTCCAGGTCAAAGCAATCCATCTGAGAGAAAATCAATGGGGAATGGGACAGAGAGAAGAGAGAATTTAGATGACTGAACTGATCTGGCAACGTAATTGAAAGGTTGAAAGTTTATTACAATGGAATACCCTCAAAAATAATTTAAACTTTGAAGTTTAAGTTTGTCAGGTTACAGAAAAAGAAGAAGAAGCACCAACACACAATATGCCTGTCTTCACAAAACCAAATGGTTTTTCACTATAAACATGAAGAGGATTTACTGTACAGAACTATATGTGTACCCACTGTACCGAACATTTTAATCAGCAAAATGGTTTGTCATATACATAGTTTTATGAGCCAATCAAATAACTTGTTTCCACTCATTAACCCTGCATTGTTTGAGATAAATCCAATTCAGTGTTGCAGCTCTCACCAATTGAGCTCATGCAGACAAATTTGGGCTATTTGAGCACTATTTGAGCACTGCTGCCAGTTTAAATTTCTTCCTGAAAGCTCCTTTTGATCATTTGTTGTATCCCACAAACTTGCAAAGGACAAACACCTTTTATGTCAGACTGACAAACTTTCCATATGGAGGATCCTTTCTTGTGACCTATTCTGACAAGGACCAAACACCAATTTTATTTAAAGAGTCTACATCACCTCATGAATGTAATTTGGATTGTTCAAGCTGTTTCCATCAGCTTTTTATATTTGGAGCCATAAATTTGTTCACCAAGGACTGGCATCTCCAATGACTCTCTAAGCAACATACTCATCTGAAGGAGAAAACTATATACCAGACTAATATTTTAAAATAAGACAGTTTCGGTTAAACTCTCTTCACTTCAGATATTAATGTTAAAAGGCTGAAAGCAAAGGAAATCCAGCGCACCTTACGACACTGGAATCTCATATCACCAACAGTGTATTTGTTTACACAGTGGAACAGTTGTTAGCACTGTTGTCCAGGGTTACCAACTTTCAGCTACAAGTTGGAGTGAGATTCCGATATGGTGGACGTGAACCGGGTTGGCATTTTGGAGATTTGGAGGTTTTTTAATTATGAAGTCATTTGATTAATTAAAGAAGCTCTTTCCATAGACCTGTACAAGAGCATTTAAACATACCACAACATCAGAAATGTGGCATGTCATGATGATTATATTATTAGTTTTAATGTGAGGTAAAGTAAATAAGTAAATAAATAATCATCTCTTTCATATCTCAGCCAGACGACTTTCAAAAGATAAGCATGTGTGTAGTATGATAAAGAAGAAAAAAAGCCAGATTCTTGGTGAAAATCACAAACCTGGCAAAACTCTTCTCTGGCAATGTTATGGAAATACAGTAGCTATAAAAAGTCTACACACCCCTGTTCAAATGCCAGGTTTTTGTGATGTAAAAAAAAAAAAAAATGAGACCAAGATAAATCATTTCAAAACTTTTCCCACCATTAATGTGACCTTTGATTAATTGTCTATGTTTATTGCACTGTCCCTGTCAAATAAACTAATCTACTACTACTATAACCTGTACAACCCAATTGAAAAACAAACTGAAATCTTTCAATGGGAAAAATAAAAAAACTTACAACAACCTGGTTGCATAAATATGCACACCTTGTTATAACGGGATGTGGCTGTGTTCGGAGTTAACTAATCACATTCAAACTCATGTTAAATGGGAGTCAGCATATACCTGCCATCATTTAAAGTGCCTCAGATTAACCCCAAATAAAGTTCAGTTGTTCTAGTAGGCTTTTCCTGACATTTTTGTAGTCACATCTTACAGCACAAGCCATGGTCCACAGAGAGCTTCCAAAGCATCAGAAGGATCTCATTGTTCAAAGGTATCAGTCAGGAGGAGGGTACAAAAGAATTTCCAAGGCAATAAATATACCATGGAACCTGATGAAGACAGTCATCATCAAGTGGAGAAAATATGGCACAACAGTGACATTACCAAGAACTGGACGGCCCTTCAAAACTGATGAAAAGATGAGAAAAAAACTGGTCAGGGAGGCTGCCAAGAGGCCAACAGCAACATTAGAGGAGCTGCAGGAATTTCTGGCAAGTACTGGCTGTTTAGTACATGTGACAACAATCTCCCATCTTCTTCATATTTCTGGGCTATGGGGTAGGGTGGCAAGACGGAAGCCTTATCTTACGAAGAAAAACATCCAAGCCCAGCTACATTTTGCAAAAACACATTGAAATCTTCCAAACACATGTGGGAAAATGTATTATGGTTCTGATGAAACCAAGGCTGAACTTTTTGGCCATAATTTCAGAAGGTATATTTGGCACAAATACAACACTGCTCATCACCAAAAGAACACCATACCTACAGTGAAGCGTGGTGGTGGCAGCATCATGCTTTAGGGCTGTTTTTTTTTTTTTTTCAGCTAGAACTGGGGCCTTAGTTAAGGTGGAGGGAATTATGAACAGTTCCAAATAAGATAAGATAAGATAAGATAAGCCTTTATTAGTCCCACAACGGGGAAATTCCAGGATTGCAACAGCACAAATACCAGTCAGTGTTGGCACAAAACCTTCAGGCTTCTGCTAGAAAGCTGAAGATGAAGAGGAACTTCATCTTTCAGCATGACAATGACCCAAATCAACAAAAGAATGGCTTCACCAGAAGAAAATTAAGGTTTTGGAACGGCCCAGCCAGAGGCTAGACCTGAATCCAATTGAACATCTGTGGGGTGATCTGAAGAGGACTGTGCACAGGAGATGCCCTCACAATCTGACAGATGTGGAGCGTTTTTACAAAGAAGAGTGGGCAAATATTGCCACATCAAGATGTGCCATGCTGATAGACTCCTACCCAAAAAAGACTGAGGGCTGTAATAAAAACCAAAGGTACTGCAACAAAGTATTAGTTTAAGGGTTTGCATATTTATGCAACCAGGTTATTGTAAGTTTTTTATTTTTTTCCCTTAAAAGATTTCAGTTTGTTTTTCAATTGAGTTGTACAGGTCACATTAATGGGGGAAATAGTTTTGAAATGATTTATCTTGGTCTCATTTTTTTACATCACAAAAACCTGGCATTTGAACAGAGGTTTAAAGACTTTTTATATTCACTGTAGTCCAGTACATCTGACTACATTTCCCATCATGCCCCCTTGTCATAAAACTTTTCAGAAAAGGCACCTTTCAGAAGAGAATTGAAAATACTTGCAGTTAAAATGTATTCCATGAGGAAAACATACAGTATATTGAATACACTTAGCTTTCTTTCACTTAGCTTTCTTTTTGGGTCCAAAGATGAGTATGATTGTAACAGACTGTATTTGGTGTGTGATTTGATTGGGTGGCAGGTTAGTGGATGAAAAATGTCAAAAGTGGGTGTCACCCACCAGGGTTCTGAGATTTGGCAACCCTGCTGTTGCCTCACAGAAAGTTCCAAGTTTGAATCCCAGGCTGGCAGAAGTTAGGATCATTCTATGTGGAATTTGCGTGTTCTCTCTTCGCTTACATGGGTTTAGTCCAGGTGCTCCGGTTTCATCTCTTAATTAGAATACATATTTGTTAGTCCATCCATCCATCCATCCATCTTCTACTGCTTTTCCGGAGGTCCGGGTCGCGGAGGCAGCAGTTCAAGCAGAGAAGCCCAGACTTCCCTCTCCCCAGCCACCTGCTCCAGCTCTTCAGAGAGGATACCAAGGCTTTCCCAGACCAGCTGGGAGACATAGTCTCTCCAGCAAGTCCTGGGTCTGCCCCGGGGTCTCCTCCCAGTGGGACGTGCCTGAAACACCTCAAGTGGGAGGCGTCCAGGAGGCATCCTAATCAGATGCCCATACCACCTCAACTGACTCCTTTCAATGTGGAGGAGCAGCAGTTCTACTCTGAGCCTCTCTTGGATGACTGAGCTCCTCACCCTATCTCTGAGGGTGAGTCCAGCAATCCTACGGAGAAAGCTCATTTCAGCCGCTTGTATCTGCGATCTTGTTCTTTCGGTCATTACCCAAAGCTCGTGACCATAGATGAGAGTAGGAATGTAGATTGACTGGTAAATCGACAGCTTTGCCTTAGAACTAAGCTCCCTCTTCACCACAACAGACTGGTATAATGTCCGCATCACTGCAGATGCTGCTCCAATCCGTCTGTCAATCTCTCACTCCATTTTCCCCTCACTCGTGAACAAGACCCCAAGATACTTAAACTCCTCCACTTGGGGCAGGAGCCTGTCCCCAACCCAGAGAGGACAGTCCACCTTTTTCCGGCTAAGGACCATGGACTGGGTGCCCTTTGTCACCGATCCTGTTCATAATTTTTATGGACAGGATTTCTAGGTGCAGCCAGGGAATGGAGGGTGTCATGCTTGGTGACCACAGGATCTCATCTCTGTTGATTGCAGATGATGTTGACCTGTTGGCTTCATCCAGCAATGACCTACAGCTCTTGCTGGGACGGTTTGCCGCTGAGTGTGAAGCGGCTGGGATGAGAATCAGCACCTCCAAGTCCGAGTCCATGGTCCATGGTCCTATTTGTTAGTTTTGTTGGTAATTATACAACAGTTAGTTCCGACCGAGCAATTTGATGAGACAACAGGGATTCCAGGAGTTAAAAAAATCCACGATAATTGCACTGCAGTTTCACTGGATATGTGTCACTCTTCTTCAAAGGTGTTCTAGTAACCGTTAATTACTAACGGTTATTTACTGTCGATTCCTGCTTGGCACTTTAAGGAAAGATTAATGGAATACGGCAAAGCGATAGACATTTTCCCGAATATAACATCTGAGTTAAATTATGAATGGTCATCAGAAGAGAAGGAGGAGGAGAAGGGAAGAAACCAGGCTATTTCCATGGAAACCTCCTGGTGTGCAAAAATTTTATCAGCTGACCTGGATAATCTGAAGAAAAGCAAAAACGAGGATAACACGGTAAAACCACAACACTTTTGTGGTGATGGACTCTTCGTTTTATCTGAAAATGCAAAGAAAAGCAAGCAAAGTGTGCCGAAGAAATCGCTAGCATGCTAACTACTAGCTACCGGCTAGCTACCAGCAGCACTGGCCAATGGCCACGTTTTGATCTCGGGTCTTCCGTAGTCCTGACTCAACAGGTATGTTTTATAAACAATGACTTTTGCACTTGACAATATTTAATTTGTTTACATATGTGTGAAATAACAATAGACGTTTTCATGCTGATTGAGATGTTTAGCAACAGTTGGCTACATTTAGAAGGGACTATTTTTTTCTCAGCTGCACAAAATAACTGGTTAAACAAACAAATCATAATATTTTGTCCAATATTGTTGTCATTTAATAAATTGTGCTTGCCGGAACTGTTGTATAAAAGCAATATTAGACTCAAGGTCGTTATGGTACCATGAATATACTAACTATGGGTTGTATCACACCCACAGTTACTATATTCATTGATACTGTACTCCCTCTTCTGTAATAGTGCTTAAATTTAAATAGGGCCTAGACGTCTGTCTGATAAGCTTATACAACACAAGATTAACAAAGTTACTAGTTCAGGGTCTGTATGCACAAAGTGTCCTAGTGCTAAGAATCATTCTTAGATATAATTCTTAGAAAATTCTCAGAATTATGACGTTTTTAAAATATTTTTCTGTTGAATTTAGGAGAAACTCCTCCTCCTTCTTCTTTTTCTTCTTCTTCTTCTTCTGCTTCTCCTCCTTTCGGCTGCTCCCTTTAGGGGTCGCCACAGTGGATCATCTGTCTCCATCTCACCCTGTCTCTTGCATCTTCTTCTGTAACACCAACCCTCCACTGTCCTGCTTTACTACATCCATGAACCTTCTCTGTGGTCTTCCTCTTTTCCCCCTGTCTGGCAGCTCCATCTTGAACATCCTTTGTCCAATATATCCACCAGCCCTCCTCTGCATATGTCCAAACCATCTCAGCCTTGCCTCTCTTACTTTGTCTCCAAACCGCTCAACCTGAGCTGTCCCTCTGATATACTCATTTCTAATCTTGTCTCTCCTAGTCACTCCCAATGAAAATCTTAGCATCTTCAACTCTGCTACCTCCAGCTCCACCTCCTGTCCTTTTGTCAGCGCCACCATCTGCAAACCATCCATCATAGCAGGTCTCACTACCAGCTGGCAGATCTTTCCTTTCACGCTTGCTTCTGCCTTTCTGTCACAAATCACCCCTGACACATGTCTCCGCCCACTCCACCCTGTCTGCACTCTCTTCTTCACCTCTCTTGTGCATTTTCCATTGCTTTGGATGGTTGACCCCAGGTATTTAAACTCAGCCTCCCTCACATTCACACTCATGTATTCTGTCTTGCTTCAACTGACTTTCATTACTCTTCTCTCCAGAGCATACCTCCACCTCTCCAGGTTTTCTTCCACCTGCTCCCTACTCTCACTGCAGATCACAATGTCGTCTGTAAACATCGTGGTCCATGAAGACTCCGGCCTGACCTCGTTTGGAGCTTCTCAAGAGGAAAAAATGGAGCAAAGATGGAGACAAAGTAGAAATGTTCTTGAAACAATGAATGATGACGAGCTCATTAAATGTAGAACATAGGTTGATAAGAATTTTGAATCAAAGATAGGAGCTCTCCTAGAGGATTCCAGAATGTTTGAGCATATGGGCCCTGGTGCTGGAGATTAGAAAAAAAATGCTATGGTGTAGCCACACATGGGGAAAACATAATGTGTAGCATCTTAGATAGGAACAAAGAGCAGAGTTTCCTTGGAGATAACAGGAAGTTGTGAAAGTGTGATCTTTTGTGTGTCAGAGACTGCTAGGAGGATCCTTTGTGTGTCAGAGACTGCGAGGGAGATGTTAAAGGATTAAGGAAGTGAATGCAGAGACTGCGAGGGGGATGTTAAGGGATTAAGGAAGTGCATGCAATGTGACCTTTGATGTGAATGCAATGTGACCTTTGATGTGTAGAAGCGGCTGTAGGAAGACCTGAGTATTTAAGAGAAGAGTTCTGTCTGAGATGCCCTCTTTCTACTATGCTCATGTGTGAGATAAGATAAGATAAGATAAGATAAGATAAGATAAGCCTTTATTAGTCCCACAACGGGGAAATTCCAGGATTGCAACAGCACAGGGATAGCAACACTCAGAGCAACAATCAGAAGGCAAGAAAAAAAAAACAAGCAAGCAAGAGCAGCTAATATACATATGTACATATTACTATAAAATATATATATACACACACAGACACGCAGACACGCAGTTTATTACACAGATGTGTAATAAACTGCTTGAGACAAATCTGCCTCGTCATTTACACACTCCACACTGGTGACCCAAGACGAAGCATGCAACACGAAGAGAGTTCCCCGGAACCAGCCTTGTTGGGAGCCCTCAGCCAAACGTATGCCGTTACAATCCAGCTACCGGATTTTTGGCAGCACAACCCGTGCTCCTGGTTCCACCTGGTTGAGGCGCAGTTCGTCCTCCGGGGGATATCCGTGGATGACACGAAATTCTACCATGTGGTCGCAAAGCTCGACACCCACACGGCTCAGCATGTGGAGAGCCTGCTGGATCAGCCACCAACCAGCGACAAATACGGCGCGTTGAAGGCCGCACTTATCCAGCACTACACACTCTCGGTTGAGGAGAGAGTTGAGAGACTCCTGACGCGGACCGGGTTAGGAGATTGCACGGCTATTGACCTGATGGGGAGGATGCTGAGATTGAAGGGCTCGGATGACTACCACTTCATTTTTACCCACCTCTTCCTCCGGAACCTTCCGTCGGCGACGAAAGCGGCCCTGGCCAATTCGCCGCTGCTAGCCAAGCGGGACTACCGTGCGCTGGCCCGGGAAGCACACCGGATCATCATGGCCAGCAGAGAGCTCGCGACCACGGTGGCAGCGATGGAGCTCGGCGCGACGGCTAGAGAGGGCGAGGAGCCATTGACGGCGGTAGCAGAACCACCGACGACAGCGGTGGCGGGAGCCAAGGAACGCGGAGGAGACATCCTTTGTTTCTACCATCGCCGCTTTGCAGAGAGGGCACGCAAATGTGTACCACCGTGCCAGTTCAAGCGCTCGGGAAACGCCAAGACCGGGGGTCGGTAGCAGCTGCGACCCTCGGGGAGGAGAACAAGCTGCTCTACTTGACGGACGCACACTCGGGGAGGCATTTCCTCGTGGACACCGGCGCCCAGTTGAGTTTCATCATGCCGTCCTACGCCGACCAGCTGGCAGGTTCCAGCGGCTCCGAGATGGCAGCAGCAAACGGCTCAGAGATTAAGACCTTTGGTGAGAGGACTCTACTTCTGTCGCTACACGGCCGTGCATTTGAGTGGACTTTTGTCATAGCAGCATTGAATTTCAGTATATTGGGGGCTGATTTTTTGTGCTCACATGGATTGTTGGTTGATGTCGCTAACAGGCGCCTGGTTAATGCACTGTCCTTTGATTCTATTCCCTGTACAGCTCGAGTGTCCCAGCCAACAGCACAAGCCAACGTCACAGCTGCAAGCGGTAAGTTCCACACACTGCTCACTCAGTTCCCAGCACTCACGGTCCCAACATTTTTGGCAGCCGTCGCTAAACACGGGGTGGAACATTTTATTACCACCACCAGGCCGCCCGTTTTTGCAAAACCTCGGCGCTTGGACGCAGCTAAACTGGCCATAGCGTGCAAGGAGTTCGCCAACCTGGAGAGGTTGGGCATCATCAGGCGTTCAAACAGCCCATGGGCTTCCCCGCTACACATGGTCCCTAAAGCTGACGGTTCGTGGCGGCCTTGCGGGGATTTCCACAGGTTGAACAACGCCACAGCGCACGACCGCTACCCAATTCCTCACATCCAGGATTTTTCCGTTCACTTGGCAGGGGCGCGCGTTTTTTCTAAAATAGACTTGGTCCGCGGTTACCACCAAGTCCCAGTGCGCGCTGAGGACATACCCAAAACAGCGGTGATAACTCCGTTTGGTCTATTCGAGTTTTTGCGCATGCCATTCAGGTTTAAAGGGGCTGCACAGACGTTCCAGCGCATGATGGATGCGGTGCTGCGCGATCTCCCTTTCGTATTCGTCTACCTGGATGATGTCTTGGTAGCCAGTGCGTCCGAAGACGAACACGAAACCCACCTTACGGAGGTTTTCCAGAGGTTGGGAGAGCATGGTTTAATAATCAACCCAGCGAAGTGTCAGTTCGGGGTGACGCAGATTGATTTTTTGGGGCACCGCGTCTCTCCCGAAGGAGTGATTCCGCTGCCTGACAAAGTGCGCGCAGTAGCAGATTTTCCCCGACCGCAAACGGTCAGGACGTTACAGGAGTTTTTGGGAATGGTGAATTTTTATAACCGTTTCCTCCCCCGCGCAGCACAGCTCATGCAACCACTGTACGCCGCACTCAAAAAACAGAAACCAGCGAATAAGATCGAATGGTTCCCGGAGCGAGAGCGAGTGTTCTGGCGGACGAGCAAGTGCTGTTGGCAAGGGCCCCTCGGCGTGGAAGGCCCCCATGGGGAGCTTCCCAGAGTAAAATTTCCCCAGAACACCCGCAGGGACAGACAAAAGGTTTTCACCCCCAAACAGCAACTCCCCAGCATGACAGCGCCGCTGAGGCGGTGAATCCTGGTTACAGCAGATACGGGAGAAGACGGAAGCCCAGGCAGCATGTGGATTGATGTTTAATGATTCTGTCACAGCATACAGACTGTTATTCTTTTGTTCGATCCAATATGCTCGGGGGGGGGGGGTGTAGCCGCACATGGGGAAAACATAATGTGTAGCATCTTAGATAGGAACAAAGAGCAGAGTTTCCTTGGCGATAACAAGAAGTTGTGAAAGTGTCATCTTTTGTGTGTCAGAGACTGCCAGGAGGATCCTTTGTGTGTCAGAGACTGCGAGGGGGATGTTAAAGGATTAAGGAAGTGAATGCAGAGACTGCGAGGGGGATGTTAAGGGATTAAGGAAGTGCATGCAATGTGACCTTTGATGTGAATGCAATGTGACCTTTGATGTGTAGAAGCGGCTGTAGGAAGACCTGAGTATTTAAGAGAAGAGTTCTGTCTGAGATGCCCTCTTTCTACTATGCTCATGTGTGAGATGTGTAATAAACTGCTTGAGACAAATCTGCCTCGTCATTTACACACTCCACAATACAATCTTCGTTCCTCACCAACATTCCAGCCAGGTCACTATTTTCAAGCCTTTAAGTTAATTTTGATGCACAATCCCTCTGTATGTGCTCCTGCTTGCATCAACAACCTTCCACATATGCCTTGAAAAGTCTACTGAACCTGTATTCTGTATTTTATTTTAAGGTCATCAGAACTGAACCATAACAGTTTCTGGATTGCAGTATTACGCTGGATGCATTTAGTTATATGCATCCATGCAAATAGATGCCATTAAGTGCACACCAAATCACACGGTGGCAGTGAAGGAATAAACTGTGGTGTTATTTCAGAATCTTTTGAGATAACTTGTCCAACTGATCTTGGCTCATGTAAAATTCAAGGTCTGTTTCCTCCACACATAACCTGTGTCTTTATACAAGATTTTTATGATGTTATCTTTCACCCTGTAACTGAGCCCATTGTTTGACTGTACCTGACATCATCATTTTTGGTTATGTTTATTGTAGCTGTTTAATCCATATTAAAAGTGGGCTGTAATTTGTTTTATAAGATTGTAAACCATTTTATTGCAAGAAGAAGCCATAAATGATATTATCCTGACTCTTCCAATGTCTTGTTTTGTAGACAAAGAACAGATGTGGGAAGTTCTTCTAAGACTGTTTTTTTTAAATAAACACTGCAGCCTTGTTGAATAGCATAATCTGCAATGCATAAGAAAGGAAGCAAATGTTTTTGAGTGAGGTGTGACACAGCATGGTCACATAAAGGTCTGCAAATGCACAAAGAGAAAACGCTAATGCACAATTTCTCAAGATGTGCAGAGCTTTGCTTCTACCTCCCTTAGCTTGAGGCACTAAATCAAAAATGCACAGTGGGTAAAGGCGGACGGCGTTATGTGTGCGCCACAGAAACATGAAAAGTGAAGTCTCATTATAAACAATATCTCAATTTTACGCTGCTGTGGAGAGAAGAGGTATTTGGGGAGTTTTGGAAGTACAATTTTGCAACTTTGGAGGTGAAGAACACTCACACTTCAGAAAATGAACTCTATGTGAACTTATGAAGGGCAAAGAGAATAGAAAGAGATTGTTTAAAACAATAAACCTGAAATATGTTACAGGAATATGAGCACTGGAAATACAGAGAAATAATCTCACCAAATACCATGGTCATTTCTTTGCATTGTAACAAGTACAAAGTGTATTTAGTCTATTAAAACACCTCTAGTCTTGCAATCCTTTTTGTTGCTACGCTGTCTTAATTTCATACCTTGAGTGAATTTGCCAATTTGACCTCGTCAATAACTTCTCAAACTGAATAATTAATCACCGATGCCTCTTTTTGATTTCACTTTTGGAGCTCTCTGCCTACCCAGAAAGAAGGATTGCAGGAACTGAGCCAACCAGAAAGGTGCAAGCTTGCATGATATGCAGTGTGTGGGTCGAATGCTGACGGGTTTAAAAGTTCTGTGAGTCCGCAAAGGGACTGACTGCATCAGAGTTCATAGAGTGAAGGACACTTTCTTGATCAGTTTCTTGCTCAACTAAAAATGCATCCGTTGTTCACTTTGACTTCTGTGTACCAACTTGGGGTAAGCAACTGTACCAAAAATAACACCAAAGCACATCCCACAACTCGCACAATCTGTCTTATAGGAAATGTTTTACTGGGAAGAGACAGCCCTCTCTCCCTTAAAAGCATACACAGGTAAAATGGAGCATCCTTATGTCCCTGTTCATGTAAGAGTTGGAGCCTCTGTCCTCTGTGTCACCTCTCTACAACACCCCCCCCCTTCCAGCTAGACTGACGGGAAGAAGAAAAGTAAGATTGCACTGGTGGAAAGGGAGGCTATTGCAAAGACATGTTGGAATCAAATCTAAGCCTTGTGTAAAGGCCTTGCCAGCTGTCGTATAATCAGTTTCCTAGCTGCTGGGAAGGACTGCCCAGCTTCCCGTGTCTGTTTCAATCTTCATCTATTTCTACCTTTTTCTGTATGTGTATTTTTGCCCCTTTCACCCCTTTCCTGTGACACCTCCAGTTACTGGCTGTTACATTTTTATTCTTTGCCATGAGAAAGAGCTGGGGAAAAATAGATGAAAGATAGCCTCTTGCTGTCAGATAGCTACAGGTTATGCAGTACTCTTCTGTCCAGCTGATACATGCATGTGTGAGAAGCTGGTAAGAAAATAAAGGATTTTCAATAGACATTGCTTTAAACCATCTCTGTCTATTGACAGATGACAGATATTAAAAGATATTATTCTTTTTTTTCCACCTACTTTTTCCTCCTCATCATTTGCCATTTCCATTCCTGTTCCAAATGTCCTTGTCATTCCTTGTTGGGGATGACTGTCTGTGGGCCCAGGCGGTTGGATCGTTGGACCCGAACCCAATCAAGTGGTGTGCGCAGTGATCGGCTCGGCTGCACTTGGCGCTGCTGCTGTCTCGTCTCTGATGCACACGTGGAGCACCAAAGACCCCGGTTCCCGCCAACGGTGTCCTGATATAGGCACGGCGTGATGGCGTCACCCTGCCTGCGTCCCCTTTTCTGTGTTGTCCAGTTTGTCGTCAGGAGGGAGAGGAAGTTTTCTCTCTCCTCTACTGGTAAGATGTAGCCCAGTACAACCTGTCGCATTAAGGGAGAAGGTGTGTCCCCCTTGGGCTGGGCCCAAATGTGTGGCACGCAGGCCCACCGGTGCGTGGACACGCCCTGGTGCCACACAAAACAACCCCCAGCTATGGGCAAATAGCACCACTGCCTTGTGGTCGTCACGGGAGTGACAAAGGCTAAGGGAGATAATCCCTACAGAAAATCCGGAGTGGAGCCCCGAAGGCGGTTGGTCTTCGCGTAACGGGACCTCCCGGCAACTCCTGTAGCCAAGTTGGTACCAACTGTATCAGCTAGTCCCTTCCATTGGACACTACCAGCAAGGCCGAGAAGGAGGATCTGTCAACTGGGCATCTCAGTTTCTCCACAACTTCGCCCTGGCCTGTGCCCTGGAGAGGTCACTCCAGTGCCGCCTTCTGCGGTAGCTCAAAACGGGGAGACGCAGTTACTGGTTAAAAGTCCAGAGCAAATTGGCGTAAGCTCGGGCGCCTAGGGCTGTCTCCCAATGGTGGGAGGGATCGTCGTGTCCCACTGGCCAGCTACTGCCCGCCTTTAGCTGGGCAGCCCCCAGTCAGTAAGGTTCTGGCCCGTCACGGTCCGCTTACTTCAAAGGGTGCTTGAAGTGTAGGCCAAAAGTTGAATCACAGACTGTAATCACTGCACCAGCCAATATCAAGAAACCAAAGCCGCCAGCGCTGAGTCTGGCAACCTGGAACGTCAGAACAATGTGTCCTGGCCTCTCTGACGACCTCCAGCTAATTAACGACGCCAGGAAAACTGCTATCATCGACCACGAGCTGAAGAGGCTCAATATTGACATTGCAGCACTGCAAGAGACGCGACTCCCGGGCAGCGGCAGCTTGAAGGAGAAGAACTATACTTTTTTCTGGCAGGGACAGGAGCCTGACGAGCATCGCCTGTACGGTGTTGGATTCGCTGTTCGAAACTCCCTTCTGTCCTCTATTGAACCGCCGTCTTCAGGCACTCCACGAGTCCTCTCTCTCCGTCTCATAACCTCCTCTGGACCAGCTAATATTCTTAGCGCCTATGCTCCGACGGTCTGCTCTTCAACTGAGGTGAAAGATGCATTCTACGAGGTGCTCGAAACCAGGATCCAGCAGAACCCTGCCAAGGAGCACCTGTTTCTGCTCGGTGACTTTAACTCACGGATAGGGGCAGATCATGACTCCTGGCCCCGCTGCATTGGCCGCTTCGGCATCGGCAAGCTCAACGAGAACGGTCAACTCCTTCTTGAACTCTGCTCCTTTCATGACCTCTGTCTGACCAACACATTCTTCTCCACCAAGCCTTGTCACCGAGTGTCCTGGAGACATCCAAGGTCTCACCACTGGCATCAGCTGGACTTCGTCATCACCAGGAGATCCCTGCTGAACCGAGTGCTGGTCACGCGCAGTTTCCACAGCGCTGACTGTGACACCAACCATTCCCTGGTCGGCACCAAGGTACGTCTCTGCCTCAGACGTGTCAACCGCTCCAAGCAGAAACCCTTACCCCGCATCAATACAGCTATGATTACAGTACCTGAACTGTGGGAACGCTATGCTAAAGTCATAAATGAAGCCCTGGCGGACTGTCTCATCGACTGTGCTTCTGCAAGGTGGAACCACATCCGTGAGGCTGTGTTTGAGACCGCCATAGGTACCTTTGGGAAAAAGGTGGGGAAGAGTGCGGATTGGTTTGAAGCTGGAGCCGCTGAGATGGAACCTGCAATCGCCGCCAAACGTGCAGCCCTAATTGCCCACAAGAAGGAGCCCTCTGTGCGGACGCTTGCTACACTGCGCGCTGCAAGGAACAATGCACAAAAGATTGCAAGGCGATGTGCCAACGACTATTGGCTTAACCTCTGCCAGGACATACAGCTTTCTGCAGATCACGGAAACGTGCACAAAATGTACGAAGGCATGAAGAAGGCTTTCGGTCCCAGTGTCATCAAGACCACCCCACTTAAATCAGCTGCAGGAGATGTCATCAAGGATCGCGGTAAACAAATGGAGAGATGGGCTGAGCACTACCAAGAGCTCTACTTGAGAGTAACCACCGTCTCGAACACGGCCCTTGAGAACACCCCTCTACTGTCAGTCATGGATGAGCTTGACGCTCCACCCACCATCGAGGAGCTCAGCAAGGCGATAGACACCATCTCAAACGGCAAGGCTCCAGGCAGTGACAACATCCCCCCTGAAATCGTCAAAACCGCAAAGGAGAGCTCGCTCTTGAAACACCTCCATGAGCTCCTGCTGCAGTGCTGGGAGGAAGGGGCTGTGCCCCAAGATATGCGTGATGTCAAAATCATCACTCTCTACAAGAACAAGGGGGAGCGGAGCGATTGTAACAACTATCGTGGTATCTCACTCCTAAGCATAGTTGGCAAAGCCTTTGCCCGTGTCGTCCTCAACAGACTACAACTACTTGCCGAACGTGTGTATCCAGAGGCGCAGTGTGGATTCAGAGCAACCAGGTCAACCATAGATATGGTCTTCTCTATGAGGCAGCTGCAAGAAAAGTGCTGGGAGCAGAGACAACCCCTCTTTTTGGCCTTCATCGATCTGACCAAGGCTTTTGACTTGATCAGCAGGGATGGACTGCTTGCCCTCCTCCAATGAATTGGATGTCCCCCCAAGCTTTTGAGCATGATCAAGTCGTTCCACCAGGCATTGTCCAGTTTGATAGATTATCCTCAGACCCTTTCCCGATCAAGAATGATGTGAAGCAGGGTTGTGTTCTGGCTCCTACCCTATTTGGCATCTTTTTCTCCCTGCTTCTGTGCTACGCCTTCCGGGACTCTGAAGATGGTGTCTTCCTCCACACCAGGAGCGACGGAGGCCTCTTCAACATGGCACGCCTCAGATCAAAGACCAAGGTGCGGAGCGTTCTAATCAGGGAGCTGCTCTTTGCTGATGATGCTGGTCTTGTTGCCCACACTGTGGAAGCGCTCCAGCGTCTCATCAACTGCTTTGCTCGTGCCTGCTCTGAGTTTGGCCTCACCATCAGCCTTAAAAAGACCGAGGTCATGGGCCAGGATGTCAGCAGTGCTCCCAGTATCAACATCGGCGACCACACACTTGCGGTGGTGGACAAGTTCACCTACCTCGGGTCGATCATCTCCAGCAATCTCTCCCTAGATGCCGAACTGAACACCCGTATCGGCAAGGCATCGACGGTGATGGCCCGTCTGGCGAAGTGAGTCTGGGGCAACTCTATGCTAACCACCAACACCAAGATAAGAGTTTACATGACCTGCATACTGAGTACTCTCCTATACGGCAGTGAAGCATGGACCCTCTACTCCTGCCAGGAACGCCGGCTGAACGCCTTCCACCAACGCTGCCTTCGCAGACTACTGCGCATCACTTGGCAGGACCGTGTCTCCAACATCGACGTCCTGGCCAGAGCAGATGTGCCCAGTATGTTTGCCATCCTGACAAAGAGATGCGTGCGATGGCTTGGCCACGTCAACCGAATGGAGGATGGCCGCATCCCCAAAGACTTACTGTATGGAGAGCTGGCTACTGGAACTAGATCAAAGGGACGCCCAACTCTCAGATTCAAGGATGTTTGCAAGCGCGACCTCAAGGCTGGAGGCTTCAACCCCTCCGACCTGGAGTCAGCCGCCTCCGTCCGCTCCAACTGGCAGACCACCACCCAGGATGTCATCTGAACAGCAGAGGAGAGAAGAGACACTTGCTGGGGGGAGAAGAGACTCCGCGGACAGAGGAGACTGTCGAGACCCCCACTACACTGTGAAGAATTTATCTGCAGCGGCTGCGGCAGGACCTGCAGATCCCGTATCGGCCTCTACAGCCATGCCCGACGGTGCAGCTCCCTGAATGATGACCCAAGGCACAAAACCCCCCCATGATCTTTCCAGATCGATGGAGCCAATGATATCTAACAGTCCTCATATGCTCTTTTATTACCTCCTCCAAGGACGTTATGTTTTCAGGGTGTGTCACAGCTCGCCTTCACCAGTCATCTGCCTCAGCTGCGCGCACACCTGCGCCTCGTCAATCACCAGCTATTTAACCCGCTCGGCCCAGAGCATCGGTTTGGAGCCGTCTGTTCACCAACGCTCTCAATCCCTCTGCAGGATCGACTCGTCCCGACCTGCGCCATTCTCCTACCAGCAAGTAAGCTGCATTGTTTGCTCACCTGTCCATCAGTTTCTCCCCTGTGCACAGGTGGCTCCTCCCGGCGGCGGATTCCTCCCGTCCTCGCCACATCCTCGTCCTCCTCTTCCTCTCATCACCAAGCGCGCAGCAGGGCGCTGTCTCCCAGGCAGGAGCTTCCTTTGCCAACGCCAGCCACCGTAACACCTGCAAGTAAGCAACACTCTGTATATTAACCTTGCATGGTGAAGGTCTGCTCATATCCCTGTCTCTGCTCTGTCCATAGGGTTGCCTGGCTGCACGGCGTGTCATTCTGCCCCCGGCGCTCCTTGTTCACCCACGGACCATTCACATTCCGCACACACGCATCCATACAAATCTTGTTGTTGAATAAAGCCTTTGAATCTCACCTGAGCCTGTGTGCGTGTTCCCTTGGCCCGTTATTATGTCAGGGTGATTTATCTGTTTGTTTTTTTAGCAGGATTACACAAAAACTACTGTATGGATTTTGATGAAATTTTCACCAGAGGTAGCCCTTGGGCCAAGGATGACCCCATTAAATTTTGGTGATGAACTGAGAGTGCATACCTCCACCAAGGACCATGTTTTTGTTTGTGCAGCGGGATTACACAAAAACTACTGGATGAATTTGGATGAAATTTTCATCAGAGGTGGTCCTTGGGCTAAAGAGGAACCCATTATATTTTGGTGATGATCCAAGAATGCATACATCCACCATGGCTCTTATATTCTCACAGTGTTTTAGCAAGAATCCTCCAAAACTACTGGATTTACTTTGATGCAGTTTTCACTAGAACTGGCTCGTGGCCTACACACAAACCCATTACATTGTGGAGGTGATCCATGAGGGATGGAAGGAGCCTTGGTGGAGGTATGCACTCTCTGAATGCTTTTCTAGTTTAAGTAGTCAGTTGAGTTTAAAGGCATTTTTCTGCATTTCTCCCACATGTCTTAATGAAATCTTTGTGACATAGTTTGGTCAAATTTTCTTTAATTTTTGCAGCATAATTGTGAATCATCTTCTGCAGCTTTCTAAGAATAGCTGATTTCAGTGCATGTCTCTTTAAATCTCAAAGGCTACATTCTTACGCCACTATTGCTAATCTTAGCTGGCTAGACCCTGAGCAAAACATAAATTTGTTTTAAAGAATGACTAAAATAATGCATTACTGATGAACAGGGTTGTGTGATTTCAGTGGTCTATAGGACATGACCATTCCCTGGAGTCAAATAAGACTAGAAACAATCATGAATGTGTCAAAATTAGTGGCTAAACTGTTAGCTTTGGCTAGCTGCCTTTGGTCCCGGTTAGAGATAATGCTAAAATAATGTCTAAAAACAACATATCTGGTCAAGTGTTGTAGATGAACAAGGATTCCAGTGGGAGGTGAATAGAATTTATAGAAAATAGTTATCATCAGTTAATCTAATGCCAGGCAGCCTGTCCATCACCTCTTCCCCACTGAGGCAAGCTCCTAATGCATTTACTGACCGACGATGCCGACCACCTAGCCAAGCTAATGCTAATGGATTGATGTAGCATCACAGTAAAAATATAACAAAATAATTGATGACATGAGATATATTATCAAGTGTGGATTAGTGAACCATGTGGAAACAGTGATTTCCATTAAGGTAAATGAAATCTAAAGAAAATAACAATATCATGCGAGCTTCCTAGTACCACTGTTAGCTCTTAAGCTAATGTCTTTGACTCCCCACCCATCTACATGGCAGACAGCTAAGCTGGCCAATAATAGAGCAGCCAGTGGGTATCAGAGCTAGTGACGTTTGCCTTTTAGTGACATACAGGAAAATACCCAGAAGAGTTAAAATTGCTTATTGAAGAGAAAAAGGATATAAACTCTGTGTATTTTAAGAGAAGTTCAATTCAATTCAACTTTATTTGTATAGCGCCTAGTCACAACAAAAGTCATCTCAAGGCGCTAGGTACATAAGCACAAGTCATAAATAATTCAGAGAAAAGCCCCAACAATCATATGATCCACTATGAGCAAGCACTAGGTGACGGTGGGAAGGAAAACCTCCCTTATAGGAAGAAACCTCCGGCAGAACCAGGCTCAGGGAGGGTCAGTCATCTGCCACGACTGGTTGTGTGTGTGTGTGTGGGGGGGGGGGAGAATATGAAGAAAGAAAAAAGTGAGTATTTTGATATTTTTTTGATAATCATGTGACCAATAGATACATTTCAGAAGGTTAAAACCTACAAAAACCCAATTTTGCAGTCACTGACCCCTTTAAACCTGCTGATCAGTTGTTCATAACTACTACATTTAGCCCACTCATCTACCATGGGCATTTCCTCCGGATTCATTGTGGTTCAATAGATATTCAGCTCTTTTTGTGGTTTCAGTGAAGCCCAGTTGTTCAGTAGAGGGGTACTCTGACTGTTATTCATCTCCTTGTAGTATACTGCAAGTTTTGCATTTTTCATCTTTTCTCTTTAATCGCTGCATTCTTGTTGTGCTTAATGTCATTCTATTAAAAAAGAATATACACAATTAGCGATAACGAGGTTATTTCTAATAGCCGTACAGAATTATCCATCAGTGTCTGGTATGTTACATAACATGCATCTTTTTTATCTGAATATTGTCCAGCAAGTTTCTATAATGGTTCCTATTTGTTGTGCAGATTAGATGATTTATTAAAAATTTCACTGTCAGCATCAGTCAAAATTTAACAAGATTCTTGAAAATGAATGCTTTAATGAATACTGTGCAAATCGGTAAGAAACCATCTTGACATCCTCAGGCTTATCCCACAATTAAGGTGTCACGGAAAGCTCTCTATGCACTGAAAGCATTAGCGAACAAATGCAGAACAGCTGTGCTGGCAGGTGGCAGGTGACACAGTCAATCAGTTAATGAGCAGACGTGAGGAGCTCTCCAGAAGTGATCTTGGTGAGTAAACACTGAACACATTCAAGTCAATGAAAACTGAGGGGAAAGGGAAAGAGGAGGAAGAGGCAGGAGGTGCAGTCCGCAACATGACATTAATGCATTAGTTCCATATCCCGCAGGGAGGCTTGTGGGTGAAATGGTTGCTTGAGTAAGCAGCTTCGCCCAGACTTTCCTTACTTTTGATATTGTGAGGCATTTTAGTTTTGACAGATAGTAAGCTGCTCAGTACACTGGACAATGAAGTGGATGAGATCCCTATACGAGGGGAGGCTAAAAAGTCCATAGTGGTCAAATATAACCAAATGTGGTTTATTTTTCAACCACAGGGATCCAAGCGCTGCAACACGATGGAAGAAGTGTGTGGACTGACAGGGAGACTATGTTGAACAATAAACCACGTTTGGTCAAATTTGACCACTATCAGCTTTTCAGCCTATGAACTTTTTATCCCCCCTCGTAGGTTGAAAGCAAGAAAATTAGGCTAATTATTAGAGGTGTGTGTGTGTGTGTGTGGGGGGGAATTAATACAGTATAATATTGCAATTATTTGTGGTGGCGATACTGTATCAATTCAGAGACACGAGTATCGTGATACAGTATTAAAAATTATTAACAAATGTTGCAAATACAGCTCAGTGAAGCAGTGGTTAGCACTGTGGCAGCATAGTAAGGAGGTCACGGGTTCGATTCCACCCCTGACCATCAGGGACTCTTCTGTGTGGAGTTTGCATGTTCTCCCCGTGCCTGTGTGGGTTTACTCCGGTTTCCTCCCACATGCCAAAAACATGTAAGTTAGGTTAATTGGAGACTCTAAAGTGGCCCTAGGTGTGAATGTGTGTGTGGCTGGGGAAGGGATTGGCACAGAACCGTGGGTGCCTTGTAATTTTCCTCTGGGATTAATTAAGTATGTCAAAAACAAACTTACCTTTTTAGCCACCAGAGTAATAAAAGCCAATCGACTTTTCAGTCCATTAGATTGTGCTAAATGCTCACTGTCTGGTTAGGTCAGCAGAGCAAAGGAGTGACTTGTGAGATCTAGGCGAGAGTTCAACAAGACAGATCAGGATGGAAATTCCCAATATATGATATTCTAATACTACGTCACAGCCCAAGTATATGGCCTCTGATAATTCCCAGCCCTACTAATTATTGTAATGAATCTCACATAAATAATAACTAGTGCATGCCTGAAGAAAGCAAGTATTCCTGTCTGAAACAGGTAGGCCAATTAGGCTTTACAGGTCCAAATATAGGGTGTGTTTGAAAGTGGAATACAGAGGTGTAGCCTATATGCAGGCAATCACACATGTTAGACTTTGACAAATAGTAAAGGGACTGAATGCCACTAAGATTTATTTGATTGTGTGAATATTAATTACAGAATTATTGAAAATGAATGTGTTGGTCCTGTGATGGACTGGCGCTCTATTCAGGGTGTACCCTGCCTCTCGCCCAAAGATGCTGGGATAGGCTCCAGCCCCCCCGTGACCCGAAAAGGATTAAGCGGAAGAAGATGAATGAATGAATGAATGAATGGGACATCCAATATTAAAAGTTAATTCCCTTCCATAGCATGTGGGACACCATGTGGTGTATAGGGGCAGTGCCTTTTCTCCGACTCTAGGCCACACAGTTACTGTAAGTAGTGAAAGCTACAGTGGGGGGGGGGAGGGGTCAGTCATCTGGAAGCTCTGTGCGTTAACTTTCCCCATTCTGTTATGCTGAGCACCAAGCTAGAAGGCAGAAAGTACCATTTTTATATGGTCTTTGGTATGGCCTGGCTGGGATTTGAACCCATGACATCCCGGTTGTGGGGCAGATGCTCTACCAAATAGGCCACCACTCCGATACAACCAGCGTTAGCGACTGTTTAAGAACTGCTTGTTTGTTTGTCAGACTTACTTGTGTGACTTTTTATGACTTATATTCATAATAGTGTACCTTGCACTTTGGGGAATGGGAGTTGTTCAGTCACCATTATAAATGTTTTAGTTTATATGTGTAGTTTATAGTGCATCGTCAATAAATTCATGCAGTACTATAACAGGACACTTTTACAAACATTTGAGACCAATTGTAGTGCATCCTTTTATATTTTATTCATTCATCTTCTTCCACTTAATCCTTTTAGGGTCGCGGGGGGGCTGGAGCCTATCCCAGCATCTTTGGACGAGAGGCAGGGTACACCCTGGACAGATCGCCAGTCCATCACAGGGCCAACACAGAGAGACAGACAACCATTCACTCTCACAGTCATACCTAAGGACAATTTAGAATCCCCAGTTTGATGCCAATTAACCCAACTTGCATGTTTTTGGCATGAAACCGGAGAAATCCCGGAGTAAACCCACGCAGACACGGGGAGAACATGCAAACTCCACACAGATCACTGTTGGTCGGGGGCTGGGATCAAACTCAGGATCCCCCGGCCAAGGGTGAGTTGCTGTGCTGCCGCAGTGCTAACCACTCTGCCACCGTGCCGCCCTCTTTTATATTTTAGCAATATTATAATACAAAACACCAAACATTATTATACACAGCAGAATGACCTGTTTGGCTGCAATTGTTTCATCAGTGTTGCCCATTTGTCTGTAACATTTAAACAAAAATTATTTATTTTGTTATTTGGGCATTTTTGTGTTCTGTTTGGACACGGTTGTAGTTTAGTCAAAGCGTGCATATGTGTCTGCAAATGATATGCAATTGATCTGGCCATTCCGCTACATTCCGCTCCACAATCATGGCGGTATAATTATTAAGATTTTAACTTTTAGATACTCGTACGGGAGGGTGGGACTCACGGTCCTGCAAAGGACAGTGGTACCACACGGGAGAAGCAGCAGTCGGGACTCCCGTCAACCACTGACCGGGCAGGCTGGGCATGCCTCTGCGCTAAGGATTGTGGTCCACCCGGTCGGACACCGGTGTTGGAGAAGCAGCAGCTGAACCGGTGGATCACAGTCCTTCACAGGGAACCAAGCCCAGCCTGCCTGGTTAATGGGAGTCTCAGCTGGTGCTTCACCTGTGTGCCACCGCTGTCCTTTGCGGCACTACGGTCCCTGCCAGCACTCCCTCCCTCCGCCCAACACACCCACGCACCTGGTGTTCTCCACATATGTCGAATTATCCTTTAGACCTACACAATCACAGAAACTTCATGGTATATTTTTTTAAACATTAAATCTTCCATATTATCTGTTTCTAGTCAAATTTGTCACTTTTTGCTCCCTTGTTTCACAGAGCGCTGTGGTTACTGATGCCGATCAGTCAGAGTCAATCCAAAACCCTGCCAGCACCTCTAGAAGCTAGAGCATGAGGACAGAGGACAGAGCGATGACTAAACTTTTATTGAAAAAAATTTCATATTTTGACTGAACAACTCCATACCCGGGGATGCACACCCTCCTAACCGCAGCAAAACACTTTTAAAGCAAAGCACAAAGCAGATTTTATAATCTGAGGACAGTCTGACGAATGGTTTGAGAAATATGTGAGGAACAGACACAGAGTCACACAGACAGAGATTCCTTGCATTTATATATAGGTAATAATCTATTAACCCAGTGCTGCACACAGTGTTTTCAAATATTTCACCACAGGCAGCAGCATGGGAAAGTTTCCTTTTTCATAAGCATGGCAGTCCCCCATTAAACCAACCGGATGGTTGGATGGATGGAGGGATCCATCAATCAATCCATCCATCCATCTTCTACTGCTTACCCAGGAGTCCAGATTGTAGGGGCAGCAGTCAAAGCAAAGAAGCTCAAACTGCCACCCAGTTTTTAGTTACTGTTAAATTTCAGTGTGCCACCCACACTGTGATTTCCGAATTTGGGATCAATAAAGTACATCTATCTATCAGTTCACATAGCACTATGAGCTCACGGGAGGGTGGACCCATGGGCTCATTCAGAAAACCTGGTCAGTAGGCACTTGCTGTTGAGCCCCTCCTCCCAGCCTAGCTCCAGGGTAGGACCCAGGTAATCACATTCCAGACTGGGTATATAGGATCCTTGGTGTAAGTTTTTCTGGGTGGGTTCTATAAAAGAAATGAAAGGATAGTAGTAGATTAGTTTATTTGACAGGGACAGTGCAATAAACATAGACAATTAATCAAAGACAATCAATCTGATGTGTTGCACATAGAGTGTATAGCTATTAGCTAATTTGCAACTCTTGTCCCTGGATGGGCTTTAGAAAAAAGAATCAAGATAAAAAATATACACAATAACCACATACATCAATGCAGAAAAATTATAAATACACAATTATAAATATTATAAATATTATAAATACACAAATATAACAGCCTGACTCACATTTAACATAAATATTATAAATATTATAAATACACAAATATAACAGCCTGACTCACATTTAACACATATAACATAACTCACATTTGCCTATTTCAGGCCTTCCTCCCTCCGTCACTCACTATAAACAAACACATTTATTCCTTCCCTTCATTCACTCTCACTTTGCAGACAAATAATTCATACATGAGTACATTCTTGTTTATTTTTCAGCCAGTTTTTAACATTTTTAGTGAATGTTTTAAAGTCCGTTATTATTTTAATTTCATTTGGCATTGTGTTCCAGATGTGACTGCCCTTTATAGAGAAAGCTGTTTGTCCAAATGTGGTTCTGCGGTGGAATATTTTACAGTTATTGTTAACAGAACTCCTGGTGGCTCTGCTGCTGTCCTGTCTTTGGACGAAACCAGCAAGTGGCTCGGGTGCTGATTTATGGAAACATTTGAACGTTAATTTCAGAAGACAGAGGTCAATGAAGCTCTCAAAACTCAATAGGTTGTATTTTTTTAAAACATTACAGTGATGCCACCTAATGGGCTTTTTGTCCAAGATTTTTAGGGTTTGATTATATAATGAACCTATATGTCTTATTGTGGAAGGGGCTGCTTGAGCCCAGACTGTCAAACAGTATGATATATGAGAAAAAACCATAGAATGCATATACAGTGCAGCTGCTTCGTAAGGTATGTAATATCTAATTAATTTAAAGCAGTTCAGATTTTTTTTTACTGTTTTTGAAATTTTCTTTATATGAAGATTAAATTTGAGTTGAGGATCTAGTACAATGCCAAGGTATTTGAATTCTGTAGCTAAACTGATGTCATGATCATGTATATTAACTTTAAAATGTTGCAGGTTACATTTTTTGATTGAAAAGCACATTGAGACTGTTTTCTGAAGGTTCAGCAATAGATGGTTCTTGAGGAGCCACTCTTGGACATCAACCATACTTGTAGACAGTACATCTGCAGCCTGTGCTGGAGTCTTGGCAGCTGTGTAAATAACTGCATCATCTGCATAAAGTTGGCATGTTGCAGCTGAGCAGTGTAACGGCAAGTCATTAATAAAAATGCTGAAAAGTAAAGGACCAAGAATGGACCCTTGTGGGATACCCATGCGGTTGTTTAAAAATGAGGATTTATCCTGGTGAACTTTTACACACTGTTCTCTATTCTGGAGATAAGATGCAAACCATTCTAATGTATTTGGGGAGAAGTTAAAAGATACCATTTTGGATAAAAGCAAACTGTGGTTTACAGTATCGAAAGCCTTTTTGAGATCTAGAAAAACAGCTCCTACCACATTACCCCTGTCCAAGGACTGTTTGACGTTTTCAATAAGGCAACAATTTGCTGTTTCTGTTGAGTATCCTGGTCTAAAACCAAATTGATGTGGATGAAGAAGTTGACTGTCTTGTAAGTAGTCTATCAGCTGTGTAGCTACAACTTTTTCAAGAACCTTAGATAGGACTGGTAAGATAGAGATTGGGCGGTAATTGCATATATCGTCTTTACTGCCTGATTTATGAACTGGTATGACGACAGCTTTTTTCCAGCCAGAAGGAAATGTACTAGACCTAATGGAGAGATTAATGAGATGAGTCAGTGGTTTGATTAATATTTTGCTGTGCATTTTGAGAAAGGAGGTGCTCATATTGTAGATATCATTAGTTTTTGAGTTTGACAGTGTTTTAACAATACCAGCAATTAACTTCTCATTTACCTCATCGATGTGAAAAGTATCTGTTGGAAGTATGGAATTTGTGTTGTTGAGCACATTTGGCAGCACAAAAATTTTTGTTAAGTCTTCCACAGAGCCCACAAAGTGTGAATTAAATTCATTTGCCAAAGTAGCCTTGTCACTGACGGTCTTGCCATTGATTCTAAGTTCCTTTACCCCCTTCTGATCGTTTTTTTTATTAGTTAAGTTATTTAAATGCCTCCATAGGGAACTGTTGTTACCCTTTGCATGATCTATCAGTTTATTGTAATAAGATATTTTTGATTTTCGCAGCTCATGTACCACTTTATTTCTTAAACTTTTGTACACAAGGTGATCATTTTGTAATTTGGAGGTTAGTGATGTTTTCAGTGCATAGTCTCGCCTCTTCATAAGTTTTCTTATTTCATTATTTAACCATGGTAGGCTAATCTTCTGTTGTCTACTTTTAATTTGCTTTGAAAATTTTTCTATAGACTTTGTGATTGTTGCAGTTATAAAATTACAACAATCATCTACTTCACATGTTGCCATGAGCTGCTCCCAATTTTGATTCTCTAAGTAATGTTCAAACTCCTCATTTTTTGATTTGGGGATAATAAAATTTGATTTGTCAATATCGACTCCCCCAAAATACTGTAGTCGCTTTTTAGTAAGTTTCCTGACAGCAAGAACCATGTTATGATCTGCCCCAAGGGGAGGAGTTTAAGTATCTTGGGGTCTTATGATATGATGATATGAATGGAAGAGGTGTAAGTCATACTTTACTGATATGACCGATATGAAAAGGTCCCATATTGTTCAAACTGGTGTTTTCAGTAAGTTTTAACCCTATGGGAAACGTGGACCTTTAAAATGTCAAAACATTCACTTCACAAAGAAATACACACTTTCTTTGTTTAGTTAAGCTCTTAAATATAGATATCTACATGTAAATGCTGCATTGGTGTAGTGGCAAAAATTAAATTTATGGATTGACATGCACTACACAAAGAGCAGAGATAAACAAACCTATCATCTGGTCAGTCACTGCAACAGATACTGGAGTCAGTTTGTCTTGGCCTGTCCTTGCCACTGATAATACCTCTATCTTCCAAGAATGTGCCGCTAGTCCAGCAAAAGCTAGCGGTACTCAAATAGTTTGCAAGCAGTTTCATGAAATGGTCAGTCAGAAAGCAACTCATACCGAATTGGACGTTGCCCGGGTTAACAAGGTCAGGAGTTCCTGGCAGCAGAAAGCGAAGGACAGAGCTGAGTGGAGGAATCTGATCAGACCTAAATGAAACAGTCATTGTCACCCCCAACAGACTGCTATGATGATGATGATGATGTAAGTTTTTCATGTCATGACATCTGTGTTTTTCACCCAGGAACAATTTCCCATGGGAGACCCTACCAGGGACAAGTTGCTCCCAACAATACAGCTCCAGGGATCATTACAGCTTGCAAACCCCTCCACCATGATAAACTGGTGATCCACAGAGGGGCCCAAAGCAAGGACAAAGCAGATAATCTACCCACACCCTCCTTCACATTCTTTGGTCATCTGATCAAGGATCCCACCTTGGCCAAACACCCTCCCTTTCACTGCCATAAACAAGGATTCACCCTCTGAGACATTAATGGATCCTGAAACTTTTTGAATAAACACTTTAAATCTGAGTCCATGGTCCTCAGCCGGAACAGGCTGGATTGTCCTCTCCGGGTCGGGGATGAGCTTCTGCCCCAAGGGGAGGAGTTTAAGTATCTTGGGGTCTTATTCACGAGTGAGGGGAGGATGGAGCGAGAGATTGATAGATGGATTGGAGCAGCATCTGCAGTGATACGGACATTGCACCGGTCTGTCGTGGTGAAGAGGGAGCTAAGCTCTAAAACAAAGCTGTGGAATAAACCAGTCAATCAACGGTGGTGTGAAAAAGTGTTTGCCCCCTTCCTGATTTCTTGTTTTTTTGTATATTTGTCACACTTAAATGTTTCAGATCATCAAGCAAATTTATATATTAGACAAAGATAATACAAGTAAACACAAAATGCAGTTTTTAAATGAAGATGTTTATTATTAAGGGAAAAAAATCCAAACCTACATGGCCCTGTGTGAAAAAGTGATTGCCCCCTAAACCTAATAACTGGTTGGGCCACCCTTACCAGCAACAACTGCAATGAAGTGTTTTGATAACTAGCAATGAGTCTTTCACAGAGCTGTGGAGGAATTCTGGCCCACTCATCTTTGCAGAATTGTTGTAATTCAACCACACTGGAGGGTTTTAGAGCAAGAACTACCTTTTTAAGGTCATGCTACAGCATCTCAATCAAATTCAGGTCAGGGCTTTGACTAGGCCACTCCAAAGTCTTCATTTTGTTTTTCTTAAGCCTTTCAGAGGTGGACTTGCTGCTGTGTTTTGGATCATTGTCCTGCTGCAGATCCCAACTGCGCTTCAGCTTGAGGTCACGAACAGATGCCCGAACATTCTTCTTCAGGATTTTTTGGTAGACAGCAGAATTCATAGTTTCATTTACCACAGCAAGTCTTCCAGGTCCTGAAGCAGCAAAACAGCCCCAGACCATGGCACTACCACCACCATATTTTACTGTTGGTATGATGCTCCTTTTCTGAAATGCTGTGTTACTTTTACGCCAGATGTAATGGGACACACACCTTCCAAAAAGTTCAACTTTTGTCTCCAGTCCAGTATTTTCCCAAAAGTCTTGGGGATCATCAAGATGTTTTCTGGCAAAACTGAGACGAGCCTTTAGGTTCTTTTTGCTCAGCAGTGGTTTTCTTCTTGGAACTCTGCCATGAAGGCCATTTTTCCCCAGTCTCGTTCTTATGGTGGAGTCATGAACACTGACCTTAACTGAGGCAAGTGAGGCCTGCAGTTCTTTGGATGTTGTCGTGGGGTCTTTTGTGACCTCTTGGATGAGTCGTTGCTGCACTCTTGGGGTAGTTTTGGTCCGCCGGCCACTCCTGGGAAAGTTCACCACTGTTCCATGTTTTTGCCATTTGTGGATAATGGCTTTCACTGTGGTTCGCTGGAGTCCCAAAGTTTTAGAAATGGCTTTATAACCTTTTCCATACTGATAGACTCATACCGGCTCGGACGTCGCCCGGGTTAACAAGGTCAGGAGTTCCTGGAAGCGGAAGGCGAATTACAGAGCTGCATGGAGGAAACTGATCAGACCTAAATGAAACAGTCATTGTCGCCCCCGACAGACTGCTATGATGATGATGATGATGAGATCTCAATTACTTTGTTTTTCATTTGTTCCTGAATTTCTTTGAATCGCAGCATGATGTCTAGCTTTTGAGGATTTTTGGTCTACTTCACTTTGTCAGGCAGGTCCTATTTAAATGATTTCTTGATTGAGAACAGGTGTGGCAGTAATCAGGGCTGGGTGCAGCTCGAGAAATTGAACTCAGCTTTCCAAAGATGAGATGAGATGAGATGAGATTCAACTTTATTGTCATTACACATGTATGAATACAAGGTAACGAAACGTGACTTGGCATTTGGGCACGCTCTGCAGAGCGCATCCAAGGCCGGGGCAGCTGCTAGGTGCCAGTCAGAGATGTGATAAACCACAGTTAATTTATGTTTTAACGGGGGTGGGGGGGGCACTTTTTCACACAGGGCCATGTAGGTATGGATTTTTTTTTACCCTTAATAATAAACACCTTCATTTAAAAACTGCATTTTGTGTTTACTTGTGTTATCTTTGTCTAATATTTGAATTTTTTTGATGACCTGAAATATTTAAGTGTGACAAACATACAAAAAAATGAGAAATCAGGAACACTTTTTCACACCACTGTATGTTCCTACCCTCAGCTATGGTCATGAGCTTTGGGTAATGACCAAAAGAATGAGACTGCGGATACAAGCGGCTGAAATGAGCTTTCTCTGTAGGGTTGCTGGACTCACCTTTCGAGATAGGGTGAGGAGCTCAGTTCTACTCTGAACTGCTACTCCTCCACACTGAAAGGAGCCAGTTGAGGTGGTTTGGGCATTTGATCAGGATGCTTTCTGGATGCCTCCCACTTAATGTGTTTCGGGCACGTCCCACTGGGAGGAGACCCCGGGGCAGACCCAGGACATGCTGGAGAGGCACGGCAGACATGGGGAGGCACGGGCAGGCTAGGGAGAACATGCAAACTCCACAGAAAAGGGTCACTCATGGTCAGGGGGTGGGACTGATCCTGTGACCTTCTTATTGTGCTGCCACAGTGCTTACCACTGCTCCACAGAGCTGCCTGTATATACAGTACATATAATGATACATGTGCTCAACATGAATTTTGTGTCTTGATGCTGAATCATATGTAATTTATCCTTTGGAAAGACTGAACTGATAATGATATCTAACATTATTGCTTTCTCAGATTTCTTTTCTCAAACAAATGAGTTTACAAACTCCTCTGATTGGTTAAGGTTGTCATTGCCCCCACAGCAAACCTCTTATTGTTTGCTTAGACAGTCTGATATCACTTCCTGTCTTGCCTTCATGCTCTCTTTAAAAGATGTTAGAGCTTGCTCTTCCCTCTCTTGTCTCTTGTTCTCTTGATTCTTCTCTCCACCTCCTGCTCTTCATGAGTTGTATTTGCTTTGCCTGTGAGCTATTGGACCATGTAGACCTCAATGTTTTTTTCCTCCCTTTGAGAGGCGGCCATCCCCTGGCTTTATTATTTTTTTTTCTAGTAATTCTGCTTTTGTTTTTCACTATCCCCCTCTGGTCGAAGCCCAAAGGGGTCAAAGAGCACTTTGGGTGAAGGCTGAAGGGGGATTATGTCATGGATCAGTCCGTCCGTTCGTCCATCTGTCTCATTTTTGTGAAATCAACTCTTCCTGCAGTTTTGTTCCGACTGTTTTGAAACTTGGTGCACATGTTGCAATGTGACTGTCATCGTTGAGGTCAAAGATCAGAGCTAACGTTTTCCCTTAATCTTGTAAACGCAATAACTACTGAAAGAAATTATGTAGGCTTTTCAAATCAATGCAGTAGTTGCATCTAAGACAAATCTTGGACAGCTTACATCCTGACCTGACTATGGGTTTGGGGGTCAAAGGTCAAAGTTAACATTCCATTTGCACTATGGTAAATGCTAAATTTTCTATTACTATAAAACGAGCAAAGCTAGGGCCACCAAACCTGGGACACAGGTTCACCTTGGGATCCTGACCTCTTACTATGGGTTTGAGTCAAAAGGTCAAAGGTCAAAGTTAATATTCCCTATGCCTTATTACTGTACAATGAGTAAAGTTAGGGTCACCAAACTTAGTACACAGGTTCACCGTGTGACCCTGAAGTGTGACTATGGTTTTGGGATTGCAAGGTGAAAAGTCAACATCATAATGTTGATGGGGTCACCAAACCCCATACACAGGTTCACTCTGAGACCATGACCTCTGACTACAAGTTTGGGGCCAAAAGGTCAAGGTTGGCACTCCCTATGCCCTCTTACTATAGAATGTGTAAAGCTCTCTAGAGTCACCAAATGTGCTACACAGGTTCACCTCAGGATCCTGCCCTACAACTATGGGTTGTATACTTTGTTGTACATTCATGGATGATGGGTTTATCATAATTTGGTTCTGCCACAGTAATTATATTGAAAAGTTGAAAACTGCTCTCCGTCACAAAGTATTGGGATCTTCAAAGAAAAGGGAGGCAAGGGATATTGCACTCTCCTCAGAGTGTTGTTTTTTTATGTACTTAATTTTTGTGCATTAGTGTAAAGTTGTTCTTTGGTTCCTAAACTCATGTCAGCATCAAACCTGCTTTTTCATCAACTTTTGGATAATATTTGGATAATATTTGCATGAAGTTTAGGAAGCATCACCAAAAGGATATAAGAGCTGGACCACTGCTCTTTTAATTCCTGGACCACTACTGAGAGAAACCCACTGCGCCCGACTCAAGGGCTACAAGATGAGATTGCAATGGCCCAGGAGGATCACCTGAGACCAGACCTACTTTGGGACCCACCAAGTGTGGTTGTCTGAATGGAACGGACCCAGACCCCCCAGCCTGCATAGGACACCCTTCTCCTTCCTCCGTCTGTAGACCCAGATCGCGCGATATAACCCATACTCTCTCTCCATCTATCTGTCTGACCATAAAAGTGATGTCTTAAATGTTGTAACCATCTATAGGTTGGTTGCGTAATTATCTGAATCCACCAAACAGATAATTATGCCTCGGTGAAATGGAGGCATACAGTAATCGGTTAGTGTGTCTGTTTCTGGCTGTGTCTCTCTGTCTCTCTGTCTCTCTGTCTCGGTCAAAATTAAGTGGAACTAAAGGCTTGTATCATGATATCACCATATTTTCTCAACTTTTAATTTGCCAGAATTTTGAAATAACACTTTGTTTTTGAAATGAACACAAATTTAACTCACCATTTCTGTCAATGCAGCAGTGAAAAAAGGTATTGTAATAACCATCCCAGGCCAGTAGAGGTCAGAGTGCCACTTTTTTACAGCCACCCATGCTACTGTGCCACAGGCACCGAGGCACAGCACCTTGGTGCTTTCATTCTTTCCATTTTTGTTGCTATTTTGACCAAATTGTCTAAATAGTGACTATCTAAATAGTGACTAAAATGATTTGTCCCTGTTTTTCAATAATTCACAATTTTATTTTTCATTCAACATAAACCTTTCATTCTTCCTCTCAAATTGCACTCAGAACTAAAGGTTCTGTAGGTTCTTCAATAAATGCAATCTCCATAACAGTTATTTCCATTTTTTCCCCACTATACCACTGAATCAATTGCATTTATTGTGTTATTTGTTTATTGTTTGTCTTGTGTGTTCTACATTTAACCTCTGTTTTATAATCTGTAGTCCTGCAGATAAATAATCATATCTGGTTGTGTCTGTGAATTTTGTGATTAAGATGAGAAGTCATGAGGTCAATTCATGGTAAAGAAATGGGATATTGTTAAAGTAGCGTGTTTATGCACAAAACGCTACACCCACTAAAACTAGTGTGACTGAAATGCACTGCAGAGGAACTATGTTGTTGGAATGTGATGTATGCAGGGCCAGTGGCTGGTAAGACAGCCACTTCCACTAGCCACTTTGGCGGGTTGTAGTTTTCTCAAGCGACATCTAAATAATAAGCCTATCATAGTGTGAGACTGCAAAACTACAACTTCCACAAGCACTATCTGCACACACACAATGTATTCTCATTGGTCCACTGTCACCGTGGACGTAATCTGGCTCAACTGCCAGCGCGGTGCACAGGACTGCTCCAGGCTGGGGACAGGAGAAGCCGTGGATGGTGTACTCTGCAGGTTGGTTCATTTTGTGGCCAGAAATGGTGATGAACTGACAGCAGGCCAGCCAGCAGAGCACACCTGTTCCTGCTCTCAGTGATCAGATCACTGGGAGGATTGCCCCTGATCCCCTGTTGTCATAGCGTGAGTAGTTATTAAACTGCACTCTCCCCCCACATCAGCTCCTATCTCTGTGGTTAAATATGATTATTTTTAGACCAAGGAGCTCCTGTTTACTGTCCACAGCTGTGAAAATTTAAGTTTTCGTATGACAGAGAGAAAAAGTGCCTGAACTTTGATATGTCTCTGTAAAGAGCAAATGAAGCTTCTTCTGAGGTGAACTTTTATTTATCTGTGATTATCTATGATATTTGTGATATGCAACTTTTTCATGGAAGTAAAACCTTTAATTGTGTATTTTTAATGTGCTGGTCCAGGGGTGTCAAACATTGACCTGCAGCCCAAAAACGACCTGCCAGGGGCTTCAAGTTTTTCTCTGAATTTATAGCTTTCTTTTTAGGAAATTTCTGACTTTTTCTACTTTTTCCTCATCAGTTTTGTTTTTCTTCTTTTTTCTGGTGAAAACAGGTAGTGTCAATTTAGATTAAATCCATCAGCAACTACTAATGACCTCGTGCAGCCCTGAACGGGTGTCCCAATTCAGAGGGGTCATTTTCAACCTCTATCGAGGGCCAAGGGGTCAGAGTAGGCAAAGGGGAAGGGGTAGGGATACAAATGAGAATTGGGATGGAGCCCAAATCTACCTGTACTTCACTCTCATACTGCAAATATTTTTCTGGACTGTTTTACAGCATTTGCTGCTGTTAATAAATAATTCAACAGGCAGTGTTTCTCTTACTATGTTTATGTACGTATGAGGATCATTTTCATTTAAAACGGTTGTAAATTTAGTCCAAGTGTATTTTAGCATGCCATCATCTTATCATATTGAACATTTCCAACCACAAAATTGTGGCTAGTGAAAAGGCTGAGTGGCTAGTAACATTGGAAAGTCACTAGCCACAGTGGCTGGTGAGCAAAAAAGTTAATGTCAAGCCCTGGATGTATGTGATGACTTTCAGTGCTATTCTGATTCTAAATGCTATTTACAGTGGTGGTGGTGGTGGTGGGGGGGTGAAAAGTTCAGGCTGACTAAGAAGGAGTTATGCTACAGCAACAACAGTCATGCATTAAATTTAACTTTGTCACGAGCTGAGCCGGTGTTGTCCTTCAGGCTCAGTTCTGACCGTTCTCTGTGGCTCAGGTATCGGATTATTTATGTATTGTGTTATCTTTTGAGTTCTTGTTGTTTTTTTGTCTTTGTTCCTTTTTTTTTCTGTGCCTGTAGCCACTACTCTAGCCAGCGGCTGTTAGGCAGCCTCTTTGACCTACGTACATTCATGTGGGCATTGTCTAACACTTGCTGGTCCGACCACGCCCCCTCTCTCTTGACAGCCAGCTGATTCCACTCTGGTAATTGTCTTTCTCACGCCTCCCCCAGGTGCACCCAATCTGTTGTCCAGCAGTGCTTGTACTTAGGCGGCCTTTGCCAATCAAGCATTGCTGGACCATTGGTTATACTCATATGTGTGTGAATTGACATGTGGATATACTGTCCTATGTGGGAGTCGGGAGCTGCACTGTTGCTACTCCCCTCAGTGTAGTTACCGGTCGTGTGTGCTCGTTGGAACTTCTTGAACTACTCGGATTGCTCCAGTTCTGTGAGAACTGTCTGCGCTTCTCTGTGCAGTTCGCTGGTACACCTTGGCACTGTTGCCCAGTTTAACCTCCCTTATCTGTTGAGCGTCCTGGAGGACTCTAAGTTAACCCGAGCCATCATATTTTTGTGTTCTGTTCGTCTTGTGGCCACGGTACACTGTGGTCTGCCCGCTGCACGTTAATTGTGTGAGTCCTTTTAGTGTACACCGTTGCCTTTTTGTATGTCTTTATTTTTGGAACTGTTTGCCTTTTGTGTTAATAAATGTGGTTGTGGTGTAATCTGCGGGTAAATCCATTCTTCCTTCCTCGATGTGCTGCGTAAAAGCGCACGAGGAGGGTCATGACAAACCATTTCTGATACTAACTGCATTGTTTCTTTTCAGATCCACTGACATTGGAGACTATGTTGAAAAATAAACCACATTTGGTCAGATTTGACCACTGCGTCATGGTCAGTCTATGAACTTTTCAGCACCCCCCACCCCACCCCCCCGAAATTAGCACTATCCACCTAGTTCTCATGGTACAGCACCTCCATAGAACCTTTTGGTATACAGCAACAGGGTGTTCAGTGTTTAACCAAGTAACTTCCAAACAGTTACGCTATAATACAGTAGATAATATCCAGAGAAGCTGCAGTAAAGGTCAGTCTGACTGATTAGAAATAGCCACAATAAGTAGCTACACAGACACACAGTTAAACCAGATTAGAAATAAAGTTATTACCTGTCTATAAATTTTTTTTTAATATAGTGGCTGTATAAGTTCTGAATTCCATGTTGGGTTTGTGTGAAGCTTTGTGTGAATCTCCATGTGACTGTGGTTTCGGGTGGAATTATTTTTATTTTTAAAGCATGTGCTTTCAAGAAGAAAATTCTCCATTTCTGTTTAAATAGCTCAAGTATGTGAATCTCTTTTATCAGGTGATGACTTTGTTTCAATGTGAAGAAAGTGAAATTTGTCAGGTTTGTAGACCCAGTTGGAGGCAGCAGTCTTTCTTACAGTGGCATAATGCATGCTTCAGATGGAGACTGTGCAGCGACTTCTTGGTTTGTGATGCATAAGCAGGCACGTATACTACACCCCTTTGTGGCTCAGAGTACAGCAAAGCTAATCAAGATTTTTGTAGTATGCTGCACTTCTGGGAAATATGTTTTCTCCACTTCTATGTCTCATTCATTTAAATATTACACATGGATAATGTAATGCTTGGTCGTAATATGACAGAGACCATCACAAATTTGTAATTTTGCTTCATTCAATGGCGCTCAGATTAATTTAATGGGAGTTCAGCTCCCATTAGCCCTCAGCCCCCCTGATTCCATGCATTTCCATTCTCTAAATCCCTTTAGTTCATTGTTAGCCTGTCAGTTTGATGCTGTATGGGGCCGACATCATCTCATACTTTAAACTTCTCCTCGCTGTTGTAAGTTTGTCCAGTCGAGGGTTTTTCACCATCTGCCTCCTCAGGACTCTGGTGGCAGCCATTGATAGTTTCCTCTTTCTGCCATGGCCAGCGTAGTATAGTGTGAACTATGCTTCCAACTGTATCTGTAGGAACATTCAGTGCCTTTGCTATATTTTTGTATCCTTTTCCTTGTTTGTGCAAGGCGATGGTCTCTTCTCTGAGCCATATTTCTAACATTCTTGGCCAGTGGCGTAGCCAGGAGGGGGGGGGCTGAACCCCAACCACCACCACCATTCTGAACGCCTGGGGCAAAGCTTTAGCTTCAGCCCCCTGTCAACTACAGATTTCTTACTATTTTCCCCCTCAGCCCCCCCGGCTACATCACCATCACCAGTCCAGGTGTTTGAGGTGTTCTATCTCAAGCACACCTGATGCAACGAATGAGGCCTTTGATTGGTTGCATCAGGTGTGCTTGACACCACACCTGATCTGCGAATTTGTGCTCTTATGAGGAATTCTGTTCAGGGGTTGAATAATTTTGAGACCGCAGTAGTGTAGGATTTAGTGTTGAATTTGGATAAAATCCTTGTAATATTAGTTTTATTTAACTATTTAAACTGTTCTTGTGTAATTTGTTTATTGCAAATACCTGATTTTTTTAAAAAAAATTTTTGCTAGTAAACCTAAAATGCAGTGGGGGGGATGAATGATTTTGATTGCACCTGTAGCACTACCACCCCTCCAAACTCCTTAGGAGGACTTTGTGGACCTTTCAAAGGAATGTTTTAACACTTATCTTCATTGATCTCAGCTTCAGATATGGATGTGGTGGGTTTTTATGAGCCCTGTGCCAAAGCGCTCCCTCTACTTATCCCTGTGAAAGAGACAGTTGTGGCCAAGCAGCAATATATTGAATGAGAATGGTTTCCCCATCCACAATCTCATCTTCCAAAGACTGGACCAGGTTATGTGGGTAAATGAGACGGCAAATGGCTTCAATTGATTTGAGATTTATCAAATGTACCAACATTTCAAATGGGTTTCTTATGGGCAGTTTCTCCAAGTTTAGAATGTTTTATTAATGGAATATATGCAAACTCTGGGACATTATTATATGATGATTCAGCTTGGCTTAAAGTTTTTGGCTGAACTTACTATACATTAGGATTCTGTGTATGTGACAAGGATAGTCCACTTGGCTCAAACTTTCTTTCATGCTTGGTCATTCCCCCGCCCCCCCCCCCCCCCCACCACCACCACCACCACCAGGGAACAAGGAGTAAGGGAGACTTTTATGGTCTACCAGCCTGTCTGGTGCAAGACAGGGGAAAAAAAAAGTAAAATGGGAGCGAGAAAACCAAATGACTGCAATTTGTCTCTGTGGATCCTGCGACTTGTGGAAATTACATTCAAGTTAAAATGAAAAGACATATCCTTGGGATCTGAGAAAATGATATTGTGTATGACAGTGAATGAATAAAGTTGCATGAATTAATTGCTGTATGGGCAGCTGTCACGTCCCGTTAGCTTTGTGCTGTCGTGGTGCGCCTTCAATGCTCATGGTGCTTTTTGGAGAAATGGACCAAGAACCGTGGAGCTGAACTGACACCAACAATAACTGATTTTATAGCCGTACAGAATATTGCTTTTCATTTCAACACCCGAGAAAAGATGCAAATATCCATGGAACTATTGGACTTTACCCTATATTTTCATGGGAATTTGTGGCATTTTGTTTCATTACAGTCCAGATGGGGGATATGCTGAGGTTACTGTGTGGTCATAGCACATCTCTTTGTGAAAAAAAATGAAAATTATACTCCAGTCATCCAAGTGCGACTTCTCTTTTTTAAACTGCACACAAATGTATCCAGCCGTGCTACTGCCATCTCCTTTTACCCTCACTTGAGCAGGGATGTGCACAGACATTTTGAGGGGCTGTTGCTCTAACCTGAAACAAGGGCAAATTACAAGGAAAAAAAACACGAATTATAACACAAAAGATACAAAAGCATGAGAAAAACTGCAAATTTAAGAGAAGTTGATTTATTAAGAGTCACATATGTACCTGCAGTTGTCCAGCTGAACACTCACCATTTTCCTCTTTTCTCCAGTCTCTGCAGGGGTTGCCAGTTCCTCTCAGATCACGTCACTCTCACCTTGTAAATAAACTCATTGTTGGTTCACCATACAAACTTGTCAGTGTCTGCTCCTGAGTCCATTACCCAAAAGTGTCACATTTGGCATAATGCTTGTTAAATATCTGTGACAATCTGAAACCAGTGCTATACACTTAAAAAAAACCCAACACACTATTTGAATAAAAGTATGTTTTACAATATTTTTATGTTGTCTTTTTATTGATGGTCTCACCTTGGGCTGCAGGTGCCCCAGACAGCCCTGGTCTACCTGAACTTGAAGGCTAAGCAGAGTTTTTCTTGGTCAGTACTCAGATGGAAGATTGCCAGGGCATACCAGGCGCTGTGCTGTGTGATGCGTGTGTAGGTGCACCCTATACACATAACCCTAAAGGACCAGACGATGAATGCTGCTTACTACCAAATAACTTTATTTAACGACCTTTAAAAGGCGGGTTTTCATCTTTCACTTTTCAAACAAATTTAGACAATACAGAGACGCTTTATAAAGACGTCTTTTCAACAACCTTAAGACTGCTTTTCATCCTCATTTTTCAACCAAATTTAGACCCCGCAGTGACCTCGATATGAAAACATCTTTTCAATGACCTTTAAAAGGCACCTTTTCATCTTTCACTTTTCAGCCAAATCCGTGCATTATTTTTAGACGGTTGGCAAAGCTGTCTTTTCAATGCCTTTTCAACCAAATTGTGCTGGGAGGGGTATAGGTGTGTGTCCGTGCCTGAGTAATTTGCCTCCTCAGTGGGATCAACCCATGAGCCACTACCGGCACTAGCCCGTATTGCTGCTCATCCATGCTTCTGAGCACATGCAGTTTGTCCCTCCCAGAATGAGCTTTCCAAAACTGTGGCTTCTGTAGAGCATTTAACATCTTGCAGCAGAGTCCAAAGAGTTCAAAATGAGAAAATCTTGTATGCAGCAGCTATATAATGTTATGAAAACACAGAGTGACATGAGCATCTGCTAATTTCTCTTCACCGCAGGACAGCCCACCACCCTCTGTGCTCTTATTAAAGTAGGCTACATGTACTCTCCCGCGGGGTAGTGACAGAGCCTTTATTTGTTCTAAATAATTCATGACTCGTGCTACAGTTTTTCCAACAACTTAAACTGATGGATGGTAAATGCTTGGCACTACTGTACACAAACGGCGTTCTCTGGCAAGTGCTGCACCATTCCCTCATCCTATATGAATTATTAAGTGTTTGTCACTCTGTCCTGTCAACACTAAACCAAAAAATGTGTTCTCTTTACAATGATGCCCACACGTCCTCGCACACATCCAGAAACCTGTATTGTATGTACATGCAGAGGAAGACTTACTGCTGCATGATAACCAGGATGTGGAGAAGCATATCTGTCCATCAAACCATCTCATCTAAGGCCCACGCCCTGTCAGTGAAAGTGAAGAAGGCTGCAGTTTACAGCAGGAAAATCTTATATTACAGTCAATCTGAGTGAGAATGCAACCCAAGAGGGTACACAAGGCCAGAGCAGTCAGTCAGCAGGGTAGTGGTCAGGAGAATTTCATTGGACAGACTACTTCCTTGCTCTCCTTCCTAAAAAAACAGATCATTGTCTGAAATTAACACACTTGGACAGACACTGATATGCAATACATGAGACTGGTTTTATGCTTGGGTACGATATACTGCATACTATTTATTGTCGATGTTTGTCACCTCATTAACAAGGCAGACACTGATGCATGTGTCTGTGGATTAATTTTCATCAAATACCCAGTAGTAATATTGTGGTAACGGCAATTTAGAAATTCTCATTGTTAATGTCTCAAAAACCTGCCCGCAGGTTGGCAAGATGTCTGTGTGTTGCTCGGGGCCTTTGCAGCATCACAGATAAAAACTTGGCAGGTGAAGATAACTGAACATTTTCAGTGATTGCTCTGCAGATTTACAGATAGTTTTTTCTGGAATCATTGTTGAGACGCAACTTCAGCACATTAACAGATGTCAACCAGGTGAGAAACATGATCCTGGCAGCGGTGCGAGAGAAGCTATGATTCAAGAACAGGTTATGTGAATGATCTATGATTATGTTAATGCTTTAGATTTCACACACCTGGAGAAACTTAGATTGTTTTCCACAAAATTAAGTCTATTTTCCCCCAGATATTCTTCATAGTTTATGCATTTATCCATTCAAGACTCTTCTGTGTTTGGGTGTGCAGCACTTTTGTCCTTGAGTGGTTTTGTGTGTCACGATTGTATTAGACAGGAACACAGATGCAGAGCACAAACACAAGGAGGCAGCGATTGAGGTAGAGTTATTTTTATTCAAACAGGTATACAGTGGTGTGAAAAAGTGTTTGCCCCCTTCCTGATTTCTCTCTCTCTCTCTTTTTTTTTTTGTATGTTTGTCACACTTAAATGTTTCGGATCTACAAGAAAATTTAAATATTAGACAAAGATAGCTCAAATAAACACAAAATGCAGTTTTTAAATGAAGATGTTTATTATTAAGGTTAAAAAAAAATCCAAACCTACATGGCCCTGTGTGAAAAAGTGATTGCCACCCCACCCCCCGTTAAAACATAAACTAACTGGTTTATCACATCTTTGGAAAGCTGAGTTCAATTTCTCTAGCCACATTCAGGCCTGATAACTGCCACAGCTGTTCTCAATCAAGAAATCACTAAAATAGGACCTGCCTGACAAAGTGAAGTAGACCAAAAGATCCTCAAAAGCTAGACATCATGCAGCGATCCAAAAAAATTCAGGAACAAATGAGAAACAAAGTCACTGAGATCTATCAGTCTGGAAAAGGTTATAAAGCCACTTCTAAAGCTCTGGGACTCCAGCAAACCACAGTGAGAGCCATTATCCATAATGCACTAAGGAGCTCATTTAGCAGCAGACTACATCATCCTAGGTGCACAACCGAGAGGTTTCGCAGGTCCTTCCTACCAACAGCTGTCAAACTGTATAACCTAAGCAGGGCTGCTCGCAGAGATAGCAAAAAGACGTGACAACCTGAAAGTATTGAATGCAAAAGACGCAATAGACTTACACAATGGTCCCCTCCGGTATACAACTAGGAAAATACTGGTAGCTACGGAGGGTGACAATATGTATGGGTACATAATCATACCATGTAGGATAACTAAGTAGACGGTTATGCTGTTTCATTCCATCTAGCTGCTATGCTCCGCACTGTGTGTGTTTGTATATTTATATATTTATTCCATCTAGCTGCTATGCTCCGCACTGTGTGTGTGTTTATATATTTACATGTTTGTTCCATCTAGCTACAATGCTTCGCACTGTGTGTTTATATATTTATTCCATCTAGCTACAATGCTCCGCACTGTGTGTGTTTATATATTCTCATATTTATTCCATCTAGCTACAATGCTCCGCACTGTGTGTGTTTATATGTTCATATATTTATTCCATCTAGCTACAATGCTCCGCACTGTGTGTTTATATATCTATATATTTATTCCATCTAGCTGCAATGCTCCGCATCGTGTGTCTATATATTTATGTTTATATGTACATATGTATACTCGCTGCACTTTTTTTTTTCTTGCCTTCTGATTGTTGCTCTGAATGTTGCTATCCTTGTGCTGTTGCAATCCTGGAATTTCCCCGTTGTGGGACTAATAAAGGCTTATCTTATCTTATCTTATCTTATCTTATCCTATCCACAAATGGCAAAAACATGGAACAGTGGTGAACCTTCCCAGGAGTGGCTGTCCGACCAAAATTACCCCAAGAGCGCAGCAACAACTCATCCAAGAAGTCACAAAAGGCCCCACAACAACATCCAAAGAACTGCAGGCCTCACTTGCCTCAGTTAAGGTCAGTGTTCATGACTCCACCATAAGAAAGAGACTGGGCAAAAATGGCCTGCATGGCAAAATTCCAAGACAAAAACCACTGCTGAGCAGAAAACATCTTGATCCCCCTGACTTTTGAGAAAATCCTCGGTGGACTGATGAGACAGAAGTTAAACTTTTTGGAAGGTGTGTGTCCCATTACTTCCAGGGTAAAAGTAACAGATCATTTCAGAAAAGGAACATCATACCAACAGTAAAATATGGTGGTGGTAGTGTGATGGTCTGGGGCTGTTTTGCTGCTTCAGGACCTGGAAGGCTTGCTGCGGTAAATGGAACTATGAATTCTGCTGTCTTCCAAAAAATGAAGAGTTCACTTGCAAAAACCGATAATTCCAAGAAAATTTCCCTCTGTACAACAAACAACTGTTCACATTGCCTACTTATAGAAGTTCAAATTGTTTTTTCTAAAAATCCACTATATCTGCTGTTATATACACTATGAAGTTCATGTTTGTTTGTTTTTTTCAAAACCTGATAAACACCGGGACCCTGTTTTTACAAAACCAGATAACTCCACACATGGCAAATCAGCGCTTGGCATTTGGGTGACATAACTCAATGGTACAGCGCGGATCAGCCAATCACGTGTCTAGATGCTGAAACCAGCCAATCATGTGTCTATCTGCTGCGGCAGCATTCTGCAGAGACTCCTACTTGGGTCTGCTCGCTTTGCGTGATTTCCCCGCAAGTTTTTTTTTTTTTTTTTACAGTTTTGTTGCATTTTATGTCAAATATGGATAGTTTTGATGAAGCAGATGAACCAGTGATGCGTTCACCAGACACACTAGCATGGTTTTCGGGACATGTCTGTTTTTGCAAAAGTATGTGTTGTGGACTTATCTGTTTTTGTGGCAAAAAGTACTCAAAAATTGCCAAAAAATAACAATGATTTGATGTTCAATTTTTGGCTTTATTATGTCTGAGATACTCATATTTCAAGTGACCATGTCTTAGAAGCTGAATTGGAAATACTAACACATATAAACCAACAGATGAAAAGTTGTTTTTCTTATTATTAAAACAACTGGACTTATCTGTTTTTGCAAACGAACTCGTCAAATCCTGAAGGAGAATGTCCGGCCATCTGTTTGTGACCTCAAGCTGAAGCGCACTTGGATTCTGCAGCAGGACAATGATCCAAAACACAGCAGCAAGTTCACCTCTGAATGGTAAATGGCATTCACTTATATGGCGCTTTTATTCTCATCTCTTGATGACCAAAGCGCTTTACAGATCCTGCAATCCACCCATTCACACACTGATGGTGGCATGCTGCCTAACATGGCGCTTCCAGACCCACCAGGAGCAATTGGGGTAAAGTGTCTTGCCCAGGGACACGACGGCAGGATATCTGGGGAGAGCGGGATTTGAACCGCCAACCATGTGGTTATTGGACAACCTGCTCTACCTCCTGAGCCACTGCCGTCCCCGTGGCTTAAATGGCTTAAGAAAAACAAAATGAAGATTCTGGAGTGGCCTAGTCAAAGTCCTGACCTGAATCCAACTGAGATGCTGTGGCATGTCCTTAAAAAGGCAGTTCATACTCGAAAACCCTCCAATGTGGCTGAATTACAATAATTCTGCAAAGATGAGTGGGCCAAAATTCCTCCACAGTGCTGTAAAAGACTGATTGCCAGTTACCGCAAATGCTTGATTGCAGTTGTTGCTGCTAAGGGTGGCCCAACCAGTTATTAGATTTAGGGGGCAATCACTTTTTCACACAGGCCATGTAGGTTTGTTTTTTTCCCCTCTTAATAATAAACACCTTCATTTAAAAACTGCATTTTGTGTTTACTTGTTATCTTTATCTAATATTTAAATTTGTTTGATGATCTGAAACATTTAAGTGTGACAAACATACAAAAAAATGAGAAATCAGGAAGGGGCAAACACTTTTTCACACCACTGTATATATATGGGGTGACTGGAACGCGTACCACGGAGTTTAGTCTGCAGGGAAGAGGAGAAGCAGAACGTGAGTTTATGATAAGGACGGTAGGTATAATTGTTTTTTATGGCGAGATGGTACTTACTGACTCTTGGCCAGTGTAGTGGTTGGTGAGGATTCTGGACAGGTAGATAGTGGACCACAGAGGTGCAACAGACCAAGGCAGCCAACAAGGAGATCCAAGGTAAGGTTTCCAGAATTAAAGGTGGATTCACACTACAACATTTGAACCGACTTTTACTGACGCTCTGGTAAATGTCTGGCTCTGCTGGCAAAAGTTGGTAAAAGTTAATGATAGTTGGTGATTGTTGTCAAACACTGGTGAAAGTTGTGTTCTTTGAAAACTTTCTGCAAGCTAAAAATTTACCGACATTTGGAAATAAGCATTGGTGAAAGCTGTGCTCAGTTTGTAAAAGCCCCTGAGTATCGGGCTAAGTTGTGCAGAGCTAGCCTAAGTTGGCCTAAGTTAAGCTCCATTGGCAAACGTCGACTGAAATGCTGGTAGAAGCAGATGTTTTTAGACCGAAACTCATTTCAAACATGCACGGACACAAGAGAAATGCCCAAGAAGAGTTGCTGTCCATGGTGCTGAAATGTCAAACATGAGAGAAGGGGGGCCTGAAAAAAAGAAAAAATATATTTTATCCCCACCAATATATGACAGCCCCTACATAATCATTCTCCAGGATTTATTGGCTTGGCTTCCATTGTTAACCTCAGTCACTGTTATTCTTTTAAAAGAATGATTCAAAATGAAAATATCTTGAGAGTTGTTTTGAGTTAAATCTACAATTTTGCATTCCCCAGAGCAGATTAATAGAACTCAGGCCGAGATAAAGGGCTTGCTCTTTCTTAAAAGAGAAGCTCAGATGAACGATAATATAACTGAAGGAAATTTTACAACTCCCGAACTCCTGGACAAACAGAGAGGCTGACATCATCTCTGAAATGTAGCAGACAGCTCTCATCCATGGCCAAGCAAGGCTGTGGAGGTAAAAAGCTCCTTTAAAGTTTGTAAAAGTTCAAAAAAGTTGGTGTGTGCTGGATTAAAAAAAAACTGCTCATGAATGTAATTTCACCAACGTTTGAACTAAACTCTCTGATTTTTCAAAACGTCTGTAAAAGTCGGTCCAAACACTATAGTGTGAATCGAGCTTAAGCAAGGAGTTTTCCCAGACAGAGACAATCCTGTGGCTGAGAGTTTGTTGGGTGATGTTTGCATATTTGTGCTGAGCTTACTTGTTTTATTGTGCAGTTTATGGACCAGACTAATTCTCCAGAGTTGAGAGGCAGATGGCTTGCTGTCGGGTGAGTGTGCACGAACCAAGAAAGGCACGTCAGCAGGCTGGCAGACAAGGGGTTTATCCTGAGGTCAAAGCAGCATGGAAGTTGGCGAGCAGGATTTGCAAGCAAAACCACAAGGCTTGCTCACTACGGTGTCAAGGAGTCTTACCACGAAACAATCCCACACTGAACTGATCTATTCTGAGACCTTTTATACCAGGGATCATAATCAGGAGCAGATGAGAGCATTTCTGCCAGCTGCACACAGTCACTGCTTGGTTCTGTGGAGACAGACGCAACCACATAAGAGCTAAAAGTATAGCTGTTTCTTCTATAGGGCAGTGCATGCAAAAGCTAGGGGCCCCCAAGTGAGTGAGAAGGCCTCACAAGCAAATGTAAGTGACAGCAATGGTACCAATACTGGGATCGGGGGTCTTTTATCGCTGCCATAGCATGCATACTCATAGTGCACAGAAACTGCAATGATGCATAAAAGTTAAATAAAACTCATAGATCACAGCATCCAAACCTGTACATACTGTATGTACTACAATAACACAGACTACACCTACAGTCTAACAAAGGAAATGACACTTATTTTCCAACATTTAACATGTCCCATCACCCGCAAGGGCTGCTGGGAAAAGGGAAGCCTATTTTCTTCTTGTGTACCAAAGTGATGTAATAGGGGGTGTCGGGCCCCCCAGAACTGTGGCACACTCACCGGTCCACTGCACGGTGTGGCTTTGATAATAACAAAACTCACAACTGAGAAATAAAATGTACACATTTACCAAGGAAAGGTTGCAAATTTATAAGAACACAATTGCACATTTAAAACAGCAGTTTATATGGAAGTGAGTTGCAACTTTACATGAAAATAGCTTCAGATTTTGCAAGAAAAGATGTATATTATGAGTGGTTGCAAAATGATACAAGAAAAAAATAAGAATAAATTTAGGAGTTAAAAAAACTGGAAGACGAACCCTTGAAAAAGTTGCCAGACCTATGAAGAAAAAAAATACTATGGCTGATCAGCAGTTTATTCTTACATTTTGGTTGCATTACTTTCCATAGCAGATATTGTCCAGCCCCTGGTTTAAACTAATTAAAAAACCTAATAAAAAGTAAATAAACCGATGTGTTTAATAAAATAGAAGCCAAGGGACTTTTGGTTCAGCAGAATCTGTAATAAGTGCGTGCATGTGCGTGCGCCATTGTCGTAGACGCAGAACATCAAATGAGCCATGCGATCACGCAACCTGAGGGGGGTGAAGTTTTCTGCACCGGTGATGCCCGCCATGGCCTCGGTGCTGCCGGAAACTTCCGGGCTGCTGCTGCTGACTGCGTAACACCCATGCCACAAAAGCAGGAAAGCCCCCAGGTGACCAGCGGCCTGGCAACACTCCCGGCCTCTATGGCAAACAGCCGTTAACAGGGCCCCGCTTTAATTATGCATGCCTTACAAATCATTTTGCAGCCGTTAATTAATATTTGATTATGACAGTCATTTCAGAGAGTTTTGATGTTCAGGATGCGAAACTGCTTATGGAACTATTTATATGTATGCAAATATAAATAATGCATATTAATGTAGCCTACACTAAATAATTGATAGCATCCACGTGTCTCCATATTATTCTACATAAAATAATCACCCATCCTAACTGCTTAAATTCAAGAGACTCATAGAGACTGCTGTTAACTGATAACATCACTCGGGTTGGGCCCTCTGAAAGATGTTTCCATGACAACCTGGCTCAAACGTGATTTATTCAAGACACGCTCTTCAAATCCCCGCCGAGGCACCGCATTGCTGTAATGTGCGTCGTGGCTCATTGAATTCAGGTAATAATGAAGCAATGCCGGGTTCGGCGCGCTCTTTGCACACATTCTCCTCCTCCCCAACACTAGATGGCAGGCCAGGCCAAGGGATGCGCGCACAGAACCCAGGCGAGGGTCCACTTCTTGGTTCTCCGGCACCAGTCCGTCTGCTGCTGCTGAGCGGCTGCGCTTCCGAGGTGTTTCACTCGCCGAGGATAGTTCGAAGGTCCAGACACGACCTGTGGACAAAGAAGTCGGCCGGGACTGCCAAGTTCGTTGCAGAGGAACGCTGCGCAACTGGACCAGCTCACAGGACGTCATGCGTCACTTCTGGATGTACGGCGCGTGGATCTCCTGCGCCGCTTCCCTCCTCGGATTTCAAGGCAAGGGTGCAGTTGCGTGCGTGGCCTCAGTCATGACGGTGGTTTTCAGCAGGAGTTCAGAGTTTGTAAAGCTTTCAAACTGCACGGCCGGCTGCCACCGTGGCTCCTCAGCAGTCTTTTGACTTGTGCGCAGAGGACGCAGCGATGTGTGGCGCTGCCCTGCTGAGCGCGGCTGGCAAAGGCTGGAGGTTTGGCGCAAATGTTTACGCAGAGAGATGGCTGAGTGGCGCTGTTGCCAACTTCTCAGTGAGGAAAGTAGATATTGGCTGTCCTAAAAGTCGACCAAAGTCGACAGATGACGTCATCACCTAAGTTGCATAATTGGCCATTTGCATGTAATTGTAATGGATGCTGTAGTAGAGAAGAGAGTAAAAAACACCCTAAACATGTTTAGAACTACAAATTAACTTTCTCCTGTTGATTCTTGGTTTGTTTTAATTTTGCCATTTAAATAGACCATCACTTCTTAAAATAACTTCATGACTTTAATGCTTTATCTAGACCCACATTACATAAATCAGTTTTGTCCTGCATTATGAAATGTTAGAATATCAAATTTAATCAAAAGACTGTTATGTGGGTGACATTGCTAGCTCTACGTCCAACCCTCCTCCTTTATCCGGGCTTGGGACCGGCAAAGTGACCCAAAAGAGACACTGGCAGAGTTTAATTATTTTTTTTATTCTTATTTTTTTATTTATTTATTTTTTAAGTTTGGTTGAGTTGCTAACCTTATGCTCCACTTAAGAGCCTACAGCAAGTCACAGTAAAACATGAAGATAAGGAGATAAGACATATAGAAGAGATAAGACAGATAAGAGGACATAAGAGGGACATATTTAAGTTTCACAGCACATACTGTATAAAAACCGGCCTAGTAGTTTTCATTTGAGGGACTTTATTATGCTGGTAAAAAAAAGTTTGTCTTTTCATAAAATCATGACTATGATGTGAAAAGTCAAAAGACAAGATTTTTATCACTTTTTTTCTTTTTGAAACTGTACCTGTTGTGTCCGAAGAATGGGCGGACACGACCATGTGCTAAGGTTAGCTTGACTGGGCAAAGACCAGGGCCAGATTAAGGAGGTTGTGGGCCCCTGGGCTAGAGCAATTTTTGGGGCCCTCCCACATATTTATGGGAGTATGATAGGCAAAATGGCCATGTTTACATGCACAGTAATAAACCATTTATAATCAGATTTGTGGCGTTATCTGATTATTAAAGTAGTCATGCAAAAATAATAATCAGATAAAAGGCAATTATTGTGTTACATAAAGTGAAATTACATTAACACACATAGTTTATTGTCCAATAATCCATTTATACAGTGCGTGTAAACATGTCAGATCTGATTACCATTATCTGATTATTCCTAGTTATCTGATTATTGTGGCCATGTAGCCGGGGTCCCCGATGGATCAGCTTGACCTTCAAGGTCCTAAATTACTAAGGCAATGGCTATGGCTACAGAACCGTACCCATAGAATTCTTGTTACAGATACGGCTCGAATCTGATTGGTCAGTACGTTCTATTAATGCGTATCTTAAAAGCAGTAGGCTACCGGTACGGAAATCTGAGGCATTTATTTGTTTCAAAATTTTAATTAATATCTATTTACTATCTTTTTAGCCTTACCCACTCCCACATCCCAAGGCTAACCTCTTAATTTTAAGTCTAAATTTCATCTCATAGTAAAATGGTTTGGTCAAGGTGCCAATAGCAGGACGCAAACCAGCAACCTTCCGATCACAGGCCCAACATACTATCTACCTAAGCCACAGCAGCAGCTGACCTGGAGCTGATCTGAAAAGGTTTAGTTGGATTGTCAACTCTTTCGTACCAATAGACATTTCGTATTGGGATACAGCTTCCATATTCATAGCCACTGCCAATTACTAAATAAAGTGAATGACCACAAAGTTCTAGGTTTAGCTCGACTAGCAGAAAAATGTAGAGCCACCAGGACTAACAACCGACAAATATCTTGTATCAACCCACAACTTTAATTATGACAATGAAAAAACACACTGCACCGGTGTTTTCTGTTCAAGGGATAAATGTTAACTATTTGAAACCAGAACAGGGTTTTTCACTACACAGAGGGGAAAAAAAAACATTGCCAGACCAGTCTGCCCTGCTGGGAAAACAGCTGCTCATCTCCATGTCCCAGGAGAAGAGCAGGCTATGTGCGCACAAACCCGATATTCATTATCTAATAATAACAGTTTTTACAATGTTAAACTCATTCACTGTCATTTTTTTAAAAGAATGATTCAAAATGAAAATATCCCAACAGTTGTTTTGAATAAAATGTACAATTTTGCATTCACCAGAGCAGATTAATTGAACTCTGGCGAGATGAACGATAATATAACTGAAGGAAATTTTACAGCTCCTGGAAGAGAAAGACTGGCATCATCTCTGAATTGTAGCAGGCAGCTCTCATCCACGGCCAAGCAAGGCTGTGGAGTTAAAAAGCTCCTTTGAAGTTCATAAAAGTTGGTGTGCGCTGGATTAAAAAAAAAAAACTGGTCATGAATATAATTTCATGACATTTGGACTAATTTCTCTGATTTTTCAAAACGTCTGTAAAAGTTGATCCAAACGCTATCATGTGAACCCACCTTAGTGGAAAAAAATTGCCATATATGTGGCAGGCAAAACAATACAAACAGTCGTGGAAGGAGAAAATAGAAGCCATTTTTTTCAAACGTACTCACCATTTGGAAGTTTGTGATTGAAATGGCACTTGGAGAAAAAAACATTTCTGCCGTTTGTAATGTTCAGATGCTCTGATATCAGCGTCCTTATTCTGGCAGCTCTTAGGTCCGTATCTGGATCAGTGTTCCCAGTGTGTATGACTGACGGATCTTCAGACAGCAGCTCCGCTGGTGCGTCCCATATTAACATTTGAAATGCTAACAGTTTGACACACATCTTGTTGTGACTGTAAAGTTGACACGGTCCATCTGTATCACAACTTAAAAAAATCCTGTCAATTTAGGAGTCTTTTTTAAAAACTTCCTTCTCATGTTCCTGTTTTTCTTTCTTTTTTTTCTTTTTTGAACGCCTCTATCGTACATTCATTCATTCATTCTTCCACAGATTCACTACCAGCACCTTAATCAGGTCAAATGTCAACTCTTAACCAATTAAATTAAGCAGGTGGTTGGTTCCGCTTCCGGGTCACCAAGGGATGGCAGCATAGAACGTGGTCTCCCGACCAAAAACAAGAAATTTCTTCGAAAAAGTCAAATTAAAACCGACAAAAACTATTCCTAACATCTACAAAGGAGAGGAGATGCCTCCGAAAGTGAGAACTAAATCAACCACTGTGGCGACATCCACAGAAATGGATGCGCCGCAAGATCAAAAAGCTAATGCTAACTCTACCGCTGCTAACCAGGGAGAAAACGATGCAAATGAGGACGAAGGAGAGGTGACTAACAGCACAATACTCAAAGAACTGCGTGAATACAGACAAGACATCATGAGAGAATTTGCCAAGACAAACTCAAGACTGGATGAAGCGGAGAAAAGAATTGTGGGGAACGAGGAAAGGCTACAAGACATGGAAGGAGTGGTTGCAGGAATGCTAAAACTGCAAGAACAACTTCAGGAGAAATTAGCGGATCAGGAATGCAGGTCGAGAAGAAAAAACATCAGGATTTATGGAATTCCTGAACAAAAAGAAATGGACCCAAAGACAATGATTACATTTATAAAGTGCTCAGAGATAACCTCGGCATCCCTGATACTGTAAACCTGAACACAGAGAGGGTGCACTGAGCACTCGCCCCGCAGCCCCCACCTGGAGCCAAGCCGAGATCTATCCTTGTCAAATTCCAGAGCTTTAGAACGAAAGAAGTAGTAATCCTTTTGGCATGGCAGAAGAAAGGCTTTACTCTGGATGGCCATAAGATAAACTTGGATCATGATTATGCTCCGGTAATTCTACACAGACGGAAAGTATATACCGAGGTGCGACGAGTCCTGAAAGAAAACAAAATACGATTTCAGACTCTATCCAGCTCGCCTAAGAGTTCACTATGAAGAAGAGCAGAGAACGTATGACACAGCGGAAGAGGCGACAGCGGACATGGTCAGCTGTGGCCTGCCGGTGAAAGTGATTGAGCAACCAGCAACGTTGTGGGAGAGGATTGGCAGCCAGCACAGACCAAACGGACCACCACGGCCGAGAACACGCAGAGCTTCAAGCAAAAGTTGCAAGCATTTAGATGCACAGCAACGGAGGATACAGGTTGATTTGGTCTTTTTTGATTAAAGATAAGAAATAAATGAGACAGATATATAAGAAAAGAACTATGAAAATTTTGGTTGGAGGAAGGGACAACGAGGGGACACTGAACTGTTTATATGGCTGACGTCATAGTGGAGGGCCCTCTGACAAACTGGAGGTGTAGAGGCTATCCCTCAAACCAGCAACGGGTCAGTAAATCGACCTTAGGGTTGGAAGTTAGTTTTGGAATCTGTTCAATGTTCACAAAGTTTGTTTTTGTTATTCATTGTGTTATTCCTTTTCCAAGGGAGTGCTTACAGGGAACTGAGGTTAAATGTAAATATTTGAATGCAAGGAGAACCGGTTGAAATTGTTTCTTTCAATGTAAATGGAGTTCTGAATCCTATAAAGAGGAGTAAGATTTTGACAAAACTAAAACGAGAAAAGGCACAGATTGCCTTCCTTCAAGAAACCCATTTGAGTCAATCTGAACATGCAAAATTAAAAAGGCAGGGCTTTAAATTTGTTTTCTCCTCTTCTTAGGCCCTTAGAATAGAGGGTTAGTATTAATGAAAGCGCTTTGAGTGGTCTTTGTGACTAGAAAAGCGCTATATAAGTGTAGGTTAGTTAGTTAGTTAGTTAGTTCTTATAAAACTGGGCACCGGTGTGGGGTTGCTATACTTATTTCAAATTTGCTAAATTATTATCATATATCAGAAGTACAAGATGAGGAGGGAAGATTTATCAAAATTACTGGTAAAATAGAGGGGCATGAAATAACGCTTATAAATGTTTATATTCCACCTGGAAGTGATTGGACTCTCTGTAGACACATATTTGAGTTAATGATGAACTCTCAGGGAGTGGTAATCTGTGGAGGAGACTTCAATATTAGATTAAATCCAAAATTAGATGTATCAAGTACAACCAATGCAGAAAATGCGCTAATTAAAAAGGTAAATTCAGTGATGAAAGAAGTGGGAATTATTGACGTTTGGAGAGAATTACATCCTAAAAGTAGAGACTATACACACTATTCTTGCCCGCACAGTGTTTATTCAAGAATAGACTATTTTTTTGTGTTCAATAATGATTCTTTCAGAGTAAGAGATTGCAAAATTAAGACAATTGATCTCTTGGATCATAGTCCCATTTCATTCTCTGTTATTTTAGAAAAGAAGGTCAGAAAAGTGTTGTGGACGTTCAACTCAAATATATTAAATGATTCCGAATTAAGACAAAAATTAAAGGATGACATCAAGAACTATCTTGAGTTGAACGACACAGGCGAAGTGTCACAGATAATTTTGTGGGATGCTCTGAAAGCTGTAATGAGAGGAAAGATCATTTCAATGACGTCACACTTGAAACAATTAAAGGGGCAAAAATTAGCTGATCTCCAAGGAAAATTAAAACGATTACAATGGTTAGACAGTAATGAGTAATTCAAAAGTAAAAGAGGAAATAAAAAAGATTAAAAGTGAAATTGATAACATCTATACTCAGGACGCCCAGAAAAAAAATTTGTTTTTCTGAAGCAAAAATACTACGAAATTGGGAGTAAATCAACTAAATTACTAGCATATAAATTACGCAAACAGAGAGCAGAAAACACAAATTATAGAATAAAACACCCCCAAATGAAGAGGGTCGAAAACAAACTGGAAAAAATACAGGAAAGTTTTGAATTATTTTATAAAGATTTGTATTCCCAACCTCATACTTCTAACGAGACACAAATAGAAGATTTTAAAAGCATTGAACTTACCAACAATGACAAATACACAAAATGAAAAATTAGTCCAACCAATAACAACCAAAGAACTAAATCTGGCCATTTCCAAATTAAAAGTGGGGAAGTCCCCAGGCTCCGACGGTTACACTACAGAGTGGTATAAATGTTTTAAAGAAGAATTGTCCCCTATACTATTAAAAACCTTTAACTGGATTATACAAAATGGTGAAATCCCTCCATCTTGGAAAGATGCAGTCATTTCTGTTATACCCAAGGAGGGTAAGGACAGACATGATTGCAGTAGCTACTGTCCCATTAGTGTCCTTAACTTGGATTATAAATTATTCACAGCAATAGTGACTCGAAGACTTGAAAAATTCCTACCTGATCTGATACAGTACATTTAGACCAGTGTGGATTTATCCAGCAAAGACAGGCCTTAGATAATATAAGACGCTCCTTACATGTGATAGGACAAATAAATAAGGAAAAGACTAAGGCCATTATTGTAGGATTAGATGCCAAAAAGGTGTTTGACTCAGTCAGATGGTTATTCCTCTGTAAAGTACTGGCAAAATTTGGCTTTAATGAAAATTTTATCACATTAATACAATCCCTTTATGATAAGCCAAGGGCTCGTGTAAAGATCAACGGAGATCTTTCTGACTCCTTCCTCCTGGAGCGAGGAACGAGGCAGGGATGGCCAATTTCACCCCTCTTTTTGCCCTTTATATTGAGCCCCTTGACCAATTGATAAGACAGACTGGAGAGATTAAGGGGATTACAGTAGCTGGGAATGAACAAAAAGTTGCAATGTTTGCAGATGATGTACTTGTTTTTTTGGAGGAGCCTGAAGAATCCTTTATGAAGTTGATGTCTGTATTAAACAGCTTCGGGAAGTTATCCGGTTACAGATTAAATATATCTAAAACTCAGGTGATGACCCTGAATTATAACGTTTCAAAATCTCCATCCATCCATCCATCCATCCATCCATCCATCTTCTACCACTATTCCGGAGGTCGGGGTCGTGGAGACAGCAGTTCAAGCAGAGAAACCCAGACTTCCCTCTCCCCAGCCACCTGCTCCAGCTCTTCAGAGAGGATACCAAGGCGTTTCCAGACCAGCTGGGATACATAGTCTCTCCACTGAGTCCTGGGTCTGCCTTGGGGTCTCCTCCCAGTGGGACGTGCCCGAAAAACCTCAAGTGGGAGGCGTCCAGGAGGCATCCTAATCAGATGACCATACCACCTCATCTGACTCCTTTCAATGTGGAGGAGCAGCGGTTCTACTCTGAGCCTCTCCCAGATGACTGAGCTCCTCACCCTATCTCTGAGGGTGAGTCTAGCAATCCTACGGAGAAAGCTCATTTCAGCCGCTTGTATCCGCGATCTTGTTCTTTCGGTCATTACCCAAAGCTCGTGACCATAGGTGAGAGTAGGAACGTAGATTGACTGGTAAATCGACAGCTTTGCCTTAGAACTAAGCTCCCTCTTCACCACAACAGACTGGTACAACGTCTGCATCACTGCAGATGCTGCTCCAATCCATCTATCAATCTCTCGCTCCATTTTCCCCTCACTCGTGAACAAGACCCCAAGATACTTAAACTCCTCCACTTGGGGCAGGAGCCTGTCCCCAACCCAGAGAGGACAATCCACCTTTTTCCGGCTGAGCACCATGGACTCGGACTTGGAGGTGCTGATTCTCATCCCAGCTGCTTCACACTCAGTGGCAAACTGTCCCAGTAAGAGCTGTAGGTCATTGCTGGATGAAGCCTCATAGATCGTCACCTTATCGTGTTGGGGGGGTTTGCGTGCCCCAGTGGTCCCAGGAGCTATGTTGTCCGGGGCAATTTGCCTCTGATAGGGTCACCCAAGACAAGCTGGTCCTGGGTGAAGGGCCAGACTAAGAACGATCCAACAGACTCTCATGATAAATTCTATATCAAGGATTCAGTGTACCCCACCCGGTATGGGGTTACCGGGGCCCCACCCTGGAGCCTGGCCTGGGGGAGGGGCTCGAAGGTTAGCGTCTGGTGGCCAAGTTTCCACCCATGAGACCTGGCCGGGCTCAGCCCGAAGGAGTTACATGGGTCCGCCCTCCAGTGGGCTCACCACCTGCAGGAGGGATCATGGGGGTCCGGTGCTACAGTATGTGGATTAGGTGGCGGTCAAAGGCAGAAACCTTGGCGGACTGATCCCAAGTTTCAAAATCTCTTAAGGAAAAATATAATCTTGACTGGGATGCTGTCTCCCTAAAATATTTAGGTATAATTCTCACTAAAGACATCTCTAGACTGTCTCAAGCAAATTATGACCCACTATCATTAGCAATAAAATCAGACATATATAGATGGAATCTTGTATCCTTTCTCAATTTAAACTCAAGGATTATTGCAGTGAAAATGAATATAGTTCCCCGATTGCTGTATTTGTTCAGAACATTACCTATTGAAGTGAGTGACAATCAATTCAAGGAATGGGACAGATGGATTTCACGCTTTATATGGCAGGGGAAGAAACCAAGAATATGCTATACTGTTTCACAATTAAGGGAAGAAAAGGGTGGAACAATGCTTCCTTGTTTGAAATACTATTATTATGCTTCTCAAGTTATTCCTCTATTATATTGGTGTAATCCAGACTTCCAAGCCAATTGGAAGATAATAGAATCCAACATATCACCTGTATTCCCCTTACAAGCTGCAATTTCAGATAAAAGATTAGCTGACCAATTACAGGGTCTAAACCCTTGGATTGAACACACACTTAAGGTATGGCATAAAGTAGTGAAACCTGTGAAATAGGAAACATGCTAAGAAATTTCAGATGGTGTGCCTATGACACAGATTTTCAACCCAACAAAAGTGATTAAAGATTTCAAACTTGGTCAAAAAAAAGGGCTAACAACGTACCTCACCTTTACAAGTAAAGGAACACTACAGAATTTCCAGTCCCTACAAACCAAATTTGGTCTTGAGCAAGTACACTTCTTCAGGTACCTCCAAATACGTGATTATTTTAACAAGCATAGCAAATCTCTAAACCTGTCTTCAACAGAGGCACACTTTTTTAAAATTTTAAAGTCAGCATATGACACTTCAATGAAAAAGGCAATTTCTAAGTTATGTAATGGGATGCTAAATGCAAGGAACGATGATACGCTACACATTAAGAATAAGTGGGAACATGAAGTGGGAATGGGCATTTCTGATGAGAATTGGGGAAAATTTGTATCTTTCAACGGTCCTCCACAAGCTCATTGGTATGGAGAGAACACTGTTGGAAAAATGTGATAAGATTTTTTAACACTTCTCACCAAAGTAAATATAGAAACATAAATAATGAGTGTTGGAGAAGGTGTGGATCTGTTGAAGCAAATCATGTTCATATATTCTGGGAATGTCCGGTTTTGCATCAATATTGGTCTGGAATTCATAAAGCTTTAAATGATATCTTCAAGGTAAACATTGCAAACGACTTTTTAATTTTATATATGGGTCTTAGCAGCCAGTAAGAAATCAGTTACTAGAAAATGGTTAAACCCAGCCCCACCCACACTCAATGATTGGTTTGGAATAATTTTGGAAATCTTCAAAATGGAAAAATTGATGTATTTGTTAAGAATTCAAAGGGAAAAAATTTATTCAATTTGGAACAAGTGGATTCATTTTATATCCCCTATTCGGAAGGATTTTGTATGAGTCCAGATGTAAACATCCTTGTTGAATCACCTTACTAAGACTGAAATTTTGTTTATTTATTCTTCCAGATGATAAGAAGGAATGACTGTAAGCCCCCAGTTCAGTTTTTGTTTTTCGTTTTTTTTTAATTTTTTGTTCCTATAAAACAAATAAGAGAAGGACTATGATACAAATGTCTGAATGCTATATTTGTAAAGATGGCGTCCTTTTTTAATAAAAACATAAATGAAAAAAAAAATAAATTAAGCAGGTGGGACAGGCGTACACCTCAACAAATAAAAAGTTGATATGCCAAAACACACCCTCCAATAAATGTTGTGCATGACAGAATTAGCAAAAAAAAAAGTGTTTCGGACCGCAAACAAGGCCTGGAGCACCTCTGTGCTGGGCAGGCAAGTGTGCATGTGTGGTGCAAGGGAGAGCCGCAGTTACTGCAGGGTCGGTGTGCTGTGGTGTCTTGCTGTCCTGCGACGTTTACCTCGGGGCCATCGTGAAGAGACGTGGAGTTGTCGTGAGGAGACATGGGGTCGAAGGGCTGAGCAGCCTGGGCAACGGCTCGTACCAGGGAGCTGAATGTGGGGAGCGCGGATCGGGGCCTACTAGCTGTGATGCTAACTGATTAGCTGCTTTTAGCTGGGGCACCATTTCCACCACCCTGGCCAGCGGCAGGTTGTCCGGCACCATCCGTAGTTTTTCCTGTGGTTTCAAATTTGTGGTGTGCTCTGCTAACTGGACCATCTCATCTTCCAAGTGTCCAAATCCACATGTGCTAGCCAGACAGTGGAGGTCAACTACAAACCGTTTGGTGTTGGCTGGTGAAACCTAATTCTTCAGATTATTCCGCTCTGTGGGCCAGCAAAACGACCAGCCAGCAAAGTCGCACAGTCGTGTGTTTCCACGGGTCTGAGGTGCAAGTAAAGCCTCCATCCTCGATGTTGCATGGGTCATTCTTGTCGCCATTGTTGTGTCTGAAGACTGGGTGGACACGACTGTGTGCTGAGGTTAGCTTTTTCAATTCAACTTTATTTATATAACACCATTTCACAACAACAGTCATCTCATAGCACTTTCAACTGTAGGGGAAATCTCCAGAATTGCAGAAAGACCCCAGCATTCAGGCCACTGTGAGCACTGTGAGCAAGCACTTGGCAATGGTGGAGAAGAAAAACTCCCTTTTAGCAGGAAGAAACCTCCAGCAGAACCAGGCTCAGGGACGGGCAGTCATCTGCTGCGACTGGCTGGGGGATGAGGGGATAGAGAAGACAAAAAGAACAGACATGTAGAGAGCAAACAGCACGATGGGGACTCAGTCTATGGGAAAGAACAAACAGATGTTAATGACCAGCAAAAATATTTCATTGAGAGTGAAGAAAGCAGTGAAGCCCAGTGCATTGTTGGAGGTCCCCCGACTGTCTAAACCTATTAGCAGCATAACTAAGGGAAGGTTCAGGGTCACCTGATCCCACCCTAACTATAGGCTACATCAAAAAGAAAGGTTTTAACCCTATCTTTAAAAACAGAGATTGAGTCTGACTCCTGAATCCAGATTGGTAGCTGGTTCCAAAGGAGAAGAGCTTGATAACTGAAGGCTCTGCCTCCCATTAGTCCAGCTTTATTGGGCTAAAACATATGGTAGAATACAAAGCATTGTGTTGGTGAGAACAGGAAGAGGCAGGAAAGAGACCGACTGACCCTGGCAGTCGCCTAATGTACCCTGAGGCGTGCTGACATCACCCGTGCGTGTGTGGTCCCACAGCGCAGTGCATCATGCTGTTTTACCTACATTACAGTAAATTGCAAAATAAAAAGAAGTCTTAGGTTCACAAAACTATTGTTGATCATATTTTCAAGAAAACACTAAAGTTACAATAAAAATGTATCAATTAAAAAAAACAAATTTTTTTGTTTAAAAATTTAGCAAATTTATTCAAAAAAGTTACAAATTTGTAGGAAAAAAAATCAAATTTGAGAATAACCCCCACAATTTTAGAAGAAAAACATTATACAGTGTTGTGAATTTACAAAAAAAAAGTAGCAAGGAATTAGTTGCAAAGTTGCAGAAAAAAGCATTTTTTAATAGGAAAAAAGATACGTTTCTAAGAGAAAAGTTGCATATTATAAGAAAAAATTCACCTAAAACATGACAGTTTATTCTTGTCCGTCTTACCTTCATTTAAAGACTTGACTATACTGTGAGGCTCCATGCAGACTTTTCTACCAGTCTCATTTGGTCTGGACTTGATCTTGTGTCCATCCATTTAAACCGTCTGACCATACAGATTTCCTTTCTCTCCAGCTGTGACTGTACTAATAGAGCTGATTTAGCTCCTTCCAGGGAGCTGAGAGCTGAATCAATTAGCTTCTTTTGTCTCCCTTAGGAGCACACCACCTAGAAAAGCACAGACCCTGACCAAGCGTATTGGCTTCACTTTAGCACTGCTCTGATGCTGGCATGCAGCCTGGATGGTGTGATGTGCCAGACTCTGGAAAAGACCAGAGAGTTGGAACGGAATAAGTTGGAATTTATTTCATTAATTAGATATGGGAAATAAGAGATGCTCTTCAGCATATTTTTCTTGTATTTTCTAAAGTAAAAGTCTTTGCCTTTTTTGCTCATTGGCTAGAATTCCAGTAGGAATAAACATGCATGGATGTTTTAAAAGGGTCATTCACTGACTTCTGAAATGAACCTATTGCTCACATGATTAACAGATAATATCAAAAGACTCACTGCTCTTAAAAAACGCACACGGCCTGCATATTGTTTTTCCCTCCAAGAATCTGTTTTAACTCTTCCAGGTTTACCTGAAGTCATAGGCATGATGCTGCTGTATTATTGGCCAGCCTAGCTGTCTGTTATGTAGAGTGGCGGGGAGTCAAAGGCGTCAGTCAGAACAGTGTTACTAGGGAGCTCGCTAACACAGCACGGTTTACATTGTTAGTTTTTTGTTTAGATTTCAGTCACCCTAATAGACATCCCTGCTTCCACCTGGTTCACTAATAGAATTGATGATATATTTCGTGTCATTCTGCCTTCTCTCTCTCTCTCTCTCTCTCTCTCTCTCTCTCAGACTCCATGTGGAGTATTCTTACTATAAAATGGTGGACAATTTGGAGGTATTCACCAATAGATGGACTGTAGGGAATGTTTTGTTTTCTGTGGGAGAGGGGGATGAGTTATGTTTGCACTTTTGAAATGTGACACACTTGGTGGAATGATGGTATTGGTGATCTTACATTTTTGAATTGTACAATAAAGGGATTTTTTAAAACTCAAACTCTCTCTCTCTCTCTCTCTCTCTCTCGCTCTCGCTCTCGCTCTCGCTCTCGCTCTCTCTCTCTCTCTCTCTCTCTCTCTCTCTCTCTCTCTCTCTCTCTCTCACACACACACACACACACACACACACACACGTAATTCAGTGAGCACATCTTAAAGAGGCAGTACATGAAAAGCTCTCTATACGCACGCACACAAGAGGGAGAGGTAAAAAACTGACAAAAACCCCCAACGTGAGCAAGATTATGTCGGTTTTACACCCTGAAAGTCGGTTTTGGTTTTATTTCAGTTAGTCACTCATCCTTACCAACACATCACCTGGTGTTAGCTTAACTGTCGATCCAGAGGTTTTTGATCGCTATTTTCTATAAATTCTATTCCCCCCCTTCCCCACTGGAATCCTTCTTCATTTAACAACGCTTGACAATACACTTCATTCTTGGATGTTATTTTAGCTTAGTCAAAGTTTCATTCATTTTCAAACTATACGCTTCATTTTGAAACTGTACAATTTGCTGAAAGTGGTATATGCATATATGTAATAAATGATAACCAGGGCGATGAACCCCCCCCCCCCCCGTAGATTAGTGTACAATTTGTATTATTTTCTCCATAGAAACGCATAAATGCACAGTAGTCATCCTACTTCCTGTATTTACCTTTCCTGTTCTCCTGGCAAAAAAAAATCTGACCAGTAAAAACAGAGAACGTTCTGATGCAAGTCTCGCGGGATTTAACGTGACACAGTTTGGTCCGCTTAAATTTCTGCCTGTGTGAAAGGGGATCAAATCAAGGAGAAAATGATACAAAGTAACAAACTTGTCAACCGATTCGGACCAAATTAAATTAATTTAGGTGTGAAAGCAGCCTTAGAGATTTAAAGAGACATGCACTAAAATGAGCCGTTCTCAGAAAGGCTGCAGAAGAGAATTCTCAATTATGCTGCAGTAATCAACTAATAAAGAAAATTTGACCAAAATATGTCACAAACTAGGGCTGTGCGATATGACAAAAATTTCATATCATGATACAAGTCATCTTATATCACGATAACGATATACTGTATATCACGTGTAACCGAATATTTCCTAGCCCACTTATAAGGTCCTGGAGAAAATAATCAGACGTATCTGCCATGTTGAATTTCCTTTATTACTGTCAGCAGGAGAGAAGCGAAGAAACAGCCAGCCTGAAGTTTCTGCACTGTTCTGCCTAACAAAGGAGGCTCCTGGTTTTTAAAGGCACCCCCAGAGTGCTCCCCCACATTACCTTATATGGATACATAGAAACTAGCAGAGCAAATACGAGAACATTCTGGTAGTAGCCTTCAAACCAAGCAAGTACTAGAATGTTCTAACAGTACTATTCCACTGACCATAGTTACACTCAGGGCATGTATTAGCAGCAATTGTTCAGATGAAGAAAGACATTTAAACATAACTGCACATCACCTAAATTACACAACAGATTGGTATATAGTAGTAAATTTCCACCATGATGAACATTTTCTGTAAATTCTACAGTTTAGATAATCACATAAAAAGGACCATCTCTTTTTATAAAACTTTTTTAGATGCACCTTCTTCCCTCAGTTTTGTAGTGTTGTTATAAAATAGTTTTTTAATGTGCATTTGAGACTTGATTCTCATAAATTTCAGATTTTTCTTCTAAATTATGCCATATGAATAAAAAGTAAACATCAATAAGTTAAATATTTCTTGAGCCAGAGGAGAATAGCAAAAAAACAAAAACAAAACACACACATAAAAAATGCCTGAAAATGAGAACGTTACCCATTGCTGCCATCTACAGATATAAACTACCGTTCAAAAGTTTGGGGTCACCCAGACAATTATTTTGTGTTTTCCATGAAAAGTCACACTTATTTACCACCATGAGTTGTAAAATGAATAGAAAATATAGTCAAGACATTGACAAGGTTAGAAATAATGATTTGTATTTGAAATAATAATTTTTTCCTTCAAATTTTGCTTTCGTCAAAGAATCCTCCATTTGCAGCAATTACAGCATTGCAGACCTAACATGATTGCGCAAGGGTTTTCTAATCATCCATTAGCCTTCTGACGCAATGAGCAAACACATTGTATCATTAGAACACTGGAGTGATAGTTGCTGGAAATGGGCCTCTATACACCTATGTAGATATTGCACCAAAAAACAGACATTTGCAGCTAGAATAGTCATTTACCACATTAGCAATGTATAGAGTGTATTTCTGATTAGTTTAAAGTTATTTTCATTGAAAAAAAGTGCTTTTCTTTCAAAAACTAGAAAAGCACTCGGAGAGCGCAGACCTCCGCCAAGCGCTACAGTTCCCCCCATACAGTGTTTGTGGGTATGTTTTCAGATTCCTTGACCATGAAAACATATGCCTAGCAGCTGGATTGACAATGATAGGATTAGTGGTTCAGTAGTTATTCACGAAAATGGCATTTTCCATAATGGCGGTTTTCTTCTGGACGGTGATCCGGATCATCCCCAAAATTTAATCAGTTCTTCCTTGTACCATTTCCAACAACGCCTGAAAGTTTCATCGAAATCCGTCCTAAACTTTTTGAGTTATCTTGCTAACCAACAGACAGACAAACAGACAGACAAACCCCGGCAAAAACATAACCTCCTGGCGGAGGTAATAAGGAAATTTCTAAGTGACCCCAAACTTTTGAACGGTAGTGTAAATTAGCTGTTAGTTTAAATCAATGAAAATTTAAGTGTTGAACTAGAGCCTGCGGCCTGCCATTCTGGCCTGATTTAACCTGTTTGCTTCTTAGTGAAAATATTTCAGATTGGTCATGATCTATAAATCAAAGACACAAAAGGTAATGTAATACAGTACATCTGATGACTAACTTTATTCATTATTGTTACTTGATTAATTAAAAGTATGTGCCACCATCATGCACTTTTGCAGCTTTAATATTTTTTTTTCAGACAAATAAGAAACTTAGCAGTAATTTAAACCAAAGAAGCAATGGTCTGATACACGATAATGTTTCCAGTTAGCACAACTTAGCATCATTTAGCATTTGCCGTTTTATAATTGGACTTGGTGATAATGTTACTTTCCTCCTGTTAAAACGAGGTTAGCGGACTGTCCTCTCTGACACAGCACGATGGAAAACAGTCCCACATCCCTGGCAGCCAGGAGTAGCAGCTTTTTGATTAGTTTCAAGCTAGCAACCACCGTAGAGCCTAGCCACCCACCACACACCGGTTCTGCTGCATGCACTGCAGGGGAGTGGCGGAGCGCTGTCAAGTAGTGGATGAGGAGCTTTGTTCATGAAATGGGAGTATATGCATTTTAAATCACTATATAAATGATAGTGTTCTATGAAATGGTAGACATTTTTATGTTGTCATCCGATATATATCGTCATATCGCACAGCCCTATCACAAACATTTCAATATCTGTGTGAGCTGTTAAAATGTGGAAAGATTGCGGTTAATGACCCCTTAAATGCAAAATTATAAATTTCCAGTATTTTGAAGTTGAGAAATTGTCCGTCTCAGCCTTCCTTCACCATTACTTTGCATTGCTCGTCTTTCTTTGCCCAGGAGTCTTTTCTTTATTCAGTCCATGTGAAGCTTGCTGCCTGTTCTGAATTTTAAAGCACAACTGGGATGTGTCCTCTCAAAGCAAAGAGGAGTTTGTTTTATAAACTTGGTAATAAAGTGAAATGTTTCACATGGTGGAAATAATAGCTCACTGACAACAAATTACATTGATTTTTTTTTTTTTTTTGTCTGACAGCTCCCTGCCGTCATAATCATAAATACTATCGATCAAGTCAGCAGCCTAATGTTAGGGCATATGTTGTTTTGCTGAATATTTTGTGTTAGATTGAGTCAAAAGTTTCTGTGCATTCCAAATGAAATTGGTATATTAAGTGCTATAAGGAAAATGGAGAAACATGATATGTGGGCAGCTCATCTGGAAAACATGCATTGATTAGTTGCTTGCATGCCTCTATATGTACCAGCGTACCTGCTCACACTTCTGCTTGTGCACTTGTCTGTCGTGACTGTGGTTTGGTTTGTCAGATGCTATGGGCTCATTGCTTAACCCCTTGCACTCTGGTCAATTTCCCTAAAAATGCCTAAAAATAACGTGCCCAAAGTAAATCGAGAGCTGTTCTTCAACCCTTTGCAGCATCTTCATGGGGTTGGTCTCATTTAAAAGAAAACACTTTGAATTTTTTGGCAAAAAAACCATAATCTCTCTACGTGCTCCGGCCACTGAGTTACAGTCATGTAAACATACTGAACTTGAAGAAAATAAATTTGGCCTGGGTGTTTTTTTGGATACAAATGTTTGCAAATAACACACAGCTGTCCGATCCAGCTGGAAAATGCAACAGAAATGTAGAACCAAGTGTTATCAAGCTGAGATCCAAATTTGGTAACAATACCACAAAAAATGAATATATTACACTGCTTTTTTCTCAGGTTGTTCCCAGGCGTTTTTGAACTGTGCCAAACTGTGCCATCACAGTTTGGAAAAACGTCTTGAACTTTTGAATGCTTCAACATAGAAGCTTCATCTTGGGCTCTAATGAAAGGTGACACTCAGGGCTATCTTGTTAGCTATCCAGAAACACTGTCAGTAGTAATGACACAGAGAAAATGAAGTTTCAATTCTAAACACGCTTTACTGAACAAAAATGTCAATATACAAAACATACTATTTACAAACAACAAATTCAATTCAATTCAATTCAATTCAACTTTATTTATATAGCGCCATTTCACAACAACAGTCATCTCATAGCACTATCAACTGTAGGGGGAACCCCCACAGTTGCAGAAAGACCCCAGCAATCAGGCGATCCCCTGTGAGCAAGCACTTGGCGACGGGATATTTTACAAGTTGACAGCAATACCCTCTCAATCAAATATAATTTTCTAATCCTACTCATCATCATACTGATTCCTAGAAAATGTGTCAAGATTTTGCTGAGGCGGTCATGCATATCCGTGCCTCTCTTCTGCTCATTGGCCTCTTCTGCTGCTGGGCTGCTGAGGTGAAGGGCCCAGCTGATCAGGAGAAACTTTGTCCTGGTCATTACACTCTTGGGGAAAGGAAGGCTGTACAGGTGTCCCCCTCTCCAGTAATCACTGAAGGATTTGCACTTGACTATACCCATGTAAATAATCAGGCCAAAAAATGAGAGCAGGTTGGAGCGTGTGAGGTCAATCCAGGGGCTGGTGGGTGTGTTGTAGTGTGCAGAGCCATGTAGGTTGGTGTTCTCTACAATGTGGTCTAGCACAGATGGAGTGAAAAATAACTCAAACAACTGAACAGGGGTGTATGAAGCTGTTGTAATTAGCTGAGGTCCAGGTGGATTTTTGGGACGAAAAATGGGCTGTGTTGGAATGATGTCAGGGGTGTCGGAATCATGCCACCTCTCCTCAGCTGATGAAGGGCCGGCCGATGTCCCAGGCTGAGGGCTGCCATCACCACTCTCGCCTCCTCTTCCTCTCCTGCTACATCCTCTTCCTCTTCCTCTCCCTCTCCCTCTCCTTCCTCTTCCTCTCCTTCCTCTTCCTCTCCCCAGTGGTGTCCCTCTTTTTGGGGTATGGGTTTCCTCTTCTGACGAGCTTGCCTGCAGCTCCCTTCTTCTGCGCTTGCTGGCAGAGTGCTCGTCTGGCACCCACTCCTCACCAGAGTCTTCATCTGAAGTTTGTCTATTATGTGAAAATAAAGTCATTTAAAAAGTTCAATTTTTATTTTTCACTATTCTCCTATTTTCCCAGAGTTCACATACACAGCACAGTTCCTGTTTTGTTTTGTTTTTTTTACAAGAAAAAATAGCCTCAAGTGCAATAAAAATTATACTAAAACATTATTACATTTCTAGAGGGTAACAAACAACCCACTGGGAGGAGACCCTGGGGCAGACCCAGGACTCGGTGGACAGACTATGTCTCCCAGCTGGTCTGGGAACGCCTTGGTATCCTCTCTGGAGAGCTGGAGCAGGTGGCTGGGGAGAGGGAAGTCTGGGCTTCTCTGCTTGAACTGCTGCCTCTGCGACCCGGACCTCCAGGAAAGCGGTAGAAGATGGATGGATGGATGGATAACAAACAACCCCCCCACACACACACACAAAAACATGCCACGTAAAAAATGTGTGGCCTTTTTTACAAGAAAAAATAGCCTACAGTGCAATAAAAATTATGCTAAAATATCTATCTGCAATGCAGAGGATAACACCACCCCCCCACCCCCCCGCCCCGCTACAGAGGAACTCTTCACACCAAAAAACTTGTGGCCATGACGCACCGTTGGAATTACCGATCGGTCAAAAGTGATTTTTATTACTATTTTCATCGAGAAAGAATAATTTAGCTTATAACACTTACCTGTCCACAACAGCAGTAAGTTCCTCATTGTCAGACGAACATGAAGCTGGTCCGGTTGTAATGGACTCGTGCTTCTGGTCACCCGACCCGGTCCAAACATCTCCGCTTCCACGCTTGCGGTTTTGGCGAACCATTTTTCCAAACAAGACTGACTGATGCTACCGTTCCGCACAGGTCTCTATGTCAGTCACCCAGCGGCTTAGGCAAAAGAGATTTTATGCAGGGAGACGCACGTCAGCTGTCAAACTTCTCTGCTTCAGTTGGCTCGTATTCGCAGCCGTTGGCAGGCAGGTCCTGCTTGCTAGGTTTTAAGTCATTGGTTCTTCAAGGTTTCAGAAACCCAATTCAAGGCACTTATTAGTCGAATGAGAGGTCAATCAGATGAACTAATCTGTTCGCGGCTGTGTCTGCAGCTTTTATTTTCAGTGCGCGCTTGGACGCCAACACCATCTACATCACCATCATCAGCATCTCCATCATGCGTCCGAGAGTGCACGAGGGTGCGCCCTCGTGCGCTCTAGGACGCAGAGACTTGCCCACCCGCGGTACAACGGAGTGCAAGAGGTTAAGTTAGCAAGCAGTTACATTAGGAACTGAAGTGCAACCTTTGTTACTCTCCATTCTCCCAACATCCAACTATAGTCAAGAGGCTGATGCATGTGTTTTGGAGTGAGTGCCTTAAAGGAGGTGGATGGGAGTCCTTTCATTCGTATGGTTTGTAAATCACATGTGTGCTAACATCTGGAGGATAACAGATTCTAGCTTTTGAGTGTTGGCATGATGAACAACTGGTTATGTAAATGACGTTGTCATTAAACTGTGACAATATGCTTCTTTTGATGGTAGAGCCCTTTTAAGATGACGAGATGATGATTGATGTAGCTTTGGTTGGTCACCCAGAGCCTCATTACACAAGAGATTCAACCACAGCATCTACGTTTCATGTCTTCGTCTTCTCCACAAGCTAGTAAGTCATCCCCATGTAACGTGTGCTTGTGAGTATGTGTTATTTCATGATTGCAGTACAACACTGCATCTATACTCTCGGTTTTATGGGAAAGACTGTAAATATAGAGAGCATCTGCTGTAATATTTGATAAAATCTGTAAATGGAAGTCAAAACAGCTGTTGTTTATGTGGGTAAATACAAAGCATATAAGTTAATTTCATTCAAGATGTTTAATTCTCTGCTGAGACAATGCCAAGGAAATCAGGTATCTGACAAGCTTTGCTAGAATAGGAGCAATTGGATGTTTGCCTTTCAGTGTGTCTGATGTTTTATATGAAGGGAAGCTTTGTTATGTTGCAGGTTTCCATAAACTGTAGCCTAGAGTTAATGTGAAATTTACTTGGTAAGAAACAGGTGCAAAGAGTGCAGTCATGTCTGAATAATGTAATAAGGGATGAGTTGAAATTAAATTTGGTTTTGAGCATTTCAAAGTAAAATAGATTGAATATTCTGTGGTAAATACCAAAATGCTATTGCTTTTTTAAATTGCAGCAAACACACCTTTTTTATTACCAACTCGATGTGCCCCAGTTATGCGTGTTTTTTATGTTACATACAGTAGCATTTTCCTTCAAGCTTTTTTTGGTGGCATTACTAAGTTGCAGCATTGAAGTTTATGTTTCTTACATAAAATAAAACCAGGAAATGTTAGTGTGAAAAAGGCTCTAAGAACTGATTTTAAACCACCGTGTAATTTTTAAAAGTTGCTTCCTCAGGAACAAGTTGAATGGACAGGATAAGTTGACATGTGGATTGGATAAAATGACATGCAAATGATAAGATTTAGGTTCTGCGTGCCCTGCTGTCCTGTTTTTATGGTTTATGGGTGAACTACGGCCTGCAGGATATGGCCCGTGGAACCTTTTAATCCAACTTTACCTCTGTCTTCTGAAATTAACGTTCAAATGTTTCCATAAATCAGCACCCGAGCCACTTGCTGGTTTCGTCCAAAGACAGGACAGCAGCAGAGCCACCAGGAGTTCTGTCAACAATAACTGTAAAATATTCCACCGCAGAACCACATTTGGACAAACAGCTTTCTCTATAAAGGGCAGTCACATCTGGAACACAATGCCAAATGAAATTAAAATAATAACGGACTTTAAAACATTCACTAAAAATGTTAAAAACTGGCTGAAAAATAAACAAGAATGTACTCATGTATGAATTATTTGTCTGCAAAGTGAGAGTGAATGAAGGGAAGGAATAAATGTGTTTGTTTATAGTGAGTGACGGAGGGAGGAAGGCCTGAAATAGGCAAATGTGAGTTATGTTATATGTGTTAAATGTGAGTCAGGCTGTTATATTTGTGTATTTATAATATTTATGTTAAAGGTGAGTCAGGCTGTTATATTTGTGTATTTATAATATTTATAATATGTATAATTGTGTATTTATAATTTTTCTGCATTGATGTATGTGGTTATTGTGTATATTTTTATCTTGATTCTTTTTTCTAAAGCCCATCCAGGGACAAGAGTTGCAAATTAGCTAATAGCTATACACTCTATGTGCAACACATCAGATTGATTGTCTTTGATTAATTGTCTATGTTTATTGCACTGTCCCTGTCAAATAAACTAATCTACTACTACCTCCAAAGGTGAGGGTGAAGACGAGGGTAGACTCATGTCAAAAAAGGCAGATAATATTTATAATACAAAACTAGATGGTCATAGACTAAACTAACAACAGAAACTGTCATGAACAGAAACAAAATGCAAACTCAAATAACATGATATGACCAGAACCAACCAGATTAAATACTAAACCTAAGTAGGGAAATACAGTGCATCCGTAAAGTATTCACAGTGCTTCACTTTTTCGTCATTTTGTTATGTTGCAACCTTATTCCAAAATGGATTAATTTCATTTTTTTCCTCAAAAATCTACACACAATACCCCATAATCACAATGTGAAAAAAAAATTTTTTTTTGAGATTTTTGCAAATTTATTAAAAATAAAAAACTAAGAAATCACATGTACATAAGTATTCACAGCCTTTGCCATGAAGCTCAAAATTGAGCTCAGGTGCATCCTGCTTCCATTGATCATCCTTGAGATGTTTCTACAACTTAATTGGAGTCCACCTGTGATAAATTCAGTTGATTGGACATAATTTGGAAAGGCACACACCTGTCTATATAAGGTCCCATAGTTGACAGTACATGTCAGAGCACAAACCAAGCATAAAGTCAAAGAAATTGTTTGTAGACATCCAAGACAGGATTGTCCCTAGGCACAAATCTGGGGAAGGGTACAGAAAAATTTCTGCTACCTTGAAGGTCCCAATGAGCACAGTGACCTTCATCATCCGTAAATGAAAGAAGTTCGAAACCACCAGGACTCTTCCTAGAGTTGTCCGTCCGTCTAAACTGAGCGACTGGGGAAGAAGGGCCTTAGTCAGGGAGGTGATCAAAAACCCGCTGGTCACTCTGTCAGAGCTCCAGCATTCCTCTGTGGAGAGAGGAGAACCTTCCAGAAGGACAGCCATCTCTGCAGCAATCCACCAATCAGGTCTGTATGGTAGAATGGCCAGACAGAGGCCACTGGCAGCCCACCTGGAGTTTGCCAAAAGGCACCTGAAGGCCTCTCAGACCATGAGAAACAAAATTCTCTGGTCTGATGAGACAAAGATTGAACTCTTTGGCGTGAAAGCTAGACATCATGTTTGGAGAAGACCAGGCACCACTCCTCACCAGGCTGATCTGGTGGTTTCGGGACTTCTGCAGGCCACCTGAACTGGTCACATGTAAACTGGTTGGGCAAACTCCCACGAACCCTCGAGGATTCTCGAGAGGGTAAAGAGCTGGTCCGATGTGCCACGGCCAGGATGAAAACCACATTGCTCCTCCTGAATCCGAGGTTCGACCAACGGCCGGACTGTCCTCTCCAGTACCTTGGCATAGACCTTCCCAGGGAGGCTGAGGAGTGTGATCCCTCTAAAGTTGGAGCACACCCTCCGGTCCCCTTTTTTAAAGAGAGGAACCACCACCCCGGTTTGCCATGCCAAGGGCACTGCCCCCGACCTCCATGCAGTGTTACAGAGGCGTGTCAACCATGACAACCCTACAACATCCAGGGCCTTGAGGTACTCAGGGCGAATCTCGTCCACCCCCGGGGCCCACCCAACAAGATTTTTAACCACCTTGGCGACCTCAGCCCCTGTGATAGGCAAGTCGTCCCCCTCGTCCACAAGCCCTCTTCCTCTGTGGAAGGCGTATCAGTGGGATTGAGGAGATTCTCGAAGTATTCCTTCCACTGCCCGACAATATCCCCAGTCAAAGTCAACAGCACCCCATCCGCACCATACACAGTGTGGACAGGGAGCTGCTTCCCCCTCCTGAGCCACCGGACAGTTTGCCAGAATCTCTTCGAGGCTGACCGAACATCTTGTTCCATGGCCTCACGGAACTCCTCCCATACCCGAGTTTTTGCTTCAGCACCCACCCGAGCTGCACTCCGCTTGGCCTGCCGGTACACCTCAGCTGCTTCGGGAGTCCCACAAGCCAACCAAGCTTGATAGGACTCCTTCTTCAGCTTAACGGCCCCCCTCACCACTGGTGTCCACCACTTGGTTTGGGCGTTACCACCACGAGATGCCCTGATGAACTTGCGGTCGCAGCTCTGCTACTTCAACAATGGAGGTGGAGAACATGGCCCATTCAGACTCCATGTCTCCAGACTCCCTCGGAATGTGGTTGAAGTTCTTCCAGAGTTGGGAGTTGAAGATCTCCCGGATAGGGGCCTCAGCCAGACGTTCCCAGCATACCCTCACTATACGTTTGGGTTTACCAGATCTGAATGGCATCCTCCCCTGCCATTGGATAAAGCTCACCACCAGGTGGTGATCAGTTGACAGCTGTGCACCTCTTTACCCGAATGTCCAAGACATATGGTCGCAGTTCTGATGACACAATAACGAAATCGATCATCGACCTGCGACCTAGGGTGTCCTGGTGCCAGGTGCACATATGGACACCCTTATTCTTGAACATGGTGTTCGTTATGGACAAACTGTGGCTAGCATAGAGGTCCAATAACTGAACACCACTTGGATTCAGATCGGGCAGGCCGTTTCTCCCAATCACTCCCTTCCAGGTTTCGCTGTCGTTGCCCACGTGCGTGTGCCGCCATTTTCCAAGATACTTGAAAAAATATTCTGTGAGAGAATTGACAACTTCATAATGAAGAATAATTTATTGTGTGAGCAGCAATATGGGTTCAGACAAAAGAGGACAACTGCATTTGCTCTAATGGAATTTATAGAAAAAATATCAACTGCCATTGAAAATAAAGAGTGTTCAGTTGGGGTATTCCTGGATCTTAAAAAAGCATTTGATACAGTGGATCATAATTTATTATTAAAGAAACTACAAAATTGTGGTATTGGGTGGTAGCCATAGATATAAAAGGCTAGATTGGCAGCGCTGGCCAGTCCGTGCTTGCGGTGGCGTGACGCGCGTCCGCCATCTTGGTACAGGATATCTGTAGCACATCCCTGTGGTCCAGTGCAGACACCTGCTTGGGTCATTCTCCTTTGTTAAACGTTTGACAGGCTTCAGTGAACATGTTTACAACACAGTACAACACAGCGCATAGTGGTTTACTTTCAGCATAATCTGCATAAATATTAGGTGTTTAAGAGCTTCATAATTATTAAATTATGGCATTTTGCAGTGTCTCAATCAAGAACTGTCAAATGAGCTGAAAAAGAAGTTACCATACCCCCTGATTAATAATTACGCCTACCTCTTTCATTGTGGCCATTTATGCATAAATACATGGCCGAAATTGATTAATTCATACTTTGTCCTGGGCTGTATTTGTTATATTTGCCACCCCAGGCAACCAGCTTATTGCCCCCCCCAATTGTCAAAAATGTTTATCAAAGAAATATTTCAGCCTGTGCTATACAAATTGGCCTAGATATGTAAACTTTGAAATAAATAAAGAGAATAAAAAATTACAAATCAATTATTCAAGTTTCTTCATTTAACTAGACAGACATTATACAACCCCCCCCCCAATCTACCTGCATCTGTATAGCAGTTGTTTAAAATCAATTTGAAATTCTTATTGATTTTAGGCCCACATAACAAATTTATACAATACACCAATGTTCATTACAAATTTATTAAATTTATTGCATAGAATAATGCACTCAACATGAAAGCAGCAAGCTCATATTAATCAATTGCAAAGTGAGGTGAAGTGTTAATTGAATCAAAACACAGTTTAAAGCAGTAGATGTAGGCTTTATTAATTTAACCCAGAGCCCAGCCCATCGTCATCACCATCATCATCATCATCACCATCATCATCATCTTCATCACACGTAATATCCACCCTGTCCCCTCCTATCCATCATAGCAAATATTTATAGTAATGTCAGGCAAAATGTAATATAAGACAGAAATAGTAATGTCTATGAGATATGACTGCATTAATCATCACCAGATCTTCTTGTACCCCCTCCCTGTAATAGACAAATGCGAAATAGGTAATGTAAAATTCTATCTGTAAAGTTTCAATTTTCAAATAACATATCTGTAAATTACTATCTGCAAACCTTCATGATGTTGGTCTGATACAGGAGGTAGATGTTTGTACACATATATGTGTAATTATTGTGTAAAGACGGTTTGATAAACCTAAATCTTTCATTAGGCCAAGTGTATACAGGAAAAAGAAAAACTATCCTCACGCTATTTGAGTAACTACCAAACTAGTTACAAGAACCCAAAGTTCATTGTTGATAATATTGGCTACCAATACTGACCCAGTAACAAAGAACACAATGTAACACTGTATACTAATATTACATGAGAAATATTGCCATAACTATCGATACTGAATTACAATATATATTACACTCATGGCAGTCATGCATGTACAGAAATCAGTGACCTCCCAAATGAAAATCAGAGTTTTTACCTTTATTTTTGACAACACGCCATTAAATTATTTAAAAACAAATACTCGACACTTACCGTAAGGGTTCCAGCATAACAGTGCTTAAGTCGCAGCCCCGAGTGATCGAAGCTGCTCCTTTTTATCCTAATTAGCAGCGCCTCAGCTGATGAGGATTAATTGGGCCCCAGCCGTCCTGTAACACTGACAGCTGGGAGCCCGCAGAGACGCTGCCCAATGAGAGACAGGGATGAGAAGGGACATGGTCTGAGCGCCGGAAAACCCGGCGTCTCATCCCATGGTGACAGAAATGAAGACTTAATCAGAGTGTTGTGCGTTAAGCTGAGCTCTGGATTTGTTGTGATTCCTGTACCAATATGGCGGCCGGAAATCTCGCGCTCCAGTGACCTACTGCCAATCTAGCGTTTTATATCTATGGTGGTAGCACTGTCCTGGTCATGTAGTTACTTAAAGAATAGCAATCAGTATGTATGTGTTGGTAACAAAAACTCACAGTTACTGAAGGTTACTTGTGGAGTCCTACAGGGTTCAGTTTTGGGACCACTGTTATTCAATATGTACAGTATATAAATTATATATTTTGATTTTTTTTTTTTTTATTTTGCATACTTTATTGATCTCCAGAGGGGAAATTGAGGGCATCCACCTGGATGGATGAAGCAGCCACGGTACGGCGATATCCCTTAACCATTCACACACACATTCACACCTAGGGCCACTTTATAGTCTCCAATTAACCTAACCTGCATGTTTTTTGGCCTGTGGGAGGAAACCGGAGAACTCCTGGAGTAAACCCACGCAGATACGGGGAGAACATGCAAACTCCACACAGATCACTGTTGGTCAGGGGCTGGGATCGAACCAGGGATCCCATGGCCAAGGGTGAGTTGCTGTGCTGGCACAGTGCTAACCACTGTGCCACTGCAATGTAAAGTTTCGGAAAAAATCGCTTTAGTATTGTTTGCCGATGACACTAATTTATTATGCAGTGGAAGCAATTTGGAACAACTTTTGGATACACTCGGAAAGGAATTAGGAAAGCTTAAACTGTGGTTTGATTCAAACAAATTAACGCTCAATTTAAGTAAGACAAAATTTATAGTTTTTAACAATCATCACAACAACTTAGTATCTAAACTCAGTGTAAATGGTGTAGAGATTGAAAGGATATCCGAAACTAAATTTCTTGAGTAATAATTGATAATAAACTGTGTTGGAAGTCACATATTAATTATATTAAAGGTAAAATATCTAAATCAATTGCAATACTACACAGAGTGAAATATTTGCTTTATCAACCCACATTATATACTTTGTATCATTCATTAATACCCCCATACATGACATATTGTACTGAAGTATGGGGAAGTACATATAAAACAAACATATATCCAATCTTTATGCTTCAGAAGAGAGCTATTAGAATAATAAACAAAGCTGCTTACAGGGAACCAACAAACCCACTTTTTCTTAAATGAAAAGCTCTCAAGTTGAAAGATCTGGTTGACTTTAAAACTGCTGTAATAATGTTTAAAGTGAAGAATCTATCACTGCCCGCAAATATCCAAAAGTTGTTCCAAATAAGGGAGAAACAATATCATTTCAGAGGAACATGTATATTTCAAAAACCTTCAGTGAGAACTACCACCAAGCAACGCTGTGTTTCAGTGCAAGGAGTCAGATTTTGGAACGCTTTTGGACCTGAATTAAAATCATGTACAACGCTTGGACAATTTAAACAAAAACTAAAGGAAGAAATACTCCAAACATATATACAGGATGACATGTAAAATCACATAAGGATTGTCGTATCCAGTCTGTGTTGTGTTGTTGCTTAGTTTTTTGTCACGTTTTGTCTTAGCTTTGTTCTGAATTGTAATCGCTCTTGTTTTGTTTTTCTTTTGAATTCTTGGATGGACTATGGGTGGGCAATATAAGCTGCGGCTTCAGCCATCACCCATTTCGGATAACTTATGTTGAACTGTATGATCAGAAGAGTTATTGTTTAATTTGACCTTGTAAGATGTTTTTTTTTTTTCGTTTGTTGTATTATTCTGTTCCTTTCTTTTAATCTTTACTTTTAATCTATCCAAAATAAAGATTCATTCATTCATTCATTCAAGTCCCCCAGTAGGACAATGGAGTCTCTAAGAGGAGCACTCTCCCGCACCCCAGTCAGAGACTCCAAAAAGGGTGGGTACTCTGAACCATCATTTGGTGTATAGGCACAATTGATGGTCAGGACCCATTTCCCAACCCAAAGGCGCAGGGAAACAACCTTTTTATCCACTGGGAAAAACTCCAATATAGAGGCAGCAAGGTGGGGGTATACAAGAATACCCAACCTCGCTTGTCGCCTCTCACCTCTGGCGACTCCAGAGAAGGCCAAGCTTCAGCCCCTCTCCAGGAGACTGGTTCTGGAACCGGAGCTGTGTGTTGAGGTGAGGCCGACTATTTCTAGCCGGTATCCCTCAACATCATGCACCAGCTCAGGCTCCTTCCCCACCAGAGAGGTGACATTCCACATCCCCAAAGCCAGTTTAGGAAGCCTGGGATCAGACCGCCAAGGTCTCCGCCTTTGACCACCACCTGATCCACATAGCACCGGACCCCCATGATCCCTCCTGGAGGTGGTGAGCCCACTGGAAGGCGGACCCATGGAACTCCTTTGGGCTGAGCCCAGCCAGGTCCCATGGGCAGAAACCTGGCCACCAGATGCTGGCCATCGAGCCCCTCCCCCAGGCCTGGCTCCAGGGTGGGGCCCCAGTAACCCCATACCTGGCGGGGTACACTGAATCCTTGTTCTGGTATTTTTCATGAGGGTCTGTTGGATCATTCTTAGTCTGGCCCTTCACCCAGGACCAGTTTGTCTTGGGTGACCCTACCAGAGGCAAATTGCCCCAGACAACATAGCTCCTGGGATCACTGGGGCACGCAAACCCCCCACCACGATAAGGTGATGATCCATGAGGGGATGAAAGTATGGTGTAAAAAATACCATAGTATCAAAATAAAAGAATGGTTTAATAAAAATAAATTATCATTAAATTTGAGCAAAACAAAATTTAATGTTATTTGGAAGTGGTAAGGCAAATATTCAAATAAAGATACAGATTGTCATAATCTGCCCTCTGGGCAGATGACAATTTTAAAAAAGGACTCATTTTAAGGCAGATCAGGTGCAATGATCTATTTAACAGAAAACTCAGGAACAAAAAAATGACAGCAAGGGGGCTGAAAACAAAATTGCTGTAACTTCACCAAGCAGACTATTCACTGGAGACTAGACAGGGTTACTGACAAGGAAGAATGACAATGATGCCAGACAGAGCACAAGCACAAACTGACATAAATAAGGGAACTCATAATTATAAATGTGAGACAGCTGGGTGAATAATCAGGGTCAGCAGGGAAAAGACTACAAATGAGGAGAACAGGACGGGCGGGGCTACACAGACAACCGCAGACAGGGGATGCACAAGAAACATGACAATGAATATGCAGTGCACAATACAGACAGGGCAGTGGCAAAACATGACTGTGAACATAATCACAATACCAAACAGCTGGACCAAAAATCACAGAACACAGCTAGAGGCATGATAATGACAAATAAACACAATGATCAACTGAGGCTGAGGTACTGGAACACGTGATGCAAATAACAATCATGACAAATGAAAACACAGAGACACCAATAAAGACATAATGACAGAGGACCCAGGGGAGACACAGAAGGCAAATAATGCAAAGAACCATAAATGATCACAGAAAGAACAATAAATGAACATAAAGTGTGGGTACGGTCCCAAACCGTGCCCAGAACTTGACACAGATAGATAACATCAATATTGAAAGATTTCAAGACAATAAATTTCTAGGTGTGATCATAGGTGAAAAAATTTTGCTGGAAGTCTCATATTAAATATGTACAAGCTAAACTATCTAGAAGTATTTTGGTCATGAGCAGAACAAAGCACATACTGGATCAGAAATCTCTCCATACTTGGTATTGTTCACTGGTTTTACTATATTGAAATTACTGTTCAGAAGTTTGGGGAAACACACACAAAAGTTCATCACAGCCACTTGTTATTTTCCATAAAAGAGCAATAAGAATCATCTACAGTCATGTGAAAAAATTAGGACACCCTGTATAAGCTTGTGTGTGTGCTTTTTTTTAACATATTTGGACATATGGATATTGAATATCAATCTTAAAAATACTGGAAGATTCATATAATACAACTAAACAATTAAAAATGAATTAAAGACTTTTTCAGATTTTCTGTAAAATGTAATTCTAAACAAATAGTGAGGAATAAATTAGGACACCCCCATCTTTTTTACAACACCCCCACATTCTTTCCCACTTAAAATGGCTAAAATAAATGTTAAAAAAATGCAAATAAAAACAAAAACAAGGTTAGACATAGATATGTGAACATTTCTTAATAAAGAACTGAATATTTAATGGGGTGTCCTAATTTTTTCACATGACTGTATAAAACTGTTATGACTCGCCGCTCATCAGCGGCGCCAGCCGCGCGCACACCTGCTCCTCGTCAGCGGTGAGGTATTTAATCCACTCTGCCCTGGGCTTCGGCCTGAAGCCGTCTCTCAACTTCGGCCCCTTTGCTACTACGGATCTCAACCGACTAGTGAAGATTTCTTGGGTAAGCTCCCCTTACCTCTCTCCTCTAGCCTTCCCCTGTGCACAGGTGGACATTCCCGGCGGCGGACTTCCTCACCTCGCCGTTGGCTCTACGCTGCTGCCACAGGTACCGCAGGTCGCTGTCTCCCGGGCCTCGCCCTTGTCGACGCCAGCCACCTGTCATAACCAAGTAAGCCAGCTATCATCATTATTCCCTGTATTGGTGTGGTGCCCGTTACCCTTCTCCCTCTGCTCTCTCCCACAGGGTTGTCTGGCTGTACGGCCTCCTGCCCCCGTGCCTGACGCAGACGCCACCACCAATACATTCTTACTCCACAGACACGCAGCCATACACTTCCTTGTTGCTAATAAAGTTGTTAAATCTATCCTGAGCCTGCGTGTGTGTCTCCTGGGCCGTGCATTATGTCAGTACGGCTTCAGCAGAGCGGCTCGGCAGACAGCGGGCTCGCACGCCATCTTTCCACCCTCGAGGCTCGGGTGGATTTAATAGCTCATCAGCAACAGGTGATATTAAATCAATTAATTATCATTACTAACCGATTAGACCGCTTGGACCCCCAGCAGCCGTTCCCCTCGGCTCGTCCGGGTGGCGTGGCTCCTGCGGCTCCAGTGGCCGTCCAGTCCGCTCCGGGTGCGCCAACACGGCTCACACCAATCCCCACTCCTGCTCGCTTCAGCGGTAAGCTGGGTGGAGCTCGGGGTTTTATTATGCAGTGTGAGTCCGTGTTTCTTCGCGTTCCCGGAGATTTTCCCTCAGACCATAGCAGAATTGGCTATATAGGTAATCTCCTTGAGGGTCGTGCGCTTACCTGGGCTTACGCCATTATGGTGAAGCCCAGCTACGCCACCCTCACCTATGGCCAGTTCGTGCGACAATTTCTGGAAGTGTTTGATTATTCGCGTTTGGACAGTGTCCAGGTCGACCGCCTTCTCGGACTCCAACAGGGGAGCCGATCAGCGGCCGACTACGCGATCGACTTCCGGGTTACCGCGGAGGAAGTTGGCTGGGAAGAGCGCGCGCTCTGCGGCATCTTCCTCCGCAGCCTAAATTCTGGTCTGAGGGATGAGATGGCTGGACGGGATACCCTGGAGACGCTGGCGGAGCTGATTTCTCTCACCATCAGTTTGGATAACAGGCTGCGCGAGCGCGCCTCCGAGCGGAAGCAGCCTTCTCGCTCGCGGGGCGCCTCTACACATCTGCCCCAAGCTCGCCACCTGGCGTTGCCACCGCCGGAGGTCTCCGAGGAGTCGGAACCAATGGTGACGGGCCGGACAAAGCTCCCCCTGGCGGAGAAACAGCGCCGTTGTGACCTGGGCCTCTGCATGTATTGCGGAGGTAGCCAGCACACGGTGGAGCATTGTCCGGAGAAGCCAAACGAGGTGGTCCGCGAGTCACTGTAGGGGGCCTCGCGGACGCTAATCGGTTAAATCCCCTCACACATTTGACGCTGCCCATCCGCTTCTGTCACAACCTCACTGGGCACCTCACACATGCACTGGTGGATTCAGGCGCGGAGGGTAGCTTTATTTTGCAAAGCCTGGCAACCCGACTGGGCATCCATTGTCACCCCCTCGACACTTCTCTCGCCCTGGTTAATCTCTCCCGAGTTTCCCTGGGAAAAGTAACTCACCAAACGTCCCCCGTCCCGGTGATCATCTCTGGAAACCATCGGGAGGATATCTCCTTTTACGTCCTGCCCACCTCAGTAACTCCTGTCATCCTCGGTTATCCCTGGCTCCGCCTCCACAGCCCCGCCTTGGACTGGAAGACTGGGAAGGTGTCAGCGTGGAGCACTTTCTGCATGGGTACCTGCCTCCAATCCGCGGCCTGCGCCCCTTCCTCGCCTCCCACAGCTCAGGACACCGCGCCCCCGGATCTCACCCTAGTGCCCTCAGAGTTCCACGACCTGGGTGCTGTTTTCAGTAAGTCCAAGGCGATGTCTCTGCCTCCTCACCGGCCCTACGACTGCGCCATTAACATCCGCCAGGGGGCGCCCTTACCTTCAGGACGCCTCTATAGTCTGTCAGCGCCGGAGAAGGAGGCAATGAACAGCTATCTGAAGGAGTCGCTCAGTGCTGGGATCATCCGACTGTCCTCCTCTCCAGTAGGTGCAGGGTTCTTCTTCGTGGGAAAGAAGGACGGATCTCTTCGTCCTTGTATCGACTATCGAGTTCTCAACGATATCACGGAGAAGGACTGGTACACCCTGCCCCTTATGGACACATCCTTCCACTCCCTCCAGGGGGCAATCTGGTTTACTAAGCTGGATCTCCACAGCGCTTACCACCTCGCCGGATCCAGGAAGGAGATGAGTGGAAAACCGCCTTCCGTACCCCAAACGGTCATTTTGAATATCTCGTGATGCCGTTTGGGTTGACCAACGCTACAGCCGTCTTTCAGCGCCTCATCGATGACGTCCTCCGGGACTTCATCGGCCTGTTTGTATTCGTCTACCTGGACGACATTCTCATCTTCTCCAGGTCCAGGGATGAACACCGGGTCCACGTGAGGCGGGTCCTGCAGAGACTGCTGGAGAACCGTCTGTACGTCAAGGCGGAAAAATGTGAATTCTACGCCAAAACAACTTCCTTCCTGGGGTTCGTCATCTCCCATGACCAGGTGCTTCCGGACCCAGCGAAGATCAAAGCGGTGGTGGATTGGCCCACACCAACTTCTCGGAAACAGGTTCAGCAATTCATCGGGTTCGCCAATTTCTACCGCCGCTTTGTCCCGAACTTTGGAGCCATCGTCGGGCCCCTGACCCACCTCACCTCTCCTAAGACCCCTTTCCGGTGGACTGAAGAGGCCGCTTCGGCCTTCCAGGCGCTGAAGACGGAGTTTTCCTCCTCCCGGGTCCTCAGCCAGGTCGATCCCGCGCTGCAGTGCATTGTGGAGGTGGACGCTTCGGACACGGGGGTGGGGGCGGGGTCCCCAGCCAATGGAGTCAAGCGACCCTGCGCCTTCTTCTCTCGGCGCCTGTCCCCGGCGGAACGAAACTACGACGTGGGGGACAGAGAGCTTCTTGCCATCAAGCTGGCCCTCCAAGAATGGCGTCACTGGCTGGAGGGGGCAGCCTTGCCTTTTGTGGTCCTCACTGACCACAAGAACCTGGAGTACCTAAGATCTGCCAAGCGTCTGAACGCCCGCCAGGCGCGTTGGTCCCTGTTCTTTGCAAGGTTTAAGTTCAGCATGACATATAGGCCTGGCTCCAAGAACGGCCTGCCCGACGCCCTCTCCAGGCATTTTGCCCCGGAGGCCGCAGAAGACGTTGCTCACACCATCTTGCCCAGGTCGTGCGTCGTGGGGGCTGTTACATGGGACATAGAAGACAAGATCCGGAGGGCGCAGGAGTCGGAACCGGACCCTGGCGGCGGACCGGAGGGGAGGCTCTTCGTACCATCTGCCGTCCGGGGGGACATTATACACTGGCTCCACACCTCCAAGCTCACCTGCCATCCTGGAGCTTCGCGGATGATTGACCTTCTCCAGCGATCCTTTTGGTGGCCAGGCCTGCGGAAGGATGCCGCCCGTTACGCCCGGGCCTGCCCCGTCTGTGCTACCAATAAGTCAGGTAACGCTCCCCCTGCGGGTCTGCTCCAGCCCCTGCCCGTCCCTGGCAGGCCCTGGTCGCACATCACCCTGGACTTCGTCACCGGGCTCCCTGTCTCCAACAACTTTGACACAGTTCTGACCATTGTTGACCGTTTTTCCAAGGCTGCCCACTTTGTGCCCCTACGTGGACTTCCCTCAGCCTTGGAGACGGCGGACCTCCTCATCCAGCACGTGGTCAGACTACATGGAATCCCGGTCGACGTGGTCTCCGACCACGGCCCCCAGTTCTCTTCGGACGTCTGGAGGTCATTTTGCAACGCCCTGGGAGCCAAGGTAAGCCTCTCCTCCGGCCATCACCCCCAGTCTAACGGGCAGTGTGAGCGGACTAACCAGGAGCTGGAGGCTACGCTCCGCTGCGTCACTTCATCCAAACCCACGTCCTGGAGTTCTCACCTCGCCTGGGTGGAGTACGCCCTCAACACCTCTCGCTCTACGGCCATCGGGATGTCGCCCTTTAAAGCATCCTTGGGCTATGATCCACCCCTATTCCCCACGCAGGAGGGCGAGTTGGCTGTTCCCTCTGTCCAGGCACATCTGAGGCGGTGCCGCTCCCTTTGGTCCACGGCGCGTAATGCGCTTTTACGCACGGCGGAGCGCAATAAGTCTACGGCGGACCGACATAGGAGACCTGCACCTGCCTACCAGGTGGGACAGCAAGTTTGGGTATCCACACAGGACGTTAACCTAAAGGGTGAGAGGAGAAAGCTGGCCCAACGGTTCATCGGCCCTTATCCCATAACCAGAATCATCAACCCTGTGGCTGTGCGTGTGGCTATTCCCTCCTCCCTCCGCATCCATCCCACCTTCCACGTCTCCAAAATTAAACCGGTGGTCTCTGACCCCCTCTGCCCTCCACCTGCGGCGCACCCCGCTCCCCGGATGATTGGTGGCCATCCGGCCTGGACCGTCGCTGGCATCTTGGACGCCCGACGCCGGGGTCGCGGATTGCAGTACCTGGTGGATTGGGAGGGCTATGGACCCGAGTGGAGACAGTGGGTGCCTTCCTCGCTGGTGTTGGACCGGTCACTCATTTCTGACTTTCATCGAGCGCACCCGGAAAAACCATCGCCAGGAGGCGCTGCTAGAGGGGGGAGTACTGTTATGACTCGCCGCTCATCAGCAGCGCCAGCCGTGCGCACACCTGCTCCTCGTCAGCGGTGAGGTATTTAATCCACTCTGCCCTGGGCTTCGGCCTGAAGCCGTCTCTCAACTTCGGCCCATTTGCTACTACGGATCTCAACCGACTAGTGAAGATTTCTTGGGTAAGCTCCCCTTACCTCTCTCCTCTAGCCTTCCCCTGTGCACAGGTGGACATTCCTGGCGGCGGACTTCCTCACCTCGCCGTTGGCTCTACGCTGCTGCCACAGGTACCGCAGGTCGCTGTCTCCCGGGCCTCGCCCTTGTCGACGCCAGCCACCTGTCATAACCAAGTAAGCCAGCTATCATCATTATTCCCTGTATTGGTGTGGTGCCCGTTACCCTTCTCCCTCTGCTCTCTCCCACAGGGTTGTCTGGCTGTACGGCCTCCTGCCCCCGTGCCTGACGTAGACGCCACCACCAATACATTCTTGCTCCACAGACACGCAGCCATACACTTCCTTGTTGCTAATAAAGCTGTTAAATCTATCCTGAGCCTGCGTGTGTGTCTCCTGGGCCGTGCATTATGTCAAAAACTGGTTTCCGTGATCATACAAATTTTTTATTTTTACAGTCTAAAAGTTTGAAATTATTTGATCTGGTGGAATATAAAATTGCAATAATATTGTTCAAAGTAAGGAAAAATTTACAGCCAATCAACATCCAAAACATTCTTTGAAAGACAAAAGGGTTATCATTTGGGGGGGGGGGGTTACTTTTAAAGACAGTGGGTGTATGAAAAACAAGGAGAAGCTTTTGTGTTTCGATCTGTGGGGTTAAATTATGGAATAGATTAAATACGGAGTTAAAACAATGTCCAAACATTGAGTTTTTTTTAAAAAAAAAGTACAAAAAGGAGAAATTAGATGAATACAGGGAGGACGATGGTTTTGTTAATCATTTTGTTAATCATCATTGTTGGTTGGGAATAGATTACTGTAAATAATCAGTGGGAATTTGTTTGTCCATTGTATTTTTATTTTGAATTTCTAGTATTGTTAATAAGTAATTAGATTTTGAAATGAGTGTTGAGATTTGTTCATTTACTCATTGTGTTTCCATTGCTGTTGTGGCAATGTATGTATGTATGCATGTATGTACAGCAGGGAAAATAAGTTTTGAACACATCAACCTTTTTCTCATTAAACATATTTCTGATGGAGCCATTGACCTGAGATTTTCACCAGATATCAGTAACAGCCCAAGTAATCCATACATACAAAAAAATCAAGCCAACTGTGTTCACAAAACAAGTTATATTTAATAAAGTTGAATGACACAGGGAATAAGTTTTGAGCACGCTTGGGGAAATTCATTTAATATTTAGTCGAAAAACCTTTGTTGGTAATAACTTCCAGACGCCTCCTGTCTGGAGGAACTAGGCACAGCCATTGCTTAGGAATGATTTTATCCCATTCTTCCACACAAACTGTCTTAAAATCTTCAAGGTTCCGTGGGTGTCTTCAATGAACTCTGATCTTCAGTTCGTTCCATAGATTTTCAATTGGATTCAGGTCAGGTGACTGACTGACTGGACCATTCTAGCAGCTTTATTTTCCTTCTCTGGAGCTATTGAGAGTTTCCTTGGGTGTGTGTTTGAGATCTTTGTCTTGCTGGAATGTCCACCCTCGTTTCATCTTTAGCATCTTGGCAGATGGCAACAGATTCTTATCAAGGATGTCTCTGTACATTTGTCCATTCACCTTTCCTTCAGTTATATGAAGTCTGCCTGTACCATGTGCATAAACGCACCCCCACACTATGATGCTCTCACCTTCAAACTCCACTGTTGGTATGGTGTTTTTGGCCTGATCTGCAGTGCCATTTCTCCTCCAAAAATGCTGTGTGTTGTGGCATCCAAAAAGTTCAATTTTGGCCTCATCTGACCAGACTATATTCTCCCAGTATTTTACTGGGTGGCCAAATATTGTGCAGCAAACTTAAAACAAGCTTCGGCTTGCTTTTTCTTCAGCAATAGTCTTGTGAAGTGAGCAGGCATAGAGCCCATGTCGGTTGAGTGCATTACTTATTGTTTTCTTTGAAACAGCACTACCTGCTAACTCCAGGTCTTTCTGGAGCTCTCCATGAGTGGTCTTTGGCTCTTGGATAACTCTTCTGATAATTCTTTTGACTCCTCTGTCAGAAATCTTGCAAGGAGTTCCTGGTCATGGTTGGTTTATGGTAAAATGATGTTCTTTCTACTTCCGAATGATGGCTCCAACAGTCTTCACTGGAACATTCAGCAGTTTAGAAATGCTGAATATTCCATCATTTTTTTTTTTTTTTGCAACAATAAGGTTGTGAAGGTCTAGAGAGAGCTCTTTGATTCTACACATCGTGAGTTCTTTGTGGTGTGACAACCTGATATTCACAGACTTTTTTAAAGGGTATCAGTCAGGACTTAACCAGCTGAAATTAATTTGCACTGATGGGGGATGGGATGACTTCCTAAATTCTGATGGATTTCAGCTGGTTTCTTGGCTTCTTATGTCTTTTTGCACCTCTTTTTCTTCACATGTTCAATACTTATTCCCTGTGTTGTTCCAATTTATTAAATATAACTTGTGAACACAGTTGCCATGATGCCTTTGTATGTATGGATTACTTGGGTCGTTACTGATATCTGGTAAAAATCTCAGGTCAGTGGCTCCATCAGAAATGTGTTTAATGAGAAAAAGGTTTACTTCTGTTTTTAATGTGTCTCTTATTGTTGTTCAGTGTTTTTAACCCATGCTTTTACACATAATTTATATTAGCTCATGCAAGCACTCTTTATCAAGCAATAGTATTAACAATCATATCAGGGAGTACTGTAGAGAAGTACTTAACTCCAACTTTTTTTTGGATTAATGTGCGCCGTTAGCACATTTAACAAAAATAAAACTGACATGGTCAGGTCACTCCTTGAGGTGGTATTGGCAGTGGTGCCTTTTTATGCCTCGGTGAAAACGGAGGCATACAGTAATCTGTCAGCGTGTCTGTGCATGTGTGTATCTATCTGTTACCAGCCTTTCAGATCGCCCAGTCAGAAATAAGTGCAACTAAAGGCTTGTATCATTGTATCCCCATATTTTATCGACTTTTAATTTGCCAGAATTTTGAGATAAGGCTTTGTTTTCGAAACAAACACAAATTTAACTCAATTTTAACATCAATGGAGCCAGGGAAAATGACATGATTCGATACCCAGGAAGCAGACACAGACTCAGAAATAAACTCAATTATCTTTATTGTGTGGTGTATGGATGAGTGTGTGCTTGTGTGTATGAATGTAGCAGCCGGGGCGACCAGAGCACCGTGCAGACTGGCAACCCTATGGAAGAGCAGAGACAAGGGGGGTTAGTGCCAACATTCTGGAGAGATGGTACAGTTATATTTGGTGTTGCTGTAGACGAGTTGGTGAGCAGCACAAGCTTGCTCCCAAAGGCTCTGGCCAGAGAGACAGTGTCTTCAGCCCTGGTTGCAGATGGAATGAAAGGAGGGCTTGGTGAAGTGCAGGGAGTGCTCGGTCTGCCACCAGGAGGAAGAGATCTGCCGCCACGGATTTCCATCTGTGCACAGGGGAGCGGAGCGTAGAGTGATAATGATGATGAAGGAGGCTTACTTGGCGTTGGGGAGCTGGAACTCCTAGGAGAACAACGAAGTAGAGAACAAATCTCAGGAGAATGATGAAGTAGAGTAGCGGTCTTACCAGACCAGGGTGTTAGACAACTCCGTGCAGACCAGAGGGCAGCACGGCTTAAGTAGTCAGGCTTGATGAGGAGAGCAGGTGTGCACTCAGCTGTGGAGGATCAGGCAACAGGCAGGCAGAGCGGATCACCACAGAAAAGGGTATTGTAATAACTTTGCCAGGCCACTAGAGGTGGCAGTGTGGCTTTTTTACAGCACAGCACCACATTTTTTTTTTTTTTACAAAAGTGCACACTCCAATATAGTTAAGTGAATTAATGCTTCTAACTCACCATTGACGTTGGAAGTAGGGGTTTGCCATATTGTATCATTCACGATAATACCGGTATAAATTTTGATAATGGTGTAAAAATGAATATCGCAATATTTAGGGTCTCTTACCATAGAAACGGCAAAACAAACATGGCACGGGAAGCGGCCTCCATGCTGGGAATGTCTGTGTGTAGTTGTCAGGAATTAATTTAGTTTTAAGGTGTTTTAGGCTGCTGCCATCTTTAAAAAAAATTAAAATAAAACGGTGCAGTGATACGGATAATCTGCCCACATTTTTTTCTGCATGTCAACAACACTGCTTCGGGGAAAAGTTTTACTTCGCCCTGAAATGGTGTTATTGACGTCCGAAGTGTCAAGAGGTTTATTTTCGTTCCATTGTGGCTCCTTCAACTTGATTTATTCAACCAACCGAAAGAAAAAAAAATCTGTTAACACCCCCAGGAATTGTCTGTGCAATGGAGATTTCTAACGGGGGTAAACTGAGAGAAAGAGATAGGAGGTACGATGCAGCCCTCATTTACCTGCAGAAGTGTCTTGTTTGGGGGGAAACTGCAGACAGATAGGCCAGCATGTATTCAATATGTCACGAACCGAGCCGGCTTGGCTTTCCCCGGCTCGGCCCTGATCTCTGTGGGTTTTGGTTTTACTGTTTATGTGCATTTTGTGTATCTTTGTACTTATTCCATATCCATAGCCACTGCCTGACCAGTCAGCCTCTGAGAGGTGGTTGCGGCTCTCGGCCGCACCTGGGCTCCCCTTGCTGGGCTCTGCTGCTGCCGGCGACCCTAACCTTTCTTTCTCTCCCATGCCTGTCGAGCCCCTCACTAGGGTCACCGGAGAGGAGCTGCCATCACTGGGGTTGCCTACTGATGACATCGGGAGGTTGGCGGTTCCAGAGGAGGTCAACGGGGTCACAGCACCTGGAGTGACGACTGAAGCTACGCACCCCAAATTGCTGGAGTCCTGGATGGCGGTGGAGCCTGAGTTCAGGCAAGTGTGCTCCATTATGTCAATACCTCACATGTCAATGTCACACTGCCCGACTCATGGTGAGGAGGGCCCGGGGCAGCTCGTAGTAGCCCTCGGGGCTGCCTCACCGGGCTCTGCCGCTGCCGGCAACCCTGGCCCGGTCTCTTTTTCTCTCCCTCCGGGGTCGGAGCCCCCTGCCAGGGTCGCCGGAGAGCAGCCAACCTCGCCGGAAGTCGCCAAGGATAGGGATCCAGCGCCAGGTGGTGTTAGGAACACCACCTCCATTGCTAGGGAGGCCACCACGGGAGCAATGAGGCCCCCGATGGGGGTCACCGCTGGTGCAACAGTGCTCCAACTGGAGCCGAGGGTCTGGCCCTGCCGAAGGAGGACGTCGCTGCTCCAGCCCCTCCTGCCAAGGTCGTCAGGGCTCCCCCCATTGATCGCCTCCTCAGCCTGGTGCTTTTGTGGGTTGGCCCGCTCACTGTGAGTGCAGCCACATCCCAGACCAGGACCGTCGTAGGTGCAGCTCTGGCCCAATCGGGGTCCACCGTGGGTGCTGCACAGCCTCAGCCAGAGGCCACTGTGGGTGCTGCGGAGCCAGCCTGGTCAGGGTCCCCCGCGGGTGCAGTTGTTGATCACCCTGAGGACGCCATGGTCCCCTTTTCCCTGCCCGACACCGTGGAGGTCCCCTCTCCCCAGTTCAGTTACCCACCAGTGAGCCTTCCGGTGGGCAGGCCTCCTCCTGCTTTACCCCTTCGGTCCTGGTGGCTAATCAACGCTGGCCGGCCGCCAGAAGAATTGACTCCCCTGGTCAGGTGGCTCATGTTTTCCGGCAGGTCGCCGGACTCGGTCCACTGGACCTTCTGCTGGCCCTGGGACTGTGGGCGGCCTCCTGAGCCCCAACACCTGTGGACCGGGGGGGGGGGGGTAATTGTGGGCCCTGGGTGGGGTATTGTGTTCCCTCCTTTCCTTTTCCCCCATACCTCCCACCCGGGTTTGTGTTGTTTGTCGTTGCTTCTGTTGGGGGGGGGGGGTCTTCTTGATGTTACCTTGGGTGTCTGAAAATCCACCCCCTTAAAGGGGGGGGGGGTCTCTGTCACGAGCTGAGCCGGCTTGGCTTTCCCCGGCTTGGCCCTGATCTCTCAGTGGGTTTTGGTTTTACTGTTTATGTGCGCTTTGTGTATTTTTGTAGTTATTCCATATCCATAGTCACTGCCTGACCGACAGCTGTTAGTCAGCCTCTGTGACTTATTTTCTCCCACGCTGCTGACAGTCTGCTGGTCCAACCATGCCCCCTCACTCTCTCTAGCTCCATCAGCTGTTCCCAGCCTCAGTAATTATCTTTCCCGCGCCTCGCCCAGGTGTGCCCAATTTGTGAGGCCAGTGGTGTTTGTATTTAAGCAGCTCTTTGCTAGACAAACACTGCTGGACCATTGTACGGGTTAGATGGTTATTCTCCGCCATTCTGACCGTCATGTCCCAAAGGATCTTTGTGCTCGTGCTCGCTGTCAGCCTTGGATGACTCGGACTGTTCCTGCACGGTGAGTAAGAGTCTTTTTGCGTTTCTGTTTGCAGTTGTGCTGCTATGCTTGTCTGTAGCGTTTCCCCCCTTGCAGCACAACTGCTACGCTTGGGCACTGCTGCCCAGCTCTTCTCCCGGGCCAGTCGAGCGTCCTTGAGAACTCTAAGTGTACTTGAGCATTTTGCCATGTTAGTTTTTGTGGCCACAGTGCGCAGTGGTCTGCCCGCTGCACACTATTAGTGTCAGCCTTTATGTGCACAACTGTTCATTTCTGTAATTCTTTATTTTTTGAACTGTTTATGTCAATAAATGTGTGTTCTGTGAACCCTGCGCGTAAATCCTCATCTGTCCTTCTCTTCCTCCGTGCGCTGTGGAAAAGCGCATGGGGAAGTTCATGACACAATATGATGAAAATGATGAAGTAATAGTAGTTTTAAATAAGCCCACTCCCTCCCTGTTTTATTTAGACCCTCTTCCTGACCCGGTGAAATAACATACTAGACTAAATTAATTTAATATGTTAAAAGGACCAAACCCCTTCATACCCCAGAGCATAGAAATGAGATGAAGACAGAAGCAATGTGGTGAATGAGTATTTGTGGTTACAGTATATTATACTGCTGTAGCTGCTTATCATTTGGGGTTTACGTTTTTAAATGTAATAAATAGGTTGCATTAGCCATAGCTAAATTGCTCTTGCATTCATAAGGCAATGTTTTCAGGACTATTCAGATGTTTTAAGAAAAATCTGCAGAATTTTCAAAACTACAGGCTATATGTAATGTGCAGTACCTACATTACTCTCATCTGCTTGTTACCATTCTCTCCTAAATTTGTTTTCTTTTCTCATTTTTTAAACATCTTTTCATAAAGGTACATTTTTTTTTAAAAAATTTTGAATATTTTTGGTGACAAATTTGTGACCTTTATCATGCAAAATTGTAACTTTTTACCTAAAGCCTCTTACCTTATGTTTTTATTCTGAAGAGGTGAAAAAAATCAGAAGCAGCACCAGATTTAAATTAAGATTAGTCTGTCAGTTGCTTTAATAATCAATAGATCAATTGACTATTACAATCCAAATTTATTATTTTCCTCCCAGCTGAAGGTTATAGTTACATTCATAACTAGTTTGATACCTGTTATTTTAAAATGTTGACCTATTAAAACTATGGTGGTTTCTGGTTTCCAAAAACAGGTGGCCTAGGATGAAGTCATACTCCTGGTCTGAATTTTTGTCTCAGTCCACCCCTCAGTGCACTTAAGATGTAGTGGTTTATAATATTTTCTGGTAATATTTGATACAGAATTAAAAAGAAAGTTTGAAACACATTCTAAACTACTGTTACGAGCTGAGCACTGGAAGTTTCTGCCATGTGCAGTCTCGTGGCTTTTTTCTCTGTATTCATATTTACTTGAATTATTTTGTGCCCTTTTCGAGTTTTGGTATTCCCATACTGTTTTCTATTTTTCTGTTATGTTTCAGTTTTGTTACACTCATGCTCTGTACCATTTGCAATTATTTATCATTCTGTATTTGGTGATGTTATTCTTTATATTCTTACTGTGGTGTTCTTTCCCGGGGTTGACAGCTGTCAGGTGGCATTTCTGGGTTGGTGCTCTGTGTGGGCTTCGTCTCTCTCTCATTTCTCCCAGCTGCCCCAGATTATCTATCAGTGTTTTCTCCTGCCCGCTCTGGTATCCACACCTATGGCATATTATGTTATGCCCTATTTAAGACCGTTGCGTTTTCCTGTCCTTGCCGCGGTCTTGACTGAGTTCACTCTTTTGACTCTTGTGACTTATGTGATTTCCTCTAAACGTAAGTTTAATCATGCTCTGTTTTTCATCTCGTTTATGGGTTATTCCTCTTGTGTTTTTTGAGTTGTTTTGAATCTCACAACTTCACAGTCCAGCACGTGGGTCTTTCGCTCTGCCCAGAAAGGCAATTCATGACAACTGCTCTTTACAAACTGGGGAAATAAGAGTTTTTGTTTTGTTTTTACTGAATATATTGAATGTAATTAATGCTGGCCTGTGAAACCATCCTTTATAAATGTAAAAGAAAAAAACTGTAGTCCGTGATATTGTGAAGAATATCGTTATCGTGAAAATTCACAGAAATATCGTGGTATCATTTTTAGGCCATATTGCCCACCCCTAGTTGGAAGCTCTTGATATCAATTAAGAATTGCTTTGTTGTTTGTTCTTTTAAGGGTTGAGATGATTAGGGAAATTAATTTAAGTGGAAACACTGACTTCCTCTTTGACCGTTTGAAAAAAAAAAAGGGAAATCTGACAGCAGTGTTAAAAATGGTAGCTTCACAATCAAGTAAAAAAGAATATTAAAATTACAATTACAATATACCAACTGAAAAACGTGGTATTGTTATTTTCCAGCTTGAAGGACACCAAATTGGATGTTGCAAATTTTACAAGCATTTATCTTGCCAAGCTTCAGCATATATTTGCACATATAGAGAAGTGGGAACTGTGTATGCTTGCATATGTTTTTAACCAAAAGCATCTTCAGCATTACTGTAATAAGGAGGTAAGATTTGCTGATGACAGGGTGTGGTTTCACGTTAAATGTGGTTTTTGTTTCTCCTGGCTACAACTTCAAGCAGCTGGATTATAGTGTGGGTTGTATTTCAGTGTGTTTATTTTCCAAGATGTCAGGCAGTCAGCATTGTTGAGTGGGAGGGGGGGATATCAAGAGTGTAGAGGTGTCACTAAGGTAGACTTTGATTTGACACTGAAGATATACCTTGATCATATGTAACATCATATAAAACAGCACTAGAAAAATGAAAATAATGTTTTGTATTGTGTGCTATTTTAATTCCAGAAGCTTGACTAGTCATTTCATACAGTAGTCTGTGCTGCAGTGTAATCTGTCTGGCTACTGTCATTTTTCTTAACCATCAGGAAACTCCAGGCTTGAGGATGCTGATGTTCTTGTTCTTTTTAAAACATGTAGCAGCTGAGTACATGAAACCAAACTCTAGTTAGTTTTTGTTTCTTTAGAAGAGCTCTCTTCTTCAAAGTGTCGCTTTATTGCTTTGAGCTTCAAATTTCCCCTTTTATTGGGGTACCCAAGTCCCTTTCCCGATGGTTTAATTTGATTAATTAAGACAAATGTCAATGTCTAGTGTTAATTACTCTCTGTTTTGGCATCGCACTCGAAGTGGGACAGAGAATAGTGTACAGCAGTGTTTTTCAACCAGACTGCCCTGGTACATTCACACTTTTGTGGGAAATCGTCTAATTTCACTGGGTAATTGGTCTGAAAAATGCAAATAATGTATTGTTGTTGTGCATGTGTTCTGTAGGTACCCATGGACAACAATTTGTTCATACATATATACAAATTAAATATTGTGTAAAAGTCAGTGTTTATAATACATACCAATCACCTGTTGAGTAGGTTTCTGGTGACCGTGACATGGCGCTGGTGGCTAATTGCCATGCTAGCGATTTGGTTTCGGCACACTTCACTCACTTTTTCATGGCATTTTCAGATCAAATAAAGAGTCTGTCATCACAAAGGTATTGTGGTTTGCTAACTGAGACAATAACTCAAACTCTAGCTTGTCTGTGTTTTTTCAACTGATGTGAAATATCTTGCAGATGTTTTTACAAGGGTAGGACTTCCATGTTATGGGGGTATGATTTCTTATCAAACAGTGCCTCATTGCACTGTAAAAAATAACTAGGGTTATTCTACTTAAAAAAAAAATAGTGTTCGGGCTGCCTTAAAATTTTAAGTTGACTGAACTTGAGTTTATGTGTTTTATGTGTCTTTACCACTTATCTTCTCAAGTTCAGTCAACTTAAAATTTCAATGCAACCCGAACACTAACTTGTTTAAGTTGCGACAACTTTTGTTTAGTGTGTAAAATTAGTTATCCAACACAGTATTACAATTCTCACACATCTATAAGAAGCCACTGATTGAGTTGAGAGAGTTGACAGTAAATAACGGTTAATGGTTACTAGAACATCTCTGAAGCAGAGTGATACATATCCAGTAAAACTTTGGAGTGAAATCATTGGGTAATATAGTAACTTCTGGAATCCCTATTGTCCAATCAAATTGCTCGGCCAGAATTAACTGCTGTATAATGGGTTGTGAATGTGTCACGATGCGGAGCAGGGTGGGAGCACCGTTCTTGCGCTTGCAGTTATTTCAGATTATTTTCCTGTACCTTCCTCAGTTTGGTTTTATTTTATACTTGAGTATGGTTTTGGTTGTATTATGTTTTGGAGTTATAATACAACCAATTTTATGGTTTTGGTTGTATTATGTTTTGGAGTTGGGGCAGTGCAGTGGCGGAGTGGTTAGCACTGTGGCAGCACAGCAACTCACCCTTGGCTGGGGGACCCTGGGTCGATCCCAGCCCCCGACCAACAGTGATCTGTGTGGAGTTTGCATGTTCTCCCCATGTCTGTGTGGGTTTACTCCGGGATTTCTCCGGTTTCCTGCCACATGCCAAAAAACATGCAAGTTAGGTTAATTGGCATCAAACTGGGGATTCTAAATTGTCCTTAGATATGACTGAGAGTGAATGGTTGTCTGTCTCTCTGTGTTGGCCCTGTGATGGACTGGCGATCTGTCCAGGGTGTACCCTGCCTCTCGCCCAAAGATGCTGGGATAGGCTCCAGCCTGTCATGGATGGCCCTCACGAGCCATCATAAGACGCCACAAATCACCAGTGATTTCAGTGAACACTGAATGACCTTATACCTCAGTGGGACCACAAAACACATGAGGATGATGACAGGCAGAGTCCAATTAAACGGGAACAGTTCCGGCGGTCTTCCTGCATCCAATGGCCAAAAGGTGACTAAGGAAAAAAGGAAATGTTTGGGCTGCCTACCCCAGTCCCAGGCGCGGAAAGTCAGAACCTCCGGTGGCCGAACCAGGTCGCCCAGTAGGAAACACCGTACATTGGGTGGCCGATCCAGGACGTCGAACCGGCGAAACAGCTCACCAGGCGGTCGACCCGGATCACTCAGCCACCAGGACCGTGGAGGAACAATTGGAGATGGCCTCCCTGGAGAGGGGAAAGATGAGGGAGAGCCGGGCCGAATGTTGAGAGCCCCAACGGCCCCCGGTTTTGATGAGCTGGAAAGACGATGGTGATGAAGAGGATGATGATGACGATAAGCCAGTTCAATGTCAGGCGGCAGAGGGTCTGCAGCTCCTTCACCGCACTTGAACCACACTGGCGCTGCACCCACGTCGGACCCCAATTGGGTCTCAGCTGCACCCGGGATGGACCCCGATTGGGTCTCGGCTGCACCTGCGATGGACCCCGACTGGGTCGGCGCAGCACCAGTAACGGCCTCCAACCCTGAACCCAGAACCTCCAGTACAGCAACCGGGATTGGCTCCGCACCGGTGACCATGGGAGAAGGCTCAGGAGAAGGGAAAGAACCAGGATCAGAATCACCGGTAGTGACAGAGCCCAGCGAGACCAGCTCGGTTGCAGCAGACGGCTGCCCCTGGCTCGTCTCCCCGAGAGACAGGCAAAAATGTTCTAAGAAGGAAAACAAGGTAGAGCACTTGCCTGCACTCGAGTTCTGTCGCCGTCCAGGACTTTGATGATCCGGGCTCAGGACGAAGAAGGTCGTCATCTGGCTCCAACTTGGCTATGGCGGACTTCGCAGCCGGCATGATGGTCTCCACAACCTGAGGACCCTCCAGCACTGATGTCCACGCTGACGACCCGCACGGCATGGTGGCAGGGGACCCTCGACCTGCTGGACCGAACCGCTCATCGGTGGAGACCCGGGGACGCTTCGTCATCGGCACAGGCTCCACGCTGCAGTCTGCTCTCCTCCTCTGCCCATGACAAGGCTGTGGGGCTGGAACCAGGCTCTCCAGAACCGCAGGCCCCCTCCTCGTCCGACGACGTAGGCCTGGCGTCGTGGACTGCTCAGCGGAGGGAGACACAGAGGCAGCAGGTTTAATGACAGAAGCTACAGCAGGTGGTGGGAGCTCGGGGGACTGCGAACCCCGAACTCCACCCCCAGGAGTCAGACAAGGCAAATCACAACTATGGGGAGAAACATGAACTTGCACTTGCCTGTTTCCCGGTGGATGGATGGTGCCTGCTGTAGTGGACGTTGTTCCTCCCTTTCCCCACTGGCTGGTGACGGAGGGCCCCCTGGGAGGACGAGGAGGAGCCGCTCGCGATGGTCCAATAACGGGCTTTGCTGGAGCAGGACTCAAAACACTCACAGCAGCCGGAGAAGACGTTGAGGAGGAAGGGATGACAGCCGAGACGATCCAGGCACGATGAGCTGACGGGACAGCAGGGAAAGGTGACCCGGGGGGAGAAGCTGCGGGAATTCCCTTCTGACAAGATGCAGGAGTGGCAGCTGTCAGAGAGGTTGAGTCCTTGCGACGACCCGGAACAGGATCCGGACGGGGTTCTTGCTGAGTCCTTTTGTTCGCTGTGTGACGACGGTCACCAGGCAGAGGGCGAGGCGAAGGAGAAGTTCAGGCTTCTTCGGGGATCACCTCTGGGCGGTGCAACCTCCTGGCCTGGAGCGGGGACAGGAACGGGATTCTGAAGCGAGGAGCGAGGATGCCTCCTCTTTGGCTTCCTGCCGGAATTTCCCTCCAGCCCACGGAGTATCTCCCGTTGTGCGGCGATGTCCGCCTTCCTCGCAACAACTTCGAGGTGGTTGGAGTAGCGAGGAAGGCGATTAAGGATGTCCTCAGCGAGGTCCAGGTGCCGGCGTACATTGCTGAGAGAGTCGTAGAGGGTAGCGGTAATGAGCGTTCCATCTACATAATCTAGGGCCTCCGCCAGCTCTTAGCCCAGGCTCCAAACGCGGCCCCTGAATGACGACATAATCTCCCAGCGCACAGGCACCCAGACAGGGAAGAACAAGTCCAATTTTGGCAAAACTCACGGCGACAGGTGTCTCAGTCTGGCGGCAGTCTACTGTCATGGATGGCCCTCACAAGCCATCATAAGACGCCACAAATCATCAGTGAGTTTGCACAGTTTATTAACAGAACAGAAAGGGAACAAAATAACAAGCCACGGGGGGCTAAAACACATAACAGAAAATGGATACACAAGGAGACACACTTACGAATATAGATGAAGGATAGTCTACGTCTGAACAGTGGGATGCTCAATAACGTCGGACCAAGGAGAAGTTTTTGACGAGACTGCTGCATATTTCGTTCCCAGCTGCCCTCTTAAGTAGGGAGCCGCTGATGAGGTGAAATGCGGCTCAGCTGACAGCCCTGACAGCCGGAAGCCCCACCGAGCGCTGTCACAATAAAAGCTCGGAGAGCCAAAAGGGGCACACAGCCATCAGATGGACGAAAATAGTGCATGGCTCGAGCGTGGACGAGATCGGCGCTCGAACAATGACACAGCCCCCCTGCGACCCGAAAAAGGATTAAGCGGTAGAAGATGAATGAATGAGTGAATGTTTTGGAGTTGCCATTTGTCTCTTATGTCTTCGAGTCCCTGATATTATAACCTTAGTTTTACCATTATAGTTCTGGTCTTTATTATTGTGTGTCTATGGCTGTCTTATTTTATACCTTAATGATATCTTCCTATGTTTGGCTATGAGCCTTCTCCGCTTTCACCTTTAGTTTATTCCTGGGAGTGTTTACATTCATTATCACTGTCTATTATTATCTTGTCCTGGCCTTGGTGGGTTGCCATTATTTGTTGTATTTCTTTATCATGATTTAGTATCCATTCTGGTTTGCACTTTTGTTGTGACAGCCGCCTCCGTTTACTTCCTCTTTTGGTTCTAGTTTGCAGGTCATCACAGCTGTCATTATTTTTGGTTTGATTATCCTCACTCGTGATCTTCACCTGTGTTCATTTCTCTTTGCCTATTTAAAGACAACTGTGTTGCTTCTCGGCTCTACGTTGTCTCCTATGTTCAGATGTGTGCTACGCGTCTTTTTCCAACTCTGTAATCCTGCGAGTAAGTTCTATTTTTGCCTTATTTGGAATTCTGTGTTTCATTAAATTTGCAAACTCACAGTCAGCGTTTGGGTCTTCGTTCCTACCCTGTTGGGCCAATTCATTACAGTACGACGCAGCCAATTTGGACCCAGCGGCTGTGTGTTTGCATTTTTTCCACCCACCTGTTTTTGTGTTTTTCTGGTGGGATAGTTGACAGCATGTTCCCAGCACGCTGGGTCTCAGCCAACAGCGGAGGGTTGGCAGCTGGGGGTCCCAGCGTGGATGAACAGTGGGCAGCTCAATTTATCCAGGACTTCGTCACTGAAGTGCTCACCTCCCGTACCTCCAAAGAAGTCCTGGAGAATGTGGAAGCAGCAGCCAGGATAGTGGAGGCGCATCCCGGGCTGCGGAAGTACTCTAAGTACACAAAGCTTTTGACAACAGCCTCCACCCTCCTTTTGACGTTTCGCGGGCTGGTGAGAGGCTCACTCCCAGCTGTACCTGTGCCGACCAGGAAGCGCTCCTGGGTACAGACGTCCTCAGCCTCCCGCCGCTATCCAGCTGCATCCCGCTGGAAGAACTCCTCCGCCTCTCAATCAATAGCTCCTCCTTTGCCGCATCAGAAAATTACTGCAGCAGCTTCCTCTTCATTCTCAAGTTTCTCTTCATCAGCTGTTCCGTCAGCTCCCTCCTCCTCGTCTGTTGCTGCTGTTTCCCTCTCCTTCACACTGTCGGCATCCGCTGCTGAGCATCCTGCTGTTTCATCCCCAGTTTCAGCCAACATCATGCCAGCAGGGCTGGCTCCTCCATGTTCCACATTGGTACCCTTACCCTCAGCTGATTCTTCATTGGAGTTCCCCAGGATGACCTCTGGAGCGGCAGAACAGGCCAGGCAAGTACCTTTTTCTCTTGTTGCTTTTGGATATTATGTCTGGCTGTGCTTCTCCATCCCTGTCCGAGGTGCATGCCACTGCTCCAGCCTCTACCCTCCACTATTTCCCACCTGCACCTGAGCCATCAGTGGAGCATCCCCTGGTGCAGACATGCTCAGCTGCTCGCCTATCATCAGCCTCAACTTCATCTCCCGAGCAGTGTTCCTCACCTCCCCACCAAGCGATCTCTGCAGCCACCAAGAGGGATTTGCCTGGCTCTTCTGCAGCAGCAACCACCACAGCATGGGAATTAAGGCAAGTACCTTTTCATTCTGTTATACTTGATGATGAAATGCTTTGCCTTATTCCCGGTGGTGGTGGGGGGGGGGGCTCAGCAGCAACAGTAGACTTTGGCTGAGCTCTCACCACCTGCTGCTGCATCCTTCCATGTATCCTCACCTGCTTCTCCCGTGTCCTCCTCTGGGTTTTCTGTGTGTCTGCCTGTCCTGAAGGGAAGCCGCCGGACGATGGAGGGGTCTGCTGTTTCGGAGGCTTCTGTTCCAGTCCCGCAGCCATGTCCTGGACGGGAGAAGAGCGCCCCTGGTGCCCTGAAGTCTGAGCTGACAAGAGAGTGTCAGCTTCAGCTTCACGGGTCTCTGTGCCAGCAGTGAGGCAACTTACAGCATCTACCGCCACGCCGGGAGTTCCACCAGCATCGGTCGCCACTCCTGGAGCCCCCCTAGCAGCAGACACCATCATGCCATGGGAATTAAGGCAAGTACCTTTTCATTCTATAATATTTGAAGATGAAATGCCTTGCCTTATTCCTGGTGGTGAGGCTCAGCATCATCAGTCCACGGTAGCTGAGTCCTCACCACCTGCTGCTGCCACCTGTTCCTCACCTGCCTCTTCCATTTCTCCTCTTTTGTTCCCTGAGTGCCGCCGGTCCTGGGATGGAGCTGCTGGATGATGGAGGAGCCTGTGGCCCTGGGTGATTCCGTTCCAGCCCTGCAGCCACATCCCAGATGGGAGGAAAACGTTACCTGTGTCCTGAAGCTTGAGCTGACAGAAGAGTGTCCCCTGGTTTCAGCTACACAGGAGCTAGCACCATTGGTGAGGCAACCTCCAGCATCTGCCACCATGCCGGGAGTCCCACCAGTGCCGGTCGTCTCACCTGGATGTCCTTTGGCTGCTACCACCATCATGCCTGCTTCAAGATTCGCCGCAGCAGAGCCGCCGAAGTCCTGGACGGTGGTGAAGCTCGAGTCTAGGCAAGTACTCTGTTCTATTTCAACATCAGCAGATTTAGAGAAATCTTGTCTAGCTTGCGGTGGGGAGAGTCGGTTGCAGACGTCCTCTGCTCCTAAGTTCTCCTCGCTGGGCTCCACTGCTGCCGGTAATGTTCCAATGTTTTTTCCACTTTCTCCATCTGAGGTGACCATGTTAGGAGCAGACGTCCAGGTGAATGGAGCTGAGACATCCCAGCCTGAATTGCCGGAGTCCTGGACAACAGTGGAGCTCGAGCCAAGGCAGGTACTCTGTTCTGTTTCTTCACCATCAGTTCTAGAGAAACCTTGTCTTGCTCATGGTAGGGAGAATCAGCTGCAGATGCCCTGTGCTTCTGAGGTCTCCTTGCCGGGCTCCACTGCTGCCGGTGATTCTGATCCGGTGTCTGTCGCTGTCTTTCTGTCCGAGCCATCGCCTGAGGTCATTGAGGATCACCACCCGCCCCCTGAAGCTGCCGTGGGTTCTCCTTCTCCGCCCGAGGTCTCCATGGGTTCTAGTCCTTCTCCGCCCGATGTCTCCGTGGGTCACCTCCCTTTGCCTGTGGTCTCCGTGGGTCCTCTCACTTTGTCTATGGTCTTCGTGGGTCCTCTCCCTTCATCTGTGGTCGCCGTGGCTCCTCTCCGTTCGTCTGAGGTCTCCGCTGGTCAGCCAACCTTTTCGCCTTGCTTCCCCTCTGATCAGCCGTCTTCGCCTGGTTTCCCCACTGGTCGGCCATCCTCTTCATCTGGTTTCCCTGCTGAGCAGTCATCTCCCTCGTCTGGTTTCCCCACTGGTCAGCCGCAATCACCGTCTGGATTCACCGCTGGTCTGCAGTTTTTTTCAGGCGTCAGCTCCAGACTCACACGATCCATGGTTCAGCGCCTGCGGTCTGCAAGAAGTACATTTTCCAGCTGCTTTCTCCAGAAAGGGACGCATTGTGCTCCACGGTCTGGTGGCTCAGGGATGCTGGGAGGCCACCCGACAGATCGTGCCCTCTGGTCTGTTGGTAGTGGAATGCTGGGAGGTCATCTGATAGACTGCATCCTCTGCTTGAGTGGCTCAGGGACTCCGGGAAGCCACCCGATGCATTCCGGTCCATTACCTGGTGGTCCTGGGATTTCAGCAGGCCACCTGAACTGCCTTTTCTTCTCGCCCGTGGTCCTGGTACTTCAATAGGTCACCCGATTTAGCTTGTTTTTTTTCTTCCTTTTTGTGATGTTACCTTGGGAAGTCTGGAATCCACCCCTTGGACGGGGGGCTTTGTCACAATGCGAAACACCGTGGGAGCACTGTGCTCACGCTTGCAATTATTTCAGATTATTTTCCTGTACCTTCCTCATTTTGGTTTTATTTTATACTCGAGTATGGTTTTGGTTGTATTGTGGTGACCCAGCACACTGCAGATTGACACGATTTCACACTCAGCAGGGCTGGAGGAAACGGAGGACAATTTACAAATGGACAGAGAGCCCCTGGGCGCAATCAGAACAATGGACTGTTGTGTATACATCCCCTGGATGAGGGAGAGGACATCCGGGCGCCAGTTGGTCATGCTAATGATATGTATTTACTGATATGCTAATGTGCCATTCATTCTTCTCTGTCTGTATCACTATAAAAAAGAGCTTATGTGACATGCCTCAGCAGCGCAGTAGCTCACTTAGCTACAATGTGTGTCTCATTATGTTGGAGGAAATAAAACCCTGCAACCTTCCAGCTCGTCGCATCTCGCCTGATCTTTTACCTCCACATTGGTGACCCTAGACGTGTCATGTTGATGCCGGCATCCTCTTCATCCACACCGGAGTGCGCTCTCCGGAGCGGGCAGTGCTGGGACCAACACGCACCATGAACGGCGACACGAGCGAACCGAAGGAAGCAGCCTGAACGGGGAAAATCATCGGCGCCATCTGCATTGATTTCCACCAAGCTCCCCGACCCTGACTCACTGCGGACAGCGGACTTCCCGTGCACAGAAGCCCGGCACACACACCGCAGGATTACGAGGACAGCGCAACTTCCAGCTATGTGGTCACTGCGCCAAGCGTGCGCCACGCACAGGGACAAACTGGCTCCACAGACTGATACACACCATGGCCAACCACCATCCTCGGAACCTTCAGGGCTGGTCACGCACCTGAAGCAGACACGCAGCCCGCACACAGGACTTTGTATGGGTTTCTCGGCCACGGTGCACAAGGGGAATTTAGCTGATTGCTGTCCCCGATGGCTTTAGGGCTGCTTCCGCACCTAAAAGCCAAACTGCCAAGTCCCTCACACAGCTGCAGTTGTTTCACAGCCATTACGCATCCTTGGGGACCTTGGCTGTTCGCCTTCCCCACATCCTTGCTGGACCGAGCAGCGAGAGGAGTCAGAGACTTAATTTTTTCACAGCCGCTGTGGATCACCGCCAGGTTGACCGGGAAAGTCCCTCACCATCGTGGATCTACACGCAATTTTTGCACGGCCCAGACACCTTTGACGTCCCGGGCCGGCACTCACTTACTCCCACCCCCTCCCCCTCCTCCTCCACAGCGCTCTTCCTGCACCTCACTCCCTAAAGCTGGCCAATCCGCAGTTGGTTCCAATACGCATGACGTGCACCGGCCCTGTGCGCCCACGATCCATGGCCGTTCAACATGCTGGGATCTGGAGCGGAGCACACTGTGTTTTCCACCCCTCCCCCCCACCACGGATTGACATGCCCTCCGACATTCCTCTACAGCAGGACAGTTCTGCCGGAGCTGGAGCCCAAACGACCGGTGGGGGGGGAGTGACAGCCCCTTCTGAGCATTCTGGGGGGAGCCGTGTGGTGACTCAGCACACTGCAGATTGACACGATTTCACACTCAGCAGGGCTGGAGGAAACGGAGGACAATTTACATACGGACAGAGAGCCCCTGGGGGAAGTCAGAACAATGGACTGTTGTGTATACATACCCTGGATGAGGGAGATGACATCCGGGCGCCAGTTGGTCATGCTAATGATATGTATTGACTGATATGCTAATGTGCCATGCATTCTCTTTGTCTGTATCACTGTAAAAAAGAGCCTGTGTGACATGCCCCTGCAGCGCATTAGCTCACTTAGCTACAATGTGTGTCTCATTTTGTTGGAGGAAATAAAACCCTGCAACCTTCCAGCTCATCGCATCTCGCCTGATCTTTTACCTCCTCAGTATTATGTTTTGGAGTTGCCATTTATCTCTTATGTATTTGAGTCCCTGTTATTATAACCTTAGTTTTACCATTATAGTCTTGGTCTTTATTATTGTGTGTCTATGGCCGTCTTGTTTTATACCTTAATGATATCTTGTTATGCTTGGTTATGAGCCTTCTCCGTCTTCACCTTTAGTTTATTCCCGGGAGTGTTTACATACATTATCACTGTCTATTCTTATCTTGTCCTGGCCTTGGTGGGTTGTCATTATTCGTTGTATGTTCATTTTCTGTATCATGATTTAGTATCCATTCTGGTTTGCACTTTTGTTGTGACAGCCGTCTCTGTTTACTTCCTCTTTTGGTTCTAGTTTGCAGGCTGTCACAGCTGTCATTTTTTTTGGTTTGATTATCCTCGCTCGTGATCTTCACCTGTGTTCATTTCTCTGTGCCTATTTAAAGATGGCTGTGTTTCTTCTTGTCGCTGCGTCGTCTCCTATGTCCAGACATGCGCTCCATGTCTTTTTCCAACTCTGTAATCCTGCGAGTAAGTTCTATTTTTGCCTTATTTGGAATTCTGTGTTTCATTAAACCTTGCAAACTCGCAGTCAGCATTTGGGTCTTCGTTCCTGCCCTGCCGGGCCAATTCATAACAGAATGTCTGGAATTAAAAGACTGGTTCAGTTTCTACTTCCCGATGTTTTAGCGCTGCCACTTTCTAAAGTTCTGTCTCTGTCTGTGGAAGGTGTTGTTGCTGTTTCTGTTAAAAAAAAGCCCTCCGCCCCGAAGCCAGTTCCATTCTGCACTGTGTTTTGATGTAGATGCAAACGTACATGCCATCTCTGTGAGGCTTGATGCAAAAAGCTGCATTTCTGTCATCCAGAAATGAGGAAAACCATCTAGCTTAATGGAGCAGCCTGGAACTCTGTTGCCCTGGAGAAAAGAGTCATTGCCGTCTGCTGGAGTCTTATTTTGCCTGATTCAAGTTTCAGCTAGTGTCTGTGTACTGTATATATGTTTGACATTAGTCATATGAGTTTTGTCCACATTTAATATGAGTTTGAGCTGGCAGAACAATGGCCTTGCACTGTGGTCATTCACAGACTGATGCCACCACTGCATATTACACTGTTGTACCATAGTAAATTTAGCGTTGGACCTTTGCCCACCAAATTTGACCATTCTGGCACTGTGAGGATGGCACACCTTCTGAAAGCCAAATGATTTTCACCTTGAAGATAAGTCATGTTGTAATTTAGGCAGTATTCCCATAGTATATTTCCATGGCTTAGAAATTTTGACTAAAAGGAACAATGAAACTTTTAATGTAAGACCTGCATTAAGTGATGATCTCCATCTTGACTGAGGACACAGTTGTGGATTAGAAGAAAAAAATTATTGTTTGAAACATCATTTATTTTTAGAGGGATTTCCTCTGAGTATTTAGTAATTTACATGAGGCCGGCTGGTTAGATGTGCATTAGTAGGATTACAGAAACTCCATAATTCAAAACCACATCAGTATTCACAATGATCATATTTTAAGAGATCAACGCCTCCCATTCATCTCCTACTCATCATTTCCTTGCTCTACTTGTTCACACTGCACTGCACTCTGTATTCCAGCCAAAGTGTAAGCCAGCCATATCGCCCTCCATTTACACAGCACATTCCATAGATCAAACTGCTTTTCAAGACCCTTCAAAAATATTCAGTGGGCAAAGAAGATTAAGGGGAATGTGAAATCTCTTTTTTCTAAAAATCTTCTTGAGTCTGAGAGAGATGTGGCAAAGCTGGCTGTGAGCTTGTCTCAATGATCCACCTCATGGGTTGGTAAACGTTATAAAACTGCACTCAACCCAACAGTGTGTGCTCTTATGCAGTTTATATGTTGTACATTTATTAGAAATAAATGTAACATGAACAGGGGCAAAATTAATATGTCAAAACTTTACATGAGTGTGCATACATGTATTTATACAGGGTAGGTAAGGACAGTAATTTATCTTCATATTCATTATTAAATGTAATGTTTTGTCATTATGAATAATGAAGCAATATTGCTGATAGTTTATTAAAAACATTGCCAACTTGTATACATTTTCCCAAAGCCTGTCACTGTTACTGTTTCCCAGTCGACTTTTCATTTAAGAGTCGGGACAAAAATGAACCAGGCTAATGCTAGGCTAGCACAGAGTCCGGAAGTCGAGGCAGTATGAAGCTGATTTTACGCTAGCATTTGTCCTGGGTGGTCGGGGTGGGCAATATGGCCTAAAAATGATATCACAATATTTTTGCAAATTTTCACGATAATGATACTGTTCACAATATCACAGTTTTTTTTTTCTTTTTAATTTATGTAGAACAGTTTCAAAGGCCAGCGTTATTTGTCTTCAACATATTTAGTAAAAGTAAAACAAAACTCTCTTTATTTCTTCAGTTTAGAAACAGCAGCTCAGATTGAGTTTTAAATATTTTATTATTCTGTATCAGATATTACAAGAAAATAATATAAACCACATTAAGTGTGCTTACGTAGTCGGGGTTTTATGCTGAATAAGTTTACCTGCATCAGTAGTCTCAGACGTCTCCTGGGACTTTTTGGCTTTCGTCACACTGAAGGGGTGTTTTTTGGTTTTTTTTTTGGTTCGGGTGGTTGAATAAAATCAAGCTGAAGGAATCGAAACGGAATGAAAATAAAACTCTGGACACTTTGGATGTCAACACAGCTCCAAGGCGAGCCGTGTTGTTAACATGTTGTACATGCGGAAAAAAATATGAGCAGATTATCTGCATTGTTGCACCTTTCTTCTTGCATGGCAGCAGTCTGAAACTGCCTTAAAAACTAAAATATTTAAACACAACTTCACACAGAGTGGCAGCTTCCCCTTTCCATTTCTATGGTAACGCATAACTTCCGTCAGCAGCGTAACGTGTGATGTCATCATGCAGCAGACCCCAAATAACAGGATATTCATTTTTACACCGGTATAAAAATTTATACTGGTACAATATGGCACGCCCTTACTGGGCGGGCAACAATTGTGACACAGACACAAAGCTGAATAATTGAAATCTATCACTGAATACCCCAGATACATCAGTCTATCCTGATTGAAACAGGAAGCAGTGGAACAACCAGAATAGCATCATTTTTCAAATCAAGAAAATAACTTAATATGTATAAGTAGGTATACATTGGTTAAAGTTATTATTTGGTAGAATTTAATCAACATCATCAGCGACAGACTTGAGAAACACATCAACTTGTGAAATAAATAATTTGAAATCAGGAAACAAAGTGATACTAACTGGATGATGGGTTAAACACCAGTCACTTACCTAGACCTGCACCTGTGTACACCTATGCACCGTATACCGGTGATGCATGCTAACACAGGTGGAAAACAGGGGCCATCATTTTTTTTTTAATTTATTTATTTTTTTTAACTTCCAGTGCCACACAAGTTGGCTGCCTTTTGCAACAGCGGCTCAATTCTGAGTCTTTTTATCTTCCTTCTTCTTTCTGATCCGGTGATAACTTTCTGATCCGGCACACCTTTCACTCTATATATATCACGGACACATAGATCACCCCAAAGGTCTCCGGAGTTGGCGAACGGAGCCTCTGTTTACAGCAGGAGACGATACAGCAGGGAAGAGCTAGCTAGCACTCAACTGCCACCCGGTGCTAACGGAGAAACTCGACATACCGGGGAACTGAAACGAAAACGACGCGGGTGCCGGGCTGGAGTTTAGGTGGCGTGCAAGAAATATAAGACAGAATAATAAAGAGCGATGGCAAGAACCAAGCAGACCGCCCGTAAATCTACTGGAGGAAAAGCCCCCAGGAAGCAGCTGGCCACCAAGGCTGCTCGGAAAAGCGTTCTGGCCACCGGCGGAGTGAAGAAGCCTCACCGTTACAGGCCTGGTACCGTGGCTCTGAGAGAGATCCGTCGCTACCAGAAATCCACTGAGCTGCTCATCCGTAAGCTGCCCTTCCAGCGCCTGGTGAGGGAGATCGCTCAGGACTTCAAGACCGACCTGCGCTTCCAGAGCTCCGCCGTCATGGCTCTGCAGGAGGCCAGCGAGGCCTACCTGGTGGGTCTCCTCGAGGACACCAACCTGTGCGCCATCCACGCCAAGAGGGTCACCATCATGCCCAAAGACATCCAGCTGGCCCGCCCCATCCGCGGAGAGAGAGCTTAGACTTTCTGCTGCACATCCACCAATCACAATGCTCCGCACTGTGTGTCTATATATATACTGTATATATATATATATATATTTATATTAATATGTACATATGTATACTAGCTGCTCTTGTTTTTTCTTGCCTTCTGATTGTTGCTCTGAGTGTTGCTATCCCTGTGCTGTTGCAATCCTGGAATTTCCCCATTGTGGGACTAATAAAGGCTTATCTTGTCTTATCTTATCTTATCTTATCTTATCTTATCTTGTCTTATCACATCCATGGTTCCCGAGTGACTGGAATTGATGTTGGAATGTGTTTGGTCTATGTGACAGTGGCTATAACTCTGTGTTCTTTATAAATAGATACGGTTAAAAGCTCAGAAAATAAAACCAAAATTACCTGCACGGAGAGATAGCACTTGAAAAATCATGTCATATAAATAACAAATAACTCAATAAATTACAAAGTATTAGCATTGATGTATTTATTACTAATATATTAAATCAGTTTCCCTAAATTCAAAAGACCTTTCTTGCTATAGTTTTCAACTCATTATGACAGCATCTAATCATTTTAACAAGTAAGTGGAAAATAAATTTGTTGGCTCCTCTCCGTTTTCCTGTCTCTTTATCTCTCTTTCTTGGCAGTCAGCATTTAATTTGAGAGATGAGGGTGATAACAGCCAATAAAACACTGTCAGTTATTCTGTAGCCATAAACCATTAAAGAGAGAAATGAGTCTGATTGAGAGTCTGCTCACATCTTTCAAAGCAGTGGAGAGAGACGGCAGCAGAACCACTATCTACTTTAAAGGGAAATCGGAGGCCTCATGATGCACAGAATCTATAACATAGTGTAAGCGTATGTATGAAAACAGACAAAATAGTGCATGCTGTATAACTGAGCATTGTCTAACATTTGTGGATGACCATTCATAACTGCTCCAGTGGCCTGATATTTTCATAACATGTTCATTTTCAACCATAATGGTGTTTGTGCCACAACCATTCATTCAACACAGTGTTTTTGCGCGCATACACCACATTTGAGGCGCCTCAAGCATTTAGCTGTCATTCTGTCTTTTGAATCAAGAATGAAAGACTTGGAGTGCATGTTGAAGCACTGTTGTTTTGTTACTAAAGCCTGACTGATACAGAATTTTTAAGGTTGATACCTGCAAGCTACCCACCAAGATGTTAGTGCAGTTCTACACAGCCATCATCGAGTCCATCCTCACCACCTCCATAACCGTGTGGTACGCAGGAGCCACTGCCAGGGACAGACTAAGGCTGCAGCGCGTCGTGCGCACTGCTGAGAAGGTGATCGGCTGCAAGCTCCCATCTCTCCAGGATCTGTACATCTCCAGGACCCGGAGGCGTGCTGGCCGGATCATAGCCGATCCCTCACACCCTGGTCATGTACTGTTTGCCCCCCTCCCCTCTGGTAGAAGACTTCGGTCCATCCAGACTAAAACCTCCCGTCACATGAACAGCTTCTTCCCCTCTGCCATTAGACTGCTGAACACTAAGTGACTCTCGTGCACCATGTACAGCAGCTCAACCAGACTCATGTCAATCATCACTGTTTTCTTCCTGCATTACCGACTGCACTATATAGTTCTCCACAGTATCTGCTGCTGGCTAATATATATTTTAACTGTTGACCAGTATCACTTAATCTTATCCTACACTTTATTACATGTATAGTTTATTTCTCTTATCTTATCATGTTTAATGTTGCAGCATTGTACCGAGACAAATTCCTAGTTTGTGTACTACATGAACAATGGCAATAAACCTGATTCTGATTCTGATTCTGATTCTGCAGTATATTTGGTGCTTTAAGTGGAGTGTTACTATCCCTGTGCTGTTGCAATCCTGGAATTCCCCCATTGTGGGACTAATAAAGGCTTATCTTATCTTATCTTAAAAAAATGCAATATGCTGATATATCGGACTATGAAAAATGTAGATGATCTGGTAGTGCTCAGGACCTGATCTAGATTTGGAGTCAAAAGGTCAAGAATGTTACATGGCCTCTTAGTAGAATTTCACATTTATAGCTATTATGCTGTTGCTATTGTTTGCAGGATCTCCAACCTTGGCAAAGGGGTTAGAACATGAGCCACCCTTTACCCACCTACGTTTTGGGTCAAAGCTCACAGTCACCATGTCATCCCCTCTCTAAGCTGAAGAAATTAAGCCCTGCTCACCGAACTTGGTACACAGGCTGACCTTGGGACCCTCACCTGTGCCTATGGTTGTTGGGGCCAAAAAGTCAAAGGTCAAAGTCACAAGGTCAGCCAACATGGACATACACAGCTCTATTATGATGATCTAGTCCAGTGATTTTCAACCTATGTGCCGCGGCACACTAGTGTGCCGTGAGAGATCGTTAGGTGTGCCGCGGGAAATTATCCAATTTAACTTAATTACTCGAGTGAGTGGCTATGTTTACATGGACACAAGTAACCGGATTAAAAGTCTGATCTGAATAAAAATGCTTCATGTAAACACGGCAATCTGAATATTCTAACCCGATCACGCTCATTCGGATCAAAATTTCATTCTGATTGAGAGGGGTGGGTTATGCCGATTGTTAATCCGAATGGTGCGCATGAAAACACTTATTCCGAACACGGGGCAGAAAATATGTTTACTGCGCATGTCTGTATACCAGCCGCACGTCGACGTGACGTATTTCCGCCTTAGCAGCAGCTAGCGGAAAACATAGCGGGAGTAAAACAGAACTGGTCTGTATCGTCCTGCTGTGTCCTGCTTTTCGTCATATGCAGAAGTATGTACTTGTAGCTTCATTACGGAGACTAGCAGAAGCAAAAGTACAGTCTGAATAACACAATACAGGTCAATTTCGACACGAAGCAGGGGTCGCTAACACTGGAAGTTGCTTCTTCTCCTACTATTTTTTGAATGTCGAAATGTCGACCTGCACATGTCAAAATGATTTATTCCGTTCAAACCTGTGACACATGAAAACGCACGTCCTAATCAGATCAGCTTTTTCAGGATCCATGTAAACAGTAAAATTCTGATCTGAATTGTAATCAGATTGAAGCTCCCATTGATTGAAGCTCCCAAATTGAAGCTCCCATTTTTCACGACATATCTGTGTGAGCTGAGCTTTTCAAGCTTGACTGTGATAAAAACTAAAAACAGAGAGAGACTGAGAGCTGTTGAGGAAGAGCTCTGTGTGTGTCTTTCTTCCATTCCTGCCAGGATATCAGCTTTGTGTTCATCTAAACAGGCCCAGGGTTCACTCGGAATTCAGGTTCAGGTTCAGGTTACTTTATTTGTACCTGTAGGTAGATTTGTTTTGCAGTCTGGTGACAACCATATTTACAAGCCACTAATTACATTCAACATAGACACAAACACAGGCACACATGAAGCTGACTATAAACATGATAAAAATACTCAAGGCTCCATCAAACAGGGTCTAAAAAGACAAAGAGATGAGGGAGAAACCAGAGGTAAGAGAGAGGGGTCATATTAAAGTTAAAAGTTAAAAACTAGTCAGAGGTTAAAAAACTCAAAGGTCTAAAACCCAATAAAGTATTTAGAACCCAAGTGACATCATACAAAATAAGTAAATATAAAATATGTACAATATATTTTTATAGCTTGTTCAACTCTTTGACAGCAGCAGGGACAAAGCTGTTTTTGTAGCGCTGGGTTTTACTTTTTGGGACAGCAAACCTCCGTCTGGAGGGAAGAAGCTGAAAGTTGCAGTGCAAAGGGTGGGAGTCATCATTTAAAATGGAGGCAGCCATCCTCTGTATTTGTCTGGTGTACAGGGATGTCAGGCTCAGCTGTGACTCACCAAGCAAACGACTGGACCATCTAACTACCTGATCCAAGGATTTCCTCTGTTTCAGTTTTATCTGACCAAACCATGACACTAAAGAAAAGGATAAAACAGATTCAATAAAAGCCCGATAAAACATTGTCATTATGGTTCGGTCAATTTGGAAGCGTGCAAGTTTCCTCAAACAATGCAAATTTTGTGACATGTTCTGGACCCAGGAAACAGACACTGACACGAGCAGATACAGACAATTATTCTTTTATTGTAAAGTGCCAGAGGCCGTCATGACAGTACTCCCGCCTCTAGCAGTGCCTCCAGGCATCTGCCCAATTCTACCTGGATTCGCCCGATGGAAATCGCGGATCAACTGCTTATCCAGGATCAACGCTGGGCGAATCCAAGAACGATCCTCCGGTCCAAAGCCCTCCCAGTCCACCAAATACTGAAGACCACGACCTCGCCTGCGAACGTCCAGGATGGCAGTCACCCCCCAGGCCGGATGGCCATCGATCATCCTCGGGGGGGCGGGGGCCGCGGGAGGCGGGCACAGGGGATCAGAGATGTATGATTTAACCTGGGAGACATGAAAGGTGGGGCAGATGCGCATAGAAGAGGGGAGAGACAAGCGCACGGACACAGGATTGACAATTCGAGAGATGGTGTAAGGACCAATGAAGCGCTTGGTAAGCTTGCGCTTCTCAGCCGGTACACCAATATTTCGGGTAGACAACCAAACCTTCTGACCCACCTTGTAGTCCGGGGCGGGTCTCCTGTGCCGGTTGGCCATCTGGATGTTGCGTTCAGTCGTCCTTAAAAGGGCTTGGCAGGCGATGAGTCATACTCGCCGACAGCGCTTAATGTGAGCTTGGACAGATGGAACCGCTACCTCCTTCTCCTCCTCCGGAAACAGTGGTGGATCAAACCCAAACGATGCCTTGAAAGGAGAGATGCCCGTAGCCGTAGAGATCGTGGTGTTATGGGCGTACTCTATCCAAGGAAGATGCTTGCTCCAAGACGATGAACAGGAGGAGATGACACAACGCAGCGCGGCTTCAAGCTCCTGGTTAGCCCGCTCACACTGGCCATTACTCTGTGGATGATAACCTGAAGAGAGGCTAGCTGTGGCTCCCAGCACTGTGCAGAATGCTTTCCAGACCTGAGAGATGAACTGTGGTCCCCGGTCCGACACTATGTCGGCGGGGATGCCGTGGAGATGGACCACATGCTGGACAAGGAGGTCTGCTGTTTCCTGAGCTGAAGGCAAACCCCGAAGGGGTACAAAGTGGGCTGCCTTCGAGAAACGGTCCACTATAGTCAAGACTGTGGTGAAGCTATCTGAGGGGGGCAAACCAGTCACAAAATCCATGGCAACATGGGACCAAGGGCGGGAAGGGACCGGCAGCGGATGTAACAGGCCCGCCGGGGGGGATGATGTCGTTTTCCCAGTGGCGCACTGAGCGCAAGCCCGGATGTAACTCACAACGTCCTTCTGCAGCCCAGGCCACTAAAAGATCCTCTGGAGAAGGGCCACAGTCCGACCCACCCCCGGATGACAAGCCAACTTGGAGGCGTGACCCCATTCAATCACTTGACCCTGAATAGAGCGTGGTACAAACAGGCAGCCCGGGAGACCCCCATCCCCCCGGATCTGGCTCCGTCTTCAGTGCTCTACGGACTGTCTTACAAATACCCCAGGACAGGGCGCCCACGACACAGGAGGGCGGCAGGATGGGTGTTTCTTGATCCTCAGAGGATGGTGCGTCGAACTGCCGCGAGAGGGCGTCCGGCTTACCGTTCTTGCTTCCCGGCCGATAAGTGATGGAAAAATTAAATTGGCCGAAGAAAAGGGACCAACGAGCCTGGCGTGCGTTCAGGCGCTTCGCCGTCCTGAGATACTCCAGGTTACGGTGATCAGTCCATACCACGAACGGCTGAGCACCCCCCTCCAGCCAGTGTCTCCATTCCTCCAAGGCGAGCTTCACTGCCAGCAGCTCCCTGTCTCCTATGCTATAATTCCTCTCCGCTGGTGACAGGCGATGAGAGAAGTAGGCACATGGGCGGATCTTACCGTCTTCAGGAGAACGTTGAGAGAGCACCGCTCCCACCCCCGAATCAGAGGCGTCCACCTCCACCAAGCACTGTAGCTTCGGGTCCACCTGGGTTAGGACACAGGCAGAAGCAAACTCCTCCTTCAATTTCTTAAACGCCCTGGCTGCCTCCTCACTCCAGCAAAACGGGGTCTTAGGGGAGGTGAGCGTAGTGAGAGGCCGAGCAATATTTCCAAAATTGGGCACAAACCTCCGATAGAAATTAGCAAAGCCCAAGAATCCCTGAAGCTGCTTTCTAGAGGTTGGTGCGGGCCAATCCACTACTGCCTTGACCTTGGCCGGGTCAGGAAGCACCTGGTTCCGCGCTATGATGAACCCAAGGAAGGAGGTCTGGTCAGTATGGAACTCACACTTTTCTGCCTTGACGAACAGTTGGTTCTCCAGGAGGCGCTGTAGCACTTTGCGGACATGCACCTGGTGCTCTTCTAATGTACGAGAGAAGATAAGTATGTCATCGAGATATACAAATACAAACAAGTTAAGGAAATCCCGCAAAACATTGTTTATTAGTCGCTGGAAGACGGCCGGAGCGTTGGTTAACCCAAACGGCATTACCAGGTACTCGAAGTGCCCGCTTGGGGTCCGGAAAGCCGTCTTCCACTCGTCACCTTCTCTAATGCGCACCAGGTGATAAGCATTCCTGAGATCCAGTTTGGTAAACCAGGATGCCCCCTGGAGGGAGTCAAAAGCTGTGTTCATCAAAGGCAGAGTGTACTTGTCCTTTACTGTAATTTCGTTGAGGCCCCGGAAGTCGATGCAGGGGCGTAATGAGCCGTCCTTCTTCCCAACGAAGAAGAAACCGGCACCCACAGCCGAAGACGGGCGGATGATTCCAGAGGCCAGGGATTCCTTGATGTAAGTGTCCATGGCCTTGCGCTCCGGGGCTGATAGGCTGTACAGGCGGCTAGCAGGAAGAGGGGCCCCAGCCTTCAGATTTATTGCACAGTTGTAAGGACGATGGGGGGATAGAGACAACGCCCGAGACTTGCTGAAAACTAACCCCAAGTCATGGTAAACCTCTGGGACCTTGGACAGATCCGGTGGTGACGTAGAGGGTGGAGGCACCTTGACAGATGTGGCGCACGCTGCAGATTGGAGGCAGACACTCAAACAGAACGTACTCCACGCTGTAATACTCCCTGCTTGCCAGTCAATGGTGGGATTATGCAGCCGAAGCCAGGGGTACCCCAGGATGACGGGCGAGGAAGAGACGGGCAGAACCAGGAACCTAATCTCCTCCCTGTGGTTACCTGACACGATCACAGAAACTGGGGCCGTCTGATAGGCGACGGTGGTCAGTGACGCCTTGGACAGGGTGATGAGATTGACAGGGGGATCCAGAGTCTGACAGCTGAGGCCCATCCGGGTTGCCAGGTCCCTGGAAACAAAATTCTGCTCAGCTCCTGAGTCTACTAACGCCAATGTGGAATGTTCTGTATGTGCATGAATCAATCTGATGGGTATGCGAAAACTAGTGAGGGGTTTTTCTAAGTTCTTGTCCGTGAATCCCCCTACTGCGATCCATGGACCTTCCCTTTTAACCGACTGGGACATTCCAAAACCCCATGTGACTCTTTCCCACAATAGAAACAAAGGCCAAGATCCCTGCGGCGCTGTCTCTCAGCCGCTGACACTTTAGACTGCCCTATCACCATAGCCTCTTGGTCCGGGGATTCCTCTGACCCGGGTAGAGCGAGCAGAGGAGAGCTAGTGACGCGGGGGCGGGGTTTAACCGAACGGGAAGTAGTTCGCCGTTCGGCCGCCCGCTCCCTTAATCTACTATCTAGGCTTACAGTAAGGGCAATTAAGTCACTTAAATTATCCGGTTTGTCCCGTGCCGCTAATTCATCCTTTAACTCAGCGTTGAGACTACGAAGGAAGATATCACAAAGTGACGGCTCCCCGCACCCTATCTCTGCGGCCAGGACCCGGAAATCAATAGCGTAATCAGCAGCTGATCTGTTGCCCTGCTGCAGACTCAACAGCCGTTCTGTCAACACCGCACCCCTATCTGAATGATCAAACACCGACATGAACTCCGCCACAAACTCCTGGTAAGTTAACACGGGGTAGCTTGGTTTAGCCATTACGGAATATGCCCAATCTAAAGCTCTTCCCCCCAACAAATTGATGATATAACCAATCTTACTTGAGTCTATGGCGAAGTCTCCCGGAACACGGAGAAAAACTGATTCACATTGTAAAATGAACTCTTGGGCTTCCCCGAGTTTTCCGCTGAACCGGGCAGGAGTGGGAACAGGGGTGAGGCGAGGAGTCGATGAGGTGTTAATTTGACCTGACGCTAAGCCTGCAGGGGCTGAAACACTAGCGGTCGGGGAGAACGTCTGGTGTCCCTCCAGACGATCCAGCCGACTGTTAATTTGAGTCAGTTGGTTGAGAATTACTGTCTGTTGGTGTGATAACATATCTACCCGAGCGCTAAGTGTGTTTAGTTTGCGCGGCAGTGTACTGTCCGCTGGGTCAACGTGACGGAGTCGTACTGACATGTTCTGGACCCAGGAAACAGACACTGACACGAGCAGATACAGACAATTATTCTTTTATTGTAAAGTAAGTGAGTGTAGTGCGTGTGTGAGTTCAAGTATTGAAGTCTGGTCACTGGAACTGAGCAGTTCGGATGGCGACCTGGCAACCCTGTAACACACAAGTAGAAACAATTACAGCTGTTCAGCGCTAGCGGGTAATTGTGGATGGTGAGGCTTACTTGGATGTTCCACAGGTAACGTTCTGCTGACTTCCAGTGGCCGTGCAGCGTGGTGGTGAAAGTGCCTGTAACTGTGGTGGTGAATGCACCTGCTGCTGTGATGATGATTGCTCTCGTAGCAGAGGTGGCGGTGGTACCAGTGACCGTGATGATGACAGCTCCTGTAGCTGTAATAATAACAGTTCCTGTAGTTGTGGTGATAGACGTACCCGTAGCTGTGGTGGTAACGAGGAGCTCCGTGGTAGAGGTGGCAACGCCCCGTCGGCTGGGGAAGTTGGTCCGCCGCCTGGGAGGTCCACCTGTGCACAGGGGTAAAGGCAAGGGGTTGAATAGCAGATTGTTTTCTTACGTGGCTTATCCTGACGAGACGTTCTTGACTGGACTTGGGAACGAAGTTCTGGCTCATGCTCTGACAAGGAAGACAGACGACTCCGTGCCGGGCTGTCAGCAACACTGGCTTTTAACAGTCGCTGATTAGCACCTGCTGGTCTGTGCGCAGCTGGAGCTGATGAGGCAGATGACGGCCCAGAGGCCGTCATGACATTTTGCTGACCCTTTTTGCACACCCTTTCACAGTTCACTTCAAAGTTTAAATTACTATCAATAATTGTCCCAAGATATTTGTACGATTGTACACATTCGGTGGTCTGGCCTTTTAGTATGGTGACTTTGTGCCTGGGAGTTTTCCTCCTAAAGTCAATAATCATATCTTTCGTTTTTGTTGTATTCAGCTGCAGGTAGGAATCCTCACACCAGTGAACAAAATCATCAACTACTGGGCCGTGGCCACTCTCACCATCCTGGAGGAGACTGACAATGACTGAGTCATCGGCATACTTTATAATATGTCTGTTGTCATGACTGCTCCGGCACATGTTTGTGTACAGGATGAAGAGTAGTGGTGACAACACAAACCCCTGAGGAGAGCCAGTAGAAGAGCACTTTAGGTCAGACAATGTACCATTGACCCTTACTCTCTGCGTTCTGTTGGTTAAGAAATCCAGAATCCAACCCACTAGATTATTGCTCAAATCAAATTGTTGCAGGAGCCTTTCAACTAAAATATGAGGTTGGATTGTATTAAAGGCGGAAGAAAAGTCCACAAATAAAAGCCTGGCGTGTGTCCCATTAAAATCCAGATGTTTAAAAAGCATGTTAAACATAGTGACAGTGGCATCCTCCACTCCTCTGTGAGGCCTATAGGCAAACTGCAGAGGATCCAATGCATGTTCAGTCTGCCTTAGGACCTCACGTCTGACCAGTTTTTCAAAAATTTTCATTAAAATTGAAGTCAAAGCAACTGGTCTAAAGTCGTTTACCATTTTAGGACAGCTGGATTTTGGAACGGGAACAACCACGGCATCTTTCCAGATCTTAGGCACATGTTGTGTCTGTAAGGACTTAATGAAAATGTAATGAAATATAGGACTCAGTTCATGTGCACAGGACTTTACCAAGCGCCCATATATATTATCAGGGCCCTGACTTTTGTTCACTTTTACAGCGCAGAACTCCCTTTTAACATCCTGCACCTCAATATTAAAGTGCTGATTGTCTTTGAGTTTCTGTTTCAAATCTTGGATTTCTGTACTGAAATCAAAGGAGTCAAAACGACCATAGAAACAATTAAGATCATTAGCCAGCTCTGTGTCTGAATTAAAACCATCTAAAAACACACGATTACTGCGCTCTGTGCTCTGAAGGCCTGCAATAGTTTTCATACTGGCCCAGGCCGAACCAAGTTTATTTGCTGCCATCTTGCTTTCCAACTCTGATTTATAATTCTGTTTTGCTCTTAAAATTTTGGACTTCAGCTCTTTTGTGGCAACCTGTAGCTCAGAAACAGACCCCTGTTTAAAGGCAAGTGCTTTCCTCTGTAAGCAGGATTTAACTGATTTAGTAACCCATGGCTTGTTGTTGGGATATATTTTGACACGTTTACGTGGAACAATCTTATTTTGACAGTAAGCCATGTATGAGCATGTGAGTTCAGCCAGAGAGTCCAAATCATCCCCGCAGGCCATTATGAACATCTCCCAGTCTGTACAGTCAAAGCATTCCTGGAGGCTGTGCTCTGAATCTTCTGTCCACACATCTATGTCGCTCATCTCCACCTTGCCTCTTCTGAGAGCAGTTTTATATGTGGGCAGCAAATGTACACAGTTGAGTGAGTATAAATACATTTAGAAACTGTATTGCTAACTATATTTTATTATTTTTACTGTGTTAGGCTATAGAGTGTCATTTTGTGTCATTTTGGTTGGTGGTGTGCCCCAGGATCTTGTCAATGTAAAAAATGTGCTGTGGCTTAAAAAAGGTTGAAAAACACTGATCTAGTTGGCAGTCTATTGTCTAAGGTCCAAAGCTCATTTATGGGTCTATCTATTTCACTAGTACAGTGGCACAAAAATGAATTCTATGCCAGACAGAAAGTTCAAGGGGGCAGTCCTAATGCTCTTAATTATTCAGAGATTTGGGTGTAACATGCAGTAAACCAATTATGGTCTTTCTTCTCCTGTCTTTTAATAGACAGGGGTGCATGATCTAAGCATAATGCTAATATGACAGCATTTAGATGCGAGGACAAAACTGTTTTGCACTGGAAACCCTGTGTGCTTGTTCCAGTCCAGTCTCAGTAAAAAAAAAAAAAAAAAAAAAAAAAAAAAAAAAGTACAATTGCACGTTTTATCACTCAGAAAAAACGTGCAATTGTACTTTTTTTCCCTTGTGTTAGCGCCCTTTGTGTTAGTGCCCTGCTTTTATGTTCTTTTGCTGTACAGCACTTTGTGTAGCGAGTGTTGCTTTTAAAGTGCTTTATAAATAAATTTGATTGATTGATTGATTCTTTGTTTTTAATTTTTGGCATGCAGTGAGTACGTGGCGCTTACAGCTTTAAGAAAGGTGTCTAACGGCAGCTTAACGTTTGGCAGTTTCTGTTCCTGTCACTTTTATTGTCTTTCACGATTGACCAACTACCCCACATTTTAATCCCTAATCATAACCTCACAGGAACCTTTCATTAGTGGAGTGAAAAACAAAGTAAGGAAAAAAAATGAAGAAAAAGGTCAATCACAGATGAGAGTGGGAGTCACACTCGAGTGTTTTTGTGTCTGTTGCTTGAACGTCTGTGTAGTTAACCATCCGCCATCCCCCTCCCACCAAGCGAATGAGCATTGGGAAACCAAAGTAAAAGATGTGTTGTTCTGTGCATGTGCTGTGAGGACTGTTTAGGAGTATTTTGCGCATGCGCAGTGAGTGAGGTTGTAAAAACATTCCTAGGCGTGTTTTTTTAATTAAACATGCAAATGTACATTTTTAGAGTGGTGGGAAAACGTTTATTCGGTATGTTTTTTACTGAGACTTGGTTGGCTTGTTCACAAAGTGAAAGTGTATTGAAAGGTTTTCTACACCACTGACCTGATTTATTAAGATCCCAAACAGCAGTACTAACTGCATAAGCAGAATGGATAAGTTTTTGCTTTCTTTATGGGTGATGTATTGTGGAACTAGAAAAGCACTCGGAGAGCGCAGACCTCCACCAAGTACCTCAGTTCCCCCTAGTATTGGGATTTTCCCCAAATATAATAGTCCTACATTTATTTTATCTATATTTTCAGATTCCTTGACCATCAAAACATACCTTTAGCAATTGGATTCATATTGATATCTTTATTAGTTCAGTAGTCATTGACAAAAATCACTTTTTTGGTAATGCCGGTTTTCTTCTGGATATAGCTCCATAGCTTTTGAAGGTACAACAAATCCATTGGCACACTACTGATTCCTCAGTGTCTTGGCTATATTTTGGTGTTTGTTGTATGTTTACATCTTAATTTGTTACCTTACAGTGATGAAAATTCCAAAGATCCCCTATTATTTCCTGTTCTGGATCACAGTATCCGGATTTTTTGCAGGATCGGGATCAGTCTTTGATATTTCGTAGAACCTATTGGGATCTTATCCTGTATTTTTTTTGGCAAGCGTCCTGAGCATTTATTGTGGAGTTATATACACATATGCTAAAAATGGCCCTATCTCGCAATGATAAAGAATCCTTTAAAAAATTCCTGGATCCAGACGGTGATCCAGATCACTCCCAAAATCTAATAATTTCTTCCTTGTCCCATTTGGGACTTTTTCCTGAAAATTTCGTCAAAATCCATTCATAACTTTTTGAGTTATGTTGGTAACAGACAGACAGACGAACAAACAAACAAACAGACAAACCCCGGTAAAAACATAACCTCCTTGGCGGAGGTAAAAATTGCATCTTTGACCACCGGTGCAAATCTGTGGAGGAGGGATTTTTTGTCTCACTTCATAGTTCAAGAACCAACCAGCAAATACAAGGGAAAATTAGACCCAGGGGAATTAATGGTGTTAGTGAAACCAGCAAATAATCAGTGTAATTAATAAAAAAAAAAGTTGTTGCTCCCTGACAAAGACCAAGACACAGAGTTGCATAATTCCTTCTTTTTTGCTCACTGGGGAACCAGGTTCATTCTCTGTGATGCACAGCACATTTGAGAATGACTTGCTAATTCTAAAATAGACTTTAAATAATGCAGTGTAATTTATTGTGTTTACCAAGTTAAATTGAAATCACCCAAAATGTGCTGCGGTAGTAAATGAATCAGTCTGAAACCCTCAAAGAATGATTATCATTGATGAGAGCCGTGCCATCCATAGGTTTTAACAGTCTTTCTCTTTGTCAATAATTTTGATGGACAGAGTTGTAAAAATTTCTCCAGTTATTACCACGTGACATTGGAGACGCTGAGGAAGACCCCAGCCCGACTACCAGAGCTGTCGTCCAAACTCCTCTGTGAAACTGAGGAAGAGAGAGCCATTCGTCCATCAGATCTCTCACTAAGCTGTCAAGTCCATTAATGTTCCTTCCTTTGCTGAGTGCAAACTTGGAAAAAAAGGTTCTCATCCATGGATGAGAACCTTTTTTTTTCCTTGGATCCATGGATGAGATCAAATGAAGCCTGCTTCTAATACACTTTGATTTTGAATCATTCTGTTAAAGAACAGTTGTGCATGTGGAGAAAAATAATAAAACTGTCATAAATTTGATAATGATGGATGCATAAGATCATTGATCCCTGCAAGTAGGCTGTACTCCAGCCGTGGGTGATGGCTGCTTCTTGGTGTGGGGGGGGGGCAGTGTAAGTATTTAGCTGCTTTATGCAGGGGTGAATTTTCATACTCACTGTGAACATAGTTCAATTCAATTCAATTCAATTCAATTCAACTTTATTTATATAGTGCCATTTCACAACAACAGTCATCTCATAGCACTATCAACTGTAGGGGGAACCCCCACAGTTGCAGAAAGACCCCAGCAATCAGGCGATCCCCTGTGAGCAAGCACTTGGCGACAGTGGAGAGGAAAAACACCCTTTTAACAGGAAGAAACCTCCAGCAGAACCAGGCTCAGGGATGGGCAGTCATCTGCTGCAACTGGCTGGGGGGTGAGGGGACAGAGAAGATGAAAAGAACAGACATGTAGAGAGCAAACAGCACGATGGGGACTCAATCTATGGGAGAGAACAAACAGATGTTAATGGCCAGCAAAAAAAAAATATTTCATTGAGAGTGAAGAAAGGAGTGAGGCCCAGTGCATTATTGGAGGTCCCCCGGCTGACTAAACCTATTAGCAACATAACTAAGGGAGGGTTCAGAAACACATGATCCCTCCCTAATTGTAGGCTATTTAGAGGAGCTTGAAATAACGAGGCGATGTGATTCATAAACCAAAGTTTATTATCAGCTCCTCTAACAAGTCTCATCTAGGTGCAGCAGCAGAAGAAGTAAGAGAGCGAACACCTTCGGCTCTACGAACTTATACTCGCACATAACAAAAGACATGCATATCAAAAGCTGACATCCCTCACTATCTTAATCCCCTCTTTTGTCTTTGTACTCCTCCACCTTGCCCTGGGGGGTCAGGGCAACCCGTCCGGTCTCCACCGCAGTGCCTCGGATGCTCTTTGATCTTCACTGGCGGTTGAGACCCTTTGTCCTGTTCTGAAGTGTGAAGTCGCTTTACATGTGTAATCACTAAACACTCTCACATGCTTAAACATATGTAGGTTATGGGATATATGATTAATATAGACCACAGCCCCCCCCCCAAACGACTAAGAAAAGGACAATAGAAAAATTCACAGTTTAAGATAATTATTATGACATACTAACTGCTACACCTCTTGACACAGAAAAAACTTTCCAGCAGCTATGCTCCTAAGAGAGTTCAGTGGTAATCATAACAGCATAGTAAAATCACAAGTCAGTCCTAAACTGTTACAGCACAATTAGTGAACAACTGTTGAGTAGTTTGCATCAGTCTCTGTGCCGTCTGGGTTTTAATCTTCTCCCGAATCTGCTGTGGGTCTGCTTGGGCGTCCTGGTGGGACCTTCCTGTAAGGAATCTGCAGCTTGGGGAGGAGAGTGATTAATTGTTCCCTGCAGGGGGGCTGAGTCTTTTCTCTTGGGGGGTCTACCCCGCCAAGGTGCTCTCGCCAACCGTGCAGGCTCGTCTCTCAACAAGAAGGCAGGTTTAAGTCTGTCAATGCTGACTGTTTCTTTTCTATCCCCAAAATCAAGCACAAAATGTTTGTCACCAGGTTCCAGCACTCTGAATGGCCCATCGTATGGTGGGCGGAAAGTTGGTTTTAAAGCTTCATGCCTAACAAAAACGAATTCAGCGTTTTTTTAAAGCTTGGGGGACAAAAACCCGTGGAAAAGAGTGATGTGCCGGTCCGGGGAGAGAGTCCGGTCCGTTGCTGCCTAAAAACCTCGGGGCTGGAAGATGCCCTGGCTCTGGGTTCTCTGGTAAAAATTCACCTGGGAGCCTGAGAGGTTGTGCAAAAACTAATTCTGCGGGAGAGGCGTCTAGATCCTCTTTGGGCGCAGCACGCAACCCCAATAAAACTGAGGAAAGTTTATTTACCCGATTTGTATCCGTTAGTGAGGCTCTGAGGGCGGCCTTTAAAGATCTGTGAAAACGCTTGCATAACCCATTAGCCTGAGGGTGATAAGTGGTGGTGCCGTGAATTGTCGCCCCTAAGCTGCTGGCCATGGCTGACCAAAGCTCCAGGACAAATTGAGGCCCCCTATCGGACGTGATGTCCGATGGGACGCCGAAACGTGCCACCCAGTTTGTCAAAAAAACGCGAGCGACTTCCTCTGCTGTGGTTGACACCAGAGGGACTGCCTCTGGCCAGCGCGTGGTGCGGTCTATCATTGTTAACAGGTGTGTGAAACCTTGGGAGGAAGGTAGTGGCCCCACGAGGTCGACATGAACGTGGTCGAACCTTCTAGCAGGGATTCGAAAAGGCTCCAGAGGGGCTTTTGTGTGTTTGTGTACTTTGGCGTGCTGACAAGAAATGCAAGTCTTTGCCCATTCTTTTACTTTTTTGCGCAGGCCAGGCCACACAAACTTTTCGGCGACCATTTTAACCGAAGCGCGCACACCTGGGTGCGCGAGGGAGTGAATCGAGTCGAAAATACGGTGGCGCCATGCAGCTGGGACTAACGGGCGAGGTCGGCCGGTTGAGATGTCACATATTAGGGGGGGGCACACCGTCGCGTAAAACCCTTTCCTCCAGCCTTAACCCTGTTGGTCCAGACAGGAGTGCGCGCACGTCCGCGTCACTACTTTGCTCCTCTGCCATGGCTGCATAATCTATCCCTGCGTGGATAGGTGCTGCATATGTGTCCGTGTTGGCGAAGAGTTCAGCGGCTGAGGTAGTATAATCTGTCTCCTCGCACTCTGGCGATGTCACAGCGCGAGAGAGGCAGTCTACTACCACGTTAAGTTTGCCTGCCACATGTCGAATGTCTGTGGTGAACTCTGAAATCGCAGCCAGCTGTCTTTGTTGCCTGCCTGACCACGGTTCGGAAATTTTAGCCATCGCAAAGGTGAGCGGTTTGTGGTCTACAAAAGCCGTGAAACGCCGCCCTTCCAACCAAAACTGGAAGTGGCGGATGGATAAATGAAGCGCTAGCAGCTCTCTGTCAAAAGTGCTGTATTTACGCTCAGTTTGGTTTAGCGATTTGCTGAAGAATGCCAAAGGTTGCCAGATTCCGCTGACGTGTTGTTCTACAACTGCCCCTATGGCCAGGTCTGAAGCGTCTGTGGTTAGCGCAATGCGGGCCGAGGGATCGGGGTGAACCAACAATGTGGTGTTAGCTAGGGCACTTTTTACTTCCGCGAAGGCGCGTTCGCGCTCCGGGGTCCATTCGGCCGCGTTGGAAGGTTTTTGTTTTCTGAGCGCGTCATATAGGGGCTGCATGAGCTGAGCTGCGTGGGGGAGGAAACGGTTGTAAAAATTAACCATTCCCAAAAATTCTTGCAGCGATTTGACCGTTTGTGGCCGTGGGAAACTTTTTACTGCGTGAACTTTGTCTGGCAGTGGGACTGCCCCCTTCGGAGAAACTCTGTGTCCTAAAAAATCAATTTGTGACACGCCGAATTTGCATTTGGCTGGATTGATTATTAACCCGTGCTCTTCTAGTCTGAAAAACCATAGTGAGATGCTGCTCGTGTTCTTCCTCAGACGAGCTGGCTACCAGCATATCGTCGAGGTAGACGAACACGAAAGGGAGGTCGCGTAATACTGCGTCCCTCATCCGCTGAAAGGTTTGAGCAGCACCTTTGAGGCCGAAAGGCATCCGCAAAAATTCAAAAAGACCGAAGGGGGTTATTACTAGGGGTGGGTTCAAAAGATCAATATATCGATATGGATCGATACATGTTTGACTGAGCCGATATCGATCCACAAAATCCGCGGATCGATCTTTTAATATTAATATGTTTTAATATCATATTTTTACGTTTGTGAACGTCTGCTGAGTATAATCGGGTTGAAACCGGGTCAGTGAGCCAGTAACAATGGCCGAGAAGCGTAAACAACCGACGCGCTAACGGAGCTAGCAAGCTAACGGATATGCTAGTTCTTCTTCTGTGGTGTTAAAACGGTTCTCATCCAGCAAGAGTTTCCTGCCGCGCGTGCTCTTTCGTGTTTACACGAGCGGAGATAATAACGTGCGTCTCTTAATTTAGCAACAAAAGTCACCGTAAAGATTGTCCTCAACAGCTTCTGAATATTTTTCATAAATAAAACTTCTGTGTTCCCTGCGGCGCGTGCACACGTCTTTTGTGTTTACATGACGCGGAGTTAATAACGTGCGTCTCTTAATTTAGCAGCAAAAGTCACCGTATAGACTGTCTTCAACAGCTTCTGAATATTTTTCATAAAGCGGGGATAAACGGACTTTTGCTCCATGCAGCGCTGTGTTGGAACATAAAGTTGACGACTGATAAAGGGAAAATGCGCGGAGGCTGAAACCCGTGAAGCAGAGAGAGACTTGAAGCTGCTGAGACTGTAAGTATAATATTTGTTTGTTTTAACGTTTGTGTCGTCAATTAATAATTTATCTGGCATGATGGTGGTTTATTTTACAAACTATGGACACAGAGAGAACTGTTGGTTAAGCGCTGTGAATAAATGCAGAATTAAGGTATATTTTATGAGATTATGGACTTCTGCCACTTAAGCGATGTGAAGAGAATAAATCACAATAAAATTAATAAAGGCTGCAGTACAACAAGCTATTTTTACTCAGTAGAACTAAATTGAAATGAACAAACCTTCTCAGGAAATGAACTGAAACCCTTTTCCAACATTGAAAGTTAATTTGTAGTTAAAATATAAAAAAAACCCCTAAATTATTAAACCCTACTGTGGTGTGGCGATCTAAAAATATGAATGTTAATTTTACTGTGAAATCTATTCTTTTTATCTGCCTTCAGATGTGTGAAGACTGGAAGCTTCATCCTCACTGAGACCTTCTGAAGGTCAGAGGTCGTCAGTGGAGGAGCATCCCTGCTTCATGTGGATTTCAGCACAGAAGACCTTCAAATTCAAGGAGGTGCTGCCATCACTTTCTCCACACTAACATGCATTCAATGCAATTTAGTTGTTTTAATGACAAATTCTTTTATTTCTTTTTTAAAGTTCTCAGCAAGAACACAATATTGGTCTTTTTTTTTTTTTACAATTTTACTGAGCATTTAATTCTAAATAAATCACTGTTTAACAAGAAATTTTTGGCAATCCTGTACTTTTCTTGTGGTGTTGCATAGAATAGCATCACTGTAAACTATGGAAAAAGCAGCTGCTTTAAAATTTGTACTTCCTCACACAACTTTGAGTGCAAAAAAACTCTAAAAGTGCCATAACTTTTTGGAAAAGCTCCCACAAATCCAGGCTTTTTGGGCCACAACAATCACAAAAACAGCTGACAAAATCCTGGAGGGACTGAAATACAGTGAGATTATGTCTGCATGGTTCATGCATTGAATTTGTTTACTTACTCTGGGTGGTGAACTTGACACGACACACCCTTTGCACTAAAGAAAGCACCTGTGAGCAATTTATGAAATGATAAGTTAAATAATAAAAAGTGCATTATTGTAACTGATTTTGGGTCAGTTCTACATGTGATAATTTATGTATTAACAAAGTTAGAAGATTCTTGGTACAATTTGCAGCATTAGGTCTCGAAGGTTTTTGTTTCATGGGAAGTAAAATGGCTATTAAAATGGTAATTCCCCAGATCGAATCGGGATTGAATCGGAATCGAATCGAATCGATTCAGAATCTCAAGAATCGGAATCGAATCGATTCTGGAAATTAGGGATCGTTCCCAGCCCTAGTTATTACAGCTGTTTTAGGAATGTCCTCTACCCTAACTGGGACTTGATGATAACCGCGGACTAGGTCTATTTTTGAAAAAACGCGCGCACCCGCCAGATGTAGTGAAAAGTCTTGAATGTGAGGAATTGGGTAGCGGTCATGCGCTGTCGCATTGTTTAATCTGCGGTAATCGCCGCACGGCCTCCAAGAACCGTCGGATTTCGGGACCATGTGAAGTTTTGACGCCCAGGGGCTTTTCGAGCGTCTGATAATGCCTAATCTTTCAAGGGTGGTAAACTCGTCCCGAGCTATGGCGAGCTAAGGAATAAAGTGTTCAACCCCATGTTTAGCCACTGTAGCTGAGAATTTGGGAATTGTGAGTGCTGGAAATTGGGTGAGGAGTTGATCAAACTTACCTCCTGCTGTGGTGACGCTAGCCTGCACGGGTGGTGGAGAAAGTTGAGCTGAGCAGGGAATAGAAGCAAAGGACAGTGCATTAACCAAGCGTCTGTTCGCTAGATCAACTAATAACCCATGTGCACACAAAAAATCTGCACCCAACAAGTTAAAACTCACTGCCGCTACAACAAATGTCCATCTGTAGTTGCGGCCGTGGATGCAGAGGGGCAGGCTCTTTTCGCCAAAAGTGTCGATGATGGCGCCGTTGGCTGCCACCGCTCCATTGCCCCGGGGGCCCATGGCCCGGTCTGCTTGGGAGGGCATGACAAAACTTAGTTGAGCTCCCGTGTCGATAAGGAACTGCTTGCCGGTGTGTCCGTCCGTCACATATAAAAGCTTGCTTTTTTCGCCGAGAACCGCCGCTGTTAACGGCTCTCGTCTTCGGCATTTTCCCGAAATCGTGAATTTGCAGGGGGGAACGCATTTGTAAGCCTTCTCGGCGAAGCGGTGGTGGTAATAACAAACGTCGCTCCGTCTGTTGCGTCCTGGCCGTGTCGCTGTCACCGCGGGCGGATTCTGCTCGGTGATTTGTGGCTCCTCGTGGCTCCGGACATCAGCGTTGAGGTCTGCGGATGCTGCTGTGGGTGTCTGCTCCTTGCAGGCGTTGACGAGCCGTTGAGCTTCGTGAGCCAGCGTGCGGAAGTCTTGCTGGGTGCTGCATCGCATGTTGGCAAGCGTCCCTCTCATGTGTGGCGGCAGCGTACTGAGGAATATGAAATGGAAGAGGAAGTTGTCATTGTCCTCTTCTTTAAGTTGCAACAAGTCCTCCATGAGGGCCTTGGGTCTGCCTCCTCTGTGGCCGTAGACCGCCAGGATCCTCTCGGCTCTCTCCTTGGCTGAGGGGACGTAATTTGCCACGATGGTCGCTTTCAGTTCTTTATATTTGTCCTGGGCCAGCGGCCGCTGGATTATGCTCCGCGCACATCTCGAAGTGGCGGCGTCGAGTTTGGCGACGATGTGATAGAACTTTGTATCGTCAGCCGTGATGCCCGCAAGTGCAAACTGGGCTTCAACTTGCTGAAACCACGAGGCGGGGTCTTCCTGCCAGAAGTCCGGCAGCTTGACGGTGACGCCGTTTGTGTGGACCGTCACTGATGTGTCCGCAGGGTGAGAGTGCCTTGCTTCGGCTCTCTCCGCGGCGCTGGTGCTCGCTTGAGCCCTCTCTATCACTTCTGCCATGGGGGAACGTCGTCCATCTCTTCCCCTGTCTGCATGGGCGCCGGCGTCTACCTGGGTCGCCACAGAGGAGTCGATCGCGGGGGAACGCCTCTGGTCCATTCTCGCGTCGGGGTCACCAGTGTAGAGGAGCTTGAAATAACGAGGCGATGTGATTCATAAACCAAAGTTTATTATCAGCTCCTCTAACAAGTCTCATCTAGGTGCAGCAGCAGAAGAAGTAAGAGAGCGAACACCTTCGGCTCTACGAACTTATACTCGCACATAACAAAAGACATGCATATCAAAAGCTGACATCCCTCACTATCTTAATCCCCTCTTTTGTCTTCGTACTCCTCCACCTGGCCCTGGGGGGTCAGGGCAACCCGTCCGGTCTCCACCGCAGTGCCTCGGATGCTGTTTGATCTTCACTGGCGGTTGAGACCCTTTGTCCTGTTCTGAAGTGTGAAGTCGCTTTACATATGTAATCACTAAACACTCTCACATGCTTAAACATATGTAGGTTATGGGATATATGATTAATACAGACCACAGCTATATCAAAAAGGTAGGTTTTAGCCCTATTCTTAAAAACAGAGATTGAGTCTGACTCCTGAATCCAGATTGGCAGCTGGTTCCACGGGAGAGGAGCTTGATAACTGAAGGCTCTGCCTCCCATTGTACTTTTGGAGATTCTAGGTATTATAAGTAATCCTGCATTTTGGGAGCGTAGTGCTCTGTTAGGATAATACGGTAGTATCAGATCTTTTAAATAAAAAGGAGCCTGATTGTTTAGAGCTTTGTAAGTAAGAAGAAGGATTTTAAACTTAATTCTAAACTCTATGGGAAGCCAATGAAGGGAGGCCAGAACCGGAGAGATATGATCTCTCTTTCTAGTACCTGTTAAAACTCTTGCTGCTGTAGAGGAGCTGGGCAATGAAGAGGCGATTTGGTTTATAAGCAAAGTTTTAATGTTCAGCTCTTCTATCAAGTCTCATCTGGTGCAGAGAGCGGCAGAAGGGAAAAAGAGACAGAATTCTGCCAACTCGCTGATTATATACATGCACACAACAAAAGACATGCATAACAAAGGCTGACATCCCTCGTTATCTTAATCCCCCCATTGTCTTGGTATTTCCTCTCCTCGTCTTGGGAGGTGATGGTAATTCCTCTCCTCGCCTTGGGGGGTGAGGGTGGCTCGTCCGGTCTCCCCCGCCGCGTCCGGGAACGTCTTTGTTCTTCACTCGGCGGGTGAGATTCCTTTGTCCTTTCAGAGGTGTGAAGTTCCTTACATATGTAGTCACCAAACATTTCAACATGCTCTAACATATGTAGGTTATGGAATATATGGTTAATATAGACCACAGGCCCCCCAAACAACTAAGAAAGGACAACAGGAAGGTTCACAGTCTAAGATAGTTATTATGACATACTAAGTGTTACATCTGTTGCCACGGAAGAAACTTTCCAGCAGCCATGCTCCTAAGAGAGTTCAGTGGTAATCATAACAGCATAGTAAAATCATAAGTCAGTCCTAAACTGTTGCAGCACAATTAGTGAATAATTGTGGGGTGTCTTGTATCAGTCCCTGTGCTGTCTTGGTTTTAATCTTCTCCCAAAACTGCTGTAGGTTGGTTTAGGCATCCTGCTGGGACCTTCTTGTGAGGAATCTGCAGTGTGGGAAGGAGAGTGGTTAATTGTTCCCTGCCTGGGGGCTGAGTCTTTTCTCTTGGGGGGTCTACCTCGTCGAGGTGCTCTCGCCAACTGTGCAGGCTCGTCTTTCAACAAGAAGGCAGGTTTAAGTCTGTCAATGCTGACTGTTTCTTTTCTATCCCCAAAATCAAGCACAAAGTGTTTATCCCCATGTTCCAGCACTCTGAATGGCCCATTGTATGCTGGGCGCAAAGTTGGTTTTAAAGCTTCATGCTTAACAAAAACGAACTCAGCATTTTTTAAAGTTTGAGGGACAAAAACCCGTGGGAAGGAGTGATGGGCTGGACCGGGGAGAGAGCCCGGTCCGTTGCTGCCTAAAAACCTTGGGACTGGAAGGTGCCCCGGCTCTGGGTTCTCTGGTAAAAATTCACCTGGGAGCCTGAGAGGTTGTGCAAAGACTAATTCTGCGGGAGAGGCGTCTAGATCCTCTTTAGGCGCAGCACGCAACCCCAATAAAACCCAGGGAAGTTTATTTACTCAATTTGTGTCTGTTAGTGCGGCTCTGAGGGCAGCCTTTAAAGACCTGTGGAAACGCTCGCATAACCCATTAGCCTGAGGGTGATAAGCGGTGGTGCAGTGAATTGTTGCCCCTAAGCTGTTGGACATGGCTGACCAGAGCTCTGAGACAAATTGAGGCCCCCTATCGGACGTGATGTCCGATGGGACGCCGAAACGTGCCACCCAGTTTGTCAAAAAAACGCGAGCGACTTCCTCCGCTGTGGTTGCCGCTAGAGGGACTGCCTCTGGCCAGCGTGTGGTGCGGTCTATCATTGTTAACAGGTGTGTGAAACCTTGGGAGGAAGGTAGTGGCCCCACGAGGTCGACATGAATGTGGTCGAACCTTCTAGCAGGGATTGGAAAAGGCTCCAGAGGGGCTTTTGTGTGTTTGTGTATTTTGGCGCGCTGACAAGAAATGCAAGTTTTTGCCCATTCTTTTAAGTTTTTGCGCAGGCCTGGCCACACAAACTTTTCGGCGACCATTTTAACCGAGGCGCGCACACCTGGGTGCGCGAGGGAGTGAATTGCGTCGAAAATACGGCGGCGCCATGTAGCTGGGACTAACGGGCGAGGTCGGCCGGTTGAAACATCGCATATTAGGGGGGGAACGCCGTCGCGTAAACCCTTTTTCTCCAGCCTTAACCCTGTTGGTCCAGACAGGAGTGCGCGCATGTCCGCGTCACTGCTTTGTTCCTCCGCCATGGCTGCATAATCTATCCCTGCATGGATAGGTGCTGCGTATGTGTCTGCGTTAGTGAAGAGCTCTGCTGCTGAGGCAGTGTAATCTGCCTGCCTGACCATGGTTCTGAAATTTTAGCCATAGCGAAGGTGAGCGGTTTATGGTCTACAAAAGCCGTGAAACTCCGCCCTTCTAACCAGAACTGGAAGTGGCGGATGGATAAATGAGGCGCCAGCAGCTCTCTGTCAAAAGTGCTGTATTTGCGTTCAGTTTGGTTTAGCGATTTGCTAAAGAATGCTAAAGGTTGCCAGACCCCGCTGACAAGTTGTTCTACAACTGCCCCTATGGCTAGGTCTGAAGCATCTGTGGTTAGTGCAATGCGGGCCAAGGGATCTGGGTGAACTAACAATGTGGCGTTAGCTAGGGCGCTTTTTACTTCCGCGAAAGCGCGTTCGCGCTCCGGGGTCCATTCGACCGCGTTGGAAGCTTTCTTTTATTTGAGCGCGTCATATAGGGGCTGCATGAGCTGAGCTGCGTGGGGGAGGAAGCGGTTGTAAAAATTAACCATCCCTAAAAATTCTTGTAGCGATTTGACCGTTTGTGGCCGTGGAAAACTTCTTATCGCATGAACTTTGTCTGGAAGGGGAACTGCCCCCTTCGGAGAGACTTTGTGTCCTAAAAAATCAATTTGTGACACGCCGAATTTGCATTTGGCTGGATTGATTATTAGCCCGTGCTCTTCCAGCCTCTGAAAAACCGTAGTGAGGTGCTGCTCGTGTTCTTCCTCAGACGAGCTGGCTACCAGCATGTCGTCGAGGTAGACGAAGACAAAAGGAAGGTCGCGTAGGACCGCATCCATCATTCGTTGAAAAGTTTGAGCAGCGCCTTTGAGGCCGAAAGGCATTCGCAGTAATTCAAAAAGGCCGAAAGGGGTTATTATTTTTTTTTTTTTTTTCTTGCCTTCTGATTGTTGCTCTGAGTGTTGCTATCCCTGTGCTGTTGCAATCCTGGAATTTCCCCGTTGTGGGACTAATAAAGGCTTATCTTATCTTATCTTATCTTATCGCTGTTTTAGGAATGTCTTCTGCTCGGACTGGGACTTGGTGATAACCGCGGACTAAGTCTATTTTTGAAAAAATGCGCGCACCCGCTAGATGTAATGAAAAATCCTGAATGTGAGGGATTGGGTAATGGTCATGCGCTGTAGCGTTGTTTAATCTGCGGTAATCTCTGCACGGTCTCCAAGAACCGTCGGATTTCGGAACCATGTGAAGTGGTGAGGCCCAGGGGCTCTTCGAGCGTCTAACAATGCCCAATTTTTCAAGAGTTGTAAACTCGTCCCGTGCTATGTTGAGCTTGGCCGCGTCTAAGCGGCGAGCTTTGGCAAAAACGGGAGGTCCCGTTGTGGGAATGAAGTGTTCACCCCTGTGTTTAGCCACAGTGGCTGAGAATTTGGGGATTGTGAGTGCTGGAAATTGGGTGAGGAGTTGCTCAAACTTACCTCCTGCCGTGGTGACGCTGGCCTTCACAGGTGGTGGAGAAACTCGAGCTGAGCATGGAATAGAAGCAAAAGACAGTGCATTAACCAGGCACCTATTTGCTAGATCCACTAATAACCCATGTGCACACAAAAAGTCTGCGCCTAATAAGTTAAAACTCACCGCCGCTACAACAAATGTCCATCTGTAGCTGCGGCCGTGGATGAGGATGTGCAGGCTCTTTTCGCCGAACGTGTCGATGCTAGAGCCGTTGGCTGCCACGGCTCCGTTGCCCCGGGTGCCCGTGGCTCGATCTGCGTGGGAGGGCATGACGAAGCTCAGCTGGGCTCCTGTGTCGATGAGGAACTGCTTGCCTGAGTGTCCATCCGTCACGTACAACAGCTTGTTTTTCTCGCCGAAAACCGCTGCCGTTAACGGCTCTCGGCTTGAGCGTTTAAATTTGCAGGGGGGAATACATTTGTGAGCCTTCTCGGCGAAGCGGTGGTGATAATAACAGACGTCGCTCTGTCTGTTACGTCTTGGCCGTGTTGCTGTCACGGTGGGCTGGGTCTGCTCAGTGGATTGTGGCTCCTCGTGGCTCGGGGCGTCAGCTTTGAGGTCTGCGGATGCTGCTGTGGGTGTCAGCTCTTTGCAGGCGTTGACGAGCCGATGAGCTTCGCTGGCCAGTGTGCGGAAGTCTTGGTGGGTGTTGCACTTAATGCTGGCGAGTGACCCTCTCATGTGTGGCGGCAGCGTGCTGAGGAAAATAAACTGGAAGAGGAAGTTGTAATTGTCCTCTTCCTTGAGCTGCAGCAAATCCTCCATGAGGGCCTTCGGATTGCCCCCTCTGTGGCCGTAGACCGCCAGGATCTTCTCGGCTCTTTCTTCCGCTGATGGGACGTAGTTCGCCACGATGGTCGCTTTGAGCGTCTCGTACTTGTCCCGGGCCGGTGGTCGCCGGATCATGCTCCGCACACACTTCGAAGTAGCGGAGTCGAGTTTGGAGACGATATGATAAAACTTAGTATCGTCTGCCGTGATGCCCGCCAGTATAAATTGGGCTTCAGCCTGCTGAAACCAAGAGGCGGGGTCCTCTTGCCAGAAGTCTGGTAGCTTGACAGTGACGGCGTTCGTGCACACCATCACTGCTGTGCCCGCCGGGTGAGAGTGCCTTGCCTCGGCTCTCACAGCGGTGCTGGTGCTCGGTTGAGCCCTCTCAACCTCTTCTGCCAGGGGGAACAGCTGTCCGTCTGCTCCCTCGTCTGCGTGGTTGCTGGCGTCTGCCTGAGTCGCCACGGATGAGTCGCTTGTGGGAGAACGCCTCCGGTCCATACTCGCGTCAAGGTCACCAGTGTAGAGGAGCTGGGCAATGAAGAGGCGATTTGGTTTATAAGCAAAGTTTTAATGTTCAGCTCTTCTATCAAGTCTCATCTGGTGCAGAGAGCGGCAAAAGGGAAAAAGAGACAGAATTCTGCCAACTCGCTGATTATATACATGCACACAACAAAAGACATGCATAACAAAGGCTGACATCCCTCGTTATCTTAATCCCCCCATTGTCTTGGTATTTCCTCTCCTCGTCTTGGGAGGTGATGGTAATTCCTCTCCTCGCCTTGGGGGGTGAGGGTGGCTCGTCCGGTCTCCCCCTCCGCGTCCGGGAACGTCTTTGTTCTTCACTCGGCGGGTGAGATTCCTTTGTCCTTTCAGAGGTGTGATGTTCCTTACATATGTAGTCACCAAACATTTCAACATGCTCTAACATATGTAGGTTATGGAATATATGGTTAATATAGACCACATCTGCAGCATTTTGGATCAGCTGAAGACTTTTTAAAGATGTTTTAGGACAGCCTGATAATAAAGAATTACAATAATCTAATCTCGAGCTAACAAAAGCGTGGATCAGTTTCTCAGCATCACTCTGAGACAAGATGCTTCTAATCTTGGCAATATTACGCAAATGATAGAAGGCAGTCTTAGAAACAAATTTAATATGTGAATTGAAGGACAGATCTTGATCAAAAATAATTCCAAGGTTCCTCACAGGGCTATTAAGAGAAAGAGTAACCGCATCCAAACTGAAAGTTTGACTTGGAAAGGTATTTCTAAGGTTTTTTGGACCAACAAGAATGACTTCAGTCTTATCTGAATTTAATAGCAGGAAATTACAAGTCATCCAAGCTTTGATTTCCTTAAGACAGGCTTCTAACTTGGCTAATTGATTACTATCATCTGGCTTCATTGACAGGTATAATTGTGTGTCATCTGCATAACAATGAAAATGTATACAGTGCTTTCTAATAATGTTGCCTAATGGAAGCATATATAAACTAAAAAGAGTAGGGCCGAGCACAGATCCCTGTGGAACTCCATGGCTAAGCTTTGAGTTGAAAGAAAACTCATTATTTACATGAACAAACTGGAACCTATCAGATAAATAAGATCTAAACCACTGCAACGAAGTTCCATTAAGTCCAACATAGTGTTCTAATCTATCAAGTAGAATATTATGATTGATAGTATCAAAAGCTGCACTAAGGTCTAAAAGGACAAGTACAGAAACCAGTCCATTATCAGATGCGATGAGGAGGTCGTTAGTGACCTTCACTAAGGCTGTTTCAGTACTATGATGGATTCTAAACCCAGATTGAAACTCTTCAAGTAAACCATTTCCCAGCAGGTGGTCAAATAATTGCGTAGTAACAACTCTTTCTAAGATTTTTGAAATGAAAGGGAGATTAGAGATTGGTCTATAGTTAGCTAAAGCTCCTGGATCTAGCGTTGGCTTTTTGAGTAAGGGTTTAATTACAGCCATTTTAAAAGCCTGCGGTACATGGCCTAAAGTTAATGAAGAATTGATTATATGAAGAATAAAGCTACCAATAAGTGGGAAGACTTCTTTAAATAACCTGGTAGGAATAGGGTCTAAAAGACAAGTTGAAGGTTTGGATGAGGAAACTATTTTGTCTAACTCACAAAGGTCGATTGGAGTAAACTCATCAAGACAGACATCAGTTGAAGGAATTGTAGTAGTTACAGTATTTAAGTTAACTGTGGGAAGAATCTGATTGATTTTATCTCTGATGGATGAAATTTTATTATTGAAAAAGTTCATAAAGTCCTGACTAGTAAGCTCTAAGGGAATGCTTGGATTGACAGAGTCCTGACTCTTTGTCAACCTGGCTACAGTGCTGAAAAGAAACCTGGGATTATTCTTGTTCTCTTCTATTAATGCAGAATAATAACTCGTTCTAGCTTTTCTAAGAGATTTTTTATAAATTAAAAGATGATTTCTCCAAGCTAAATAGATTTCATGTAAATTAGTGGAGCACCATTTTCTTTCTAATTGACGAGTCTTCTGTTTTAAGCTACGAGTTTCTGTGTTGAACCAAGGAGTTAGAAATCTCTGATTAGACTTTTTCTTTTTTAAGGGGGCCACCAAGTCTAGAGTCTGATGCAGAGAAGCTGTAACACTATCCACCATGTTATCAATTACAGAAGGAGCAAGCTGTCTATAGTTTATTTCTGTTGTGTTGACACATGGCATAGAGGAAACAATCTGCATAAATTTGGTAACAGCATCATCTGAGAGGCATCTACTATAATAATATTTTTCTTTAGGAGCTAAATAGTCAGAAATAGTAAAATCAAAGGTTAACAGACAATGGTCTGACAGTACAGGGTTATGAGGAGACACTACAAGATTTTCTATTTCTATGCCATATGTCAGAACAAGGTCCAATGTATGGTGGAGGTAATGAGTAGAATTTCCTACTTTCTGAGAAAACCCAATCGAGTCTAATATTGAATTAAAAGCCACATTAAGGCAGTCACTATCTACATCCACATGTATATTAAAGTCCCCTACTATAATTATTCTATCAGATGTCAGCACTAAATCAGCTAAGAAATCACCAAATTTGGATAAAAATTCTGAGTAGGTTGATGGGGGACGATAAACTATGGCAAATAAAATTGGGTTTAACCTAAAATTGCTAAAGTGCCCAATACTGAGGACCAGGCCCTCAAAGGAATTATAACATGTTTTTTGCTTTACATTAACTAGTAATTTGGAATGGTAAATTGTTGCTACTCCTCCTCCACGACCAGAACTTCTGGGATTTTGACAGTTTAAATAACCAGAGGGAGTTGATTCATTTAAACCAACATAATACTCTTGCCCTAACCAAGTCTCTGTAAGGGATATTAAATCAATCTGATGATCAATTAACAGATCATGGACTAACAGAGACTTGGGAGTTAGAGACCTAATATTTAATAAACCACATTTAATTTTTAAATTATGAGGAGGAACAGATGCCAAATCATTCAATTTAGAGGCTTTATGTTTAATTTGAGTTTTACCAATATTTTGCTTAATCACTTTAGGATGCTTATATATTATATTTTTATATAAAAATTTTATAGTTGAAAGGAGTTCTCTCTCCTTCTACTTTATGGTTTCATGATTAGATAATGATGGATGCATAAATCAGCATTGCACGCTCTGATGTTCTGGTGGCTTGCAGAATCATGGCAGGCAGGCTCTACTCCGTCCACGAGTGATGGACATTTCCCAGTCCTGCTGTGCCTGTGGTAAAGTCCGGTGGTTAAATGGAAAAAAAAAAGATTGACCCATAGTCTGTTTACTTAAGGAGAGGATAAATAAATAAATACACGGATGCTTAATGTGTGTACTTGTCTGTAAGTTTATAATTAAAAACTGAAAATTGTAAATGAAAACAAAAGTCATTCAGTCTTTTATCACATTAAAACTAAAAGGACAGATCAGGTAAAGGATTATGATGGACTTGAAAAAAAAATTCAGTCTGCACCTGTTCTAGCACCTGTTTAGGAAGACTCATATGTGCGTGTTCATGCCTTTTTAAACACACTGCTTAAATAGTGCTTGATAATGCACCACTGACTTTAGACCTGCTTTTTGTTCATCAAAGGCACATTGACAGAAAATGCAACATAATATGAAAGTGCCAAACTTTGCACCGAGCTGCAACCACTTTAAATAAGTCCCATCCTATGAGTCCAAGCCATGCACACAGTCAGTCAGTATTTAGGTGGTGAGGATGTACAGTGGAAAAAAGGCAATGCACTGACAGAAGCTAAAGACTCTACTGGCACAAGACACAAAGTGTGGCTCAAATGCCCGCTTTCAATTGTCCTAATAGGACCCACAGTTTAGTTTAGCTTAGTTTATTGATTTATTTGTCAGGCACCATGTACAAAAAAACCCCCATTAAACACAGGGTAAAGATGCTCTGTACCAGGTTATAGCGTTTTCACTAATTTCCGTCTTTAGTCCCTGAGGCAGGCAAGAAGATAGTGTGACTGATGTGTGTGCATACATTATGTACTGTATGTCTGCTCATACCTTTCAAAAGATAAAAAAAAGAGATGGGGAAGCTGCTCAGAGCTGTTCTAGAGAATGCAGCGAAGAGGTGTGGGTCTGCATCTCTGTTGACCCTTTCAGTCATTCTTTGAGTTTGCCAATACCAATAATATCAGTGGGGGAAAAAGGTGTTAGACGGGGTTAAACACTCTCTGTAATAAATTATGGGTGGTGAACGGCACTGCTACTGATGTTGAACAGAGAGAGAGAGATAGAGAGATGAAGTGATTATTGCATGAAAAGAAACAAATGGTCATTTTTAATAGGAGAACTTGTTCACATACTGCAATTAATAATTTTAGCTTGTTGTAATTAGGGAACAAAAGTGAATAAATGAATGGCTGTGAGATTAACAGTAAAATGCTGTTAACGCTTTTTAAGAACTTTTCTCTCTTTTTGTCTCTTTCCGGTGAAGCCAATAGGAGCTAATGCAATGATGTGGCGTTCATCTGTCCGTCCATCCACATTTCACGGGAATTGCTACTCTTCCTATGCATTTTCCCCAGTGCTCACCATGCTCACTCACAATGATCCCCAGGTTGGTCTGCATCCAGGTTGAGGTCAAGGTCAGTGTCAGAGGTCAGGAGATCTGGAATCTTATGTAATTTCAGAAAAATTGCTACTCCTCCTACGAAATTGCTTTGATTCTCACCAAACTCACTCACAATGATCCTCAGGTGGGCCTGCATCCAAGTTGTGCTCAAGGTCATTTCATAAAAATTGCTACTCCTCCTTGGCAATTGTCCTTGTGGTCACTAAACTCACTCACAATGATCCTCAGGACGGTCTACATCCAGGTTGTGTTCAAGGTCAAGAACAAGGTCAAAACTCAGGAGATCTGGGCACTTACATGATTTTAGAAAAATCACAACTTCTCCTAGGCAGTTACCTTGATTCTCACTAAATTCACTCAATGATTTTCATGTAGGTCTGCATCCAGGTTCAGGTCAAGGTCAAGATCAGTGTCAAAGGTCAGGATATCTGGGCCTTTATGATTTCACGATTTATGATTTAAGCACACCACAGATGGGTTTGCATCTATGCTGTGCTTAAGGTCCAGGTCATCAGTCAGGAGATCTGAGCACTCGGGGTGATTTTGTCAGCGTGTAGCATTTTCTTACTTGTCTGATGACTTTGCCACTGGTGTACTGTTGTGATGATACTGTACAATGACAGTAAATTCTATTCTATTCTATTCTATGATGTGTGCAAGGTTGGCTGTGTTGTGGGCATGGCTGATATGCCAAGAGAAACTTGAGAAATGATGTGACTCACATAAAGGTTATCAGTAAATCAGCAATGGAAGAGACAAAAAAGAGCAACATGGCAACACTGACTGCTATTGAGACATACATACAAGAACTGAGAAACTGTTTTACTTAACATTAATGCAGTTTTTTCCCTTTTTTCTGCTTTTCATGGATGAAAATATACAGTTTACATTGTAACTGTCATGAGGTTGAGCGCGGGTCTGTACCGTGCTCGGGTCTTATGGTTATTATCCCTTTTCTGTTTATGTATTTAGTCCTGATTTTCTGTCATTGCTTGTGCTTCTATTTTGACAGCGCTGTGACAGGACTTCCGCCTGTCAAGTCTGTTCAAGGCCTGTCACAGCTGTTTTATGTCACTGATTACATTTTCACTCGTGCTTCCACACCTGTTTGTCATTTTTTGTTTCTGCTCTAGTATTATTTAAGTTCTCTGGCGAGGGTTATTCCTCGCTGCAACCTAGTCATGTGCTGACTGAGATCCCCATTCCTTAGCTCAGTCTTTCCTCTGCTTAAGGTTTTTCCTCATCTGTTTCATGTAAGTTACCTTTCATGGTTTTTTGAGTATTTGTATTATCACCCCTCGTGGCCTTGTATTTAGCTTTTGTTAGCCGCCCCTCGTGGCAAGGTTTTGCATTCGTTATTGTTATTATTCATTAAATGTGCAAACTTAATGCAGGCGAGTGGTGTCTTATTTCTGCCTTATAAGGGCCAATTATGATGCAGCCCATAGGTGCCAGCGGCAGTGAGTTTGCCTTTTTTTTTCCTTTTTTTTTCCTGCTTTTCTCTTTTTTTTTTCTCACTCACCTTTTTTGTGGCTGGACTGAGTAGCTGTCAGCATGTTCCCAGTGCGCCGAAGGAGGAAGGCAGGCAGGTGTCCCAGTATGGATGAGCAGTGGGCAGCTGAATTTATCCGGGAGCCTGTTGCTGAAGCTCTCACCTCCCGTGGCCCGAAGAAGGCTCTGGAGAGTGTGGTATCAGCAGTCGGGATTGTGGAGGTGCATGCTGTGGTTCCTTTGTCTATTTCTGGTTCCATCATGGTTCTTCATCTGCCATCTTCCTCTGCGGGTGCTCATCATCTGGGTCCGGGGGTCAGCAGTGAGCTATGGTTCCATCCGTCATCCCCAGGAGGGGGTGTGAGGAGCTCTGCGACCCGCTGGCCCAGAGACGCGGAGAGACCGCCTGAGCCTTCCCGGTTGCTTGGGTGGCTTTGATGACCCGGAAGGCCACCCGATGGACTTTGTCTATCTGGCTGGGGCCTCTAGAGACCTGGTAGGCTGTCCGACCTTTTCCACCTGATGGTCGGATGGAGCCAGGACTCTGGAAGGCCACCAGAACAGTTTCTTTGTTATCGTGTATTATCTAGTTTTCTTGGTATTTTGTTCTGTTAGTGTTTGGGTCATGTGTTTTTCGGGTTGTCTTTGTTTTTGTGTCTCTCCCTCCAGGCCTGGATCCCCCCCCACCGCCCTCCTGGGGTTGGTTTTTGAGGTTACTTCTGTTTGGGGGGGGGGGGTTCAATTTTTCCTTTGATGTTTATGTGGGGTGTCTGGATTCCACCCATTAAGGAAGGGGCACTGTCATGAGGCCGAGTGCGATTCTGTGCTATGCTCGGGTCTTATGGTTATTATCCTTTTTCTGTTTATGTATTTAGTCCTGATTTTCTGTCATCATTGTTTGTGCTTTTATTTTGACAGTGCTGTGACAGGACTTCCGCCTATCAAGTCTGTTCACGGCCTGTCACAGTTGTTTTATGTCACTGATTACGTTTTCATTCGTGCTTCCACACCTGTTTGTCATTTTTTGTTTCTGCTCTAGTATTATTTAAGTTCTCTGGCGAGGGTTATTCCTCGCTGCAACCTAGTCATGTGCTGACTGAGATCCCCATTCCTTAGCTCAGTCTTTCCTCTGCTTAAGGTTTTTCCTCATCTGTTTCATGTAAGTTACCTTTCATGGTTTTTTGAGTATTTGTATTATCACCCCTCATGGCCTTGTATTTAGCTTTTGTTAGCCGCCCCTCGTGGCAAGGTTTTGCATTCGTTATTGTTATTATTCATTAAATGTGCAAACTTAATGCAGGCGAGTGGTGTCTTATTTCTGCCTTATAAGGGCCAATTATGACAGTAGGTTGCAGCCCATAGGTGCCAGCGGCAGTGAGGTTGCCTTTTTTTTCTTTTTTTTCTGCTTTTCTCTTTTTTTTTCCTCACTCACCTTTTTTGTAGCTGGACTGAGTAGCTGTCAGCATGTTCCCAGTGTGCCGAAGGAGGAAGGCAGGCAGGTGTCCCAGTATGGATGAGCAGTGGGCAGCTGAATTTATCCGGGGGCCTGTTGCTGAAGCTCTCACCTCCTGTGGCCCGAAGAAGGTTCTGGAGAGTGTGGTATCAGCAGTTGGGATTGTGGAGGTGCATGCTGTGGTTCCTTTGTCTTTTTCTGGTTCCATCATGGTTCTTCATCTGCCATCTTCCTCTGCGGGTGCTCATCATCTGGGTCCGGGGGTCAGCAGTGAGCTATGGCTCCATCCGTCATCCCCAGGAGGGAGTGTGAGGAGCTCTGCGACCCGCTGGCCCAGAGACGCGGGGAGACCGCCTGAGCCTTCCCGGTTGCTTGGGTGGCTTTGGTGACCCGGAAGGCCACCCGATGGACTTTGTCTATCTGGCTGGGGCCTCTAGAGACCTGGTAGGCTGCCTGACCTTTTCCACCTGATGGTCGGATGGAGCCAGGACTCTGGAAGGCCACCAGAACAGTTTCTTTGTTATCGTGTATTATCTAGTTTTCTTGGTATTTTGTTCTGTTAGTGTTTGGGTCATGTGTTTTTCGGGTTGTCTTTGTTTTTGTGTCTCTCCCTCCAGGCCTGGATCCCGCCCCCCCACCACCCTCCTGGGGTTGGTTTTTGAGGTTACTTCTGTTTGGGGGGGGGGGGTGTTCAGTTTTTCCTTTGATGTTACTGTGGGGTGTCTGGGTTCCACCCATTAAGGAAGGGGCACTGTCATGAGGCCGAGTGCGAGTCTGTGCCATGCTCGGGTCTTATGGTTATTATCCTTTTTCTGTTTATGTATTTAGTCCTGATTTTCTGTCATCATTGTTTGTGCTTTTATTTTGACAGTGCTGTGACAGGACTTCCGCCTATCAAGTCTGTTCACGGCCTGTCACAGTTGTTTTATGTCACTGATTACGTTTTCACTCGTGCTTCCACACCTGTTTGTCATTTTTTTGTTTCTGCTCTAGTTTTATTTAAGTTCTCTGGCGAGGGTTATTCCTCGCTGTGACCTAGTCATGTGCTGACTGAGATCCCCATCCCTGATCTCAGTCTTTCCTCTGCTTAAGGTTTTTTCTCGTCTGCTTCATGTGAGTTACCTTTCATGATTTTCTGAGTATTTGTATTATCACCCCTCGTAGTCTCGTATTTAGCTTTTTGTTATACGCCCATCGTGGCAAGGTTTTGTGTTCGTTATTATTACTCATTAAATGTGCAAACTCACTGCAGGCGAGTGGTGCCTTATTTCTGCCTCAAAAGGGCCAATTATGACAGTAACACTTATGCTTAGACCATAGAATTAATGACAAACTTGGAGATTATTTAGAATTTTACAGTAAGTTGTCACATGCATTTAATCAAGGTTAATTTTGTTTAGTTATAAGGAGACCATATTATTAGAAGTCCAAATCATACTTATGTTGTCAGTCAGATTATTTAAACTATTAAATAATTAATCTGTAAACTCTTTTGAATTACATGGTTGTCTGCATAAATTCTTTATAAAATGGGATCCGATCTACTTCAAAGTCCCAAGTATAGACAAACACAATATACTTAACCTAATATCACACAAACAATTACGATATTTCACGTGTTTAGTGGATACATCCATTAAACACTGAATGTGCTGGTGGAAAAATTACGTGAACTCTTGGATTTAATAGCTAGTTGAACTTTGGTAGCAATAACCTCCAACAAGTGCTTGCTGTACTGGCTGGTCAGCCCCGTACAACATTCACGAGGAAGTTACAGGTTTACAATCATGCAAGTTATGTCGTCGCCATCAATATGTAGCTCACCAGTAGCTAGATAACAAGTTAACTATCTTACTGAGGTAAGTCTGACTCTGCATCACAAACTTTTAGAGGTAGCAGCATAGTGCTCCAATGCCAGACAAGGCCTGCATCGTATATACTGCACAGAGTTCTTGTCTAGGGTGAAATCCTCCCAAACTTTCGATGATTTAGGATGCTGTGTTGTATTGGGTGCTGCCATTTTGAAATGTGTTGTAAGTGTTGCTTGGCAAATGATGTTGAAGCGCTGTAAATTATGGAGTGCAGCTGTCAGAGATAGCAAGGAAGTGAGAAGGTGAACTCCTTAATGACTTCCAGAAAACAATGCTTAGCATTAACTATATATATACTGTATATATATATATATATATATATATATATATATATATATATATATATATATATACAGTATATATATACACACACACACACAGTGGGGCAAGAAGGTATTTAGTCACCCACCAATTGTGCTAGTTCTCCCAATTCAAAGATGAGAGAGGTCTCCAATTTTCATCATAGGTATACCTCAACTATCACGGACAAAATGAGAAAAAAAAATCCAGAAAATCACATTGAAGGATTTTTAATGAATTAATTGGTAAATTCCTCAGTAAAATAAGTATTTGGTCACCTACAAACAAGCAAGATTTCTGGCTCTCGGAGACCTGTAACTTCTTCATTAAGAGGCTCCTCTGTCCTCCACTCGTTACCTGTATTAATGGCACCTGTTTGAACTCGTTATCAGTATAAAAGACACCTGTCCACAACCTCAAACAGTCAGACTCCAAACTCCACTATGGCCAAGACCAAAGAGCTGTCAAAGGACACCAGAAACAAAATTGTAGACCTGCACCAGGCTGGGAAGACTGAATCTGCAATAGGTAAGCAGCTTGGTGTGAAGAAATCAACTGTGGGAGCAATTATTAGAAAATGGAAGACATACAAGACCACTGATAATCTCCCTCGATCTGGGGCTCCACGCAAGATCTCACCCCGTGGGGTCAAAATTATCACGAGAACGGTGAGCAAAAATCCCAGAACCACATGGGGGGACCTAGTGAATGACCTGCAGAGAGCTGGGACCAAAGTAACAAAGGCTACATCAGAAACACACTACGCCGCCAGGGACTCAAATCCTGCAGTGCCAGACGTGTCCCCCTACTTAAGCCAGTACATGTCCACGCCCGTCTGAAGTTTGCTAGAGAGCATTTGGGTGATCCAGAAGAGGATTGGGAGAATGTCATATGGTCAGATGAAACCAAAATAGAACTTTATTGTAAAAACTCAACGTGTCGTGTTTGGAGGAGAAAGAACACCATACCTACTGTGAAGCATGGGGGTGGAAACATCATACTTTGGGGCTGTTTTTCTGCAAAGGGACCAGGATGACTGATCCGTGTAAAGGAAAGAATGAATGGGGCCATGTATTGTGAGATTTTGAGTGAAAACCTCCTTCCACCAGCAAGGGCATTGAAGATGAAACATGGCTGGGTCTTTCAGCATGACAGTGATCCCAAACACACCACCGGGGCAACGGAGGAGTGGCTTCGTAAGAAGCATTTCAAGGTCCTGGAGTGGCCTAGCCAGTCTCCAGATCTCAACCCCATAGAAAATCTTTGGAGGGAGTTGAAAGTCTGTAATGCCCAGCGACAGCCCCAAAACATCACTGCACTAGAGGAGATCTGCATGGAGGAATAGGCCAAAATACCAGCAACAGTGTGTGAATACCTTGTGAAAACTTACAGAAAACGTTTGACCTCTGACATTGCCAACAAAGGGTATATAACAAAGTATAGAGATGAACTTTTGTTTTTGACCAAATACTTATTTTACTGAGGAATTTACCAATTAATTCATTAAAAATCCTTCAATGTAATTTTCTGGGGTTTTTTTTCTCATTTTGTATCTGATAGTTTAGGTATACCTATGATGAAAATTGGAGACCTCTCTCATCTTTTAAGTGGGAGAACTTGCACAATTGGTGGGTGACTAAATACTTTTTTACCCCACTGTATATATATATATATATATATATATATATATATATATATATATATATACTGTATATATAAAGCAGGAGGGACCATGGGGGTCCGGTGCTATGTGGATTAGGTGGTGGTCAAAGGCGGAGACCTTGGCGGACTGATCCCAAGCTTTCTAAACTGGCTATTGGCTATATACAGTAGGGCAAAAAAGTATTTAGTCAGCCACCAATTGTGCAAGTTCTCCCACTTAAAAGATGAGAGAGGTCTCCAATTTTCATCATAGGTATACCTCAACTATCACAGACAAAATGAGAAAAAAAATCCAGAAAAGCACAATGAAGGATTTTTAATGAATTAATTGGTAAATTCCTCAGTAAAATAAGTATTTGGTCACCTACAAACAAGCAAAATTTCTGGCTCTCACAGACCTGTAACTTCTTCTTTAAGAGGCTCCTCTGTCCTCCACTCGTTACCTGTATTAATGGCACCTGTTTGAACTCATTATCAGTATAAAAGACACCTGTCCACAACCTCAAACAGTCAGACTCCAAACTCCACTATGGCTAAGACCAAAGAGCTGTCAAAGGACACCAGAAGCAAAATTGTAGACCTGCACCAGGCTGGGAAGACTGAATCTGCAATAGGTAGGCAGCTTGGTGTGAAGAAATCAACTGTGGGAGCAATTATTAGAAAATGGAAGACATACAAGACCACTGATAATCTCCCTCGATCTGGGGCTCCACGCAAGATCTCACCCCGTGGGGTCAAAATTATCACGAGAACGGTGAGCAAAAATCCCAGAACCACATGGGGGGACCTAGTGAATGACCTGCAGAGAGCTGGGACCAAAGTAACAAAGGCTACATCAGAAACACACTACACCGCCAGGGACTCAAATCCTGCAGTGCCAGATGTGTCCCCCTACTTAAGCCAGTACATGTCCAGGCCCATCTGAAGTTTGCTAGTGAGCATTTGGATGATCCAGAAGAAGATTGGGAGAATGTCATATGGTCAGATGAAACCAAAATAGAACTTTTTGGTAAAAACTCAACTTGTCGTGTTTGGAGGAGAAAGAACACCATACCTACTGTGAAGCATGGGGGTGGAAACATCATACTTTGGGGCTGTTTTTCTGCAAAGGGACCAGGACGACTGATCCGTGTAAAGGAAAGAATGAATGGGGCCATGTATCGTGAGATTTTGAGTGAAAACCTCCTTCCACCAGCAAGAGCATTGAAGATGAAACGTGGCTGGGTCTTTCAGCATGACAATGATCCCAAACACACCACCCGGGCAACGAAGGAGTGGCTTCGTAAGAAGCATTTCACGGTCCTGGAGTGGCCTAGCCAGTCTCCAGATCTCAACCACATAGAAAATCTTTGGAGGGAGTTGAAAGTCTGTGTTGCCCAGCGATAGCCCCAAAACATCACTGCTCTAGAGGAGATCTGCATGGAGGAATGGGCCAAAATACCAGCAACAGTGTGTGAAAACCTTGTGAAGACTTACAGAAAACGTTTGACCTCTGTCATTGCCAACAAAGGGTATATAACAAAGTATTGAGATGAACTTTTGTTATTGACCAAATACTTATTTTACCGAGGAATTTACCAATTAATTCATTAAAAATCCTTCAATGTCATTTTCTGGATTTTTTTTTCTCATTTTGTCTCTCATAGTTGAGGTATACTTATGATGAAAATTGGAGACCTCTCTCATCTTTGAAGTGGGAGAACTTGCACAATTGGTGGCTGACTAAATACTTTTTTACCCCACTGTGTATATATATACTGTATATATATACTGTATATATATACTGTATATACAGTACCGTTCAAAAGTTTGGGGTCCCCCAGACAATTATTTTGTGTTTTCCATGAAAAGTTACACTTATTTACCACCATGAGTTGTAAAATGAATAGAAAATATAGTCAAGACATTGACAAGGTTAGAAATAATGATTTGTATTTGAAATAATAATTTTTTCCTTCAAACTTTGCTTTCGTCAAAGAATCCTCCATTTGCAGCAATTACAGCATTGCAGACCTAACATGATTGCACAAGGGTTTTCTAATCATCCATTAGCCTTCTGACGCAATGAGCAAACACATTGTACCATTAAAACACTGGAGTGATAGTTGCTGGAACTGGGCCTCTATACACCTATGTAGATATTGCACCAAAAACCAGACATTTGCAGCTAGAATAGTCATTTACCACATTAGCAATGTATAGAGTGTATTTCTGATTAGTTTAAAGTTATCTTCATTGAAAAAAGTGCTTTTCTTTCAAAAATAAGGAAATTTCTAAGTGACCCCAAACTTTTGAACGGTAGTGTGTGTATATACAGTATATATATATATATATATATATATATATATATATATATATATATATATATCAGTCAGTGCATCCCTTCATGTCAGACACTATCCATGGATGGTTTAAAGGAATAAGAGAGAGATGTAATGAATGAAATATATTTGTACTGTGTTACTATGTAATATAATTTGACCTTAGTTTTTATACCCCTACTGTATGAGTTTTTTTCCTCTCTGCCATTCAGGCTTATCAACTCTGTCTCATCTCATTGCTTAAGGTTGTATTTTCTATAGTTGGAGGGTTTACTGAGATGACACTCCTCCACTGTTTGGTTGGAATTACAGTGTCAAGAAATCAGATTTACAGCCTGTGACCTGAGCCTGGTTCAGTTTCACACTGCTTTCTGACATTCTCTCTTCTCCCTCCAATTCTTAGGGATGCCTTTGTCAAATAAACATTGATACACAATGCAGTTATTTATATGGTAATTTACCAAACACATCACACATTAGAATAGTGGCTGTCTGTTCAAGTGGAAATGAGATATTCTTTGTGTCTGTGCTTGTCTATGTGTCAGGTTTTTCTCTATTGCCCTGGCCAAGAGAGTCAGCACATCAATCAGTGATTCTAGCCTAATAGACACATGTTCATATAAACACAAACAGCATCAGGGTCAGGAAACATAACAAATCTTAAACAGAACTAAATACAATTTTTTTTTTGTTTTGATCAAGCTCAGCATATTTGTTATTATTAATAAGAATAATTGTTTAGTTAACCGGAGTGGTGGCCTAGAGGTAAAGCATCTGGCTGAGTCATACTTCTTCTCTTTTTGCTGCTCCCTTTAGGGGTCGCCACACCTGATTATCTGCCTTCTTCTCACCCTACCTCTTACATCTTCCTCTGTAACATCAACCCTCTCCATGTCCTCCTTCACTACATACATAAATCTTCTCTGTGGTTTTCTTTTCCTCCTGCCTGGCAGTTCCATTTTCAACATCCTTTGTCCAATATATCCACTATCCCTCCTCTGCACATATCCAAACCATCTCAGCCTTGCCTCTCTTACTTTGTCTCCGAACTGCTCAACCTGAGCTGTCCCTCTCATATACTCATTTGTAATCCTGTCACTTCTAGTCACTTCCAGTGAGAATCAGCTCTGCCACCTCCAGCTCCGCCTCCTGTCTTTTTTTTCAGTGTCACCATCTCCAAACCATACATCATAGCAGGTCTCACTACTGTCTTGTAAATCTTCCCTTTCACTCTAGCTGCTATCCTTCTGTCACAAATCACCCCTGACACTCTTCTCCACCCACTCCACCATGCCTGCACTCTCTTCTTCACCTTTCTTGTGTATTTTCCATTGCTTTGGATGGTTGACCCCAGGTATTTAAACTCATCTACCTTCACTACCTCTCCTCCTTTCATCATCACCATTACACCTGCCTCCCTCTCATTCACACTCATCTATTCTGTCTTGCTTCTACTGACTTTCATTCCTCTTCTCTCCAGAGCATACAGTACCTCCACCTGTCCAGGTTCTCTTCTACCTGTTCCCTATTCTAACTACAGATCACAATGTCATCTGCACACATCATGGTCCACAGACACTCCTGCCTGACCTCGTCTGTCAGCCTGTCCATTACCATGGCAAACAAAAAGGGCCTCATTCCCCTAATGTAACCCCACCCCTACCTTGAATCCATCTGTTGCTCATACAGCACATCTCACCACTGTCTTGCTGTCCTCATATACTGTATGTCCTGCAACACTCTCGCATACTTCCCTGACACTCCTGACTTTCTCATACAGTACCACACTTCCTCTCTTGGCAAACTATCATATGCTTTCTTTAGATCCACAAAGACAGTGCAAATCATTCTGACCTTCTCTATACTTTTCCATCAGCACTCTTAGAGCAAACATTACATCTGTAGTACTCTTTTTTGGCATGAAACTGTACTGCTTCTCACTGATTGTCACCTCTCCTCTTAACCTGGCTTTAACAACTCTTTCCTATATCTTCATAGTGTGGCTGATCAACTTTATGCCCTCTGTAGTTACTACAGCTCTGAGCATCACCTTTGTTCTTGAAAATTCATACCCAAACACTTCTTCACTCCTCAGGCATCCTCTCACTCTCCAAGATTGTGTTACACAATCTGTATAAAAAGTCCAATGCCATCTGTCCTAAATAGGGATGGGCATTCGGTGAAATTTTCTTCACCGATCGCCGGGAGAATTAATGATTAATAATCGGTTAATCATTAACATTTTTAGGTAGGTAGACTACATTAGAACATCAGGTATCAGCACGGAGAGCACGGAGAGCCGCACAACTCAAATCTACCTCTCTCTCTCAAATCTCTCTCTCTCTGTTCTCGTGTTTGCTTGGCTCGGGAATCTCGCAAGCTGATTGGCCGAGACGTTTCACCCAGCTCTCTCTCCCTGCCGAGCGGCCACCCAACAAACGAAGACTGCATTCATTGCTCTATCGCTCGTATTGCTTAGTCTAGCCGCGTGGAACTTTTTGCTGTTCTCTTGTGCCATTTTGTGCGAAATAGTCTTCCCGTCGAGGCACTACGCCGCCTCCTGCAGCTTCCCTCGACGTGTGTACACCGAATCTTCATGACCTTCTCAATAAAGTTTCTGAAAAAAAAAAAAAGAATCTTCACGACCGCCATTACTCAGCGCGCAACCACTGTTGGCGGTTTCTTCGCGTAATAAGGGTGTTCCATGGACCCTGTCGATGAGGTATATTTGTATGCTGCATTGCAGTGATTGCAGTACACCTGGTCATTTTTTAAATTGAAATGGTCCCACGCAACACTTCGCCGTAACCGCTTCATGATTTGGCGATCGCCCTACGGAAGCCCGCATGTATCAACGGAGGCACGCCAGGGTACGGCGATGGTGTAATGTAGTAGTAGTAGATTAGTTTATTTGACAGGGACAGTGCAATAAACATAGACAATTAATCAAAGACAATCAATCTGATGTGTTGCACATAGAGTGTATAGCTATTAGCTAATTTGCAACTCTTGTCCCTGGATGGGCTTTAGAAAAAAGAATCAAGATAAAAAAATATACACAATAACCACATACATCAATGCAGAAAAATTATAAATACACAATTATAAATATTATAAATATTATAAATACACAAATATAACAGCCTGACTCACATTTAACATAATATTATAAATATTATAAATACACAAATATAACAGCCTGACTCACATTTAACACATATAACATAACTCACATTTGCCTATTTCAGGCCTTCCTCCCTCCGTCACTCACTATAAACAAACACATTTATTCCTTCCCTTCATTCACTCTCACTTTGCAGACAAATAATTCATACATGAGTACATTCTTGTTTATTTTTCAGCCAGTTTTTAACATTTTTAGTGAATGTTTTAAAGTCCGTTATTATTTTAATTTCATTTGGCATTGTGTTCCAGATGTGACTGCCCTTTATAGAGAAAGCTGTTTGTCCAAATGTGGTTCTGCGGTGGAATATTTTACAGTTATTGTTAACAGAACTCCTGGTGGCTCTGCTGCTGTCCTGTCTTTGGACGAAACCAGCAAGTGGCTCGGGTGCTGATTTATGGAAACATTTGAACGTTAATTTCAGAAAACAGAGGTCAATGAAGCTCTCAAAACTCAATAGGTTGTATTTTTTTAAAACATTACAGTGATGCCACCTAATGGGCTTTTTGTCCAAGATTTTTAGGGTTTGATTATATAATGAACCTATATGTCTTATTGTGGAAGGGGCTGCTTGAGCCCAGACTGTCAAACAGTATGATATATGAGAAAAAACCATAGAATGCATATACAGTGCAGCTGCTTCGTAAGGTATGTAATATCTAATTAATTTAAAGCAGTTCAGATTTTTTTTTACTGTTTTTGAAATTTTCTTTATATGAAGATTAAATTTGAGTTGAGGATCTAGTACAATGCCAAGGTATTTGAATTCTGTAGCTAAACTGATGTCATGATCATGTATATTAACTTTAAAATGTTGCAGGTTACATTTTTTGATTGAAAAGCACATTGAGACTGTTTTCTGAAGGTTCAGCAATAGATGGTTCTTGAGGAGCCACTCTTGGACATCAACCATACTTGTAGACAGTACATCTGCAGCCTGTGCTGGAGTCTTGGCAGCTGTGTAAATAACTGCATCATCTGCATAAAGTTGGCATGTTGCAGCTGAGCAGTGTAACGGCAAGTCATTAATAAAAATGCTGAAAAGTAAAGGACCAAGAATGGACCCTTGTGGGATACCCATGCGGTTGTTTAAAAATGAGGATTTATCCTGGTGAACTTTTACACACTGTTCTCTATTCTGGAGATAAGATGCAAACCATTCTAATGTATTTGGGGAGAAGTTAAAAGATACCATTTTGGATAAAAGCAAACTGTGGTTTACAGTATCGAAAGCCTTTTTGAGATCTAGAAAAACAGCTCCTACCACATTACCCCTGTCCAAGGACTGTTTGACGTTTTCAATAAGGCAACAATTTGCTGTTTCTGTTGAGTATCCTGGTCTAAAACCAAATTGATGTGGATGAAGAAGTTGACTGTCTTGTAAGTAGTCTATCAGCTGTGTAGCTACAACTTTTTCAAGAACCTTAGATAGGACTGGTAAGATAGAGATTGGGCGGTAATTGCATATATCGTCTTTACTGCCTGATTTATGAACTGGTATGACGACAGCTTTTTTCCAGCCAGATGGAAATGTACTAGACCTAATGGAGAGATTAATGAGATGAGTCAGTGGTTTGATTAATATTTTGCTGTGCATTTTGAGAAAGGAGGTGCTCATATTGTAGATATCATTAGTTTTTGAGTTTGACAGTGTTTTAACAATACCAGCAATTAACTTCTCATTTACCTCATCGATGTGAAAAGTATCTGTTGGAAGTTGTTGAATGTTGCCCCCTGGTGCCCAAATTTTGCCATTGCATTGTTTGAGGACGGCCGTGCACTAGGCCTTAATAACCTCGGATTGCTTTAAAAAAAAAAAACGGTTTGTCGACGAAAATGAACTTCCTCGGTGAAATTCTTAATGATCAATTATCGGTTAATCGGTAAATTATGCCCATCCCTAGTCCTAAACATCTCCATACCTCCACAGGTATGTCATCTGGACCAACCGCCTTTCCATTCTTCATCCTCATCAAAGCTGCCCTCACTTCTACCTTGCTAATCTTGGGCACTTCCTTGTTCACTATCTTTCCTTCATCTGTCCTCCTATCTCTCTCATTTTCTTCATTCATCAGCTCCTCAAAGCACTCCTTCCATCTTCTCAACACAGTCTCATCACTTGTTAGTATATTATCATTTATGTCCTTAATCAACCTAACTTGCTGCACATCCTTGCCAGCTCAATCTCTCTATCTAGCCAATCGATACAAGTCCTTTTCTCCTTCCTTAGTGTCCAGCCTCTCATACAACTCACTATATGCCTTTTCCTTTGCCACCTCTCTCTTTGCCATGCCCCTGGCTCCCAAATACTCCTGTCTGCTTTCTTCATCTCCCAGACTATCCCACTTTTTCTTTGCTAACCTCTTCCTTTGAATAGTTTCCTTTACCTCCTCATTCCACCACCAAATCTCCTTGTCTTCCTTCCTCTGTCCACTGGATACTGGATAATTTTCCAAACAGTCAATGGTCTGTCAAAAGCACACTGCCTTTATCTTTTTTTTTTCCTTCTCAGAGAAACTCCCAAAACCCTTTTTTTGACTCTTCTGATAATTCTTCAGTGTCAGGTGTTCAAAAAGCCCACCCACTCCCATCCTTGAGACCAGCCCACTGCTCTGTTATTGGCCTGCCTAGCTGTCTGTCATGTCGATGGAGGGGTGCTAAAGGTAGCCTATTAGCCTCCGCGCTATTAGCCAAGCTAATATATAAGCTCGAACCAAGTGCGGCTTATATTGTTTTTTTCTTCAGATCTTCATAACTCTAATAACCACCCCTGTTTCCACCTGGTTCACCGGTCCACAGTCCACAATATACCTCTTGTCGCTACGGCCCATCTCCCAGTGGTTTCGCCGTGATGCCAAAACAAATTGCCGGCACCATCGTGCCAGTCGCGGCAACCACCTACGGCTCGACCTGATGCTGCACCCTCCGCGGTCCCCACCATCCTCCGGTGCTCCGTGCGACTCTGCTGTAGTTTGCCCTACTCTCACAGGCAATGTTGGGGAGCCACTTTGTGACAGCGCATCCCACAGCTGGCCATAGGAAAGGAGTGGAGTCCCACGGACAGCAACACTGCCCTTTGAGATCCAGCAGCTCGGGTTGCGGTGATCGGTGGGTCGCCTGGTGCGCGGTGCTGGCGATTTGTTGTGGGATCCCAGTGAGATTGTTGGGAGATGGGTTGGAATGATGCAAGATGCACAGTCAACTGTGGATCAGTCAACCAGCGCTGTTCATCCAAGCTAGAAGGAGACTAGAATCTACTCAGCTAGTGGCTAACTGACGTAAGAGGGAGGGCAGAGTTGAACAGCTGAAGGATGTTTTGTAAAGTGATAGGCTTTAAATCAGAGTGTTTCGAGAAAGCCAGGAAAAAAAATTGCTTCAATAATTAAAAAAATTAAAGAAAATGTGAACAAAATATATCACAAACACTTCATTAAGACATGTATGAGCTATTAAAATGTGGAAAAAGTGCAGTCAATGACCCCTTTAAGCACTATCTACACATAGGGTGCGGTCATTGGTCCACTGTTATGTCACTGTGTATGTAGGCTGGCTCCACTGCCAGATACAGGAGAAGACGCAGAAGGTCTGCTCTGTGGGTCGGTTCATTTTGTGGCAGGAAAGGCAGGGCTCAACTCTGAAATAGAACTGCAGTGGAAATTGTAATCATTCTGTCTATTTAATATAAAGCTGTCTATTTAATACACAGATAAACTATCTTAACTTATAGACTATTGTCTTAGTTGGTATGTAAGAAAGAAAGGGGTAAAAAGGCATTCTTTTATTTTAACTAACCAGATGGGCCTGTATACTCACCGGCCATTTCCTGTGTCTGACTCTTCTTTTGATAGAAAGGGCCAACTGTAGTTTGGTCATTTGCAGTCATCATCATACTATAATGCAAGGATTTTCTGTCTGTGTGTCATTCTGTCTGTTCCTCATATATCTCTCGAACCGTTTGCCAGAATGATCTCAGATCTGATAACGTGCTTTGCTGAGGTTACGAGGGTGCGCATCCCTGAATTTCAGCCTCCCCGGATATGTGGAAGTTTACGAGGGGAAATCTTTAATGAATGCCCATAGGGGAGCTATTAGTTTAGTTTAGTTTAGTTTACTGGTTTATTTGTCAGGGACCATGTACAGGAAAAAAAAACAAAACATTAAACACAGGGTAAAGATGCTCTGTCCCAGATTATTGCGTTCTCACTACTTTCCATCCGTAGTCCCTGAGGCAGGCAGGAAGATATTAAAAGAAAAACAGCACATATAGCAAGCAATTCGGGTCAGGTTTCAGAAACTGTCGTCCCTGAGACAAACATGGAGTAAGTTTAAGGCTGCATGTCCACCAAACGCGTTTTTTGTTGCCCAACCGCCCTGAGCATTTTTTTTTTCAGCGTTTGTGTGTGGCGCTCTGGGAAAAAAAAAAGTCTGTGCCCTGTGTCCCAGTAACGTGGCTGCTTCATCCATCCAGGTGGATGCCCTCAATTTCCCCTCTGGGGATCAATAAAGTATACAAAATCAAAATCAAAAATCAACAGCTTGTCACTCTCAGCTCAGCACTTCTGCTTTTCCTATGGTCAGACTTTCTAGTAATTTTTTAATAGCAGTCTGTAAATAACAATGGACAGGGAACGTTTTCTTGCAGCTCTGAATGTAAAATATGATGACACGGAAAGCAGGAGTTTGAGTACAGACTAGTACCGACGTCCTATGTCCCGCCAATGCATCAGTTCTGATTGGCTGCTTGGTCTGACATTGACGAGTTCAGCTGCAGTCTCTGAAAAGTTGAACTTTTTTCAACGCTGAGCACCCTGAGTGCTGTGGCAAAAAATGGCCACCGCCGAGAGCATTTCAGCCCCGAGGGCGCTCAGTGCTGTAAACATTGGACTACATAGAGAATGAATGGAAAATAGTTGCCCAGAGCGGAAAAAATGTGTTTGGTGGACACGCAGCATAAAAGGTAAGAAGATAAGAGAAACGGCACACATAAAAACAATTTAAGAGTACAATTTCAAATCCCATTTAAGGGAGAGAGTCAATGCTGGCAGGCTTGATTACTTAAAGTCCATTTTATAGTCTCTGTGGAAAAGTCTCTGGAATTTGTTCTGGTCTTCAAAGCAGTGGGGAGCTTGTTCCATTCCGTTATAGCTTTGTGTGAGAAACCTGATTGTCCAAAGGCAGTTTTATGTAGAGGGATGCAACAATGCCACCTAGAGGAAGTCTTTGTTATTCTGGTATTTTATTCAGAAGTCAGGTACACAAAAGTCTTAAGAGGTAGGGGTGCAGAACCATGGATAATTTTAAAGACCAACTTTATATTTGCATACTTGATCATATTTTCAAAGCTTAGCATCTTGTGTTTGGCAAGTTTACCACAATGGTGATACTGTTGCGTCTTCTTATCCAGAATTTTAAAAGATTGTTTATACAGGGATTCCAAGGGTTTCAGAGTCATACTGTTGGCTTGTGACCAGCATGATATGCAATAGGAGAAATGTCTCAAAATCATAGCATTCAGAAAGGTTTTTGATCCTTTAAGAGTAAGTGAGTTTCTGATGCAACAGAAGTTTGCAAAGTTATATTTCAGAGTACGGCTCTTAACTTTTAATTAAATGAACACAGAGGTGGAAAAGATATAAACGCTGGGGGTTGGGGGCTGAATATTTGGGTTTACAGCTATAATATTAAGCCCAATAACCCCTGTAAATTCCAGCCTCCCCGGCTACAGTATGTTGAAGTTTAGGAGCAGACATCTTTATTGAACGTCTATAGAGGAGCTATTAACCTTTTGAGTGTGAGATTTTGTGTGCCCCTAGTGGCAGAACATGGCACTGTGCCTGTCATCTCACTCTGACATGATTGGCTCCATTGGGGATTTGTACTGATTTGTACTGATCTGCCAGTTTCAGAAGGTGGCAGACATCCATTGGAGGACTCAATGGATGACACGTAATACACCAAAGAAGAAGAACTCATTTCCTTTTCCTGTTTTAAGCATTTTAGCCCAGAAAGCTAATATGGCTGCTGTCCTGTCATCGTGCACCGTCGCTTAGTCGGCTTTGTATGTGGAAAATAGCCGCAGGATACAAGTGAAATTTATGTGGGATAATCATAGGACTTGGTAGATGTGGTAGAGAGTGTAACTGACCGACACAACGCAAAATAACAATCACGATGGGTGAAAACGCAGTGACCACACCAGCCAGCCAGCCCCCCTTTGGTAAAAGTAAGTGAGGAATTTCTGTTTTTTTTTTTAATGTACTGATTTCTTGTTCATATACTTTGAAGATAAGATGATGAGGTATCTCTGTACAAAAAACAGTGTCAAAAGACTGAACCATTCTTTGTGTAAATACGTCCAAAGTCCAGTTTTGACTGAGTTATAGAATTTAAAGAGGTGCTGCAACATTATGCAAATTAGATGCATAAATTTATTCCTATCTGAAACTTTGGATCATATTTTACATCTTTCTAATTGACAGTAAGCCATTGTCTCTTTCCACTTTCAAGTTATAGCCTTGGAAATCTGAACTATTTTATTGACAAAAAATATTTACCACTCTTGACCACTAGGGGTTATGTCGCAATTCGGTGACAGACACACTCAAAGAGTTTTAAATGAACACAGAGGTGGCTGCACGGTGGCGCAGTGGTTTAGCACTGTGGCAGCACAGTTTTACCCTCGGCCGGGGGATCGCGGGGATCGCGGGGATCATGAGATCGTGGGTTCGATCCCAGCCCCCGACCAACAGTGAGCTGTGTGGAGTTTGCATGTTCTTCCTGTGTTTGCGTGGGTTTACTCCGGGATTTCTCTGGTTTCCTCCCACGTGCCAAAAACATGCAGGTTAGGGAGTTAAGGGGCGCTCGCGCACGCAGCGACCAGCAGCCGGTGGCTTGTCACCAGACTGCAAACCAAGTCTACCTACGGGTACAAATAAGTAACAAAAAAAAAAAAAAAAAAAAAAAAAAAAGGTATAACCGTTGGGAGTTAAGGGCTCCTTTTAAGAACTCCTTATAAGGAGCCCCTTATAGTGTTACGACCCGAGCGCTGGTCCTGTCCACGCTCGGGCCACGCATAGCTCACTGCCCGCCTTGACAGCTGTGGGTTGTATTCTGGCCTCACCGGGCTCTTATTGTGAAGGCGCTCGGTGGGGCTTCCACCTGTCAAGGCCGGTCAGCTGTCTGTCATTACTGCTCGTTAGCGTTCGCCCTTATAAGGCAGGCGCTGACGGCAGTCCAATTGCGGGAGCACAAGTCAACAATCGTCAGACATTCATCGTTCTGGTCTGGTCAGGTTCGTGTATATTCTCGTGCTTTGCTTGCTCATGTCATGTCATGTTTTAGATCGTAAGTGGCTGGGGTTAGCCTTACAGTCCCATGCTCTGTTTAGTGTATCTTCATCAGTCTATCATAATCTTGTGTTAATCAATCAATCAATCAATCAATCCATCAGATTTATATAGCGCTTTATCATAGACACTCAAAGACGCTTTACAGAAACTAAGGGTCATCCACCACCCGGATGGATGAAGCAGCCACAATATGGCGCAATCTCTTTTCAACCATTCACACACAGGGCCACTTTAGAGTCTCCAATTAACCTAACCTGCATGTTTTTGGCATCAAGACACAAGACACGTCTTGTGTCTTGTTAATAAATCACCATCATTGCAAAACTCACTGGTGACTTGTGGCGTCTTATACTAGCTCGTGAGGGCCAGACATGACAGTATGCTCCTGCCAGACGTCTAAACGGAGACGCCACACCGAGACGTCTTTTTCACCGTGAGTTTTTGCTTTTTTGGACGTTTGTTCTTTTTCTGTCTGGGTACGGTGTGCTGAAGGAATGCCGTCGCGGAGGGGCCGCGCTCGGAGTCCGAGCCATGAGCTGGCGGACGTCCTTGAGTACGTGGATGAAATGCTCATCTCTGCTTCCCTCCTCGACTATGACAGCGAGGTACGCTGGTACCTGGACTGCGCTGAGAATGTGCTGAATCATCTTTCTCCCCGCTACGCTGACCACCCTGAAGTTGGCGCGAGGAGGGCTGACATCGCCGCACAGTGCGAGATACTCCGTATGGTGGAGGATGGTGGAGGAGGACTATGGCAGGAAGCAGCGGAGGAGGCATCCTCGCTCCCCGTGCTGGGAACCCGCTCCTGCCCTTGACCCAGTCCAGGAGTTTGCGCCATCTGGGGGCCGACGACGACGTCAGTGCCGCGGCCCAGGCGATCCTCAGCAGACTCCCCGGCTGGACTCGCTGCCGGCGAACCCCTCAGCAAACTTCGGAGAGCGGCTCCACCTCGTCCTTCCAGGGGGCCCTCTGTCGCCATCCAGCGGGCAGAAGGAGGAACAACGTCCCCTACAGCAGGAACCATCTCTTCTCTGGGAGGAAGGCAAGTGCAGGTTAATTTATTACATCATGATTATAATCTGCCTTGTCTGACTCCTGGAGGCGGAGTTCGGGGTTCGCAGCCCCCCGAGCTTCCTCCACCTGCTGTAAAGAAAATAACTAAACCTGCTGCCTCTGTGTCCCACCCTGTTGAGCGGTCCGCGATGCCAGGCCAACGTTGTCGGATGAAGAGGGGGCCTGCAGTGTTGGAAAGCCTGGATCCGGCCCTGCAGCCACGTCGTGGACGGAGGAGAAGAGCGGACTGTGGCCCGGAGCCTGAGCCGATGATGAAGCGTCCCCGGGTCTCCTCGCCGGAGCGGTCCGAGCCAGTGGGTCAAGGGTCCCTTACCCCCACGCCATACGGGTCATCGGCGTGGACAGCAGCGTGGGAGGAACCTCAGGCTGCAGATGACATCCTGCCAGCTGCGGAGCCCGACGCAGCTGAGTTCAAGCCTGCTGACGAGAGTCGCCGCCCTGAACCTGGATCGTCGGAGTCCTGGGTGGCAACAGAACCCAAGTGCAGGCAAGTACTCCCTCTTTTGTCTTTGTCCCCTGTGTTGGAGCATTTTTGCCTGCCTCTCGGGGAGGCGAGTGAGGAGCAGCCGTCTGCTGCACCCGAGCTCGTCTCGCTGGGTTCTGTTGCTACCGGTGATTCTGATCCCGGTTTTTTTGTTTCTGAGCCTTGTCGCCGGCGTGGAACGGGTCGGAGTCACTGGGTTGGAGGTCCCAGGTTTGGGGGTGGAGATCATCAGCGGAGCTGCACCGACCCAGTCGGGGTCCGTTGTGGAGGCTGCTGTGGCCCAATCGGGGTCCGACATGGGTGCATCAGAGGCCCAATCGGGGTCTACTGCGGGTGCGGTTCTGGCCCAATCGGGGTCCAATGTGGGTGTACCGGAGTCTCAATCGGGGTCCGCCGCAGGTGCGGTTCTGGCCCAATCGGGGTCCGACGTGGGTGCGTCAGAGGCTCGATCGGGGTCCACCGCGGGTGCGGTTCCGGCCCAATCGGGGCCCGACGTGGGTGCAGCTGGGACCCAATCGGGGTCCAGCGGAGGTGCAGCGCCAGCGTGGTCCGCGGATGGGGGAGGAGCTGCAGACCTTTCACCACCGAATGGATTACAGGCTCATCCTGGTCATCTGTCCCCTCTGAGTCACCGCCCCTGTGCATCATTGCCGGGGGCCATGGGGGCTCCTGTTCGCTCGCCCCGGCTCTCCCGAGTTTTGTCCTCGTCAGAGAGGCCGCCGCGGGCTGTTTTTCCCCGGGGCTGGTGGCTGAGGGACACGGGTCGGCCGCCTGAGGAACTGTTTCGCCGGTTCGGCGCCTCGGGTCGGCCACCCGACGTGTTACGTGTTTCGTTGGGCGACCTGGTTCGGCCACCAGAGGAGCGGACGTGCTGGGCGTTGGACTGTGGTGAGCCGCCTGGTCATGTTCCACCTCCCATGACCACCCACCGGCCGTTGGACGCAGGGAGACCGCCGGAACCGTTCCTATGGCACCGGGTCTCCAACGGTTGGCATAAACTGTCGGGGGGGTAGTGGTTACTTTCTGGTGTTGTCCTGATCCAGTTATTGTGCGGTTTTGTTTTTCTTGATATTCTGTATTCCTTCATGTCTTGCAGTTGCTCTATTTTGTTTTGCGCATAGTTAAGTATGAGTCAATTGTTCGGTTTTCCTGTACTTGGTTATTTGAAGTGTCACTTGAGCATTCACACAGGTGAGAAACACTACGCAGAGGCATTTAACTGACTTGTTAGGGGAGAGGAAGAAGCACCAGAGTGGCTCACATATGGAAACACCATACTCCTGCCCAAGAGCCCTGAAACCCAACAAGCCAATAAATACAGACCCATCTGTTACCTCCCGACCACATACAAATGGCTGACAGGAATCATTACTGAGGCCATTTATAAACATTTGGACGCAGAAAACTACTTGCAACCACAGCAAAAAGGCTGTATAAGAAATAAGCTGGGAGCCAAAGAACAACTGCTCATTAATAAAACCATCCTGGAAGACTGCAAGAGGCGTGAGAGAAATTTAAGCATGGCGTGGATCGACTACAAAAAGACATTCGACAGCGTCCCCCACTCCTGGATGATACACTGTCTGGAACTGTATAACATCAGCCCAGAGATTAAAACTTTTCTGGAGGTCCAGATGGCTAAGTGGAAAACCACAATTACGCTTAACCACAAAGAAGGACAAATACAATCCCAGACATCAGGATCCAGTGAGGAATATTCCAGGGGGACAGCCTCTCGCCACTGCTCTTCTGTTTGTGTATTGACCCCTTAAGCAAAATCTTATCAGACCTTGACATCGGGTATGATTTAAGCAAAGGCAGAACAAGAAAAGGGAGCAAGAGAGTGAATCATCTGCTCTACATGGACGACCTCAAGCTCTATGCAGAATCTGACCAGAAACTGAACCAACTTGTCAGTACCGTTCACATGTTTTCAAAAGACATCTGCATGGAATTTGGACTTGACAAGTGTGCAAAATGTACAATAAAAAAAGGAAAGAAAACAGCATCAGAGAACATCCAAATAGAAGACAATAAGCACATTAAAGACCTGGCATGGGAATCAGCGTATAAATATCTGGGCATAGAAGAAAACACAACTATTGAACACAGAAAAATGAGGGAAATGGTCAAAAAAGAATACCAACATCGCCTAAAGAAAATCTGTAAATCAAATTTAACACCTAAAAATAAAATCACTGCAATAAACCAGTTGGCAGTACCAGTTGCCACATATGGATTTGGGGTGATAGACTGGTCACAGGGGGGACTGGACAAGTTGGATGTTCGGACCAGGAAAACCCTAACCCTTCATAAGGTAACATACAGAAACCAATGCCTAGATAGGATATATATGCCACGTAAAGAGGGAGGGCTGGGCCTAATTGAAATAAACCAGGCCTACAGGGCAACAATAATAAGCATTGGTCAATATCTAAAAAGTGCCAATGATGAGACGGTGGAAAAGGTCATCCAACATCATGAAACCCTCAGTATTAACACATCCATAACTAAACAAGCCGGGACCTTTGCAGGAGATTTATTAGATAACATGAAAGCCAGTCAACAAAACCCAGCAACAAAAATAGCTAGAAAGACGAGGGAAAAATACAGCAAAAGGACACAGGAGGAAAGAAGAGAAAGATGGAAACAACATAAGCGAGCAGGACGTTTCCAGGAGGAACTCAACAGGGAGTACATCGATAGGGAAGAGACATTACGCTGGATCAGGAATGGAGATCTGGGGTACGACGAGGAGAGACTAGTGGTTGGAGCACAAGACCAGGGACTTCTAACCAATGGCTTTAAAAAAATGGCAGGATTGTCACAGAGTGACAAATGTCGATTCTGTCATGTAGCGGTGGAGAGTGCAAGCCACCTACTCTCTGGTTGCCAGATTCTCATGGCCGATGGACACTACACTGCTCGCCACAACAAGATTTGCCGTTACATACACTGGAAAATATGCAGAGTTCAAAATAGAAGTAAAAGGACCAGTATGGGAACACGATCCAGAGCCAGTCAGTACCAACGGAGATATCACCATCTATTATGACAAGGAAATCCCAACTGGAAGACACATTGAAGGAGGAGCAATAAAACCGGACATAGTTATCTAGAACAAAAAGGACAAAACTGCCAAACTAATAGATGTAACCATACCAAACGACTACGGCCTCAACAGAGCAGAAAGAGAAAAAATAACAAAATATCAAGACCTAAAAAATGACCTAAGGAGCACCTGGAACCTGCAGGAAGCAGACATAATACCTGTGGTGGTGGGAGCAACTGGGATGGTGAAGAAAAACCTAAAAAAATATCTACAGGTGATACCCGGCTGCCCTAGCATCTGTGAAATACAGATCTCAGCATTAAGAGGAACAGTCTCTATCTTGAGGAGAGCCCTCGGATATAAAGCTTTGTGATTTAAAGTGTAACCATAGACCCCTGATTGGGGCCCATTGCACTTGTAATGAAGTGAGATATAAATAAATAAAACAGTGAGAAACCATTTTCTTGTGAAACGTGGGCAAGGACTTAATTTTCTCTTTCTGTCCTGTGCTGTTGCCGTAGTTAGTTGAGCATTTAATTTAATCTGAGTATTCGGTATTTTGTCATTGTCCTGTATTTAGTTTTTCTGACCCAGTAATTAGTTTTTTTTTTTGTTTCTCCATGATATCCTATGCAATTTTCTGTAATTGTTGGTTGAGTGTTTAATTTAATCTGTGGATTTGGTATTTCTTGTCATTGAGTATTTGGGTTTTCTTGTCATTGTCCTGTGTTTAGTTTTTTCTGGTTATTGCATTGATTCTGGGTTTGGTCTCTCTCCCTCCGGACCTACCCCCAGCCGCCCACCCTGGATGGGGGGGTGGGGGGGCAGGGTGGTCCATGGGCGTTCTGGAAGCCCGCCTTTGGGGGAGGGTGCTGTTACGACCCGAGCGCTGGTCCTGTCCACGCTCAACAGGAGCCCGGTGCGACCAGAATACAACCCACAGCTTGACAGCTGTGGGTTGTATTCTGGCCTCACCGGGCTCTTATTGTGAAGGCGCTCGGTGGGGCTTCCGCCTGTCAAGGCCGGTCAGCTGTCTGTCATTACTGCTTGTTAGCGTTCGCCCTTATAAGGCAGGTGCTGACGGCAGTCCAATTGCGGGAGCATAAGTCAACAATCGTCAGACATTCATCGTTCTGGTCTGGTCAGGTTCATGTATATTCTCGTGCTTTGCTTGCTCATGTCATGTCATGTTTTAGATCGTAAGTGGCTGGGGTTAGCCTTACGGTCCCATGCTCTGTTTAGTGTATCTTCGTAAGTCTATCATAGTCTTGTGTTACGTCTTGTGTCTTGTTAATAAATCACCATCATTGCAAAACTCGCTGGTGACTTGTGGCGTCTTATACTGGCTCGTGAGGGCCAGACATGACATATAGCTCCTTTTAAGAACTCCTTGTTGTGTCTAAAATACATTAACCCCCAGTTCTTTTATACGAAGGCCAAATAACCAGACTGAGAGCTGTAGTATACTTTCACTTATTTTACTGAAAGTGAGATATGGATTACAAGCAGCGCTGGAACACAACTCTTTAGGAAAATACCCCGAGAGAGAGTGTTACCCAAAAAGTGGGCCCTATAGTTTTTATAAACCTTAACCCCTCCCTTGTGCAAGAGGGAGGGGTTTTACCTCATTGTATCAATCCACTTCCACTTATGTGGCAGCTTGGCTGTGTGCAGAACTGATTCTAACTGATTTCAGCAAATGAATTATAGGGTGTAAACTAAACTCTGCAGTATAGCGTGTGAAGCAAGCAGATAAGTGTGAGAAAGACAGAGCAATCATGTCATTTTACCAACAATACCCCCTGCTGAGGTGTCCTATTAGGGCACCTCACTATCTATCTATCTATCTATAACCTAGTAACCTAAACTTACGTTTTTGCAGCTCCCCCTGTTGAGATGGGTCTATACCCATCTCATAGTGACATAACGCACGGCTCAGGAGACGCACACACACAGGCTTAGAGTAGTTCAAAGAGTTTATTAACAGCAGGAGTGAATGAGTGTGTGTCTGCGGGATGCAGATGTGTTGGTGGTGGCGTCTGCTTCAGGCACAGAGGCAGATGACCGTTCGGCCGAGCAACCCTATGGAGAGAGCACAGGGAGAGGGTGACGGGCATACATCAACACAGGATGAATTATGGCAAGAGAAGATCTTACTTGAGTTGTCAGGATAGCTGGCACAGCAAGGGGAACGTAGCCCGGGAGACAGCCACCTGGAGAGCTCCGTGCAGCGGCGAAGGATGGGCGATGGAACGGAGATGTCCGCCGCCGGGGAATCCACCTGTGCACAGGGGAGCAGACTGGAGAAGGAGGTAAGGGTTCTTACCCAAAATAGCGATGCTGAAGAAAGGTATGCTCACGGCGGTGAGGAAACGAAGTCTGACGGCTTCAGGCCGAGCCTCCGGGCGAGGCGGCTTTTATCCCTCGCCGCTGATGAGGATCAGGTGTGTGAGCAGGTGGCGCCGCTGATGAACGGCGCGGCGTGACAGTACTTCCCCCTCTAGCAGCGCCTCCTGGCGATGGCTTATCCGGGTGCGCTCGGTGGAAGTCCGCGATGAGCGATGGGTCCAACACAAACGACGGGGGCACCCATTGTCGATGCTCGGGCCCATAGCCCTCCCAGTCCACCAAGTATTGCAACCCACGACCCCGGCGCCGGGAGTCCAGGATGGAGGAGACGGACCAGGCCGGGTGGCCACCAATCATCCGGGGCGCGGGTTGCGCTGCAGGAGGAGGGCAAAGGGGGTCGGTGACTGCCAGCTTCACCTTTGATACGTGGAAGGTGGAATGGATGCGGAGGGAGGGGGGAATAGCCACGCGCACAGCCACCGGGTTGATGATCCGGGTGATGGGGAAGGGACCCATGAAGCGCTGTGCCAGCTTCCTCCTCTCGCCTTTTAGGGTGACGTCCTGGGTGGAAACGTAGACAAGTTGCCCAACTCTGTACGCCGGGGCAGGTCTTCTACGCCGGTCCGCCACGGTCTTGTTGCGCTCCGCTGTGCGTAAAAGCGCATGACGCGCGGCGGCCCAGGTGGAGCGGAACTGCCTCACGTGCGCCCTAACTGACGGAACAGTTACCTCGCTCTCCTGCGCTGGAAGCAGCGGGGGGTCGTAACCCAGGGACGCCTTGAAGGGGGACATCCCCGTTGCAGAAGAGCGGGCGGTGTTGTGGGCGTACTCCACCCAGGCGAGATGGTTGCTCCATGATGTTGGCTTGGATCTTGCAACACAGCGGAGCGCAGCCTCCAGCTCCTGATTGGTCCTCTCACACTGCCCGTTAGACTGGGGGTGATGGCCGGAGGAGAGGCTCACCTTGGCTCCGATGGCGTTACAAAAGGATTTCCAAACCTCGGATGAAAATTGGGGGCCCCGGTCCGAGACCACGTCCACCGGGATCCCATGAACCTGACCACGTGTTGGACGAGGAAGCCCGCCGTCTCCAGGGCGGTAGGGAGACCTCGCAGGGGGATGAAGTGTGCCGCCTTGGAGAAACGGTCCACGACGGTCAGGATGGTGTTGAATGAGTTGGAAGCTGGGAGCCCGGTGACGAAATCCAGTGCGATGTGCGACCATGGCCTGCCAGGGACGGGCAGAGGCTGGAGCAGACCCGCTGGAGGGGCGTTTCCCGACTTGCTGGTGGCACAAATTGGACAAGCCCGGGCGTAGCGGGCTGCATCCCTCCGCAGGCCCGGCCACCAAAAGGACCGTTGGAGGAGGCTGATCATCCGAGAGGTGCCGGGATGACAGGTGAGCCGGGAGGTGTGGAGCCAGTGGATGACCTCTCCTCGGACCGTAGACGGAACGAACAGTCTTCCCTCCGGTCCGCCGCCAGGATCAGGTTCCACCTCCTGTGCCTTCCGGATCTTGTCCACAATGTCCCAAGAGATAGCTCCCACGACGCACGACCTGGGCAGGATAGTGTGGGGCGTCTCCTCAGCCCCCACGGGGGGTGAACTGTCTAGAGAGGGCGTCAGGCAGGCCGTTCTTGGAGCCTGGCCTGAAGGTGATAGAGAACCGGAACCTGGCGAAGAACAGAGACCAGCGCGCCTGGCGGGCATTCAGGCGCTTGGCAGATCGTAGGTACTCTAAATTCTTATGGTCCGTCAAGACCACAAACGGCAGGTCCGCCCCCTCTAGCCAGTGGCGCCACTCCTGTAGGGCGAGTTTAATGGCCAGGAGCTCTCTGTCCCCCACATCATAGTTCCTCTCCGCCGGGGACAGGCGCCGGAAGAAGAAAGCGCACGGTCGCTTGGCGCCATCGTCCGGTGATTGCTGGGATAACACTGCTCCCACTCCCGTGTCCGATGCGTCCACCTCCACAATGCACTGCAGCGCGGGGTCGACCTGGCGAAGGACCCGGGGGGAGGAGAACTCCGCCTTCAGCGCCTTAAAGGCAGTATCGACCTCTTCGGTCCACCGGAACGGGACCTTCGGGGACGTGAGGCGGGTCAGTGGTCCGACGATCCAGCTGAAATTCGGGACAAAACGGCGGTAAAAATTGGCGAAGCCAACAAACTGTTGCACCTGCTTCCGAGATGCGGGAGTAGGCCACTCCACCACCGCCTTCACCTTCTCTGGGTCCGGGAGCACCTGGTCTTGGGCGATGATGAATCCCAGGAAGGATGTGGTCCTAGCGTAAAACTCGCACTTCTCAGCCTTCACGTACAAACGATTCTCCAGCAGTCTTTGAAGGACCCGCCTCACATGGACCCGGTGCTCGTCTCTGGACTGAGAGAAGATCAGAATGTCGTCCAGGTAGACGAACACGAAGAGGCCGATGAAATCCCGGAGGACGTCATTGATGAGGCGCTGAAAGACGGCAGGAGCGTTGGTCAGCCCGAACGGCATGACGAGATACTCAAAGTGGCCGTTCGGGGTACGGAAGGCTGTCTTCCATTCATCTCCCTCCCGGATCCGGACGAGGTGGTAAGCGCTGCGTAAATCCAGCTTGGTAAACCAGGTCGCCCCCTGGAGGGAGTGAAAGGCAGTGTCCATGAGGGGCAGGGTGTAACGGTCCCTCTCAGTGATGTCATTTAGCGCTCGGTAGTCTATGCAGGGGCGGAGGGATCCGTCCTTTTTCCCGACAAAGAAAAACCCTGCCCCCACGGGTGACGACGATGGGCGAATAATCCCAGCGCTCAGTGATTCCTTCAGGTATGTATTCATGGTCTCCTTCTCCGGCGCCGACAGGCTGTAGAGCCGACCAGATGGCAGGGGAGCCCCCTGGCGGAGGTTGATGGCACAGTCATATGGTCGATGCGGGGGAAGAGACATAGCTTTCGATTTGCTAAATACCATACCCAGGTCGTGAAATTCTGGAGGCACCAGTGACAGGTCCGGAGGTGCTGTATCCGCCACAGGGGGAGCCGCGGATGGGGAGCAGGCAGCGGACTGAAGGCAGGTGCCCATACAGAAGGTACTCCATGCCGATACCCCAGCGGACCTCCAGTCCAGGACAGGGTTGTGGAGGCGTAGCCAGGGATACCCCAGGATGACGGGCGACACAGAGTTGGGCAGGACGTAAAATACCATCTCCTCCCGGTGGTTCCCTGAGATGATGACTGGGACAGGCATGGTTTGGTGAGAAACTCTCCCAAGGGAGGCACGGGAGAGATGGACCAGGGAGATGGGGTGTTTTAATGCCTGACAGCGGATGCCCAATCGGGTTGCCAGGCCTTGTGAAATGAAGCTGCCCTCTGCGCCCGAATCCACCAGTGCGTGGGTGAGGTGCCCAGTGGGATTGTGGCAAAAACGGATGGGCAGCTTTAATTGAGTGAGAGAGTCTAACCGGTTGGGATCCGCGAGGCTCCCTACAGCGATTCGCGGACCCCGCCGACTGGCTTTCCGCGGGCAACGCTCCACAGTGTGTTGGTCACCTCCGCAATACATGCAGAGGCCCAACTCACGGCGGCGTTGTTTCTCCGCAGGGGAAAGCTTGGTCCAGCCCGTCACCATCGGCTCCGACTCCTCGGGGCACAATGCTGGCGGCGCCGCCAGGGGGCGAGCTTGGAACAGGTGCGGCGAGACTCCACGAGGGCGAGAAGAAGAAGACTTCCGCCCCGAGGAGCGCTCGCGCAACCTGTTATCCAAACTTATCGCTAAGGATGTCAGCTCCGCTAGCGTCCCAGGGATATCCCGTCCAGCCAGTTCATCCCTCAGATCACTATTGAGGCTGCGGAGGAACAGGCCACAGAGGGAGCGTTCCTCCCAGCCCAATTCCTCCGCCGCTACCCGGAAGTCGACCGAGTAGTCCGCTGCCGACCGGCCTCCCTGCTGGAGAGCGAGAAGCCGATCGACCTGGACCGTCTCGGTTTGAGAATGGTCAAAGACCTCCAGAAAGCGCCTCACGAACTGGTCATAGGTGAGGGTGGCATAACTGGGCCTCGCCATTACGGCGTAGGTCCAAGTTAACGCACGCCCCTCCAGAAGATTCCCTATGTAACCAATCCGACTGTGATCCGAGGGAAAATCTCCGGGCACACAGTGGAACACGGACTCACACTGCATAATGAACCCCCGCGCTCCGCCGAGCTTACCGCTAAAGCGGGCGGGGGTCGGAATCGGTGTGAGCCGAACCGGTGCCACTGGAGCCGGCTGGACGGCCGCTGGAACAGCAGGAGCCGCGCCACCCTGACGAGCCGGGGGGAACGGCTGTTGAGGATCTAAGCGGCCCAACCGGTTAGTTAAGTTTAATAATTGATTCAGGATAACCTGCTGTTGATAAGCAATCTGATCCACTCTAGCCTCGAGAGTGGTAAACCGGTGTGCGAGCCCGCCGTCCGCCGAGCCGCTCTGCTGAAGCCGTACTGACATAACGCACGGCTCAGGAGACGCACACACACAGGCTTAGAGTAGTTCAAAGAGTTTATTAACAGCAGGAGTGAATGAGTGTGTGTCTGCGGGATGCAGATGTGTTGGTGGTGGCGTCTGCTTCAGGCACAGAGGCAGATGACCGTTCGGCCGAGCAACCCTATGGAGAGAGCACAGGGAGAGGGTGACGGGCATACACCAACACAGGATGAATTATGGCAAGAGAAGATCTTACTTGAGTTGTCAGGATAGCTGGCACAGCAAGGGGAACGTAGCCCGGGAGACAGCCACCTGGAGAGCTCCGTGCAGCGGCGAAGGATGGGCGATGGAACGGAGATGTCCGCCGCCGGGGAATCCACCTGTGCACAGGGGAGCAGACTGGAGAAGGAGGTAAGGGTTCTTACCCAAAATAGCGATGCTGAAGAAAGGTATGCTCACGGCGGTGAGGAAACGAAGTCTGACGGCTTCAGGCCGAGCCTCCGGGCGAGGCGGCTTTTATCCCTCGCCGATGATGAGGATCAGGTGTGTGAGCAGGTGGCGCCGCTGATGAACGGCGCGGCGTGACACATAGCCCTATTCTATCCCCTGTGTGTAGTGTTTCTAAAGTTCTATATGTGGGTGACGCCCCCTTTCCGGCAGTCCTTTGGACCTGCCTCCCCTCAGGTCGCCATTTCTCCAGAGGACATCGGGTGTGGTACAGACATTATGAGTCAATATAGCTAACAATCCTATATGTGTAAAATATATTCAAAACTAAACTGTCTTCATCTATGTATATATATGAATATATGTGAAGATGCATATATGCATATATGAATATTTGCATATATGAATAAATTCATATACATGCATCTATTTTTTCATTAATCATTTATCACAAAGGAAACCTGTAGGGTAGAAGCACAGCAGAGCAAAATCTAACACCACGTGAATGTGCGTTGTAGACCCTATTGCAGACCCTAAACTATCTCCTCGGCATCTTCTAGATCCCCATCTAGGTTCAGTCGTGGCACAACCTCGTCATCGTCCTGGCAATAGGAGAGCAGGTGGGCAGCTTCCTGGACCCTTGGAAGAGAAGGCCACTAAAATAGATCTTTCTTTTATTTTTTATTTTTATTCTTTTAATTTTTATTCTTTAATCATGGGAATACAAGAACATCCACAAAAAACAAACATCAATAAACTAATAATTATACTTCTAAGGGCTCCTTGAATTATTTTTCCCCATTTGACAAATATATTATCAAACTAACTACCTACAAGATTATCAATGCCAGATTAAGCTTTATTGAGCTTTTAGCCCTTATAAAGATTTTCATTTTTCTAAAATTTAAGCTATACTTTATAATAATTCTATTAAAAATATGCAACTTATGGATTTTGTAACTATTTTAGTAAGTTGATTGATTAATTATGCAAAAGTTTTTCTTTTTCTTTTTTTTCTAAACGTTAATTGTGCTATACAATAATCAACCAGATCCCGCAATTTCAATAACTTTAAATGTGTAAACAATAAATTAGTATGTTCAAGATACCCGACTTTGTGTATACCATGGACAGCCCTTTTTGTAATGTTGGCAATGAATTAAGTGTACTTTTATAATTGTTACCCCAGGCCTCTATACAATAGGTCAAGTATCGAAGTATCAATGAGCAATACAAGATATAAAGTGATTTGTCTTAATTTTATTTATCATTGCAATATTTTTTGCAACTTTGTTTTGTATTTATCTGACATGTGATTTCCAACTACTTTTATCATGTAACATTACCTTGTAATAGAAATTCACTAATTATGCATTTATCTGTTGAGATCACATGTTTTATAAGTGTGTGTGTGGGTGTGTTACAACATATGACTGTAACTTTAATCCATATATGAACTGTTTTAATATGCTATATTAACAAGCTGTTTGATATGTCTATTATATTTTGTGTTCCAAAATGAAGTTTTATGTCACACTGACCGGTTAAAGGGTTTCATGCTCTCACTCCCTCCTCCCTTTTCTACTGTCCTGGGAGTAAACTGCTTGATGGCCTTGAAGCCCTGTGGCTTTATCTTATGGTGTCTCCAAGTTATGTCTCCAGGTTTGCATAGAGACTCCTACTATTAATATGTATTATTGTCAGTGTCTGATCCGAATTCATAATTCCATTTAAATGTTGATCATAATAAGCACACTTATTGTTAATATGATTAAAATAGTTATTGTCTGGGTCAATATCTCCTAAAATGTCTTGTGGTTGCTGTTCAGTATTGACAAAGGTTTCAGCTTCAATTTGCCCTAATACACTTCCATTATTAAATAAGGAAAAGGAAAAAAAAAAAAAAAGAAGAAACACTAAGGAAAAAGAACACAAAAATCTCCACTCATAATCTTACTGCACTATTATTCGTACATCAGAACTAAGGTTTAAATTTATCTAATTCCTCCCTTTCTCTAATCATTATTATAATAATTATATGTAAATTTCAAAAATTTTATGAAGTATTTGTTTATGTTATCATATGTCTTTTTGCATCTGATTAGAATTTTAGCGTTACAAAGGTAATGAATCACAGACTTCTGCCAATGTCCGAGTTCCTGGAGGCACTGTGCACTTGATGCAGTGGGACTTGTGCCAGTACCCGCTTAATTTTTTGTAAAGCAATTTTAATAAATGTAAAAATCTCTATTGTCTTTGTAGTAGATTCTAAATCAAGTCCCACAGTAAACATAAAATCAGCACAAGTTGAACTTTCCTTAGACATTTGGAACTTCTCTCATAGATTTACATGGTTTTCTTCCTTATCAGTTTATCTCGTTCCTTATAGACATATTTCCTTTACAATAATCTACAGATATTTCCTTAAATATCTGGAAATTTATTGATGTAACTTTTAACTTCTTCTATTGAATGTTGTTATTTCGTTACCAAGCGGTTTCATTCGTATTTTTCTCTTCATTATTGATCATCTATTGGTAATTTTTTTTATGTATTATCTATTTTTCTGAGGATTGCTAATTATTTTTGCTAATTAATTTCTTTGATACCCCCTTTTTGATGCATGGAGACACATATGCAGCAAAGTTACAGGGTATTTGCTTGATGGGTAGTATCTTTTACTGAAAGGAAGTGTGTTTCCACTTTTTGTCACAACTCGCCTTCCCCAGTCATCTGCCTCAGCTGCAAGTAGGCTGTATTTTCTCTTACCTGTCTTCCAGTCTCTTCCCTGTGTGTCCTCGCCACCTCCTCTTCCTCCTCATCCATTCCTCGTCGAGCGCGCAGCAGGGCGCTGTCTCCCAGGCAAGTGTTCCTTTGCCAACGTCAGCCACTGTAACATCTGCAAGTAAGCAACATTCAGTACATTAACCCCTCATGGTGAAGGTTAACTCATATTCCTGTCTCTGCTCTGTCCATAGGGTTGCCTGGCTGCACGGCGTGTCATTCTGCCCCCGGCGCTCCTCGTTCACCCACAGACCATTCACATTCCGCATACACGCATCAATACATTTCTTGTTGTTGAATAAAGCCTTTGAATCTCACCTGAGCCTGTGTGCGTGTTCCCTGGGCCCGTTAATATGTCAGTACGGCTCCAGCAGGGCGGCCCAGCGGACAGCGGGCTCGCATGCCGACTTTCCACCCTCGAGGCTCGGGTGGATTTGATCGCTCATCAACAACAAGTTATTCTCAATCAATTAACTACAATCACTCACCGGCTGGATCGCCTCGACACCCAGCAGGCGTTCCCCCCGGCTCATCTTGGCGGGTCAGCTTCCGCCGCTCCCTCAGCTAGCCAGCCTAGCTCAGGAGCGCCAACCCGGCTCACTCCAATCCCCACACCCGCACGCTTTAACGGGAGACTCGGTGAAGCACGTGGGTTCATCCTGCAGTGTGAGTCGGTGTTTCAGCGCGTTCCCGGGGACTTTCCCTCAGACCACAGCCAGATTGGGTACGTAGCTAACCTCTTGGAGGGGCGAGCTTTAACTTGGGCTTACGCCGTCATGGCGAAGCCCAGCTACGCGAACCTTTCCTATGCCCAATTCGTGTGAGATTTCTTTGAGGTTTTTGACCACTCAGATCGTGACAGCGTTCTAGCCGATCGGCTCCTTAACCTTCACCAGGGTAGCCGGTCGGCGGCCAATTACGCTGTTGACTTCCGGGTGGCAGCGGAAGAGGTTGGCTGGGGCGAGGCATCTCTCTGCAGCATCTTCCTCCGCAGCCTCTGTTCTAGTCTGCGTGATGAGTTGGCTAGCCGGGATCTGCCGGGACGGTTATCTAAATTAATCTCCCTAACTATCAGTTTAGATAACAGGCTGCGAGAGCGGGCCGCCGAGTGGAAGTCCTACAGCCGCTCGCGCGGAACTCCCGCCCGCGCCTCTCAGTCTCGCCCCCTGGCGTTACCCGCTCCAGTGTCCGCCGATGAGCCTGAGGTGATGTTGGTCGGGCGAACCAAGCTCCCCCTAGCGGAGAAACAGCGCCGTAGGGAGCTGGGCCTCTGCATGTATTGCGGGGGCGACCAGCACTCCGTGGAGCATTGCCCGATCAAGCCAAACAGGGGGTCCGCGAGTCACTGTAGGGGGCCTCGCGGACGCCAACCAGCCAAATCCCCTCTCAAATTGTTCACTGCCCATTAGGTTCTGTCACAATTCCACCAGGCACCTCACTCACGCACTGGTGGACTCGGGGGAAGAACAAAACTTTATTTCCAAGAGCCTGACAACCCGCTTGGGCATCCCTTGTCAAGCATTGCCAGCTCTCCTCAACCTCGTCACTCTCTCTCGTTCTCCCCTGGGAGTAGTGACGCATCGCACCAAGCCAGTGTCAGTCATTATCTCTGGCAACCATCGAGAGGACCTCAGCCTGTTCGTCCTGTCCATCTCGGCTTCCCCCGTCATCCTGGGCTACCCGTGGCTGCGCCTCCACAACCCCGTGCTCGATTGGCAGTCTGGCAGCGTCCTCTTGTGGAGCTCATTTTGCATGGGCACCTGCCTCCAGTCCGCGGCTTGTGCCCCATCCTCTCTTCCTCCTGCTCCTGACTCATCTCCCCCGGACCTCACCCTGGTGCCTCCGGAGTTCCACGATCTGGGGCTCGTCTTTAGCAAGTCCAAAGCGAAGTCTCTTCCCCCCATCGCCCGTATGACTGCGCCATAAACCTCCGCCCGGGGGCGCCGTTACCATCTGGTCGCCTCTACAGCCTGTCTGCCCCGGAGCAGGAGGCCATGGACACATAAATCAGGGAGTCGCTCAGCGCCGGCATCATCCGCCCCTCCTCGTCTCCATTCGGAGCTGGGTTTTTCTTCGTCTCCAAAAAGGATGGATCTCTGCGGCTGTGCATCGACTTCTGGGCCCTGAACGACATCACGGTGAAGGACAGATACACCCTTCCGCTCATGGACTCTGCCTTCCACTCCCTCCAGGGGGCCACCTGGTTCACCAAGCTGGACCTCTGCAGCGCATACCATCTCGTTTGTGTCCGGGAGGGTGATGAGTGGAAGATGGCATTTCTGACGCCCAGCGGCCACTTCGAATACCTGGTCATGCCGTTTGGGTTCACCAATGCCCCTGCCGTCTTCCAACAGCTCATCAACGACGTCCTGCGAGACTTCCTGGGGGTCTTCGTATTCGTATACTTAGATGACATCCTGATCTTCTCCAGGTCTCGGGAGGAGCACCAAGCCCACGTGAGGCGGGTTCTGCAGCGGCTTTTGGAAAACAGACTGTATGTTAAGGCAGAGAAATGCGAGTTCTTCGCCAAGACGACCTCTTTCCTGGGTTTTATCATCTCCCACGATCAAATCCTCCCCGACCCCGCCAAGGTCAAAGCAGTGGTCGAGTGGCCCACCCCTTCTTCCAGGAAACAGGTGCAACAGTTCATTGGTTTTGCTAATTTCTACCGCCGTTTTGTGCCTATCTACAGCTCCATCGTCACCACCCTGACCCGCCTCACCTCTCCCAAGGTGCCCTTCCAGTGGACCGAGGAGGCAGCAGCAGCATTTGAGACCTTGAAGACGGAGTTCTCCTCCTCCCGGGTCCTGACTCGGGTTGACCCCGTGCTGCAGTGCTTGGTTGAAGTGGACGCGTCCGACATGGGGGTGGGGGCAGTTTTGTCCCAACGTTTTCCGGTGTATGGGGTGATGCGCCCCTGCGCCTTCTTCTCCCGGTGCCTGTCTGTGGCTGAGCGCAATTATGACGTCGGCGACAGGGAGCTTCTGGCAGTAAAGCTCGCACTGCAGGAGTGGCGTCACTGGCTGGAGGGGGCAGTGCAGCCTTTTGTGGTCTGGACGGACCACAAGAACCTGGAGTACCTGAGGTCGGCCAAGCACCTGAATGCCCGCTAGGCGCGCTGGTCTCTGTTTTTTGCACGCTTCAGGTTCACGATCACCTACCGTCCAGGCTCCAAGAATGGGAAACCCGATGCGCTGTCCAGACAGTTTGCCCCTGAGACCCCGGAGGAGCGGGACCACTCCATCCTGCCCGACTCGTGTGTTGTGGGGGCGGATTCCTGGTCGATCAGGGACAATATCCGGAAGGCTCAGGAGACCGAGCCGGACCCTGGCGGCAGCCCGGCAGGGAGGCTCTTCGTGCCATCGGCGGTTCGGGGGGATGTCATCCATTGGGCCCACACGTCCAAGCTCGCCTGTCATCCTGGCATCTCCTGGCTGGTGGACCTCCTTCAGCGCTCTTTCTGGTGGCCCGGACTTCAGAAGGACGTCGCCAATTACGTCCGTGCTTGCCCCCAGTGCGCTACGAGCAAGACCCCGAACTCACCCCCTGCAGGGCTGCTCCATGCCCTGCCGTCCCGGGCAGACCCTGGTCACATATAGCCCTGGACTTCGTTACTGGCCTCCCCGTTTCTAATTCATACGACACCATCCTGACTATTGTGGACCGATTCTCCAAGGCCGCTTACTTTGTGCCCCTCCATGGTCTCCCCACGGCATGGGAGATGGCCGATCTCCTAGTCCAACATGTGGTCAGACTGCATGGGATCCCAACGGACGTCGTATCGGATCGGGGGCCCCAGTTCGTGTCCCAAGTATGGAGGTGTTTTGCAACGCCCTGCGGGCCACGGTGAGCCTCTCCTTCGGTCACCACCCCCAATCCAACGGGCAGTGTGAGCGCGCTTACCAGGAGCTGGAAGCTGCCCTGCGCTGCGTCACCTCCTCCAACCCATCCTCCTGGAGCACTCACCTGGCCTGGGTGGAATATGCCCACAATTTGACTCTGTCTTCGGCTATCGGGATATCCCCCTTCCGGGCATCATTGGGCTATGATCCCCCTTTGTTTCCCGAGCAGGAGGGCAAGGTAGTAGTTCCATCCATCCAGGCACACCTGAGGCGCTGCCGGAGCCTGTGGACCAGGACGCTTGAGGTGCTTTTATGCACGGCGGCGCGCAACAGCACTACGGCTAATCACCACAGGAAGCCTGCTCCCGGTTATCAGGTGGGCCAACAGGTCTGGCTATCGGCCCGGGACGTCAATCTCAAGGCCGAGAAGAGGAAGCTGGCGCCATGCTTTATCGGTCCCTTCACCATCTCTAAGGTAATCAACCCGGTGGCTGTGCGTTTGGCCCTCCCCCCCTCCCTCCGTGTTTGCCCCACGTTTCACGTTTCCAAGGTCAAACCCGTGATCTCTGACCCACTCTGTCCTCCTCCTAGGGCACCTCCCCCTCCCATGATGATCGACAGCCACCCAGCATGGGGGGTCGCCTCCATCCTGGACTCCCAACGTCGAGGTCGTGGGCTGCAGTACCTGGTGGATTGGGAGGGGTATGGCCCGGAGTGGAGATCCTGGGTGCGCCCTTCCTTTGTGCTGGATAAGAGTCTTATCACGGAGTTCCACCAGGCGCACCCGGATAAACCAGCGCCAGGAAGCGCTGCTCGGGGGGGGGGGGGAGTACTGTCACAACTCGCCTTCCCCAGTCATCTGCCTCAGCTGCGCGCACACCTGCACCTCGTCAATCACAGACTATTTAACCCACTCGGCCCAGAACATCGGTCTGGAGCCGTCTGTTAATCAACGCTCTCAATCCCTCTGCAGGATCGTTCCTTCCCGACCTGCAGCATCTCCTACCAGCAAGTAAGCTGTATTTTCTCTCACCTGTCTTCCAGTCTCTCCCCTGTGCACAGGTGGATTCCCTGGCGGCGGATTCCTCCCATCCTCGCCACCTCCTCTTCCTCCTCATCCACTCCTTGTCGAGCGCGCAGCAGGGCGCTGTCTCCCAGGCAAGTGTTCCTTTGCCAACGCCAGCCACCGTAACATCTGCAAGTAAGCAACATTCGGTACATTAACCCCGCATGGTGAAGGTTAACTCATATTCCTGTCTCTGCTCTGTCCATAGGGTTGCCTGGCTGCACGGCGTGTCATTCTGCCCCCGGTGCTCCTCGTTCACCCACAGACCATTCACATTCCACATACACGCATCCATGCATCTCTTGTTGTTGAATAAAGCCTTTGAATCTCACCTGAGCCTGTGTGCGTGTTCCTTGGGCCCGTTAATATGTCACTTTTAATTTAGATGAAAATTTGTGGGTAGTACAGCTCCTTCAAAATCAGATTTCAATAATCATGGCTTCTTTTGTGACGTCTCTTGAAGTAATTTACAAATTCCATTTAAGAAAAACAAAATAGCTGTCTGTGCAGATTTGATATGATTTAGCATTGTTAAGTAAGGTCAGTTTGTCCAGTTGAACACAGATAGGTTGAATTTGTATGAATGAATTAAGATTGCGTCACACTCTTTCAGTCAATGGAAAGGTGGGCATATTGCCTAATAAGAATTTGGTTTAATTTTGTACAAGGAATGTCTCGTTTTATACATTCCTTGGTAAATTATGGGGTGGAAAGTAGTCCCGATGCTCAGCCATGGCTGAACATCGGGAAAATACATTCCTTTTTACTGTCACATTTCTGAAATATGATGTTGTCACACCATTATGTGGTGAATAACATCAGATGTATCCTGCAGTGCAAAATCATATAAACATTACATTTGTAAAGTCAGAGTCATTTAAATTGTTATACTTTATGTCATTTACAATGTCATACAAAGTCATACTTAGCTTCAAAAAATTCTTATCAATTTAGGGGTCCTTTCTCCTGGGTCAGTCAATGTCAATGTCAGTGTTGCCCCTTCCAGTCAATGAATGTCAATTATTGTTTTTATTATTTTATTACATATTGCATATGTCACCAAAGATTTATTAAATTAAAAGGTAAAGATGATGTTGTGATTCCTTGTTAATTTGGCAAGTCTAATTCCTGGCGAAAGCTTTTTTTTTTTTTTTTTTGTGAATGCTTTTCCCTTTCCCTTTGAAAAACAAAGAATAAGGAATAGCAGAAAAAACCTTTAAGTCACACTTAAAGCTTCCACAATTTGAATTTGAGTTTGCTACTCACAACAAGTATTCACTAAGTATTCTGTGAATCAGTTAAGGTTTTACCAATTCACATGGGTAATCACTTAGTTTAAGATTATATTCAAACCAAACAATATCATATATTAAAAACCTTAGACCAGTGCAGCATTTAGAATTAGTAACTGTAGGTGTAAACCTAATCTCTGTTTTCAGGAATTTATGGCACAGGACCACAATCTGTGGCCTGTGTGTTTTTTTTCCCTTTGAAGGCTGATTCTGTCTATTCTTATCTAGGTCAGACTGACACAACTCACTAATCAGTCTCAGTTTACCATTGAAATTAAATTCCCTTTCTCCATTTTATCAGAATTCTTGTGCTATTTCTATCTTTTCTTTTCATAAATTTACCATCTCCCAATAATAAAAACTTCATCATCGTCTTGCTATATTCTTTAGGAGGGAAAAAATCACAGCATGGACTGTCTCAGATCCTGCTCTCGCGTTTTCCCCTTTTTTTATTACATGGTCAGGCCTAGGGTCGAAATGTAAATAAGATTGCATATGTCATTTATTAAAAGATAAATATAGTATTATTTAAACAAAGCAACAATATAACACACAATTACCAAGACCTCTGTTTGATAATCCATAGTCACTGGCATATCATATGCACAAACACATTAATTATCAATCTCTTTTGAACCTCTATGCTTTAAATCATGTAATATAGGGTATACATAAAGCTTTCAGTGATTAGGCATTATTAAGTGACATCATGATATTGTAATATTCAGTTAATTTCATCATTGTCATGCTGGTAACATTGATTAAGATGTGAGCATTTGTACTTAACTTAGTGTTCTATGTGCCTGTGATCACGTCGAGGGAGGCTCGGACAAGTCCTGTGTCCTTTTTCCTGTAAAGTGCACTGTTATGCTTCAGTCAAAGAAAAAAGTCAGTGATACGTCAAAAAATTGCTTTAAAAATATGTAAATAATTTATCACATACGCAACATTAGTTAAAAACCCACAAAATTTGGATTGAAAAACTAAAACCCCAAAACTTTGTAAAAATACCCATATTTAGATTACTTCACTTTCACTCCCCTGTCACACAGCCTGTTTTTTTTTTCTTTTTTCTAAAGCAACCACACACACACACAAACACAGAATTGCTTCTCTCTCTCCTATCTCCACAAGGTCGAAGCAGCATGAAGGTCCTTCCAGAAAGACAAAACAACTCAAACTGCAATAATCCACATAAACGGCTTTGTCTATTTTATTTGGTAGGGGGCCCCCATATTGCCAAATCAGTCATCTCTTTGTAACCATTTTACCCATGTTTTAAGCTGTTTTCGCTCTTCATCTAGTTTAAACACAACTACCTGAACAGCTACAGACCAGTGGCCCTGACGTCTTACATGATGAAGACCCTGGAGAGACTGCTCCTTGCTCACCTCCGCCCCCTGGTGGGACCAGCGATGGATCCACTCCAGTTCGCCTACCGGCATGGCATTGGGGTGGAGGATGCAGGGATCTTCCTCCTTCACCGTTCTCTGTCCCACCTGGAGAAGCCCGGGAATGCGGTGAGGATCATGTTCTTTGACTTCTCCAGTGCTTTCAACACCATCCAACTGATGATCCTGAAGGACAAGCTGCTGTGCGCAGGGGTGGACCAGCACCTGTCATCATGGATCCTGGACTACCTCACTAACCGGCCACAGTTTGTGAGAACCCGGGATTGTGTGTTCGACATGATCATTGGTAGTACGGGGGGCCCCCCAGAGAACGGTTTTGGCTCCCTTCCTGTTCACCCTTTATACTGCGGACTTCTCACACAGCACGACACACTGCAATCTACAGAAATTCTCTGACGACTCTGCGATGATCGGCCTCATCTCCAACGGCGATGAAGCTGAGTACAGAGGACTTATCCAGGACTTTGTGGACTGGTGCCATCAGAACTGCCTCCAGATCAACGCGAGGAAAACTAAGGAGCTGGTGGTGGACTGCCGCAGGCAAGGACAACCCCTCACAGCACCAGTAAACATCCAGGGAACAGACATTGAGATGGTGACATCCTACAAGTACCTGGGTGTTCATCTGAACAATAAACTAGACTGGTCACACAATACCGATGCACTCTACAAGAAGGGACAGCGCAGGCTGTTCCTACTGAGGAGGCTCAGGTCTTTTGGTGTGCAAGGGGCGCTGCTGAAGACATTCTACGACACGGTGGTGGCATTAGCCATCACTTTTGGAGCGGTCTGCTGGGGCAGTGGCATTACAGCAGCCGATAGGAAGAGATTGAACAAACTGATCAAGAAAGCTAGCTCTGTCCTGGGGAAACGCCTTGACCCAGTGGAGGAGATAGGAGAGAGAAGGATGGTGGCTAAACTGTCATCTCTGCTGGAGTCCGAGTCCCACCCTATGCAGGACATACTGAATGCACTGAGGAGCTCATTTAGCAGTAGACTACATCATCCTAGGTGCACAACCGAGAGGTTTCGCAGGTCCTTCCAACCTACGGCTGTCAGACTGTACAACTTAAGTAGGGCTGCTCGCAGAGATAGCAAAAAAATGTGACGACCTAATAGTATTGAATGCAAAAGATGCAATAGACTTACACAAATGGTCCCCTCCAGTATACAACTAGGACAATATCAGTCGCTATGGAGGGTGACAATAATAATAATAATAATAAGTTTATTTATAGAGCACCTTTCACAGACAGAGTCACAAAGTGCTTAACATGGTAAAAAACAAAATAAAAACACAGGCACATAAAACAGTAAAAAAAAAAAGTAGATAGTAAAAGCACATAAAAATACAATCAGCACATAGTTAATTAAAAAGCCAGGCTAAAAAGGTGGGTCTTTAGTTGCTTCTTAAAAACACCAATGGAAGGTGCAGATCTAAGTTCAAAAGGCAAGGAGTTCCACAGTCTGGGAGCAACAGCAGCAAAGGCTTTATCGCCTTTGGTTCTGAGCCTAGTACTAGGAACTACCAATAGATTCTGATGAGAAGACCTGAGAGACCTGCTGGGCTGGTGTAGAGAGAGCAGGTCACTAATATAAAAAGGCGCCTCTTCATGAATGGCTTTGCAAGTAAGAACAAGAACTTTAAAATCAATTCTATAATTTACAGGAAGCCAATGCAAGGAGGCCAAAACAGGAGTGATATGACAAAATCTACTGGACCTAGTTAGTAATCTTGCAGCAGCGTTCTGGACTAACTGTAGGCGGTGTAAAGAGGATTTGCTAAGATATGTAAAAAGAGCATTACAGTAGTCCAACCGTGAAGAAACAAAGGCATGAATAATGATTTCTAACTGAGTGTAGGAAACCAATGACCTAATTTTGGATATATTCCTAATGTGGAAAAAACAACTCCGGGTCAGAGATTTGACATGCTGATCAAAACTCATTGATTGATTGAAAATGACACCAAGATTTTTTAGATTAGACCGTACGTTAGAGCTTAATGAACCAATGCTATTAACCAACTTAGGAATTAGATTATCAGGTGCTACAATAAGGACTTCAGTTTTATCAGCATTAAGTTGCAAAAAGTTACTAGACATCCAGTCCTTAATTGCAGACAGACAATCATGAATAATTTTTAAATTGTCAGCATGGTCAGGCTTAAAAGAGAAAAGTAGCTGTAAATCATCAGCGTAGCAGTGATAAGACACACCTTTAAATTTGCTGATAATAGAACCAAGTGGCAGCATATATAGGGCAAATAAAAGTGGACCCAGAATAGAACCCTGAGGCACCCCACAGGTTAAAGGAGCAGAGTCAGATGAATAAGAGCCAACAGCCACGGAAAAACTCCTATCAGAAAGGTAGGAGAAAAACCAATCCAGAGCTTTTCCAGAAATACCTACCCAATCTCTAAGCCTTTGTAACAAAATACAATGATCAATAGTATCAAATGCTGCAGTAAGCTCTAATAACACTAAAACAGAGCATTTGCCAGAGTCTGATGACATTAAAATATCATTTGACACCCTGAGAAGAGCAGTCTCTGTCGAGTGTTTCTGACGAAAACCTGACTGAAATTTGTCGAAAATATTGTGTTCAATCAGAAAGTCAGTGAGCTGCTTGGCAACAACTTTTTCTAAAAGCTTAGAAATAAAAGGAAGCTTAGAAATTGGCCTGAAGTTTTTAAAAACAGATGGGTCAAGGTTAGGTTTTTTTAAAAGTGGCTTCACAACTGCATGTTTAAATTATGAGGGTACACAACCAGATTCAAATGAACTATTAATGATATTAATCAAAGACGTACCCACTGAGCCAATTACCTCTTTTAACATTGAGGAAGGCAAAATATCTAGAACGCAGGAGGAGGATTTCATGGAACTCACCAACACTAACAAATCCTCAGAAGAAATTGGGGTAAAATCACTTAAAAAGGCCTGTCTGTTAGGACAGTCAAGGATTAGGGGAAAGGAATGAGTAAAACCAGCCCTAACAGCAGTGACCTTGTCAACAAAAAAGGAAAGAAACTTGTTACAGTCATTAACTGAATAAACAGGGGGAGCAGAACTAACAGGATTAACTATACTGTCTATTGTACTGACGAGGATCTTTGGATTGTTACTATTGGAGGAGATGATGTTCGAAAAATAAGAAGTTCTTGCCATTTTTATCATGTTGTTAAATTCAATTAACAGCTCCTTAAGGTACAATCGATGCACCTCAAGTTTAGTGGACAATATGTATGGGTACATATTCATACTATGTAGGATAACTAAATAGACGGTTATGCTGTTTATTCCATCTAGCTACAATGCTCCGCACTGTGTGTATATATTTATATATTTATGTGTACATATGTATATTCACTGCTCTTATTTTTATTTTTCTTATCTTCTTAATTATTGCTCTGAGTGTTGCTATCCCTGTGCTGTTGCAATCCTGGAATTTCCCCATTGTGGGACTAATAAAGGCTTATCTTATTTTATGTTATTTTATCTTAAATGTTATAGTCTAATATCAATATCTTATAGCAAAGAATGAAATTATTATTATGATCTTGTTTATTTCCACTTCCTCACGACAATATTGCCTCACACATCACCGTGTTTTTTTTACTATAATTAGTGTAATTATATCATTATGTACCACCTATGAACCGATCATCCCGATCGGGTTACTTAAAACTTATGCGTTTATTTCACACACAGTAGGTCCCTATCTAATGCGGTAAAACCAACTATATTTTAGAGACGCGCCCGTTGCAATTTTCTCAAGGAGTTACAACCTTTTGGTCTGAGCTAAATACGCTAGGGATGCCAACTCTACTTTTTGAAATCAAGCAATGATTCCAAGGGGTTAAAACCTTTTGGCAAAGCTATGCATCAGCCCAGTAACACTTCTTTTTCAGCAACCCTTTATCAGTTACCTCGGGGTTAAAACCTTTTACCCGGACTATGCAATGCTCAACGGGGCAACACTTTTTTTTTGGTGGCCCTACAGGATTTTTTTTATCTTTTTCATATGTCCACCTCGGGGTTTAAACCTCTTGCCCAAGCTCTCTCCAACTCTACTTTCTGGAACAGTATTAACACGTATAACTAATTCCATGGGGTTAAAACTGTTTGGAGATTTCCTCATCAAACTCAGTAAATATATTTCTTAAAACAGCATATCATAAATTCAAGACCATATCTCAGTTTCATTCCACAAATAAAACCACACGTACATGAATATTTAATCTCTACAGAAAGGGCTGTCCCCGAAGGGACAGGCAGAAATTTATTGAAAAAGGTTTACTGCTCACCTCTTATCATGTTGCGGCCGCCAGTCTGTAGAGAAAAAAATCCTCTCACCGTTTACAAAACTAAAACTAAAATTTAGCCTTGTAACCGGGCGGAAACACCAAATTGTTGCGTCTAAAATACCTTAACCCCCAGTTCTTTTATACGAACGCCAAATAACCAGACTGAGAGCTGTAGTATACTTTCACTTATTTTACTGATAGTGAGATATGGATTACAAGCAGCGCTGGAACACAACTCTTTAGAAAAATACCCCGAGAGAGTGTGTTACCCAGAAAGTGGGCCCTATAGTTTTTATAAAGCTTAACCACTCCCTCATGCAAGAGGGAGGGGTTTTACCTCATTGTATCAATACACTTCCACTTATGTGGCAGCTCGGCTGTGTGCAGAACTGATTCTAACTGATTTCAGCAAATGAATTATAGGGTGTAAACTAAACTCTGCAGTATAGCGTGTGAAGCAAGCAGATAAAGAAGTGAGAGAAAGACAGAGCAATCATGTCATTTTATGGACATCCTTATAAGGAGTTCTTAAAAGGAGCTCTGAACAACTCCTTATAAGGTGTTATTCAGTTCAGCAGGAACTGAACAACTCCTTATATGGTCATGTGCCCAGACACTGCACTAGTTTGATGGAATGTAGCTGCTGTTTACTGTTTAACCCCTTGCACTCCGGTCAATTTCCCTAAAAACGCCAAAAAATAATGTGCTTAAAGTAAATCAAAAGCTATTCTTCAACCCTTTGCAGCATCTTCATGGGGTTGGTCTCATTTAAAAGAAAACACTTTGAATTTTTTGGCAAAACAGTCATAATTTCTCTAAGTGCTCCGGCCACTGAGTAACAGTCATCTAAACATACTGAACTTGAAGATGCAACAGAAATGTAGAACCAAGTGTTAACTAGCTGAGGTCAAAATTTTGTAACAACACCACAAAAAATGAATATATTACGCAGCTTTGTTCTCAGGCTGTTCCCAGGCGTTTTTGAACTGTGCCAAATTGTGCCAAATGGCACAGTTTGGAAAAACGTCTGTAACTTTTGAAAGATTCAATATAGAAACTTCATCTTGGGCTCTAATGAAAGGTGACACTCAGGGCTGTGTGTGTGTGTGGGGGGGGGGTTGTCCCCCTCCCTCGCTACAGAGGACGGACATCGCCCGTTGCGCAGCGGTCCGTCATGTGGCGATGACGCACAGCTGTAATTTACCGATCGGTCAAAAGTCATTTTTGATTACAATTTTCAGGGATAAAGAATAATTTAGCTTATAACACTTACCTCTTCACAGCAGCAGCGTAGCTGGCGAACTTCTCTTCCTCATTGTCAGACGAACGCGACGCTGGTCCGCTTGTTACGGACTCATGGTTCTGGTATCGCGACCCGGTCAAAACATAATTCCATTATTGTCGGTTTTGCGCTTCCATGATTGCAGTTTGGCAAACGATTTTTCAAAACAAATAACAGTAGTAATTAAAAAAGACTGGCGAACACGTGTGTGTCACCCAGCCTTCGTCGTCGGCCTCCGTCAGTCTATGATGACCATGGAAGAGAATCCTAAACGTCTATTCTGCTGGAATAAAAAAAAAAAAGCACCGCCTGTGGCTGAACAGGCCAATGCGCGAATGGCAGTCCCTGTCACACAGGTCGCACTTGTGGGTGGTCTCCGTGCTGCTGGGTCTGTGGTGGTTCTTCCTGCGGGTCCTTTTTTCATCTGCTGCAGCAGTCTGTCTTCACCCAGCCTTACACAAAACAGCTTTCGAACTTCTGTGCTTCAATTGGCTCGCAGCATTCGCAGCGTTGGTAGGCGGGTCCTTCTTGCTAGGTTTTCAGTCATTGGTTCTTCAAGGTTTCAGAAACCCAATTCAAGGCTCTTATTAGTCGAATGAGAGGTCAATCATATCTAATCTGTTCGCGGCTGTGTCTGTAGTGGAAGAACGGAAATGCAGCTTTTTTTTTTCAGTGCGTTCTAGAACGCAGCGCCCTCGTGCGCTCTAGGACGCAGAGACGTGCCCGTCCGCGGTACACAGGAGTGCAACAGGTTAACAGTCTTGATAGAGCTAGTGATGTTTTTATACATTACAGATGGACTTGTGGGTGGAAGAACGCTGATGGAGGAGTGAATTGAAAATAATAAACGTGGTAATGAGCTAGAGAAGCACTGGCTTACTAAGAGCATTCTTCTGATTCTGTTTGAATTCTCTCAATGTATCATCAGAATGATATTCATTTGTATGGCCAAGAAAATAGTGTTTTGCTGTTTGGGTTTGTGATATCATTACGCTGACAAAAGTAGAGGGATAACATACAATCTGAGCCTGTTTCATATATCATAATGTGAAAGTTGCACTTACAGTCATGTGAAAAAATTAGGACACCCCATTAAATATTCAGTTCTTTATTAAGAAATGTTCATATATCTATGTTTAACCTTGTTTTTTTATTTGCATTTTTTAACATTTATTTTAGCCATTTTAAGTGGGAACGAATATGGGGGTGTCCTAAAAAAGATTGGGGGTGTCCTAATTTATTCTTCACTATTTGTTTAGAATTACATTTTACAGAAAATTTGAAAAAAGTCCTTAATTCATTTTTAATTGTTTAGTTGTATTACATGAACCTCCCAGTATTTTTAACATTGACATTAAATATCCATATGTCCTAATTTGTTAAAAAAAAAAACCACAGGCTTATACAGGGTGTCCTAATTTTTTCACATAACTGTATGTATTAGGAATCATGTTAATCAGTTGGATGATTAGATGTTACTTTAGAGAGACTTTTTTTTAGATTAACTTTCTCTTTATTCATCATCAGAAAAAAAGATATCTGGGATTGTGGGGGAGAGCATACTGAGACACAAATTGAAAAGGATACACTTTTTCACTGGCTGTGTATTCACGAGAATATCCTTCACTCACTCTGTTGACAGGCATTTCTGTGATTTCATCGCCAATATTAAATGAGTCATTGGAATTGTACGAAAACTTGGATATCCACGTCATTCATGCTCTTTAAATCCTGAAGAACTCAATCACTGACTATGGTCATAGCAACACTATATTCTGGTTAAGACCGTATATTCCATTCAAGTCATATCTTAACATTTCTATTGCTTACCCTGATTATGATATTGTTCTGGCAAGAAATCTAGAAGGTAGACTTCTTAGGTCATATTAAAGAAAAGCAAAAACCAGGTTAAAATGTGAAGTATTCTGGTTTTAGTGGGTTTATTCAGTCATGCAAATACTTCCATAATTCCGTAGTTCTCCATAGCTGTTATGTCCAACCTCTTCTCTCGCTCTCTCTCTCTCTCTCTCTCTCTCTCTCTCTCTCTCTCTCTCGCTCTCTCTCTCCCTCTCCCTATCAATCTTACTTACTTACGACTCCTGTGAGGTGAGGGCTGGTGGCCATTACCATGCGTAGAGCCAATCAGGTTAACCAGTGCATGCCAACATTGCTGGTTTTGGGCCAGCTCCTCTGCGTTGTCAACAGCGACTCTGAGCTGTTGGTGGTCTCTCCCCACCACATCGAGCCATCTGGTGCGTGGCTTGCCCCCGGGTCTTTTCCACCCTGAGGCCCTGGGGTCAAACATGAGGATGGCTTTTGTCGGGTGTTCTGGTAGGAGGTGGAGGACATGGCCAAACCAGCGGATACATTGCTGTGTAATAAGGTGGGATGCTGTAGACTGATGTGTGCAGGCTTGGAGCACGTCATTAGAAGTGCGCTGGAGCCCCCTGATGTTCTCGATGGTTCTGAGGGCCTGACTATCAAACCCATCCACTCTCGAGGTCAGAGTCTTATTCAGTGGCCATGTCTCTGACCCAAAGAATCAATCTAACTGCCCGGTTGAAATATACTGTAAATCTGAAGTAGTTCTTAGGTTGCATTTAGTAGCTAAGATAAGATAAGATAAGCCTTTATTCGTCCCACAATGGGGAAATTCCAGGATTGCAACAGCACAGGGATAGCAACACTCAGAGCAACAATCAGAAGGCAAGAAAAAACAAGAGCAGCTAGTATACATATGTACATATTAATATATACAGTGGGGCAAAAAAGTATTTAGTCAGCCACCAATTGTGCAAGTTCTCCCACTTAAAAGATGAGAGAGGTCTCCAATTTTCATCATAGGTATACCTCAACTATGAGAGACAAAATGAGAAAAAAAAAATCCAGAAAATCACATTTAAGGATTTTTAATGAATTAATTGGTAAATTCCTCAGTAAAATAAGTATTTGGACACCTACAAACAAGCAAGATTTCTGGCTCTCACAGACCTGTAACTTCTTCTTTAAGAGGCTCCTCTGTCCTCCACTCGTTACCTGTTTTAATGGCACCTGTTTGAGCTTGTTATCAGTATAAAAGACATCTGTCCACAACCTCAAACAGTCAGACTCCAAACTCCACTACGGCCAAGACCAAAGAGCTGTCAAAGGACACCAGAAACAATATTGTAGACCTGCACCAGGCTGGGAAGACTGAATCTGCAATAGGTAAGCAGCTTGGTGTGAAGAAATTAACTGTGGGAGCAATTATTAGAAAATGGAAGACATACAAGACCACTGATAATCTCCCTCGATTTGGGGCTCCACGCAAGATCTCACCCCGTGGGGTCAAAATCATCATGAGAACGGTGAACAAAAATCCCAGAACCACACGGGGGGGCCTAGTGAATGACCTGCAGACAGCTGGGACCAAATTAACAAAGGCTGCACGGTGGCGCAGTGGTTTAGCACTGTGGCAGCACAGTTTTACCCTCGGCCGGGGGATCGCGGGGATCATGAGATCGTGGGTTCGATCCCAGCCCCCGACCAATAGTGAGCTGTGTGGAGTTTGCATGTTCTCCCCGTGTTGCGCGGGTTTACTCCGGGATTTCTCCGGTTTCCTCCCGCATACCAAAAACATGTAGGTTTAGGGCGCTCGCGCACGCAGCAACCAGCAGCTGGTGGCTTGTCACCAGACTGCAAACCAAGTCTACCTACGGGTACAAATAAGTAACAAAAAAAAAAAAAAAGGCTACATCAGAAACACACTACACCGCCAAGGACTCAAATCCTGCAGTGCCAGACGTGTCCCCCTGCTTAAGTCGGTACATGTCCAGGCCCGTCTGAAGTTTGCTTGAGAGCATTTGGATGATCCAGAAGAGGATTGGGAGAATGTCATATGGTCAGATGAAACCAAAATAGAACTTTTTGGTAAAAACTCAACTTGTCGTGTTTGGAGGAGAAAGAACACCATGCCTACTGTGAAGCATGGGAGTGGAAACATCATACTTTGGGGCTGTTTTTCTGCAAAGGGACCAGGACGACTGATCCGTGTAAAGGAAAGAATGAATGGGGCCATGTATCGTGAGATTTTGAGTGAAAACCTCCTTCCACCAGCAAGGGCACTGAAGATGAAATGTGGCTGGGTCTTTCAGGATGACAATGATCCCAAACACACCGCCCAGGCAACGAAGGAGTGGCTTCGTAAGAAGCATTTCAAGGTCCTGGAGTGGCCTAGCCAGTCTTCAGATCTCAACCCCATAGAAAATCTTTGGAGGGAGATGAAAGTCTGTGTTGCCCAGCGACAGCCCCAAAACATCATTGCTCTAGAGGAGATCTGCATGGAGGAATGGGCCAAAATGCCAGCAGCAGTGTGTGAAAACCTTGTGAAAACTTACAGAAACCGTTTGACCTCTGTCATTGCCAACAAAGGGTATATAACAAAGTATTGAGATGAACTTTTGTTATTGACCAAATACTTATTTTACCGAGGAATTTACCAATTAATTCATTAAAAATCCTTCAATGTGAATTTCTGGATTTTTTTTCTTATTTTGTCTCTCATAGTTGAGGTATACCTATGATGAAAATTGGAGACCTCTCTCATCTTTTAAGTGGGAGAACTTGCACAATTGGTGGCTGACTAAATACTTTTTTACCCCACTGTGTATGTATCTCTCTCTCTCTCTCTCTCTCTATATATATATATATATATATATATATATATATATATATATATATGTATGTATATATATATATATATATTTTTTTTTTTTTTTTTGTTACTTATTTGTACCCGTAGGTAGACTTGGTTTGCAGTCTGTTGATAAGCCACCGCTGTTGGTCGCTGCGTGCGCGAGCGCCCTAAACCTACATGTTTTTGGTAGGCGGGAGGAAACCGGAGAAATCCCGGAGTAAACCCACGCAACACGGGGAGAACATGCAAACTCCACACAGCTCGCTGTTGGTCGGGGGCTGGGATCGAACCCACGATCTCATGATCCCCGCGGTCCCCCGGCCGAGGGTAAAACTGTGCTGCCACAGTGCTAAACCACTGCGCCACCGTGCAGCCGGTGGCGCAGTATATATATATATATATACACATATGTATATATATATACATATGTATATATATATATATATATATATATATATATATATATATATATATATATATATATATATATATATACAGTATATACACTACCGTTCAAAAGTTTGGGGTCACTTAGAAATTTCCTTATTTTTGAAAGAAAAGCGCTTTTTTTCAATGAAGATAACTTTAAACTAATCAGACATACACTCGTTACATTGCTAATGTGGTAAATGACTATTCTAGCTGCAAATGTCTGGTTTTTGGTGCAATATCTACATAGGTGTGTAGAGGCCCATTTCCAGCAACTATCACTCCAGTGTTCTAATGGTACAATGTGTTTGCTCATTGCGTCAGAAGGCTAATGGATGATTAGAAAACCCTTGTACAATCATGTTAGGTCTGCAATGCTGTAATTGCTGCAAATGGAGGATTCTTTGACGAAAGCAAAGTTTGAAGGAAAAAATTATTATTTCAAATACAAATCATTATTTCTAACCTTGTCAATGTCTTGACTATAGTTTCTATTCATTTTACAACTCATGGTGGTAAATAAGTGTGACTTTTTATGGAAAACACAAAATAATTGTCTGGGTGACCCCAAACTTTTGAACGGTAGTGTATATATAGACACACAGTGCGGAGCATTGTGGTTGGTGGATGTGCAGCAGAAAGTCTAAGCTCTCTCTCCGCGGATGCGGCGGGCCAGCTGGATGTCTTTGGGCATGATGGTGACCCTCTTGGCGTGGATGGCGCACAGGTTTGTGTCCTCGAAGAGACCCACCAGGTAGGCGTCGCTGGCCTCCTGCAGAGCCATGACGGCGGAGCTCTGGAAGCGCAGGTCGGTCTTGAAGTCCTGAGCGATCTCCCTCACCAGGCGCTGGAAGGGCAGCTTACGGATGAGCAGCTCCGTGGATTTCTGGTAGCGACGGATCTCTCTCAGAGCCACGGTACCGGGCCTGTAACGGTGAGGCTTCTTCACTCCGCCGGTGGCCGTAGCGCTTTTTCGAGCAGCCTTGGTGGCCAGCTGCTTCCTGGGGGCTTTTCCTCCAGTAGATTTATGGGCGGTCTGCTTGGTTCTTGCCATCGCTCTTTATTATTCTGTCTTATATTTCTTGCATGCCGCCTAAACTCCAGCCCAGCACCCGTATCGTTTTCGCTTTAGTTTTTCCCGGTATGTCGAGTGTCTCCGTTAGCACCGGGTGGCGGTTGAGTGCTAGCTAGCTCTTCCCTGCGGTATCATCTCCTGCTGTAAACAGAGGCTCCGTCCGCCGACTCGGGAGACCTTTGGGGTGATCTTTGTGTCCGTGATATGTATAGAGTGAAAGGTGCGCTGGATCAGAAAGTTATCACCGGATCAGAAAGAAGAAGGAAGATAAAAAGACTCAGAATTGAGCCGCTGTTGCAAAAGGCAGCCAACTCGTGTGGCGTCGTTACATGATTATTCATTGCAACCAGTTTGTCAGTACAAAGATACATCTGTCCATAAATGCAAGGAACCTCTGTCTGTGTGTGTATCTGTGTGTCTATGTTTGTGTCTGTTCCTCACATGTCTCTTGAACCGTTCATCAGACTGACCTCAGATGTTATACGTTTTTTTCTGAGGTTACGAGAGTGTGCATCCTCGAGTATGGAGTTATTCAGATAAAATATTTAATTATTATCAATTAAAGTTTAGCCATTGGTCTGTTGCCTCATGCCCAGGCTTCTCGAAGTGTGGCTGGGGTTTTGGATTGACTCCGTGCTGATTGGATCTGTGAACAAAACAAGGAAGTGAAAAGCGGCAAATTGGACCAAAAAAGATAATACTGAAGATTTAGTGCTTAAAATATTATAATATAATGTTGCCGTGATTGCGTAGGGTCTAAACGATAGCTCAGCATGTGGAGAACACAAGGTGCATGAGTACTTAATTTTCTCTATATCCAGTTCCTCCAGGTGGTGATACTATTTAAATCATCTGTGTTTGTAAACCTATTTATTATCAACACTGACATGAGTCACATGAGTTTTGTTATAAATGCCCCTTTCAGGGCAGAAATAAGGCACCAATTGCCTGCAGTGAGTTTGCTTGTTTATTAAAGAATAGAGAACAAAAGAACTCGCCACGAGGGGCGGATAATAAAAGGCTACACACGAGACCCCGAAGGGTGAAAACTGAAGACATACAAATACAGCAAAAACCATGAAAGTTTACTTACAAATAAACCAGAGACTCTAAAGTCCAAAGCTGAGGATAGACTAGAATCAGGGTTAGGGGATTCCAGCCTGAGTTGGGCGAGTTCGCAGCGAGGAATAAATCTCGCTAGCGATCTTAAATAGGGAACCAAAAACTCCAACAACAAACTGGTGTGAAGTCAAAGTAATTCATTAAACATAAACAGCTGTGACAGGCCATGAGCAGACTTGACAGGAGGAAGTCCGGCCACTGCGCTGTCAAAGTAAAAGCACAAATAATCCCCATAATAAACAAGACTAAATATACAGACAGAAAAGGGGAAAATACTAAATGACCCGAGCATGGAACAGACCTGCGCTCAGGATCACTACAGTGCCCCCCTTAAGGGATGGAGCCCAGACACCCCGCAGTAGCATCAAAGGAAAGAAGGAACCCCCGCCCCCCCCCCCCCCCCCCCCGCAAAAAAACCAGAAATAACTACCAAACCAGCCTCGGGAGGGCGGTGGGGGGATCCAGGTCTGGAGGGAGAGACACGAAAATGAAAACAAACCCAAAATGCTTTTCAGCAAAACTCCCAGAAATGTCAATGTGAAAATTCATCAGCGTACTTTAAACACAAAAATATCATAGCAAATACCAAAACTTGATAAAACCTGAGATAAAACCTGAGATACCCTGAGATAAAAACACTTCTGAGAGAGAAGAAGAGGATCTTCAGGTCGGGGAACAGGGAGATGCTGAAGTTCGTACAGAGGGAGCTGAGGAGAAAGATCAGAGAAGGCAAGGACAGCTTCAGGAAGAAGATGGAGGACAAGCTGCAACAGAGCAACATCAGCGGGGTCTGGAGAAACCTTAAAACCATCTCTGGGCTCCAGAATACCTCCTCCCAGGCCACGGGGGGCAGGGAGTGGGCGAACAATCTGAATCTGTTTTTCAATAGGTTTGACCAACCGCCCTCCCCCCTGACTGCACAACAACCACTGCTGCCTCTAAAGACATCAAGTCCTGCTGCCCACTCCCCACTCCACCAACACCCCCCCACTCCCAACACACAGCCCCCCTGACCCTGACCAAGACCCAGGTGAAGACGGAGCTGAGGAAGATCAAGGCAAGGAAGGCGTCGGGACCGGACGGCATCAGCGCAAAGCTCCTCAAGTCCTGTGCAGACCAGCTGTGTGGGATTGTGGCGTACATCTTCAACCTGAGCCTGAAGCTGGGGAGGGTACCACAGCTGTGGAAAACATCTTGTGTGGTACCTGTACCAAAAACTTCCCACCCCAAAGACCTGAACAGCTACAGACCGGTGGCCTTGACGTCCCACATGATGAAGACCCTGGAGAGACTGCTCCTTGCTCACCTCCGCCCCCTGGTGGGACCAGCTATGGATCCACTCCAGTTCGCCTACCAGCATGGCATTGGGGTGGAGGATGCGGTGATCTTCCTCCTTCACTGTTCTCTGTCCCACCTGGAGAAGCCTGGGAATGTGGTGAGGATCATGTTCTTTGACTTCTCCAGTGCTTTCAACACCATCCAACCGATGATCCTGAAGGACAAGCTGCTGTGCGCAGGGGTGGACCAGCACCTGTCATCATGGATCCTGGACTACCTCACGAACCGGCCTCAGTTTGTGAGAACCCGGGACTGTGTGTCCGACACGATCATTGGTAGCACGGGGGCCCCCCAGGGAACGGTTTTGGCTCCCTTCCTGTTCACCCTTTATACTGCGGACTTCTCACACAACACAACCCACTGCCATCTACAGAAGTTCTCTGATGACTCTGCGATCATTGGCCTCATCTCCAATGGAGATGAAGCTGAGTACAGAGGGCTTATCCAGGACTCCGTGGACTGGTGCCATCAGAACTGCCTCCAGATCAACGCGAGGAAAACTAAGGAGCTGGTGGTGGACTGCCGCAGGCAAGGACAACCCCTCACAGCACCAGTAAATATACAGGGAACAGACATCGAGATGGTGACATCCTACAAGTACCTGGGTGTTCATCTGAACAATAAACTAGACTGGTCACACAATACTGACGCACTCTACAAGAAGGGACAGCGCAGGCTGTTCCTACTGAGGAGACTCAGGTCTTTTGGTGTACAAGGGGCGCTGCTGAAGACATTCTACGACACGGTGGTGGCATCAGCCATCACTTTTGGAGTGGTCTGCTGGGGCAGTGGCATTACCGCAGCCGATAGGAAGAGACTGAATAAACTGATCAAGAAAGCTAGCTCTGTCCTGGGGCAGCGCCTTGACCCAGTGGAGGAGATAGGAGAGAGAAGGACGGTGGCTAAATTGTCATCTCTGCTGGAGTCCGAGTTCCACCCTATGCAGGACATACTGAATGCACTGAGGAGCTCATTTAGCAGCAGACTACATCATCCCAGGTGCACAACCGAGAGGTTTCGCAGGTCCTTCCTACCAACGGCTGTCAGACTGTACAACCTAAGCAGGGCTGCTCGCAGAGATAGCAAAAAGACGTAACAACCTAATAGTTTTGAATGCAAAAGATGCAATAGACTTACACAATGGTCCCCTCCGGCATACAACTAGGAAAATACCGGTCGCTGTGGAGGGTGAGAATATGTATGGGTACATAATCATACCATGTAGGATAACCAAGTAGACGGTTGTGCTGTTTCATCCCATCTAGCAACAATGCTCTGCACTGTGTGTGTTTATATATTTACATATTTATTCCATCTAGCTACAATGCTCCGCACTGGGTGTGTTTATATATCTGTATATTTATTCCATCTAGCTACAATGCTCCGCACTGTGTGTCTTTATATATTTACATATTTATTCCACCTAGCTGCAATGTTCCATACTGTGTGTGTTTATATATCTACATATTTATTCCATCTAGCTACAATGCGCCGCACTGTGTGTTTATATACTTATATATAGGCTGCACGGTGGCGCAGTGGTTAGCACTGCGGCAGCACAGTTTACCCTTGGCCGGGGGATTGTGGGGATTGTGGGATCGTGGGTTCGATCCCAGCCCCCGACCAACAGTGATCTGTGTGGAGTTTGCATGTTCTCCCCGTGTTGCGTGGGTTTACTCCGGGATTTCTCCGGTTTCCTCCCACATGCCAAAAACATGCATGTTAGGTTAATTGGCTGTTCTAAATTGTCCCTAGGTATTTGTTTCCTATAGGCCCTTAGAATAGAGGGTTAGTATTAATGAAAGCGCTTTGAGTGGTCTTTGTGACTAGAAAAGCGCTATATAAGTGCAGGTTAGTTAGTTAGTTAGTATATTTATTCCATCCAGCTATAATGCTCTACACTGTGTGTCTGTGTATATATATATATATTTATAGTAATATATACATATGTATATATATTAGCTGCTCTTGTTTTTTGTTTTTTTCTTGCCTTCTGATTGTTGCTCTGAGTGTTGCTATCCCTGTGCTGTTGCAATCCTGGAATTTCCCCATTGTGGGACTAATAAAGGCTTATCTTATCTTATCTTATCTTAACTTAAAGTACAAATGAGAATTTCTCCCAGCAATGACAAGTCAGGATAGAAATCTCGGCTAAGAAGACTAGGACATTCATACTTACTGCTAACTAACAGTAAGTTTTAACCAATTGTATTTTTCACACTGGTAGCACTGAAAAAAAACAAAACAAGGAGCAAAGAACTAAGCAACACAAGAAAACTATTCTGGTGGTCTACCAAAGTCCCGGCTCCACCCGACCATCAAATGGGAAAGGTCAGGCGGCCTACCAGGTCTCCAGCACCACCAAGACAGATGAAAAAGTCCATTGGGTGGCCTCCCTGGACACAGAAACCACCCTAGCAAGTGAAGAAGTCCATCAGGTGGCTTCCCCGCATCTCTAGACCAGCGGTCCGCGGTGCACCACCCACCTTCCCCTGGGGGTGGCAGAGGGCACCAATAACCACCGCAGACTCCTGGATGATGGATACAAAAAAACAAACCATGACAGGGAACGAACCACGATGGAAGCAAAAGAGGAAGGTAGAGGACCCACAGCAGCCTTAGGTATGGGCGCAGCACCCTCGATGGCCCCGGATTGAGGCGCTGTGGCACCCTTGGTGGCCCCGGATTGAGGTGTTACAGCACCCTTGGTGGCCCTGGATTGAGGCATTGCGGCACCCTTGGTGGCCCTGGATTGAGGCATAGCTGCACACTCGATGGCCCCTGGGCTGGAGCGTAGCACCCATGGAGAACCAAACTGCGGAAGGACTACGCTCTTGGAAATCCAGGGCTGGGGCGGTGTCTCCACCACAACCTCGACTGGAGGAGCTGGACCCACGAGGACCTCAGGCAGCAGACCAGAACCCATGGAGACCTCCGGTGTAGCTGGGAGATCATCGGTGACCCTGAGAGAAGACTCGAAAAAAGGGAGGAGAGAATCCGGGTCAGGATCACCGGCAGCAGTGGAACCTGGCGAGGCAAGCTCAGATGCTGCTGACAGCAGTACCCAGCTCCCCCCAGCAAGAGTCAGACAAGACCTCTCCAAAACAGAAACAATGAAAACAAGGGGGAGTACTTGCCTGAGCTCAAGTTCCATCGCCGTCCAGGACTCCGTCAATCCGAAATGCAATGTCTCGGCCCCGGCCTCCTGGAGGTCCAACTTGAACTCTGCTGCAGCGGCCCCAACAGCAGGCATGATGGCCTCTGCAGTCTTGGGACCCCCTGGTGTTGCAACCCGTGCAGGTGGCTCGCCCAGCATGGCGACAGGAGACCCTCTTCTAGCCAGGGCTGAGCTCTGAGCAGCTGAAACCTCGGGACGCTTCATCGTCAGCTCAGGCTTAGGGTAGCAGACAGCCCTCCTCCTCTTTCCATACCGCAGCTGTGGAGCTGGAACCAGGCTCTCCAGCCCCGCAGGCTCCTTCTCCGTCCGGCGGCTAGGTCCTGGAACCAGCGGACACTCGGGGAATAAAGGAGGAGCCACAGAGGTAGCTAGTAATGTTTTTGTGGCTGCAGCAGGTGGTGAGGGCTCAGTGGACTGCATAAACTGAGCCTCACCCCCATGAATCAGACAAGGTAATTCATTAGATTGTGATATAGAATGAAAAAAACACTTGCCTGTTTTCCTGGGGTAGGATGGTTCCCGCTGCAGTAGGCTCAGTTCTTTCCTTTTCCGTAGTAACGGTGATGGTGGACCCCTCAGGAAGACAAGGAGGAGCCACTCCTGCAGGATTGGTGATGGGTGGAGCCGGAGAAGAAACAACTGGGCTCGCAGCAGCTGAAGAAAGTGCTGTAGAGGAGGGGGGAACAGCTGAGACGATCTGGGTTAGAGGAGCTGGTGAAACAGCTGACGAAGAAAACCCGGAGGCTGAAGCTGCTGTCATACCTCTCTTATATGGCGGAGAAAAAAACAGCTGGTTGGAAGATGGAGGAATTTCTCTGGCGGCCTGTAGCTGGATCATAATGGGGACCTCGCGGCATATTCACACGGTGGTTCTCCTCCTTCTGCTTCGGGACAGCTGTGTCACGGGAAGTAGAAGAGTTCTGCGCCGGGCGACGGCATCTTCGGGATGGAGATGAGCTTATCACCAACCGCGGAAACCGTTGCTGGAGAGTGGAGATGGAGGCCAGCAGCTCAGTGAATTTGGGATAATTACCAAGACCAGAATGCGCCTCCACAATCCTGACTGCTGCCACCATGCTTTTCAGAACCATATTCGGACCGTGGGAGGAGAGAGCTTCAGCCACATGGCCCCTGATGAATTCAGCTGCCCACTGTTCATCCTCGCTAGGCATCCCGGCTGTCCCCCTCCTTCAGCGCGCTGGGAAACGGCCTCCTGGAGCCAGAGACGGGGGAGCTGGAGCCGTAGCAGGAACCTGGCAATGAATCGAGGCCCGGGAGTGCCTCCCCGTTGGCCCCGATTTAGGCTTCCTGGTAGATTTCTTCTCCAACTCACGGTTCTTCTGCTGAAGCGCCGACAACTGAGATATCTTCTCCTTTCCCTCAGCATGCTCAGAAAGGTGCGGATGACTCTTCACAGCTGCCTCCGCGAACTCCAGATACTATAAAGCATCTTCAGGGGTGGAATATAGAAGAGCTAGGGCTAGGAGGTCATCTATTTCCATAAGAGCCTGGCAAAGCCCAAACCCCAGGCTCAGTGGGTAACCTCGCCCAAACGATGCCATAACCCCCAAAAACGCTGGCACCCAAAAAAGGGAAAAATAGAGCCAAAAAGACAAACTCACTGCCGCTGGCTCCAGCTGGCTGTGACCTACTGTTATAAATGCCCCTTTCAGGGCAGAAATAAGGCACCAATTGCCTGCAGTGAGTTTGCTTGTTTATTAAAGAATAGAGATCAAAAGAACTCGCCAAGAGGGGCGGATAATAAAAGGCTACCCACGAGACCCCGAAGGGTGATAACTGAACACATACAAATACAGCAAAAACCATGAACGGTTACTTACAAATAAACCGGAGACTCTAAAGTCCAAAGCTGAGGATAGACTGGAATCAGGGGTAGGGGATTCCAGCCTGAGTTGGGTGAGGTTGCTGCAAGGAATAAACCTCGCTTGTGATCTTGAATAGGGAACCAAAAACTCCAACAACAAACTGGTGCAAAGTCAAAGTAATTCATTAAACATAAACAGCTGTGACAGGCCTTGAGCAGGCTTGACAGGTGAAAGTCCAGCCACTGCGCTGTCAAAGTAAAAGCACAAATAATCCCCATGATAAACAAGACTAAATATACAGACAGAAAAGGGGAAAATACTAAATGACCCGAGCATGGAACAGACCTGTGCTCGGGATCACTACAAGTATAGTGGTCTGTGCTGTCTGCCAGCCAGCCAGCTATCCAGCTACAGTGGATATAAAAAGTCTACACACGGCTGTTCAAATGTCAGGCTTTTGTGAGGTAAAAAAAATGAGACCAAGATAAATCATTTCAAAACTTTTCCTCCATTAATATGTCCTATAACCTGTACAACCCAATTGAAAAACAAACTGAAATCTTTTAAGGGGAAAAATAAAAAACTTAGAACTAGACAAAGCGCTCAGAGAGCACATACCTCCACCAAGGTTCCTTCTGTCTGTCATGGATCATGTCCAAAATGTAATGGGTTTGTGTGTAGGCCTAAGGCCACTTCTGGTGAAAATTGCATCAAAGTCTGTCCATTAGTTTTGGAGTATTGTTGCTAAAACTCTTTGAGAAGACCCTTGGCTGAGGTATGCATTCTCAGATCATCACCAAAATGTAATGGGCTCATCTGTAGGCCAAGACCCACCTCTGGTGAAAATTTCACCCAAATCCATTCAGTTAGTTTTGAAGTATTGTTGCTATCACTGTGTGAGAAGATAAGAGTCTTGGTGGAGGTGTGCATTCTTGGGTCCTCACCAAAATGTAATGAGTGTCTCTCTAGACCCAGAAGCATCTCTGGTGAAAATTTAATCCAAATCCATCCAGTAGTTTTTGTGTAATCCTGCTTCACAAATATAAACAAAACCCTTGGTGTAGGTATGCACTCTCAGATCATCACCAAAATCATCATCTGTTCCCCATGCCATTACATACCTTTCCAGAAAATTTCATCAAAATCTGTTCAGAACATTTTAAGTTATGTTGGTAACAGATAAACCAACAGACAAACCATACAACCAACCAACCAATGCTACTGAAAACATTACCTCCTCCCTTGACAGAGGTAATAGCTGGATTGCATAAATATGCACACCCTCTGTTACATCCCTAAGTCTAGGGGGTTAGGGAAGCGGCATCAATAAATAGGGGAAGCCGACTTCAATAGTTCAAGAAGAAGAAGCCAATTTTGTCATTCAATCCATACAACCAATCATGTACAGTAGAACGAAATTACATTTCTGCTATCTACAATGTTAACAACATCTAGAATCAGAGGGGTTGCTGCCATGCAAGGCGCCACCACAGACGACTTTTCCTTCCCCCATTCTATTATGCTGAGCACCAAGCTAGAAGGTAGGAAGTATCATTTTTATATGGTCTTTGGTATGACCCAGTCAGGACTTGAACCCACGACCTCCCGGTTGTGGGGTGGATGCTGTACCAACTAGGCCACCACTCCGGTTCAGTAAAAGTTCAATAAAAAGGTTTATTGATTAAATTTACACAAAAATTGCAGCAGAAGAAAAAATTAAGGTCCCAAACAAAGGGCGTGCGTCCTCAAAAAGGAAGAGCTGATTTGCCAACAAAACAGAAAGCAGATTAACCCACTGCACAGCCAAATATTAACAGCATAGCTCACAATCACTACGAACACCTACTGGCACAACAAACAATCACACCACTGGCAAAACTAGACACATAAGGGGGTGCAGCAGTAGCAGCTCACAGCAGCAGCCAGCAACAGCAGCCTACTCCTCAGCTATCCTCTAGTATTTAAGAATCCCCGCCTGATTGGTAAGGTGGGACATCTATGTGATTGCCAATATCAACACCTGCTGGACTCGCATGCCTGGAGAGAGGGAAGAGCAGAATACACACCCCTACACACCCTATACAACAGGGCCATAAAAAGGAACACTCATGTTCCAAACTGTAACACCCTTTTATACTGGTGATGTGGTTGTGGTCAGAATTAGCCAATCACATTTAAACTCATGTTAAATTGGAGACAGCACACACTTGCCACCATTTAAAGTGCCTCTGATTAACCCCAAATAAAATTCAGCTGTTCTAGTAGGCTTTTCCTGACACATTTGTAGTCACATCTTACAGCACAAGCCATTGTCCGCAGACAGCTTCCATAGCATCAGAGGGATCTCATTGTTCAAAGGTATGAGTCAGGAGAAAGGTACAAAAGAATTTCCAATGCATTAAATACACCACAGAACACAATGAAGACGGTGATCATCAAGTGGAGAAAATATGGCACAACAGTGACATTGCCAAGAACTGGTCATCCCTCCAAAATTTATGAAAAGACGAGAAGAAAACTGGTCAGGGAGGCTGCCAAGAGGCCAACAGCAACATTAAAGGAGCTGCAGGAATTTCTGGCAAGTACTGGCTGTTTAGTGCATGTGATGACAATCTCCCGTCTTCTTCACATGTCTGGGCTATAGGGTAGGGTGGCAAGACGGAAGCCTTATCTTACAAAGAAAAACAAGCCCGGCTACAGTTTGCAAAATCACATTTAAAATCTCCCAAACGCATGATGGGAAAATGTGTTATGGTCCGATGAAACCAAGGTTGAACTTTTTAGCCATAATTCCAAAAAGTATATTTGGCGCAAACACAAATCTGCTCATCACCAAAAGAACACCTTATCTACAGTGAAGCATGGTGGTAGCAGCATCATGCTTTGGGGCTGTTTTTCTTCAGCTGGAACTGGGGCCTTGGTCAAGATGGATGGAATTGATAACAGTTCCAAATACCAGTCAGTGTTGGCACAAAACCTTCAGGCGTCTGCTAGAAAGCTGAAGATAAAGAGGAACTTTATCTTTCAGCACGACAATGACCCAAAGCACACATCCAAATCAGCAAAAGAATGGCTTCACCAGAAGAAGATTAAGGTTTTAGATGACCCAGCCAGAGTCCAACCTGAATCCCATCGAACATCTGTGGGGTGATCTGAAGAGGGCTGTGCACAAGAGATACCCTCGCAGTCTGACAGATTTGGAGCATTTTTGCAAAGAAGAGAGGGCAAATATTTCCACATCAAGATGCGTCACACTGATAGACTCCTACCCAAAAAGACTGAGTACTGTAGTAAAAGCCAAAGGTGCTGCAACAAAGTATTAGTTTAAGGGTGTGCATATTTATGCAACCAGGTTATTGCAAGTTTTTTATTTTATTTTTTTTTTCCCTTGAAAGATTTCAGTTTGTTTGAGGTCAGAGGCTGGCCTCTTTCAAGTTGGACCCTGAGACAAGGGCGTGGCTTTACAACACCAAGCTGAACATCTGAACGCGACACACAAGAGAAGAAGGTTTTTTTTTCAATTGGGTTGTACAGGTTATAGGTCACATTAATGGTGGAAAAAGTTTTGAAAGGATTTATCTTGGTCTCATTTTTTTACATCACAAAAACCTGGCATTTGAACACGTGTTGGGCAAGTTACTAAAAAATAGTAACTAGTTACAGTTACTAGTTACTTCTTTTCAAAAGTAACTGAGTTACTTACCAATTACTGCATGATTAAAGTAACTAGTTACTTGGAAAAGTAACTTTCACGTTACTTTTAAATGCATACTTAAATCATCTTGCACACATAGCAAGATAATTTAATTAATGGATTACATTACAGGCTTATTAATGTCAGGCTGGAAACAGACTGTTTCCGACAGAGCTTTTAGAACATGTCCAGTCTGCTTTATCCTGCCTTGAGAGCTCTTATTGTGGGAAAACTCTGAAGAAAATCAACACAAAATTGCCAGTAATTTCCTCATTTTGGAGTGAGAAATAGGGTTTGTGGAGTGAGAGAGAGGGAGAAAGAGTGAGAATCACTCCAAAAGATTGAGTTGGCAACACTGCAATAAAATTGTCATTGTTTCTTACCATTAATATTATGGATTTAATCTGATGTGCAGTGATCCAAAGAAAATGTCCATTATCCACAGACCAAGTGTTTGCTGTGACAAAGACATAACCCATTTTCTTAAATTCCTTTTGGAGACCCAAAATCCAGGTAGCAAGTCAATGTGTTTTAACTTCAGTGGATCACAGTCTCAGCTGTCTGATGGGAAATGACTGTTATCAGATCTTCATTCTGTAACGACGTATCTGGCAATCAGTCGTTTAACTGTGCTTGAAATCCAGCCGGTGTTATTAGCGGTATTGTTAGCATAGCATAGCACTATCTTTGTTGGATCTTGTTGCTGTTCTCAGGCACTTCTGAAGATTGCAGTCGGTCTCACACGGGCCACCAATATGCTTTTGTCCTTAAGAGAGGAAAAATAATCTGTCCATTTCCACAAAAACAAAGTAGCTTCATCTTTTCCCAGCAGGAGCAAGCTCCGTTTGTGGCTGCTGGCTGCAACAGTGAACAGGCTCTTAACTGACGGATTGCGTCAGCTACGTAGGGTCACTTTGTATTTATTTGAAAATATCTATCCATATTAATAAAATGAGTAATGCGAGTAACGCATCTGATCAAATTTCAGTAACTGTAATGCATTACTGAATTTTAAACAGTAATTTTGTTACACAGCATGTTACTGCAAAAGTAGTGGCGTTACAGTACTCCCAACACTGGTTCTAACTGACAAGGTAATGAGGCTATGGCCACCAAACTTTGTACATTGGTTGACCTTGGGACTTGCAATTATGGCTATATTTTGGGGGGTCAAAAGGTCAAAGGTCAAGGGTTTAACTCTGTAGGGCTGCAAAAAGCATGGTTCTGCATCTCAGTTGAATGTATTTTAGTTTTATAATGGCTGCTTTAAATTTGGGGCTTTTCAACAGCTGCAGGTCATTGGTTGTAGTGAAGCTGTTTAAGAGACATCAAGTGCCAGAACTGATTTGCTGTTGAGCAAATGTTTACTTTTTTGTTAATTTAATTTATTCATTTCTGTATGTTTTTACTTATTCCCATGCAAAATCATTAAAAGTCTCTCAGTCCCTGTTGAACGTTTACTGCAAACCTTGCACTTTTAGGCATATTCACTGCGCATCATTTTGGTAATAAAGAGGGCAGTTTGGTAGATAGTGTTATCCAGGGAAAAGCACAGAGACTGAATAATTTGAATAATCTAAATAAGTAATGTGGCTGAATACTACTTAGACGGTCATCCATTACAAACATTCACATTCACAGGGAGGGAGGAGATAATTGACCAACACTCTACATGTGGGAGGGAATTCTTCAAACCAGACACTGTTACATGCACATTTGTTAAGGTGAGCCTTCCAAATTGCACTGAAAATGTCCTCAATTTACAGCTATCATTCAGTGGAGTCCCGGGAAGAGAAGCAACAGTAATCAGGGAGATCTGCCCGTGCTTCTTATGTGGTCGCTGCTGTGTGAAATGCTGCTTGGCTTCATGTCTACAGCTTTGATGCTGCTGCTGCCCACTCAAATATGAGCTGGGCTCTGAGCCACATGATAATAACCTCTAATGGAGAGAGATTAGATATGAGAAAAAAAAACAAAACTTGATTATCATTTTCAGTATTGAGTATATATATTCTAATATTTCCACATTCTGCTTTTCTATAATTACAGATGCTCCTTTTGTCTGCTATGTGGAAATTTAATGTTTGAACCTTTATAGATCACATTAAGCAACAAAACAAGGATACTTAAGCCTGTATATTTCTGTTATAGTCAGTCCTATTTAAATCAACCATTTTTATGTAAAAATGGTGAGGAAACAATTGTTTCCATCCAAGAAGGTAATGCTTTCACCTCCGTTTATTTGTGTTTTAACAGCATCTTCTTCTTCTTCTTCTTCTTCTTCTTCTTCTTCTTCTTCTTCTTCTTCTTCTTCTTCTTCTTTCAGCTTCTCCCTTCAGGAGTCGCCATAGGGGATCCTCAGCCCCCATCTTTCCCTGTCCCCTGCATCTTCTTCTGCCACCAAACTTTGTACATACAGTGGTGTGAAAAAAATGTTTGAACCCCTTCCTGATTTCTCATTTTTTGGTATGTTTGTCATGAGCTGAGCATTGGAGATTCCCCATGCTCAATCTCATGGCTTTTCTCTATATTTGTTTATTTGTTGTATTTTGTGCTTTTGGTTTCTGTATATCTTGTACTGGTTCTTATTTATGTCATAGTTTTTTTTACTCTTGTATGTGGTATTAGTTTGTATTTATTTCTTAGTCTGTATTCGCTGACACTGAATTCTTTATATTTTACTGCTGTATTTTCACACAACACAAATAAACACAAAATGCAGTTTTTAAATGAAGATGTTTATTGTTAAGAGAAAAAAAATCCAAACCTACATGGCCCTGTGTGAAAAACTGATTGCCCCCTAAACCTAATAACTGGTTGCGCCACCCTTAGCAGCAGCAACTGCAATCGAGCATTTGTGATAACTGACACTGAGTCTTTTACAGCGCTGTGGAGGAATTTTGGCCCACTCATCTTTGCAGAATTGTTGTAATTCAGCCACATTTGAGGATTTTTGAGCATGAACCGCCTTTTTAAGGTCATGCCACAGCATCTCAATCAGACTCAGGTCAGGACTTTGATTAGGCCACTCCAAAGTCTTCATTTTGTTTTTCTTAACCACTTGCGCTCCGTTGTTCCACGGGCGGGCAAGTCTCTGCGTCCTAGGATGCACGAGGGCGCACTCCTGCGCCCTCGTGCGCACTCGGACGCATAGTCCAGATTGTGGTGATGTAGGTGGTGTTGGCGTCCAAGCGCCACTGAAAAAAAAAGCTGCAGACACAGCCGCGAACAGATTAGTTCATCTGATTGACCTCTCATTCGACTAATAAGAGCCTTGAATTGGGTTTCTGAAACCTTGAACAACCAATGAATGAAAACCTAGGAAGGAGGACCCACCTACTGTGAATGCAGGAGCCAATTGAAGCACAGAAGTTCGGGCTGGGTGAAGAGAGACTTACTGCTGCAGCAGATGAAAACAAAGGACCCTGGACGAATCTGCTACAGACCCAGCAGCATGGAGACCACCCACAAGTGGGACCTGCACTCATTCCAGCAGAATAGACTTTTAGGATTCTCTTCCGTCATCATAGACCGACGGAGGCCGATGACAAAAGTCGTAAATCATTCGCCAAAACGGCAATAAAGGAATTATGTTTTGATCGGGATCCACGAGCGGACCAGCGTCGCGTTCGTCTGACAATGGGGAAGAGAAGTTCGCCAGGACTCTGCTGCTGTGAAGAGGTAAGGTGTTATAAGCTAAATTATTATTTCTCCCTGAAAATTGTAATCAAAAAATGACTTTTGACCGATCGGTAAATTACAACTGTACAGCGCACGAAGTACGAAGTGCGTGCGCCACGATAAACGGTTCATTTGCCGTGTTTGGACCGTGAACGCCCCCCCCCCCCACTGCAGAAGAGGAGCGGGGGGGGAGCGTTCACCGTCCGAACGCCCCCCGGTCCGCGGGGGGAAGCATATGAGTCTATTCCGTCATGTAGCGATGGCCGTCCTCTGTAGCGAGGGTGGGGGGACAACCCCCCCCACACACACACACACAGTAGCGAGGGGGGGGAAGCCGCTGTGAAAACATGCAAGGAGTGTAATCCGTCATGTAGCGAGGGCTGAACTCCGTCCTTTGTAGCGGGGGGGGGACAACCCCCCGCACACACACACACACACAGACACAGCCCTGAATGTGACCTTTCATTAGAGTCCAAAATGAAGATTCTACATTGAATTATTCAAAAGTTACAGATGTTTTTCCAAACTGTGCCATTTGGCACAATTTGGCACAGTTCCAAAATGCCTGGGAACAGCCTGAGAACAAAGCTGTGTAAAATATTCATTTTTTGTGGTATTGTTACCAAATTTGGATCTCAGCTTGATAACACTTGTTTCTACATTTCTGTTGCATTTTCCAGCCGGATCGGACAGCTGTGTGTTATTTGCAAGCATTTGTATCCAAAAAAACACCGTGTCCAAATTTATTTTCTTCAAGTTCAGTATGTTTAGATGACTGTAACTCAGTGGCCGGAGCACGTAGAGAGATTATGGTTTTTTTGCCAAAAAATTCAAAGTGTTTTCTTTTAAATGAGACCAACCCCATGAAGATGCTTCAAAGGGTTGAATAACAGCTTTCGATTTACTTTGGGCACATTATTTTTTGGCATTTTTAGGAAAATTGCCCGGAGTGCAAGGGGTTAAGCCTTTCAGAGGTGGACTTGCTGGTGTGTTTTGGATCATTGTTCTGCTGCAGAACCCAAGTGTACTTCAGCTTGAGGTCACAAATAGATGGCCGGAACATTCTCCTTCTGGATTTTTTGGTAGACAGCAGAATTCATGGTTCCATTTACCACAGCAAGTCTTCCAGGTCCTGAAGCAGCAAAGCAGCCCCAGACCATCACACTACCAACACCATATTTTACTGTTGGTATGATGTTCCTTTTCTGAAATGCTGTGTTACTTTTACCCTGGATGTAATGAGACACACACCTTCCAAAAAGTTCAACTTTTGTCTCATCAGTCCACAGAGTATTTTCCCAAAAGTCTTGGGAGTCATCAAGATGTTTTCTGGCAAAACTGAGATGAGCCTTTATGTTGTTTTTGCTCAGCAGTGGTTTTCGTCTTGGAACTCTGCCATGCAGGCCATTTTTGCCCATTCTCTTTCTTATGGTGGAGTCATGAACACTGACCTTAACTGAGGCAAGTGAGGCCTGCAGTTCTTTGGATGTTGTTGTGGGGTCTTTTGTGACCTCTTAGATGAGTCGTAGCTGCGCTTTTGGGGTAATTTTGGTCAGCTGACCACTTCTGGGAAGGTTCACCACTGTTCTATGTTTTCGCCATTTGTGGATAATGGCTCTCACTGTGGTTCGCTGGAGTCCCAAAGCTTTAGAAATGGCTTATAACCCTTTCCAGACTGATAGATCTCAATTTCTTTGTTTCTCATTTGTTCCTGAATTTCTGTGGATCGCAGCATGATGTCTAGCTTTTGAGGATCTTTTGGTTTACTTCACTTTGTCAGACAGGTCCTATTTAAGTGATTTCTTGATTGAGAACAGGTATGGCAGTAATCAGGCCTGGGTGTGGCTCGAGAAATTGAACTCATCTTTCCAAAGATAAACTACAGTTAATTTGTTGTAATGGGTGGGGGGGGGGGGGGGGGGCAACCACTTTTTCACACAGGGCCAAATCCAGGGTTTGGATTTTTTTTACCCTTAACAATAAACACCTTCATTTAAAAACTGCATTTTGTGTTCACTTGTGTTATCTTTGTCTAATATTTAAATTTGTTTGATGATCTGAAACATTTAAGTGTGACAAACATACCAAAAAATGAGAAATCAGGAAGGGGGCAAACACTTTTTCACACTACTGTAGGTTGACCTTTTGACCTAAAAACCATAGTCAGAGGTCAGGATGTCAGGGTTAACCGGTGCACCAAGTTTGGTGGTCCTGGCTTTTTGTTGTTGAGATAGAGTTTGTATGGAATTCTGACCTTGACCTTTGACCTTTTGACCCAAAAAATATAGTCATAATTGCTAGTCCCAAGGCCAGCCGATGTACAAAGTTTGGCCGCCACACCCTCATTACCTGTTCAGTTAGAACACAGACATAGGTGGCTGACTGGCAGACAGCACTGACCACTCTACTCATATGACTCACATCAGTGTGGGTAATGAATAGGTAGACAAACACAGATGATTTAAATATCATCACCAACTGTAGTAACTCGATGTAGAGAAAATTTTGTACTTGAGCACCTCGTGTTCTCCACATATGCCGAGTTATTGTTTAGACTCTACACAATCGTTGCACCATTATATTATAATTTTTTAAGCATTAAATCTTCAGTATTATCTTTTTTTGGTTCAGGTGGCCACTTTTCACTTACCTGTTTTTTTCACAGAGTGCTATGGTAACTGGTCGTGATGCTGCGCATTATCCGATCAGCACAGGTTTTTGCGATCAAGTAGTCCTTTTCCTGGCTCCGGTCCATTTCTCTGCCTCCCTGATTTGAAGCAGTTAAAATCTTTAGCCACTGCTGAAGATTTTGTTAATTTATTTTAATAAAAAATGACCGTTTAATGTAGGTGGAAAATGGTGCTGTACCATTCAAACTCTGATTTATTTTGATCAAAGCATATCACAGATATTTCATTAACACCTCTGGGAATGGTGTGGTCAACATGTGGAGAAAGGGCATAATACGTACGGTGGGGAAATAAGTATTTGATCCCCTGCTGAAGTTGTAAGTTTACCCCCTTACAAAGAAATGAACAGTCCATAATTTTTATGGTAGGTTTATTTTAACAGAGAGATACAGAATATCAACAAAAAAATCCAGTAAAAATATTAAATAAGGGTTATAAATTAATTTGCATTTGATCGAGGAAAATAAGTATTTGATCCCCAACCAAAATGTGACTTAGTACTTGGTGGAGAAACCCTTGTTAGCAAGTACAGAGGTCAGATGTTTCTTGTAGTTGGTCACCAGGTTTGTGCACATCTCAGGAGAGATTTTGTTCCACTCTTCTTTACATATACTGTCCAAACCCTGAAAGTTTCAAGGCTGTCACTTGGCAACTCAAAGTTTCAGCTTCTTCCACAGATTTTCTATGGGATTAAGGTCCAGAGACTGGCTAGTCCACCCCAGGACCTTAATGTGCTTCTTCTTGAGCCATTCCTTTGTTGCCTTGGCCGTATGTTTTGGATCAGTGTCATACTGGAATATCCATCCACGACCCATCGTCAGTGTTCTGAGGCCAAGAGGTTCTCATCCAAGATTCTATGGTACATGGCCCTGTTCATCACCTCCTCAATGTGGTGAAGTCTTCCTGTACCCTTAGCAGAGAAACAGCCCCAAAGCAGAATGTTTTCACCTTCATGTTTGACAGTAGGGATGGTGTTCTTGGGGTCATATTTGGCATTTCTCTGCCTCCACACACGGCGAGTCGAGTTGATGTCAAAAAGCTCAAATTTGGTCTCATCTGACTACACCACGTTTTCCCAAGCCTTCCCTGAATCATTCAGGTGTTCACTGGCAAGCTTCAGATGTGCCTTCTTGAGTGGGGGGACCTTGCGAGCACTGCAGGATCTCAGTCCATTATAGCGAAGTGTTACTAATGGTTTTCTTGGTGATTGTGGTCCCAGCTCCCTTGAGGTCATTAACAAGCTCCTTCTGTGTAATTCTGGGCTTATCACTCACCTTTCTCAGAACCATCCTCACCCCACAAGGTGAATTCTTGCATGGAACTCCACAGCAAGGGCGATTGATTGTTATCTTATGTTTCTTCCACTTTCAAATTATCGCACCAGCAGTGGTCTCTTTCTTAGCAAGCTTCTTGCTGATGGTCTTGTAACCCATGCCAGCCTTGTGTGGTCTACAATCTTGTCTCTGACATCCTTTGACAGCTCCTTTGGTCTTGCCCATAGTGGTGGAGAAGTTTGAATTGAAGTGATTGATTCTGTGACAGGAGTCTTTTATACACCCAAGTTGAGATCAGGATTACTTTCTTAAAGGGGCAGGGCTAATTTATGTGCCTCATGGATACATAACCGGTCTGTGCGGATCAGAATTCTTGCCGATTGGTTGGGGATCAGATACTTATTTCCCTCGATCAAATGCAAATTAATTTATAACCCTTGTTTAATATTATTTTTCTGGATTTTTTTGTTGATATTCTGTCTCTCTCTGTTAAAATAGACTTACCATAAAAATTATTGACTGTTCATTTCTTTGTAAGGGGGTAAACTTATAAATTCAGTAGGTGATCAAATACTTATTTTCCTCATTGTATGTCTCATTTGTGTTCCATGCTGGCAAAATGAGTCACAATGAGGAAATTTTCAAAACTGAGGTATTGTTATTTTATATTCTGTATTGAAAGATCTTCAAAATGATATTTAATTTGTAGGAATTGGGCAAAAACTGACCAGCAACAAGCTGATTTTGTTTATATCTTGGCTGGTTTAAAAACTCACGTTCGATCAGTCCTGAGTTACGTTTTCCATAAAAACGTGTATTTTTAGAAAGTAGGAGTTCCAAGCTTTACAATGATACCAGGCGCTGACGGAGGTTTTCCCGGGACTTGCCGCCAGCAAACAAAGAATCATGATTGTTGACTTTACGTGCCTGTAGCTCATAATTACCTAGTGCGCATTCTGACTCATTTTGCCAGCACGGATCACAGTTAATGTCATTAGTAGCATCTGTTTTGTAGATACAGATATAGGTTTTTATAGATGTTTTCTTGCACGTGTGTTAACAAATTTTATCAAGGCTGCACTGTTTATCTGGTCAGTGTCGGGTGTGCAGAAACAAACATCAGTCAAACTGTTCTGTCTCTTCTCTCGACTTTTTAGCTTCAGTCACTGTCAGCAGGCCAGGATTTTTGACCGTCTTTTAAAATGATAATGAAACATCAGACAATCTAACACTGACAATCACTGAGAGAGACAGAAATAGAAAAGATGCATACTCATTATTGAAGAAAGTAATTTATTTTGTCAAGATTAGTCCCTGGCTTGTCTCTGTTCTGCTCTGTGGCTTTCAGTTGATAACTCCACACTTAGTGTTTGCCAAAGAAAATAGGGGCATAAAATGAGTTTGTCATTCGGAACAGTTTCTTTTAAATGGAAGTGTTAGCGAAAACAACATTGGTGCACGATGTTCGGCTTCAATCACACACTGAAGCTAAATTGAGTTTTCACTTTTAACAAAGCCACATAACTAAATATTTGTACTCACTGTGATCACACAGATCAGCTGCAGCTTTCAGTTACAGTTCCACTAGAAAGTGTGTATTCATCTGGTGAAAGAGTTATTCCAGAGTCACGCTCTTCAGTTGTCATTAGTTGAAATATAATGGCATAATGGTGGTATAATAGTAACTGCATGTTTCTGTAGAATTGCTTTATTTTTTTGACCAACTCATCTGCTCAGTTGCACTATATATCCTATGAATCCTGAAATTAGAAACATATTTTAGTCATATGAAGCAGAAACAAATCCACACATTCATCCTATGTTTTGCAAGATCAAATTACTGTTTTGCAATCAATGGACTTTGGTGGGCTTAATAGGCTTAACCTTTTTGTATTATGCCATGCCCAACTTAGCAGATGCTGAGTTTTCCTAACTGAACTTACTCTGTTTGGCTGCTGATGCTCTAAACTGCAGCACTGGAGTATCTGTGCTGCTCGGTGCTCCTGTCTGCTTTGGAATCAGCTGCTTTTTGTTAGTTAAAACAGGAGATCCACTGGCTGTAACAAACAAACATAGCTATTGACACTGAAATGGTTGAATTAATGCAATGTGAAGTCTCACAATGCAGAAATGAAAGATTCTGAATTGATGCACAAATGTCAAACAGTTCTTTGTTTCTAGATGTTCAGAATTCATCAGCAACCTGTGTCTATTTATGCCAGAGCTCAAAAAGAAGTAACCGGGTACTGTAGGACCTGTAGTGGGATATAATATAACATTCCAGTTGACTTGTCACATCTTTCTTCCATTTGTTTTATTAATAAAATATATTGAGAGTAAATCCATTCTAGGTCATTACAGATACTGTACATTGCTTTGAAAGTACCAAGTGGACACATTGAGAAAAAAAGAAATCCTAAATAGATTTAAAAAAGATAAATCAGTATGCATCAGAAATCTTTTTATCATCACATTTCAGCCTTCTGAATCATGAATAGAGATTCCAACCCATAAACGCAATATGTGAAATCTTTGTAATTTGACAGCTCTTGAAACCAGCTACTTTCAAATATGGTCCATTTATTTATTTTTAAGTCTGATTTTTAGCCCGTATCACCCAGGTGTAATTAGATCTCCTCAATGCTGTTCTCCATTCAGTGTTCTCATTTGAGTTTTCTAAGCATAAGCAAAGTTAATGTAAAGTTGATAAATGAAGGCTCAAAGTTAACGACAGCTCACAACACCATCATTAAGACAGTCTGTGACTCTGATGAGTATTTTCCTGTGGAAGTCTCTCATGTTGTGCTTCCCCTGCTTTGCAGATTGTCGGACAGTTCTTTTATATTGGAGCAGAGATTTTACTGGACTGTCAGCCAGACTGTCACAGACTGCTGTAATTTGTATTATCACTACACCACCTTCACAACCTGTAAAGCTCTCAGGCTGCCAGGCTGTAACTGTAGAGGAGTCTTTGTGTATTTTCTATAGTTTTATAAATGAGCATATCAGCTTAAGACATCAGTGTCAAGTTTCGCTGTGAGCAGTTGTTGGATGTTTCATTTTTATCTGTAATATTTGCTACATGAGAAATCACCGTCTCATTATTTATTATTTTTTTTTCACTCCATGTCATTGGTTTGACTTGTTTGCAAGTTTGGTTGTTTTGTAGATTACTCACAGACAATAAGATAAGATAAGATAAGATAAGATAAGCCTTTATTAGTCCCACAACGGGGAAATTCCAGGATTGCAACAGCACAGGGATAGCAACACTCAGAGCAACAATCAGAAGGCAAGAAAAAAAAACAAGCAAGCAAGAGCAGCTAATAAACATATGTACGTATTACTATAAAATATATATATATACACACACACACAGACACACAGTGCAGAGCATTGTAGCTGGATGGAATAAATATATGAATATGTGAACACACAGTGCAGAGCATTGTAGCTAGATGGAATAAATATGTAAATATATAAACACCCACAGTACGGAGCATTGCAGCTAGGTGGAATAAATATGCAAGTATATAAACACACACAGTGCGGAGCAATGTAGCTAGATGGAATAATATGTAGATATATAAATATATAAACACCCACAGTACGGAGCATTGTAGCTAGATGGAATAAATATGCAAATATATAAACACACACAGTGCAGAGCATTGTTGCTAGATGGAATGAAACAGCATAACCGTCTACTTAGTTATCCTACATGGTATGATTATGTGCCCATACATATTCTCACCCTCCATAGCGACCGGTATGTTCCTAGTTGTATGCCGGAGAGGACCATTGTGTAAGTCTATTGCATCTTTTGCATTCAAAAAACTATTAGTTTGTTACGTCTTTTTGCTATCTCTGCGAGCAGCCCTGCTTAGGTTGTACAGTCTGACAGCCGTTGGTAGGAAGGACCTACGAAACCTCTCGGTTGTGCACCTGGGATGATGTAGTCTGCTGCTAAATGAGCTCCTCAGTGCATTCAGTATGTCCTGCATAGGGTGGAACTCGGACTCCAGCAGAGATGACAGTTTAGCCACCGTCCTTCTCTCTCCTATCTCCTCCATCGGATCAAGGCGCTGCCCCAGGACAGAGCTAGCTTTCTTAATCAGTTTGTTCAGTCTCTTCCTATCTGCTGCAGTAATGCCACTGCCCCAGCAGACCACTCCAAAAGTGATGGCTGATGCCACCACCGTGTCATAGAATGACTTCAGCAGCGCCCCTTGTACACCAAAAGACCTGAGTCTCCTCAGCAGGAACAGCCTGCGCTGTCCCTTCTTGTAGAGTGCATCAGTATTGTGTGACCAGTCTAGTTTATTGTTCAGATGAATACCCAGGTACTTATAGGATGTCACCATCTCGATGTCTGTTCCCTGTATATTTACTGGTACTGTGAGGGGCTGCCCATGCCTGCGGCAGTCCACCACCAGCTCCTTAGTTTTCCTCGCGTTGATCTGGAGGCAGTTCCGATGGCACCAGTCCACGAAGTCCTGGATAAGCCCTCTGTACTCAGCTTCATCTCCATTGGAGATGAGGCCAACGATCGCAGAGTCATCAGAGAACTTCTGTAGATGGCAGTGTGTTGTGTTGTGTGAGAAGTCCGCAGTATAAAGAGTGAACAGGAAGGGAGCCAGCACCGTTCCCTGGGGGGCCCCCGTGCTACTGATGATCGTGTCGGACACACAGTCCCGGGTTCTCACAAACTGAGGCCGGTTCGTGAGGTAGTCCAGGATCCATGATGACAGGTGCTGGTCCACCCCTGCGCGCAGCAGCTTGTCCTTCAGGATCATCGGTTGGATGGTGTTGAAAGCACTGGAGAAGTCAAAGAACATGATCCTCACCATATTCCCGGGCTTCTCCAGGTGGGACAGAGAACGGTGAAGGAGGAAGATCACCGCATCCTCCACCCCAATGCCATGCTGGTAGGCGAACTGGAGTGGATCCATCGCTGGTTCCATCAGGGGGCGGAGGTGAGCAAGGAGCAGTCTCTCCAGGGTCTTCATCAAGTGGGACGTCAAGGCCACCGGTCTGTAGCTGTTCAGGTCTTTGGGGTGGGAAGTTTTTGGTACAGGTACCACACAAGATGTTTTCCACAGCTGTGGTACCCTCCCCAGTTTCAGGCTCATGTTGAAGATATACGTCACAATCCCACACAGCTGGTCTGCACAGGACTTGAGGAGCTTTGCGCTGATGCCGTCCGGTCCTGGCGCCTTCCTCGCCTTGATCTTCCTCAGCTCCGTCCTCACCTGGGTCCTGGTCAGGGTCAGGATGGGGGGCTGTGTGTTGGGAGTGGGGGGGTGTTGGTAGAGTGGGGAGTGGGCAGCAGGACTTGATTTCTTTAGAGGCAGCAGTGGTTGTTGTGCAGTCAGGGGGGAGGGCGGTTGGTCAAATCTATTGAAAAACAGATTCAGGTTGTTCGCCCACTCCCTGCCCCCTGTGGCCTGGGGGGAGGTATTCTGGAGCCCCGAGATGGTTTTGAGGTTTCTCCAGACCCCGCTGATGTCGCTCTGTTGCAGCTTGTCCTCCATCTTCTTCCTGAAGCTGTCCTTGCCTTCTCTGATCTTTCTCCTCAGCTCCCTCTGTACGGACTTCAGCATCTCCCTGTTCCCCGACCTGAAGATCCTCTTCTTCTCTCTCAGAAGTGTTTTTATCTCAGGGTTGATCCAGGGTTTGTTGTTTGAGTGACGCCGTATGGTCTTGGTGGGAACGGATTTGTCCACACAGAAGCTGAGGTAGCCCGTGAAGGTGTGAATGAGGCCATCGATGTCCTCACCATGTGGATCGCAGAGCTGCTTCCAGGCGGTGGCTTCAAAACAGCCCTTTAGGGTGTCCATTGTCTCCTCAGACCATAACTCCACAGTGTGCATGGCCGGAGGTTGTCTGTGCACTAGGGGTTTGTACACCGGCCGGAGATGAACCAAGTTGTGATCCGATCTCCCGAGTGGGGGTAGTTGTGATGAGGTGTACGCCTCCTTAGTGTTTGCGTAGAATAAATCCAGTGTTTTATTGTCTCTAGTGTGGCATGTGACATACTGGGTGAACGTGGGTAGAATGGGAGACAGTGAAACATGGTTGAAATCGCCTGAGATGAGGAGAAGAGCATCTGGGTGTTCTGTCTGCAGCCTGCTGGTTACTGAATGGATGACGTCACGTGCTGTCCCAGCGTTCGCCGTCGGATTTGCATAAACAACAATGCAGATCACGTGTGAGTGTTCTCTCGGGAGATATGTAGGCCTCATGCTAACAGCTAGCAACTCAATGTCTTTGCTGCAGTGTCGTTGTTTAACAGTGATATGTCCCGGTCTGCACCAGTTGTTGTTAACATACATGATCACTCCACCGCCCCTAGCCTTGCCACTGTCTGGTGTTCGGTCAGCTCGTATCATGTGAAAACCCTCCAGCTCAATGTTAGCATCTGCTGCTAGTTCAGTTAGCCACGTCTCAGTAAACAAAAGGAGAGAGCACTCCCGGTATGTGCTATCATAACGGGAGATAGCCGCTAGCTCATCTAACTTTCCCAGTATCGACCGTACATTTCCCATGACAACAGATGGAAGGGAGGGTCTGTACCTTATATTTTTTGTCCTCCGCCTTACTCCAGCCCGGCAGCCGCGGTGTTTTCGCCTCAGTTCACTCGGTATGTCGAGTTTTTCCAATGGGACCGGGTGGCGGTTGAATGCTAGCAGCTGTTCTCTGCTGTATCGTATCCTGCTATAGACAGTGGCTCCGTCCACCGGCTCAGGAGACATTTAGGACGATCTGTGTGTCCGTGATATAAGTGGGGTGAAAAAAAAAGACGGATCAAAAGAGAGAGGAAGGGAAAAAGACTCGGAATCGAGCCGCTGTTGCAAAAGGCAGCCGACTCGTGTGGCGCCGAGAGAAAAAAAAAAAAAAAAAAAAAAAAAAAATAGACTTGTATTCTAATTTTCACAGAATTGAATCTTGGATTGATTTTTTTTTCAGGCATTCTTTGACATTGCAATACATTTGGGATTGTATAGTCACAAATATACTTCAAGTCATCAGCTTGATGCTCACAAATAATTACATTATAATAATTACTATTTTGTAATTAGATCTGAATTATTTTGTGAAATGCTATATACAGAAAAGTAAAAGTATATTTTTTCAGGTTATATATATATACAGTACAGTGCATCCAGAAAGTATTCACAGCGCTTCACCTTTTCCACATTTTGTTATATTACAGCCTTATTCCAAAATGGATTGAATTCTTTTTCTTTTTTCATCAAAATTCTACACACAATACCCCATAATGACAACGTGAAAAGAGTTTTTTTGAGAGTCCCAGCAACGAATCACAGGCATCAACAACAAAGCACCCTGTGGTTGGCTGTTGGGACTGGAGCTGTGGTCGACGTGATCAAGAAAGTTACATCGTGCTGCTTGGAAAAGTTAATGTGTAGCACTCCTTAGGTTTTAAATGCTGTTGCTGAACAGTACAAGGCCTTGAAGTCTACATCTACTTGGAAGCCAGTGGTCCCTGCTTGTGGCTATATTGTCTTTCTGTTTTAATGTTACACTTTCACAAACTAGACTGAGACAGTGCAAACTACTTGGTTGCGCAAAAATGGGAATTATTGTGGTTTGGGTCACATTTGACTCCTCACACCAGAAACCACAAATGTTGAGCAGTAACTGCTTCAAGGTGACAAACAGATTCCCTGTGCCAACCTGTCACCCACTGCATGCAAAGGCTAACTGGAGCATACAGGAGACACAACAGGAGTGTTGACACAACAGATCTTATGAATGCTAAAATCTAGCTGTGAAGGAATAGAAGCTCAAGGGTAAGCTAACAGGTTTCCAATGAAATAATAACATAGTTTTTCACTGGTTTGAGAACTGTCGATACAAAAGTTAACATAAGTGAAAAATCTAAATGCTGAACAGTGAATTTACATTTGTATAGGATGCACTGAAGCAACAGGGAGAAGGAAGGTTATAGCATGTGAGGTCAGTTTTCATAGACTATTCCATTTCATTTTGATTTTTCACAAGTTGATCCTCATTTCACATTCAGAGAACACAGGATTCAAGTCAGTAACCCAGAGTACCTCACTGACAACTGCTTCTATTAATACATTCGAGAAATTACGTGTCAAATGCCAGATTGTAGGAAAAGTTGGCAGCTGGATTTTTATGAGATGTTGGAAGCTATTTTGACTTGGGTGTGTGTGTGTCTGTGTAGGTGTGTGTGAGATTGAGTGAGTGACAAGTCGGTAACACTTCATAATTACTGCACACTGTTAAGCATTATTTAAGCAGGACTAAATACTTAGTTCGTCATTTATAAAGTACTGCGCCTACATTAATAAGCATTAGCAAGCAGTTTTGAAATGTTATACATGCGTTATTCTTGATTAAAAAAAGCATACCTATTATGTGTTTAATAATTCTATTTTCACACTTTATTAATGAACAATTTAACATTTTTAAATTAAGTATTAAATTGTCAGGAGCCGAGCCGGCTTGGTTTCCCCGGCTCGGTCCTGCCCTCCCTGTGGGTCTAGGTACCGTTGAATATGTGTATATTATGTATTTCAGTCTGCCTTCCTTACCCATAGCCACTGTCTGACCGGCAGCTGTTAGACAGCCGCTGTGACCTACTTTCTGTGGGCGCTGCTGACAGCCGCCGGTCTGGCCACGCCCCTCTCTCATCAGTACCAGCTGTTTCCTTCCCGTGTGCCATGTTCCCGCACTCGCCCAGGTGCTGCCAATTTCACCATCACCAGCAATGCGGATACTTAGGCTGCCTTGTGCCAGTCATGCATTGCTGGGTCTTCAACTAACTGATCGTGTTGTCTGCTGCGTTGTTAGGATTTAACCTATTTCAACTTTATGCCACAACATGTAGCCACTCCGCATCGCTGTGGTTCTCTTGCGCCCACACAGCGATACTGGCTGTGGGACACCAGCGTGGCTACTCGTCTCTCCTCGTGCGTTCGCTGGGCGATGCCAGCCCTCGAACGCCCTCTGCAAGTTATTTGCTTTTTTGTATGTCTTCACCCGTTTGGGAACTGTGTGACTTTATGTTAATAAATGTGTGTGGTGAACCCTGCACGTAAATCCTCATCATTTTCACCCCTCGCCATGCGCTGCGGAGAAGTGCACGGAGAGGTTTATGACATTAAATTTTTTATAAACCAGTTATTTAGGGGTCATCAGTGATTCAGAAGCTCATTTAGAAAGTGAAAGCAAATAATTAATAAACTATTTAAATGTATATTTATAAATCCAGATATTTAGACATGCATTGTTACTGTGCTAAAATGTGTTATAAACCCAAATTCCTCCTGTAAATCGTGACTAATTCAGGTAGTTATAAAACATTTAGTACTTGTTAGCTAATTACTTTTCATATAAAGTGAGAACTATATATGCCTGTGGGTGTGATACATCTAATGGCCTCTGCTATACGTTGGGCATTAGACATACAGTGGTGTGAAAAAGTGTTTGACCCCTTCCTAATTTCTCATTTTTTTGTGTTTGTCATACTTAAATGTTTCAGATCCATCCATCCATCCATCCATCTTGTACCGCTTTTCCGGAGGTCCGGGTCGCGGAGGCAGCAGTTCAAGCAGAGAAGCCCAGACTTCCCTCTCCCCCGCCACCTGCTCCAGCTCTTCTGAGAGGATACCAAGGCATTCCCAGACCAGCTGGGAGACATAGTCTCTCCACTGAGTCCTGGGTCTGCCCCGGGGTCTCCTCCCAGTGTGACGTGCCTGAAACACCTCAAGTGGGAGGCGTCCAGGAGGCATCCTAATCAGATGCCCATACCACCTCAACTGACTCCTTTCAATGTGGAGGAGCAGCAGTTCTACTCTGAGCCTCTCCCAGATGACTGAGCTCCTCACCCTATCTCTGAGGGTGAGTCCAGCAATCCTACGGAGAAAGCTCATTTCAGCCGCTTGTATCCGCGATCTTGTTCTTTCGGTCATTACCCAAAGCTCGTGACCATAGGTGAGAGTAGGAACGTAGATTGACTGGTAAATCGACAGCTTTGCCTTAGAACTCAGCTCCCTCTTCACCACAACAGACTGGTACAACGTCTGCATCACTGCAGATGCTGCTCCAATCCGTCTGTCGATTTCTCGCTCAATTTTCCCCTCACTCGTGAAGAAGACCCCAAGATACTTAAACTCCTCCACTTGGGGCAGGAGCCTGTCCTCAACCCAGAGAGGACAATCCACCTTTTTCCGGCTGAGGACCATGGACTTGGACTTGGAGGTGCAGATTCTCATCCCAGCCGCTTCACACTCAGTGGGAAACCGTTTCAGATCATCAAACAAATTTAAATATTAGACAAAGATAACACAAGTAAACACAAAATGCAGTTTTTAAATGGTGTTTATTATTAAGGGGGAAATATCCAAACCTACATGGCCCTGTGTGAAAAAGTGATTGCCCCCTAAACCTAATAACTGGTTGGGCCACCCTTAGCAGCAACAACTGCAATCAAGCATTTGTGATAACTGGCAATGAGTCTTTTGCAGCGCTGTGGAGGAATTTTGGCCCATTCATCTTTGCAAAATTGTTGTAATTCAGCCACATTGGAGGGTTTTCGAGCATGAACCGCCTATTTAAGGTCATGCCACAGCATCTCAATTGGATTCAGGTCAGAACTTTGATTAGGCCACTCCAAAGTCCTCATTTTGTTTTTCTTAAGCCATTCAGAGGTGGACTTGCTGGTGTGTTTTGCATCATTGTCCTGCTGCAGAACCCAAGTGTGCTTCAGCTTGAGGTCATGAACAGATGGCCGGAACATTCTCCTTCAGGATTTTGTGGTAGACAACAGAATTCATGGTTCCATTTCCCACAGCAAGTCTTCCAGATCCTGAAGCAGCAAAACAGCCCCAGACCATCACACTACAACCACCATGTTTTACTGCTGGTATGATGTTCCTTTTCTGAAATGCTATGTTACTTTTACGCCAGATGTAATGGGACACACACCTTCCAAAAAGTTCAACTTTTGTCTCATCAGTCCACAGAGTATTTTCACAAAAGTCTTGGGGATTACTAAGATATTTTCTTGTTGAAAAAAGTCGAATGATGAGTGGGCCAAAATTCCTCCACAGCGCTGTAAAAGACTCATTGCCAGTTAATGCAAACGCTTGATTGCAGTTGTTGCTGCTAAGGGTGGCCCAACCAGTTATTCGGTTTAGGGAGTAGTCACTTTTTCACACAGGGACATGTAGGTTTGGATTTTTTTCCCCTTAATAATCAACACCTTCATTTAAAAACTGCATTTTGTCTTTACTTGTGTTATCTTTGTCTAATATTTAAATTTGTTTGATGATCTTAAATATTTAAGTGTGACAAACATAATGAAAAAAATGAGAAATCAGGAAGGGGGCAAACACTTTTTCACACCACTGTAGAGTACTACATGGACAAGCCCCATCTTATTTATCTGATCTTCTCAAGCATACTCCTGCTCACACTCTTAGATCTGAAGCCCAGGACTTGTACAAGGCTGAAGACCAGGGGGGACAGAGCCTTTCAATCGGTAGCTCCGAGGCTTTGGAATAATCTCCCACTCCAGCTACGTTTCGCTGACTCTGTGGACTCTTTTAAAAAGCAGCTAAAAAAATTTTTGTTTAACAAGGCTTTCTGTTGAATTTCAATTCAACTGCTTTTTAATGGTATAGCTAATATTTTTTGAAATCTTTTTATCTTGCGTTTTAATTTGTTATCATTTTTTTTTCTTTTCTCTTTAATGGTGTCTATTAATTTTTTTCTTTTTTTATTCTATTTTATTGTACAGTGCTTTGTGACTATATGTCTGTGAAATGCGCTTTATAAGCAAACTTTATTTACTCACTTACTTACTTACTTACTTACTTGTCATGATACGGAGCACAGTTGGGAATTCATGTATTACTCTGGCCAGCCACAAAAGAGTGATCAATATGTGTGGGCTTCAGTTTTGAAGTGCTCTCATGCCGTCCATCATTATCTACAGTCTACAGTATGTACTGGTTAGTATGCTGTTATATTTTCAATGTGGGTGTATTGATGGTGACATAGGCCCGTATTTCAACAAGGATAATCCTTTTCATCATTGATTTTGGTATTCATATGGAGTCACCATGTGAGTTGAAAAAATGAGATTGTCTCTTAGGAAGTCACTGTCTCAGTGTGTTTGTTTGTGTCACATTAACTGATACAATCTCAGTGGAACTGTATGGCAGAAGCACATTCAATCAGCTGAGTTATGGATGTTGCATAATTACTGCAGGCTACTGGAAAGCAAAACCATGCTGATTCACTACGTTGATCTTTTGCCTCCATGGTTGGCCTCATTAGTGTGGTCAGCCAAATAAGATAAAACTTTAATGATCCTCCAAGAGAAAGGAAATTTAAAGGTTGTGTGTGTTCAGGGTGTTGACTACAGAACAGTTGCCCCCTGATGTAAGAGGCCGTTTGCCTAATTGTGTCTCCATCCTCTTATTGCTCTGTTTTATTGCTACTTCTAGCAGGTGGAACTATCACTAGCTGATTGGGAATAAGATAATTGGCCTGCTGAGTAATGCTGCATCAGCAAGTTTCTCTTTTGTGTATGTTCTACTCTGAAATTTACTACATATTAAATAATAATACGCTGCACTGTGGCTGCCTCATCCATCCAGGTGGATGACCTGAATTTCCCTCTGGGATTAATAAAGTATACAAAATAAAACAAATAAATAAATAAAGCTGCCGCTGAAGACTATGCTTTATTTGAAAACAAACAAACAAACCTGAGATCACCTTTTGTAATCTCACAGTTCAACAAGGAAATATATATACCTCCAGCTTAATGAAAAGAATTCAATATTTAAACTTTATTCATGGACAAGCGTAGACAAACCTAATTCTTTTAACAGTGTGTTGTAACCATATATGACTCAGATATTGCTGTGCCCAGAATTTACATTTAAAGGTAATGTGAATTAATTCAGCTAAACTGTGGACCTCTGTCTCCACTGAGATGCAGTGTGACTTGTTAGTAAGGTTTTTGATTTTATTTACGAAAATGTGTCATTGTTTGCTGTAACTGCATGTACATTCTCAGTCCTGTCTTCAGTTTTGCAAAATGCATGACTCCATGTAATTAGAGAAGGGTGGAGGCATGAGCCAACACTCTCCACCGTTTTCAATTTGAACTGCAGTACCATTTTAAAATATTAGTTGTCAGGATTATGTAATGTTTCTTTAAATGACTAACTTGCTCAGTAATTCTCCAAAAAGATAAACCTGCACTGATATACTTTCTAATTCAGTAACCACCATTTTGATACTTACATTAACTTAAAATAGATTACAAAAAGTTGCTTATTATTTACATAATGATGTTATTAATGCTAACCTATAAAATGCTGTTATGATACCCATTGCAACTGAGTTGCGGAGGGTATACTACACTGTCTGGCCAAAAATCAAAGTCACCACCTGGATTTAACTAAGCAAATAGGTAAGAGCCTCCCATTGGATAGTTACTGGTCTAGGTCTAGGTTTAGCAACGTTATGTGTCCAAAGAATGAGGTCAGCTGACTACCTGAATATACTGATTGATCAGCTTATTCCATCAATGGATTTTTTCTTCCCTGATGGAATGGACATATTCCAAGATGACAGTGCCAGGATTCATCGTGCTCGAATTGTGAAAGAGTGATTCAGGGAGCGTGAGACATTTTCACACATGGATTGACCACCACAGAGTCCAGACCTTAACCCCATTGAGAATCTTTGGGATGTACTGTACTTGTGTTGTATTTTCACACAACACAAGTAAACACAAAATGCAGTTTTTAAATGAAGGTGTTTATTATTAAGGAGGGGAAAAAATCCAAACCTACATGGTCCTGTGTGAAAAAGTGATTGCCCCCTAAACCTAATAACTGGTTGGGCCACTCTTAGCAGCAATAACTGCAGTCAAGCGTTTGCAATAACTGGCAATGAGTCTTTTACAGTGCTGTGGAGGAATTTTGGCCCACTCATCTTTTCAGAATTGTAATTCAGCCACATTGGGGGGTTTTTGAGCATGAACCGCCTTTTGAAGGTCATGCCACAGCATCTCAATGGGATTTAGGTCAGGACTTTGACTAGGCCACTCCAAAGCCATTTCTAAAGCTTTGGGACTCCAGCGAACCACAGTGAGAGCCATTATCCACAAATGGCGAAAACATGGAACAGTGCTGAACCTTCCCAGGAGTGGCGGGCCGACCAAAATTACCCTAAGAGCGCAGCAACGATTCATCCCAGAGGTCACAAAAGACCTCACAACAACATTCAAAGAACTGCAGGCCTCACTTGGCTCAGTTAAGGTCAGTGTTCATGACTCCACCATAAGAAAGAGACTGGGCAAAAATGGCCTGCATGGCAGAGTTCCAAGATGAAAACCACTGTTGAGCAAAAAGATCATAAAGGCTCATCTCAGTTTTGCCAAAAAAACATCTTGATGATCCCAAAGATTTTTGGGAAAATAACACAAAACACGCCAGCAAGTCCATTTGAATGGCTTAAGAAGAACAAAATGAAGACTTTGAGTGGCCTAGTCAAAGTCCTGACCTGAATCCCATTGAGATGCTGTGGCATGACCTTTAAAAGGCGGTTCGTGCTCGAAAACCCTCCAATGTGGCTGAATTACAACAATTCTGCAAAGATGAGTGGGCCAAAATTCCTCCACAGTGCTGTAAAAGACTCATTGCCAGTTGTCACAAACACTTGATTGTAGTTGTTGGTGCGAAGGGTGGCCCAACCAGTTATTAAATTTAGGGGGCATTCACTTTTTCCACACAGGGCCATGTAGGTTTGGATTTTTTTCCCTTAATAATAAACACCTCCATTTAAAAACTGCATTTTGTGTTTACTTGTGTTATCTTTGTCTAATGTTTAAATCCGTTTGGTGATCTGAAACATTTAAGTGTGACAAACATACAAAAAAATGAGAAATCAGGAAGGGGGCAAACACTTTTTCACACCATTGTAAATGCTGTGACATTTCAGAAGCTTATCAAAATGATGCCACACGAATGCGTGCCGTAATCAAAGCTAAATGCGGTCCAACGAAATATTAGAATGTGTGACTTTTTTTTGGCCAGGCAGTGTATATTCAGGTAGTCAGCTGACCTCATTCTTTGGGCATATAACGTTGCTGAACTTAGATCTGACCAATACGGTAGGCACTAGGCATGATGGGTGCATCACTTCATCAGCCTCTCCTCTTACAACGATGCACCCATTACTCTGGAACAGGGTAAATCTGGACTCATCAGGCCACATGACCTTCTTCCATTGATCCTAAGTCCAATCTTTATGCTCCCTAGCAAACTGAAGCCTTTTTTTCTCAGTGGTGGTGACTTTTTTTTTTGGCCAGGCAGTGTATATTTCAAGTGTTTATTTCTTTCAGTTTTGATGATTATGGCTTACAGCTAACGGAAACCTCAAATTCAGTTTCTCAGAAAATTTGAATATTATATAAGACCAATTAAAAAACATGGATTTTTAATTGAAATGTTGGCCTCCTTAGAAGTATGTCCATGTACGCACTCAGTACTCGGTTGGGGCTCCTTTTGTATCAATTACTACATCAATGTGGCATGGCATGAAGGTGATGGATCTGTGGTACTGCTGAGGTGTTGTGGAAACCCAGGTTGCTTTGATAGTGGCCTTCAGCACGTCTGCATTGTTCTAAAATTTCCTGGTAGATAGATGGCTGTGCTGACTTTGGACATGATAAAACACAGTGGATCAACACCAGCAGACGACATGGCTTCCCAAATCATCACTTACTGTGGAAACTTCAAACTGGAGCTCAAGCAACTTATTAGCAAGAGTAGCCTATAATACTTTCTTTCTTTCTTTCTTTGCAAAGTTAGATAGATAGTAAGTTTTTAGTTACATCTAATCAGGTGGTCCATTTTTTTTGGGGGGGGGGGATCTATTGATGTTGTCACCACTATAATGTCTACATTTCTGATTGGATTGACTTCAGATTTATACTCTGTACTTTTTCAGTCCATTTTATGTTCATCACAGTTCTTATTAGTGGCCCCTTATGTCTGGATATGTGGGGTGTGTGAGCTGGCTCACTGAGGTTCTTTGATTTCCTGTAGATTATTGTGCGATCGCCTTGCTGTGATTTGAATTGTTTGTTGTGAACATGTAAAACCTTTAGGGGGAACAGTGTGAGGGATTAATCTATCCCAGTGTGCACAGGGTGCCATCTGTTTGAAATCTAATTCATTAGTTCACTAAGTTGTCTGTAGGAAATAATACAGATTTCTTATTTTATGTTTATATTTTATATCTTCTGAGCCCCAACTTGGCACAGAATTTAGCTGCCATCATTAATCTGTTATACAGTATGTCACCCAAATGTATACCCTGTGTGTTTTTGTGTTAAAGCAAAAATTATTTATATTTACTGTACTTTATTGTCCCCATAGGGAAATTTGTCAGGGACAATGTATAGAAAAAAACGTTAAACACAGGGTAAAGATGTTCTGTACCAGATTATATTATAATTTCCATCTGTAGTTTCTTCATGAGTAGAATGTGAACATATTGCTCACCCTCGGGATGTCCATACAGCAAATTAAACAGTCTTTTTACCCATTCAGTGTACAGCAGACATATAGCATAATACCAATACACTAAAGACTGAGGACACATTGACAGCAGTCCCATCACAGCACACAGCCTCAATGCATAGCACACAGTGACATACAGAAGTCATAGGGATTTCATTTAAAAATACAGTAAATAACATATTCCAATAAGATGAGAAAAGAAGAGAAGGTAAGAAAAGATTTTGATTCAGACAGGTTTTAGGTTTTTGTTTTTATCATGACTGTTCTTTTATTCTTTTAGTAACCCCCAATCTTATCTTATTGTTGTATTTTTATAGTACTATTTATTATAGCACTCTCTCTAATGGTTGGTTAGATGTGACTTTAATAATAGTAATAATAATAATAATGCATCGATTTTATATAGCGCTTTATCATATACACTCAAAGACGCTTTACAAATAGGTACATTATTCATTCACTCCAGACAGACAATGGTAGTGGCAAGCTACTTCTGCAGCCACAGCTGCCCTGGGGCAGGCTGACGGAAATGTGGCAGCCAATCTGCGCCAACGGCCTTTCCGGCCACCACCGAACAAGAAACTTTGAGTTTCTTCCTGTATTGTCTATTGTCTCTTGTGTTTGCACAACTTGGTGCGTCAATGTACAAGTGGCTTTTTAAATCAGTTGCCCCTTGAGGGATAAATAAAATTGATTGAATTGAATTGAATTGACCTGCTGAGCAGAGAACAGGAGGTTAAACTCTACTCTGATTGTTCAGGTTTTTGTTTAATAGGACTGCTTGTCATATTTGTCTTATTTCTTAAAACGGTTGGGTAACGGTACCTAAAACCTGATGGTAACAGTTCAAAGGCAGTAAATAGTGGATGCATTGAATCTGCTAAAAAAATTTTTCCTCTTTGCAAAGGTATCTCAATCAATACATATGTTGTAGGCCCTTGTTTTTCAACCGAGGGGAGGGGTGGGGGTCCTTGAGAGATTTTTTTGGGGGGTCTGCAGGAAATTATCTAATTTTCCTTCTTAATTGGTTCAAAAATTACATACGTGTTGTCGTTGTGCATTGGTGCCTACAGTGGCTCCTCCATGCCAGTGGGCGGCAATACAAATGCATTCCCTCCTCTTCTTTCTCTTCTGGAGGGAAGCTGAGCCCAAGTTGGGGTTTCCTGCACAACCGGAAGCAGCAGTTTCAGGACTGCAGTTTCAGGCCCCTCAGGTTTACTATTGCTGAGCTCACAACATTATCCGGATGGGGAAAATGTCACCACTTGTCCCAGAAACCACATTTTGGCATTGGCTGCCCCCAACACCAAATAAATTGTGGATACGGAGGTCCACGGTATTGAGCCAAGAAAAGCACGTCTGCCTTGAAAGCAGCCCCTTCGTGGGTGCATGTGTCTGATGAGAGACGTCTCTGGTAAGTGGCCTGTCTCATTTTTAAACTAATTTCAACACCAACGTTCAAGGCAAACTCCTTTCCCAGGTTACACAAAATCAGACTCATGCAGATGCAAACTCACGTGCACTTGTGTCGCCTGGAACAAATGCACGTGTTGACGTTTTTCCATTGAATTTAATGTAATTGCGCCATGTTTCACACTGAGTATAAACAAATTGCAAGACTAAATTGTCATTAGACATGCCGTAATAGGCTATAATGTGATATTTTATAACATTTTAGATTCTGGGGATTCCACAGGATTTGTTCAATGCACAAGGGGTTTTGTGGCTCAAAAAAGATTGAAACCACTGTTCTAGGTGATGCCCAGCAGCTTACTTGCAGTGGTTACTGTTTTTATCAATATGTGCTTTTGTACCTCTGTTGCAGTACCAAACCAGCATATGATGCAGAATTTCAAAATGCTGTCCATAGAGGCACTATAGAACCTTTTAAGCAGTGATTTTCTTTGCAATTTCATAAAAACAAACAAACAAAAAACATATGCAGCTTTGACTGTAACATGAAACTAGAGGTCTCTCAGGGAATCAGGGGCCTTTCCTCATTTTCTCTGAGCAAAATGTCACAATATTACCTTAACAAAAACAAATTAACTATCAATTACCAAATACTACAGAATAAATTAAAAATATACAATAATGCAATCAAGACATCGAGAACAGAGTATTTTGCCAACATAATCTCAACCCATAGCAACAACCCTAAAGTCCTTTTTGCAACCATTGATCACTTAATTAATTAATCACTTGGGCTGCACGGTGGCGCAGTGGTTAGCACTGCGGCAGCACAGTTTACCCTTGGCCGGGGGATTGTGGGGATCGTGGGATCGTGGGTTCGATCCCAGCCCCCGACCAACAGTGATCTGTGTGGAGTTTGCATGTTCTCCCCGTGTTGCGTGGGTTTACTCCGGGATTTCTCCGGTTTCCTCCCACATGCCAAAAACATGCATGTTAGGTTAATTGGCTGTTCTAAATTGTCCCTAGATATTTGTTTCCTATAGGCCCTTAGAATAGAGGGTTAGTATTAATGAAAGCGCTTTGAGTGGTCTTTGTGACTAGAAAAGCGCTATATAAGTGCAGGTTAGTTAGTTAGTTAGTAGTTAATCAACCCAGATTTTAATAAAAACACAAACCTGCCATCCGACTCTCTCTGTGAGAGTTTTGCAGACCACTTCAGGTGCAAGGTTGATTCTATTAGATCCAACATTTTATCTGATCAGAAGACTACTTTTAATGGAATCTTGGACTCGTCTTTAGCTGAGGAAACACTGGACTGTTTTGCCCTGGTTGATGCTAAGATGCTTGGTAGAGTTTTCTCCCAGGTAAACTTGGCCTCCTGCCTTTTAGATCCGATTCCCACATCACTTTTTAAAACATTTTATGGATTCTTCAAACACGAGATTTTAAACATTGTAAATTGCTCTCTTCGGACTGGTGTTTTCCCCTCTGCCTTTAAAATGACTGTGGTGAAGCCCCTTTTGAAGAAGAGTAATTTAGATCTTGATATTATGCAATAGACTTACACAATGGTCCTCTCCGGCATACAACTAGGAACATACCGGTCGCTATGGAGGGTGAGAATATGTATGGGCACATAATCATACCATGTAGGATAACTAAGTAGACGGTTATGCTGTTTCATTCCATCTAGCAACAATGCTCTGCACTGTGTGTGTTTATATATTTGCATATTTATTCCATCTAGCTACAATGCTCCGTACTGTGGGTGTTTATATATTTATATATCTACATATTATTCCATCTAGCTACATTGCTCCGCACTGTGTGTGTTTATATACTTGCATATTTATTCCACCTAGCTGCAATGCTCCGTACTGTGGGTGTTTATATATTTACATATTTATTCCATCTAGCTACAATGCTCTGCACTGTGTGTTCATATATTCATATATTTATTCCATCCAGCTACAATGCTCTGCACTGTGTGTCTGTGTGTGTGTGTATATATATATATTTTATAGTAATACGTACATATGTTTATTAGCTGCTCTTGCTTGCTTGTTTTTTTTTTTTTTTTTTTTTTTTTTTTCCTTGCCTTCTGATTGTTGCTCTGAGTGTTGCTATCCCTGTGCTGTTGCAATCCTGGAATTTCCCCGTTGTGGGACTAATAAAGGCTTATCTTATCTTATCTTATTCTCATTAACTATCGACCTGTATCCAACTGACTGTTTTAAGTAAAGTTTTCGAAAAAAATTGTTTTTATCCAGTTAAACAATTTTCTTATTGACCACAACATTTTTGAGAAATTTCAATCTGGTTTTAGGACAAACCATAGTACCGAGATATCCCTTTTTTTTTTTTTTTGTAACTTAAGATTTTTATTCATTTTTCATTATATATATTGCATTCAGATCACAGTCTACATTTAAAAAAAACAAAGGGGCTAGAGTAAAAAAGAAAAAGGAGAAAAAAAAAAAAAGAAAAAAAAAAAGGGGGGGGGGACAAATGTTGGAGCATCAAGTTTTTAGTTTCCATCTCTTAATTCTTCTGGTTTTTCCAGCGTCTTTGGTTATTCTTTCAATATCTGTCTCGTTGTTGCACTTTGTAGTGTGTCCATTTCCGCCATTTTTTTCCCCATAGTCCTTCTTGCATTCTTTGTCGATATGTTAGTTTTTCCATCATACGTATGTCCTCAATAATGTCAGTCCATTGCTCTTGGTCAGGAAGAACTTCTGATCGCCATTTTTTTGTGATTGTTTTTTTACATGCAATCAACAAGATTTTAACTAGATATCTGTCCTCAGCCTGTATAACATTGTCTCTTTTAAGATCACATAGGTACATCAAGTTACAGTTCATTGGTATATTATATCCTAATATCCTCTGTATTGTCACATGTATAGATTTCCAGAATGATGAGATTTTGCAGCATTTCCAAAACATATGCGAGTGGTCTGCATTTTGAGCCCCACATCCCCTCCAGCATATAGATTGGGTATTTGTATACTTTCCTTGAATCTGTGGTGTAATGAAAAAGCGAATCAGGTTTTTCCATCCAAATTCCCTCCATGTTCTTGAATTTGTTGACGTGTGTTGTGTTTTCCATATTTCCTGCCAGCTTTCTTCTGTTATGTTTAAATTGAGCTCTTTCTCCCCATTTCTCCTTTATATAGTTACTTGAATGATTGTTTGCCATAAGTTTCTGATATAGCTTTGAAATAATTCTTGTTTTATTTCCTGTATATGAGCTTAAAATGAATTGTATAATGTCGCTCACATCTGTTTGGAGGTTATGCCTAATCTTCTTCATATAATAGTCTCTCATCTGCAGATATCTGAAGAATTCCGATCTTTCTAGTTTAAATTTTCTCCTGATGTTTACAAAGCTCCCGAGATCTTTTTTTCCGATATTGCCCCATGCTGTGATTCCCTTGTTCACCAGATTTTTGTATCCCCTATCTTGTTTTGCCGGTTCAAACTGACTGTCAAATGCTACCCATTTCAATAGTTTTATGTCTTCCTTTATATTATACTTTTGTACTATTTTATACCACAGTTCTAAAGTAAATTTAGTGATTGGGTCTATTTGTTTGATTTGCTTATATGCATCTTTATCTCCTATTATGCTTTGTACTGGGAGTCCCTCAATTTCCTTTTCCATTTCTTTCCATTTTGCCTCATATCCCTCGTCGCACCAACATATGATATATCTTATTTGTGCTGAGTAGTAATATTCCTTTAGACTCGGTAGGCCCATGCCTCCTTTCTCTTTTGGTAACTGGAGAGTTTTATATTTCACTCTTGGTTTTTTACCTCCCCAAACAAATCTCGATATCATCCTGTCCCACTTTGAGAATTGGGCATCTGGAATCTCTGTTGGTATAGCCTGGAAGAGGTAAAGTAATCTAGGTTGTATGCTGATTTTGACTGTCTCAATTTTTGAATTCAGATCCATATTTAAGATTGACCATCTATCAATATCTTTTTTTATTTCTTGTTCCAACCTATCATAGTTTGCTTTATAGATTTTGCTTAGATCTTTAGGTATGTTCACTCCAAGGTATTTTATTTCTTTTTGTTTCCAGTTTAGTTTGATCTTATCAGTTATCTGGTTTAGAGGGTTATAGTGGAATGTCAGTATTTGTGTTTTTGTTATGTTTATCTTGTATCCTGATAATTTTCCAAAATTTTCTATCAAGTTCATCATTTCCATTATTGATTCATCTGGTTGTTCAAGGTAAACTATAATATCGTCTGCAAATAGCCCAATCTTGTGTTCCGCCCCCTTTATTGTTACACCTTTTAATTTCTTATTTTGTCGTATCGCTTGAGCCAGTGGCTCTATGAACAGAGCAAACAAGGTGGGCGATAAGCAGCATCCCTGCCTAGTTGATCTTTGTATATTTACTTTGTCTGTTAAGCTACCGTTTATCTTGATTCTTGCCACAGGTTCTTGATATAGCGTCCTTATGCATTGTACTAATTTTTCGTTAAATCCAAAGCGTTCCAGCACACTATATAGGAATTTCCAGTTAACCCTGTCAAATGCTTTTTCTGCGTCTAAACTCATTATTACTGCGCTTTTCTTTTCTTTATGTATTTGATTAATTATATGTATTGTTCTCCTGATATTGTCATGTGTTTGGCGTCCCTCTATGAAACCAGTTTGATCATCTTCTATCAATTCCGTCAAGAATGTCTTTATTCGTTTACATATAATTGTTGTGTATATTTTATAATCCACATTTAATAAAGAGATTGGCCTATAGTTTCCGCATTGTTCTCTATCTTTCCCTGGCTTTAAAATGACTGAAATAATGGCTTCGTTCCATGATGGAGGTATTTTGTTGTTGTTCAACGTCCAATTAAATGACTTTAGAAGCTGTGGCGTGAGTTCTTCTATAAACAGTGTATAAAACTCAGATGGGTATCCATCACTACCTGGTGATTTACCGTTTTTAAGTGACTTAATCACATCTCTAATCTCTTGTGTTGTTATTTCTGCTGTTAGCTTTTCATTTTGTTGATTTCCTATTGATGGCAAGTCCAATGTGCATAGAAATTTTTTAATATCTTTAGTATTTGTTTCTTCAGGTTGCGAGTATAGTTCTTGGTAGAAATTATGGAATATTTCTTCGATGTTTTCTGGGTTAACTGTGGTTTTATTTGTGGTGGGGTCTTTAATCTTATATACATTATTCATTGTTTGTTGTTTTCTTAACCGTTTTGCCAGCAGTTTTGTGGCTTTTGGTCCCGTTTCATAATATTTTTGCTTTAGATATCTATTTTTCCTTTCAATTTCATCCATTTGTGTTTCTTTTATCTTTATTTTTTCTTCTTTAATTTCTTGATATATTTTTGGGTCATTTGTGCTTTGATGTTTATGTTCTAATTCCCTCAGTCTCTCACATCTTTGTTCATATGCTTCCAGTTTAGTCTTATTTGCTTTTCCTGTTTCAGCAATTAATTTACCCCTTAACACGGCTTTTAGTGCATCCCATAGTATTGTTGGGTCCACTTCTTCATTGTCATTCTCTTGGATATATTCATTTATGTTTACTTTTATTCTTTCTTTCATTTTATCATCATTTAACAGTCCTACATTAAGTTTCCATGTTGTTTGTCGTTTTCTATTGTTTAAATTTATTTCCATGTATATAGGATTATGATCTGATATTTCTGCCCCTCCAATCCAACAATTTCTCACCCTGTGTCTGTCATCTTCATTCATAAGGAAGTAATCTATTCTAGAGTGTACTTTATGGACTGCTGAATAATGTGTATAGTCTTTTTCGAGTGGGTGCAGGTCCCTCCAAATGTCTACCATACCCATTTCTGCCAGTGAGGTTCTTATGAATTTTGTTACATGTTTTTTTGTCTTCTTAACACTTGTTGTATCAATTTCATGATCCATGACAGCATTTAAGTCTCCTCCACAAATTAGGACTCCTTCACTGTGTGTTGCTATGAGATCAAACAGATGTTGAAAAAAACCCTTGTCACTTTCTGGTGGGGCATAGATGCTCACTAATGTGATCTGCATTCCATCTATGCTACCCTTTATTATTACATACCTGCCTTCTTTATCCTGGATTTCCTGTTCACATTCAAATTGTATTTTATTTGAGATTAGTATCATAACCCCCCTTTTAGTTCCTCCCTTAAATGAACTGTAGTAGGAGTTCTTATAGCCAAATCTCTTTAGTTTCACATGTTCTGTCTTGCTCAAATGTGTCTCTTGCATAAATATAATTTCGGCTTTTTCTTTCTTGAATTTTCTTATTATTCTTTCCCTTTTAACAGGTGAGTTCAGACCATTCACGTTTAGTGTTATTATCTTAAGATTTTTACCCATAATCATGTTTTTCCATTTTTTTAACTTGTGCTCCTAGCCCCTTTAACAACAAAAATAACACATATTTATATAAAAACACATTAAAAAATCTCGACCTCCGTACTTTGGGCCTTTCTTCTGCCCACTGGTCCCTGTTGGTGGGTGGAGGGATTGTCCTCACCGAGTGTAGGGCCCTCCCTAGACCTGTATTTACTATCCAAGAAATAGTCATTAGTCTAGAAATGTCCAACAAATATCACTTAAACCTCTCCTAGCCGTCTGTTTCTCTTTTACCTTGTCTTCTTGGCCTTCATTTCTTCTGTGTCTTTCTTAATCTTTGTTATAATCTAGGCTTTCAGTTGAAAGCCTTGTAGTCTTTCCTGGGCCCGCTGCGCCACGTCTCCCCCCGTCTTTTGCCGTTCACTCGCCTCCACTCCGTCTGTCGTGATGCGTTCAGGGCCTCCGCTGCTCCTACCGTTTCCTCCGGCACGTACACCTCAAGGCCCCGCTCCATCATGTCCTGCGCTGCCTCTCTGGCTGTGTTGTAGGTTCTTACGCCGTTCTCCCAAAGATTCCTCATCTTCGTTAGCGGCGTTTGGAATCTAATTTTTTTTTCTTTCAGCGTTTTTTTAATGTTGGCATATTTCTTCCGCTGCTGCACAATTTCCGCCGGGTAGTCATGATCAAAGAATATCTGCTTGTCGCCGATTCGTATCTTTTTTTTCCACGCTCGTGTCAGGATTCTTTCCTTTACATCATATTTCAGAAAGTTTACCACAACTGACCTGGGTGTAGAGCGTGGGTTCGGGTTCTGTGCCGAGGCTCTGTGCGCTCGTTGAATCTGCAGATCCGCTTCGCTGGGCAGTTCCAGCTCTTTTTTTAAGAACTGATTCATGAATTTCATCATCGAGTTGCCTTCAATGCCCTCCGGGATCCCGAAGATGCGTATATTGCCCCGTCTGGACCTGCTCTCCAAGTCGGTTACTTTCTCCTGCATCCTCTGCATTTGTGCCGTCAGGGTCTGCAGCTGTTCGCTTGCCTCGCTATTCCAATCTTCCAGCTCTGATATTCGGGCCTGCGCTTCTGTCATACACGCCCGCTGGGAGAGCAGCTCCTCCATGTTTTCTGCTAGCTTGCGCTCCATTTCTCTTCGGAGGCCCATAATTTCTTCCTTAATCTCTTTTTTCAGCTCCTCCTTAAGAGCCGCTAAATCCTGTTGTAGCTGCCGTTTGAAGTCTCTCAACTCTTTACCCAAACTGGCGATGCCAGTGTTCATGGTATCGAGTTTTGTGTCTTCCATTTTCTCTGCTGCGGTCACCTCGTTTTTTTGGGCCCCGTGTTCAGCGGTTTCTCCTGCGTTGTTGAAGAGGAATTCTTTAATTTTACTCTGCTTTTGTCCTTGTGCCCGGCTCCTTCGTGTTTTCATCCCTTAGTTTATTGATCTGCTTATGTCGAGTTGGCCATTTACCGATGATTTTTAATCCGGCTAGGGAGAGCTCTCTGTTTAAGCGTTATGTCTCTCCGCCATCTTCCCGGAAGTCCCGAGATATCCCTTTTTAAAATTGTTTATTATATCAGGTATAATATGGACTCTCACAAACTGTCAGTCCTGGTGCTGCTGGATCTCAGCGGCGCCTTTGATACAGTAGATTACCACATTTTATTAAGCAGACTCAAACACCTGGTGGGAATCTCAGGTACTGTTCTTGAATAGTTTTTTTTTTTTTTTGTTACTTATTTGTACCCGTAGGTAGACTTGGTTTGCAGTTTGGTGACAAGCCACTGGCTGCTGGTCGCTGCGTGCGCGAGCGCCCTAAACCTACATGTTTTTGGTGTGCGGGAGGAAACCGGAGAAATCCCGGAGTAAACCCGCGCAACACGGGGAGAACATGCAAACTCCACACAGCTCACTGTTGGTCGGGGGCTGGGATCGAACCCACGATCTCATGATCCCCGTGGTCCCCCGGCCGAGGGTAAAACTGTGCTGTCACAGTGCTAAACCACTGCGCCACCGTGCAGTTTTGTTCCTATCTCACAGATTGCCGCTATTTTGGAAGTATGGATACATGTTCTTTGGCAATCCATGAAATCAAGTGTGGGGTACCCCAAGGTTCAGTTTTAGGGCCAATACTTTTTAATCTTTATATGTTACCAGTTGGTGATGTTATCAGGAGACATGGCATCAATTTTCATAGCTATGCTGATGATACACAACTGTACATTGCCATGTCTCCTGATGACACAAAACCAATTAATGCCCTTTTGAACTGTATTTTAGATATAAAGTCATGGAAGGCAGAGAACTTCCTACAGCTCAACCAGGGCAAAACAGAAGTTTTAATCATTGGTCCTGAAGACAAGAGAGAGAAACTTCTACCAAAATTGCCAGGTCTAAAACCTACACATTCAAGAACCTGGGCATTCTTTAAGACTCTAATTTTATTTCACACATTAAAAATGTAACAAAAATCGGATTTTACCATCTTAGGAATATAGCCAGAGTCCGCCCTTTTCTCTCTCTTGCCAGCACGGAGGTCTTGATGCATGCTTTTATTACTAGTCGTATAGACTACTGTAATGCCCTGCTCTCTGGTCTTCCTCAGAAAAGAATATCACATCTCCAACTGCTCCAAAATTCAGCAGCACGAGTGTTAATGAGGACCAAGAGGCGGGTGCATATTACACCAATTTTAGAATCGCTGCACTGGCTCCCTGTGCGTTTTAGGATTGATTTTAAGTTTCTCTTAGTAGTTTTTAAATGCCTCAATGGTCTTTAGCCTTCTTATCTATCTGAGCTGCTCTTATCTTATGAGCCCTCGCGAACACTGAGGTCCTCTGGTACTGGCCTTTTAATGGTTCCCAAAGTCAAGACCAAGACCTTTGGTGAAGCTTCCTTTCACTATTATGGTCCTCGTTTGTGAAACAGCCTGCCAGAGAGCCTCAGGGCTGCAGAGTCAGTAGATGTTTTTAAGAACAGGCTCAAGGCCCACCTTTTTAATTTGGCTTTTAATAAACCTGTTATTACTGAAGTAGTTGTTTATGTTCCATTGTTTTATGTTTTTCTTGGCGCCATTTGTTCTTAGATTTTCTCATCTTCTTATTGATGAGTTTAGTTCAGTTTTTAAGTATGGGTTTTTAGTTCCCGTTTTTATGTGTTAGTTCTTTTTGTACCTTTTCAAATTTTGGCTTTTAACAAACCGTTTACATATTATTGAAGTAGTCATTTATGTTCCATTATTTTTTACATTCTTCTTCAGCCCTTGTGGCACCTTCTGTGGTGAATGGGTGTGTGGTATCCTGGCGTGGGGGGCTCCACAGGATGGTTGCTCCTTCACATGGTGCCTCAGTGCTGAGCAATGTCTCTCATTTTATATGTGTGTAAGAGAAGTAGGGGGTGATGTATGTGCCTGTTTGTGTTGTGTTTGTGGTTATGTTTATGGGAGGGTTGGAAGGGATGGGGATGTATTATGTAAAATATGTAACTAAATGTGTCTGTTGTTTTTAATCTATGTAAAGCACTTTGCGCAGCATCTGTTTTAAATGTGCTATGCAAATAAAGTTTGATTTGATAAAGATTTCATGTAATTACTTTATTATCATCTTATGCCTCCTTTGTGCTGTAATAATATTTTTAATTTATTCTTAATTAATCAGAATCTAAAATACACAGGACCAGTATGAGGACAATAGATGTTTGTAGTCTTCATAACCACCTGTCAGTCACTGTTATGAACCTGGGTGAATCACTGTCCATCCATCCATCCATCTTCTACCGCTTAATCCTTTTCGGGTCGCGGGGAAAGGGCGGGGGGGCTGAAGCCTATCCCAGCGTCTTTGGGCGAGAGGCAGGGTACAGCCTGGACAGATTGCCAGTGGTTAATCACTGATCAACAATATTGTTATCATCACAGTATGGTTGGTTCTTAAATTTTCACTTTTGTTTCACAGGAGAAACTTCAAACTGTAGAAGCATGCTCAAATAACGAGGCTGAGTTTCAGTCATAAAACCAGCTTTATTTGACAGATTTGACAGAACGCAGCTTCTAGCATTCTCAAAGCAGGAAAGAGAAAGAATCATATCCCCACACCCCTTATATACATTTCCAGCATCAGGATTCAAGTCACATGGTGTCTTCAGTAAACATACAGTTACAAAGCATCCCTTTGAAGCTTCACCCATTGTCTCTCATCTCCTGATGAACCGGAATTCCCTCCGGGGCATCTTCTGTGGGACAAAGAGACAAATCTCGCACTTCCTTGTCATCTACTGCAGATTCGAGTCTTCTTGTCCTTGCAGACGTGACACCCCACAATACACATACAGTCCTGTCTCTGGCAACGTGAGCCCACAATGTGTGTCGGCCACACTAACCCCCCCCAAACGTCTAGTAAGGCAGAACCTGCATGGCATAAAAAAAAAAAAAAGAAAAAAAAAGAAGGACACAAAGCACTCCATACATCGCTAATCAATCCACCAACTGCCTAGGTTTTAACCTTCTGCCGAATCTGCTGCAACTTGGCTTGGCTGCCTCTGCAACATCTCTCTGCCTCTGTGGATTAAAGCCGTTAGCACCTTTCTGTGAAGACTTTGGAGACTGTCGTCTCAGCGGCCTGCCCCGGCGGGGGGGCCTCGCGAGCTGCACCCCCTCGTCAGCCAGAACAAAAGCGGGTTTGAGCCTGTAAATGCAAATCAGCTCCCGTCTGCCCCCTAAATCTAGCAGAAAATGCTTCTGCCCGGTCTCCAGCACTCGAAACGGTCCATCGTAAAACGGCCGCAAACTTGGGCGCTGGGCGTCATGTTTAACAAAAACAAACTCTGCATTTTTTAGAGCCTTGGGCACAAAAACGTGTGGGAAACTGTGATGGACTGGGCCAGGGAGCGTGTTTGCTCCTGAGCCGCTCTGCCAGCGAGCGGGGAGGCCATTAGGTGCGGGATTATCGGGAAGAAATTCCCCGGGCAAACGGAGCGGTTGAGCGAACACCAATTCAGCCGGGGAGGCGTGCAAATCTTCCTTAGGTTCAGAACGCAACCCTAATAAGACCCATGGGAGTTTGTCTACCCAATTTGTATCAGTCAGCGACGCTCTGAGGGCTGCTTTCAATGACCTGTGAAAGCGTTCGCATAAACCATTAGCCTGGGGGTTATACGCGGTGGTGCGATGAATCTTCACCCCCAAGCTGCGGGCCATCGATGACCATAGCTCGGAAATAAATTGGGGGCCCCTGTCGGACGTTATGTCCGACGGTACACCAAAACGCGCAACCCACGCTGCTAAAAATGCTCGCGCAACTTCTTCCGCTGTGGTTGATGTCAGAGGAATTGCCTCTGGCCAGCGCGTGGTGCGGTCTACCATCGTCAAAAGATGTGTGTGCCCGTGTGATAATGGAAGCGGGCCGACCAGGTCAATATGCACATGATCAAAACGCTTAGCGGGGATGTGGAAAGGTTCTAACGGGGCCTTAGTGTGTCTGTGTATTTTGGCTCGCTGACACGCTACGCAGGCTGCTGCCCATTCCTTAACCTGTTTGCGCAACCCGGGCCAAACAAATTTCTCCCCCACCAATTTGATCGATGCGCGCACCCCTGGGTGCGCGAGCGAATGGACCAAGTCAAAAACACGGCGACGCCACGCGGTTGGCACCACTGGGCGGGGCCGTCCCGTGGAGACATCGCAGATTAGCGGGGGCATACCGTTTTGTTGCACCCTGTGCTCCAGCCTTAACCCTGTTGGTCCAGACTGGAGCGCGTGCACGTCCGCGTCGTTAACCTGCTCCGCAGCCATAGCTGCATAATCTAACCCAACACAGACCGGGGCTGCACGCGCTCCCGCGTCGCTGCCCGGGCCCGCGGCCATGGCTACAGAGTCTGCCCCTATGGGGCTTGGCGGTGCTACTGCACGCGAGAGGCAGTCTGCTACAACATTGTGTTTACCCGCGACATGCTGAATATCAGTAGTGAACTCCGATATGGCGGCTAGTTGCCTTTGTTGCCGGCCTGACCAGGGTTCCGAAATTTTGGCCATCGCAAACGTTAGCGGTTTATGATCCACAAAAGCGGTGAAACGTTGCCCCTCTAACCAGAACTGAAAATGACGGATGGCCAAGTGTAGGGCCAAAAGCTCCCTGTCAAACGCGCTGTATTTCCGTTCACTATCGCGCAAGGTCCTGCTGAAAAACGCGAGGGGTTGCCACGTACCTGCCACAAACTGTTCAACTACCGCCCCCACCGCTACATCGGAAGCGTCAGTGGTGAGCGCCATGCGGGCCGTTGGAACTGGGTGCACTAACAAAACTGCGTTTGCCAGGGCTGATTTGACCTGGGCAAAAGCGCGCTCCCGCTCCGGAGACCATTCGACTTTATTTGCGGGCTTTTGTTTTTTTAACGCGGTGTACAATGGCTGCATGAGTCGCGCTGCGCTTGGGAGGAAACGGTTGTAAAAATTAACCATCCCTAGAAACTCCTGAAGCGCCTTGGCCGTTTGAGGTTGCGGAAAATCCGTTATGGCACGCACTTTATTTGGAAGGGGAACTGCGCCCTCTGCCGAAACGCGATGTCCCAAAAAATCAATCTGCGCCACCCCAAACTGACACTTCGCTGGGTTAACTATTAACCCGTGCTCTGCCAACCTCTGGAAAACTGCTGTGAGGTGTTTTTCATGTTCGCCTTCGGACGCGCTGGCTACCAAAATATCGTCCAAATAAACGAACACGAAAGGCAGGTCGCGTAAAACTGCATCCATCATGCGTTGGAAAGTCTGCGCGGCCCCCTTGAGGCCAAAAGGCATGCGCATGAACTCAAAAAGGCCGAAAGGCGTTATGACCGCTGTTTTGGGTACATCCTGCGCATGCACTGGCACCTGGTGATAGCCGCGCACCAAGTCTATTTTAGAAAAAATGCGCGCCCCCGCCAAATGGACAGAAAAATCCTGAATGTGCGGAACCGGGTAGCGGTCATGAGCTGAAACGTTGTTCAACCTGCGGAAATCACCGCAAGGTCGCCACGAGCCGTCAGCTTTTGGGACCATGTGCAACGGCGAAGCCCAAGAGCTCTTGGAACGTCTAACAATGCCCAGTTTTTCCAGATTAGTGAACTCCTCGCGCACGATGGCCAGTTTAGCTGGGTCCAAGCGCCGAGCCTTTGCAAACACGGGGGGGCCTGTGGTCGTTATGAAATGTTCTACCCCATGTTTGGCCACCGTTGCTGAAAACGTGGGGACTGTGAGTGCTGGAAACTGAGCAAGCAGAGTGTGAAACTTACCACCCGCAGCTGAGACGCTGGCATGTGCAGTTGGCGGGGCCACCCGAGCTGTGCAGGGAATAGAATGAAAGGACAGTGCATTAATCAGACGTCTATTAGCAAGGTCAACCAATAAACCATGTGAGCACAAAAAATCAGCCCCTAACATGTTGAAACTGACTGCTGCTACAATAAATGTCCACTCAAATGAACGGCCCTGTAAGGACAGAAGCATGGTCCTCTCACCAAACGTTTTAATCGTGGAGCCATTCGCTGCTGACACTGACACCCAGGGGGCTTTAGAAGGCGACAGCCGTTCCGCGTAGGTGGGTGTGACGAAGCTTAGCTGAGAGCCCGTGTCCACGAGGAACTGTTTCCCCGAGCGTGCATCCGTCAGGTAAAGCAGCCTGTTCTCGTTGCTGAGGGTCGCAGCTGCTAAATTGCACGGTGGGACGCACCTGTGCGCTCTCTCTGCAAAACGGCGGTGGTAGAAGTATGAGCCGTCCTCCGCGCCGCGTCGTCTGGCTCCTGTCGCCGCCGTTGTTGGTGCGTCAGGCGCCGCGGCCGCTGGACCCGCGCTGTCTCCGGACGCCGTTCCCGGACTGGCCGCCGCAGCCGAAACCGCGCTCCGCTTGTGGGCGTCGACCAACTTCTGCGCCTCCTTGCTCAACCCCCGGTAGTCTCGCTTGGCCAATCGGGGTGACTCTGCCAGGGCCACTCTCACTGCTGGTGGTAGGGTTCGGAGGAAAAGGTGGGCGAAAATGAATTCGCCATCCTCAGAGGCTTTGAGCTGCAGCATCTTCACCATCAGGTCCGCAGGTCTATCGTTTTGTGCCTCCAACAGTGCCAGGAGCCCCTCTGCTCGTTGTTGGACTGAGGGGGTGAAATGGCTGATCAGCGCGTCCTTCAATGCGCTGTACTTGTCGCTGTCTGGTGGATGATTAACCAGATCTTCCACTCTCTGGACCGTGTCGCTGTCCAGCTTCGCAACCACGTGGTAGAATCTTGTGTCGTCGTTGAAGATTCTCCGGAGGTTGAACTGCGCCTCGATTGCGCTAAACCATGAGCGCGGGCTGTGCTGCCAGAAATCGGGCAGCTGGATCGTGGAGGCGGCCATCAGGCTGGCTTCCACCGAGCCCCGCTCGGGAGAATTCTGTCTGCTCATTCTCCGTCGTAGGTCACCAGTGTAGAAGCATGCTCAAATAACGAGGCTGAGTTTCAGTCATAAAACCAGCTTTATTTGACAGAACGCAGCTTCTAGCATTCTCAAAGCAGGAAAGAGAAAGAATCATATCCCCACACCCCTTATATACATTTCCAGCATCAGGATTCAAGTCACATGGTGTCTTCAGTAAACATACAGTTACAAAGCATCCCTTTGAAGCTTCACCCATTGTCTCTCATCTCCTGATGAACCGGAATTCCCTCCGGGGCATCTTCTGTGGGACAAAGAGACAAATCTCGCACTTCCTTGTCATCTACTGCAGATTCGAGTCTTCTTGTCCTTGCAGACGTGACACCCCACAATACACATACAGTCCTGTCTCTGTGGCAACGTGAGCCCACAATGTGTGTCGGCCACAAAACCACCTTTTCCTGTTAAAAGAAAATTGGTGTTTAATTAACTCCATAGCTTTATGTTAATAGATTTGAAAACTGAGATACTTTTTTGATAATAGCATCCAGGGCTTGACATTAACACCCACTGGGTGGATTTTACTGGACGCGGGTAAGACAGCCAGTCCCACTAGCCACCTTGGCAGCTTGTAGTTTTCTCAAGCAACATCTAAATAATTAGCCTATTGCAGTGTGAGAGTACAAAACTACAACTCCCATGAGCACTAGCTGCACATACAGTGTATTGTCATCGGTCCACTGTTGCCGTGGGTGTGGTCTGGCTTAACTCCTGGCGCGGTGCACAGGACTGCTCCAGGCTGGGGTGCAGAAGAAACTGTGGACGATGTGCTCCGCAGGTTGGGTCATTTTGTGGCCAGAAACGGTACCAAACTGACAGCAGGCGAGCCAGCAGAACACATCTGTCCCCTGTATCAGCGATCAGATCACCAGGGGAATTGCACCTGATCCCCCGTTGTCACAGTGTGAGTAGTTAAACTGCGCCCTCTACCCACATTAGCTCCTACCTGTGTGGTTAAATATGATTATTTTTAGTGCAAGAAGCTCCCGTTTACTGTCCACAGCTGTGCAAATTTAAGTTTTTATATGACAGAGAGAAAAAGTAACTAAACTTTGATATGTTGCTGTAAAGAGCAAATGAAACTTCTTCTGAGGTGAACTTTCATTTATCTGTGATTATCTAGGATATCTGTGATATGCAACTTTTTCATGGAAGTAAAATCTCTAATTATGTATTTTTAATGTGCTGGTGGCCAAAAACAGCGCACCAAGGGGTCCAAATTTTTCTCTGAATTCACAGCTTTCTTTCTAGTAAATTTCTGATTTTTTCTACTGATTAGAATTGTTCATGTAAATTTGAGACATTTTTTCTCCTCAAGATGAAACTTTTCCTCATCAGTTTTCTTTTTCTTTTTTTTTTCTGGTGAAAACAGGTAGCATCGATGTAGATTAAATCCATCAGCAAGTACTGATGACATCATGCAGCCCTGAATGGGTGTCGCAGTTCATAGGGATAATTTTTAACCTCAATCAAAGGGCCAAGGGGTCGGAGTAGGCAAAGGGGAAGGGGTAGAGACAAATGAGAATTGGGACAGACCCCAAATCTACCTGTACTTCACTCTCATATTGCAAATATTTTTGTGGACTGTTTTACAGCATTTACTGCTGTTAATAAATAACTCAACAGTGTTTCTGTTCCAATTTTTATGTATGTATAAGGGTCATTTACATTTAAAATGATTTGTAAATTTAGATCAAGTACTTAAATTTTAGCATTCAATACTCAAATTTGATCATATTAAACATAATTTTCCAACCACAAAATTGTGGCTAGTGAAAAGGCTGAGTGGCTAGTAACTTTGGAAAGTCACAAGCTACAGTGGTCGGTGAGCAAAAAAGTTAATTTCTTGCGTTGATAGCATCTGTTGAGCAGCTAAGATGTGCTAATTGTCAAACGAGCCAAGCTTTCACACTTTCACAGCTGAAAGCATGGGTGGTAACAATGAGGGCAGGGAGTCAAACAACAAACGGTATGCAAAGAGAGTTAATCATCAAAACAAAAACAAGATGCAATTATGAAACCGGAACACTTAACAAAAATACATCCAGGCAATTAAAGCAGACAGTGTGATAAGGTGACCACAAAATAAATACATACACATTTAACAGAATTAAAAAAAGAACCACAGCGAAACATGATACCACTTGCATAACTATGCATATATTCCAAGCTATTCTGTTTATAAATAAAATGGTTAGATTATATGATTCAGTTCTCTCCAGCTGTAATCTTAAAGGGGTTATGCATTTTTTTCTACTTTGAAATAATACAATTAGAAGTGTTTTAAAAAAGCACATAAATCAAAATGCAAACATATTGTATTAGAGGGCTGTATAATGAATTTTCACTGTGGCTTTTCCTTCCTGTCATACCACTGTTTAGTGGATGCTTCAGATGCACAATTTGACCTTGGAAATCAGCATTTCATCGTCTTGGAAGTGCTTACCCTTCAACAGTGACATTATGCTGGAACAAAGTGGAACTCAGATGGTGTGAGGTCAGCAGATTAAAGGGTTTAAGGAAGGTTTTCATAGCCGCAGGACCGTGCTTCAGTCTGGGCAACATATGAGTTGTGAACTGGGGCATTGTCTTGCAGGAGGTGTACATCTTTGGTCAGCATGCCACGCCTCTCAGTTTTGATGGCCTTCTGAAATTTCTGTGAGTGAAGCATGAGTGAAGCGTAGTAAGTCCCGGTAATTGTGGTACACTTTGTCAAGAAAGCAAGCATCAGTACTCCATGCCGGTCCCAAAAGACCGTGAGTATGGCCTTGCCCGTCGAGCGTTGGACAGGTGCCTTCTTAGGAGGTGGTGAGTCATAATGTTTCCATTGCTTTGACTGGTCTTTAGTCGCTGGATCAGAGTGATGGACCTGTATTTCATCCAGCATTATTAGTCTGTTGACAAAGTCCTCTTTCTTTTCCTGGCACATGGACAAAAGAGCTTGGGAACATGTGATTTGTTCCTGCTTCTGGAATGGTGTGAGCAACCAGAAAATCCATCATGACACCATCCACATGTGCAAATGAACATGAATGATTTTTTTCCACTGACCACACATTAATCTTGACATCTTGGGCTAGTTATGGGGTTATGTGACAATTCTCCACAATTGTGGCCACCACTTACCATATGGTATCTTCATCAATGGTGCACTGTGGTCGTCAAGGAATGGGTACCCTTTCCTGCAATGTCCAACCACACTTTAACTTGTTGATGCCAGTGCTTGACTATGTCATGCGATGGGGCATCCGCCCCAAAGTCTCTTTCATCCCATCTCATCTCGTCTCTTGTGGTGTATGCCAGGAACCTGATTACCGCTCTACATTCAACTGGCTCTATTATCACACCTTACTCCACCTTAACACCTGTAAAAGAGAAACTCTTAGGAATTCATAGCTGCAAATTACCATGTGACTTGTAAAGATACACTATGTAATATTATACGCTGCTGTGAAAAAGTATTGCCCCCTTCCTGATTTCTTATATTTTTGCATATTTGTCACACTTAAATGTTTCACATCATCCAAGAAATTTTAATATTAGACAAAGATAACCCAAGTAAATACAAAATTCAATTCAATTCAATTCAATTCAACTTTATTTATATAGCGCCATTTCACAACAACAGTCATCTCATAGCACTATCAACTGTAGGGGGGAACCCCCACAGTTGCAGAAAGACACCAGCAATCAGGCGATCCCCTGTGAGCAAGCACTTGGCGACGGTGGAGAGGAAAAACTCCCTTTTAACAGGAAGAAACCTCCAGCAGAACCAGGCTCAGGGAGGGGCAGTCATCTGCTGCGACTGGCTGGGGGGTGAGGGGATAGAGAAAAAGAAAAGAACAGACATGTAGAGAGCAAACAGCACGATGGGGACTCAATCTATGGGAGAGAACAAACAAATGTTAATGACCAGCAAAAAAAAAATATTTCATAGAGAGTGAGGAAAGGAGTGAGGCCCAGTGCATTACTGGAGGTCCCCCGGCTGACTAAACCTATTAGCAGCATAACTAAGGGAGGGTTCAGAAACACATGATCCCTCCCTAATTGTAGGCTATATCAAAAAGGTAGGTTTTAGCCCTATTCTTAAAAACAGAGATCAAGTCTGACTCCCGAATCCAGATTGGCAGCTGATTCCACAGGAGAGGAGCTTGATAACTGAAGGCTCTGCCTCCCATTGTACTTTTGGAGATTCTAGGTATTACAAGTAATCCTGCATTTTGGGAGCGTAGTGCTCTGTTAGGATAATACGGTAGTATCAGATCTTTTAAATAAAAAGGAGCCTGATTGTTTAGAGCTTTGTAAGTAAGAAGAAGGATTTTAAACTTAATTCTAAACTCTATGGGAAGCCAATGAAGGGAGGCCAGAACCGGAGAGATATGATCTCTCTTTCTAGTACCTGTTAAAACTCTTGCTGCAGCATTTTGGATCAGCTGAAGACTTTTTAAAGATGTTTTAGGACAGCCTGATAATAAAGAATTACAATAATCTAATCTCGAGCTAACAAAAGCGTGGATCAGTTTCTCAGCATCATTCAGAGACAAGATGCTCCTAATCTTGGCAATATTACGCAAATGATAGAAGGCAGTCTTAGAAACAAATTTAATATGTGAATTGAAGGACAAATCCTGATCAAAAATAACTCCAAGGTTCCTCACAGAGCTATTAAGAGAAAGAGTAACCGCATCCAAACTGAAAGTTTGATTTGGAAAGGAATTTCTAAGGTTTTTTGGACCAACAAGAATGACTTCAGTCTTATCTGAATTTAATAGCAGGAAATTACAAGTCATCCAAGCTTTGATTTCCTTAAGACAGGCTTCTAACTTGGCTAATTGATTACTATCATCTGGCTTCATTGACAGGTATAATTGTGTGTCGTCTGCATAACAATGAAAATGTATACAGTGCTTTCTAATAATGTTGCCTAACGGAAGCATATATAAACTAAAAAGAGTAGGGCCTAGCACAGATCCCTGTGGAACTCCATGACTAAGCTTTGAGTTGAAAGAAAACTCATTATTTACATGAACAAACTGGAACCTATCAGATAAATAAGATCTAAACCATTGCAACAAAGTTCCATTAAGTCCAACATAGTGTTCTAATCTATCAAGTAGAATATTATGATCGATAGTATCAAAAGCTGCACTAAGGTCTAAAAGGACAAGTACAGAAACCAGTCCATTATCAGATGCAATGAGGAGGTCGTTAGTGACCTTCGCTAAGGCTGTTTCAGTACTATGATGGATTCTAAACCCAGATTGAAACTCTTCAAGTAAACCATTTCCCTGCAGGTGGTCAAATAATTGCGTAGCAACAACTCTTTCTAAGATTTTTGAAATGAAAGGGAGATTAGAGATTGGTCTATAGTTAGCTAAAGCTCCTGGATCTAGCGTTGGCTTTTTGAGTAAGGGTTTAATTACAGCCGTTTTAAAAGCCTGCGGTACATGGCCTAAAGTTAATGAAGAATTGATTATATGAAGAATAAAGCTACCAATAAGTGGGAAGACTTCTTTAAATAACCTGGTAGGAATAGGGTCTAAAAGACAAGTTGAAGGTTTGGATGAGGAAACTATTTTGTCTAACTCACAAAGGTCGATTGGAGTAAACTCATCAAGACAGACATCAACAGAAGGAGTTGTAGTAGTTACAGTATTTAAGTTAACTGTGGGAAGAATCTGATTGATTTTATCTCTGATGGATGAAATTTTATTATTGAAAAAGTTCATAAAGTCCTGACTAGTAAGCTCTAAGGGAATGCTAGGATTGACAGAGTCCTGACTCTTTGTCAACCTGGCTACAGTACTGAAAAGAAACCTGGGATTATTCTTGTTCTCTTCTATTAATGCAGAGTAATAACTCGTTCTAGCTTTTCTAAGAGATTTTTTATAAATTAAAAGATGATTTCTCCAAGCTGAATAGATTTCATCTAAATTAGTAGAGCGCCATTTTCTTTCTAATTGACGAGTCTTCTGTTTTAAGCTACGAGTTTCTGTGTTGAACCAAGGAGTTAGAAATCTCTGATTAGACTTTTTCTTTTTTAAGGGGGCCACCAAGTCTAGAGTCTGATGCAGAGAAGCTGAAACACTATCCACCATGTTATCAATTACAGAAGGAGCAAGCTGTCTATAGCTTATTTCCGTTGTGTTGACACATGGCATAGAGGAAACAATCTGCATAAATTTGGAAACAGCATCATCTGAGAGGCATCTGTCATATCCGGCTCTAGGGAGCCGGGCAATCAGAGCCAGGGACAAGCCAGTGAGTCGAGATGTTTTATTCTGGGTAAAGGGGAAGGGATGAGGAGAGCACAGATACTCATGCAGACGTACACACAGGTTGCACAGCGCAGAGGTAAGCAGCTCGTACCGGACGTGGGGGTAACAAGACGTACATACTCACAGCGGGATACAAACACAGGAATGCTGCAAGGGGAGTTGAGGCTGACACCAGACGAAGGGGCTTCAGCCTAGCAGTGCTTATGTCGCAGCCCCGAATGATCGAAGCTGCTCCTCTTTATACTCATTAACAGCGCCCCAGCTGAGGATTAATTGGCCCCAGCCGTCCCGTGACACTGACAGCTGGGAACCAGCTGAGGCACTGCCCAATGAGAGGCAGGGATAAAAGGAGCATGGGCTGAGCGCCGAGCCGGCGTCTCACCCCATGGTGACAGAGCCTCCCCCTCACGGTCGGGCTCCCGAACGACCAGGAACATCCCAGCCCCCCCCCCCCCTCCCCACCTAGGGTGGGCGGAAGGGAGGCAGGACCGGAGGGGAAGATGCAAAGGGAAGGACAAAACAAACAATAGACCAATGTAGGGCAGCAGGGCAGAGAAAAAAAACCCCAAATACAATACCCTACAACACAGGGAAAAGGATTAACTCAGAGCACAGTTAGGGAGAAAACTGAGTTAGGACACAGGTAGGGAAAATACCAAATATGACTACAGACAGCATACAAATAACGTATAGATCGGGGCAAAAAAAAGAAAACCAAAAACCCACCAAAAAGGTGGCAGGAATGAATAAAGCAATCACAGAGTATAGTTAAGGGGAACAAAACACACTACTCCATAATGCACCAACAAGACAAAGGTCAGGACAAAAAATGATGAAAAACGCTGTGCATGGATACTAAAGAAAACAAAACACACAGCACTGAATATATAAAAGATCACCTAAAGAAACAGAGGTGACAAGGACAAATGGGTAATAATGAAGTACGGTTAAGTGGGAATGAAACACATTACTTCAAACAATAAAAAACACAGTCAATGTTAAAGTCGGGGCTAGGGAAGGCCCCCCACGAGGATAATAAGACAGAATGGGGTGATCACAGAGTATGGTTGAACAGGAAACCACACGCATACTCCATGATGCACCGACGAGGCCAAGGCTAAGGTAAGGATGAATGAAAACGCTGAGTAAAGATAAGAAAATGCAATACACAGCGCGATACATAAGGTGAGTCACCAAGAGGAAAAAAAGGTGACAGGGTAACAGGATAACAATAAGATAAAAATGCTGAGTATGGTTAAAAAAAACAACACACAGCACAAAAACATATATTCCCCTAATGGACAAAGAAACTACACCCGAGTGACCTCAATAATAATAAAAGTAGTAAAGGACACCCGAGGAGACGGCAGGCAGAGTCCAAAACGGCCGGAATTGTTCTGGTAATCTCCCCGCCCATTGTCCAGTTGGCAACCCGGGGAAGAGAAATGTTCGGGCGGCGAACTCTGGGCCCAGATCCCAGGAATCCAGTCCAACGGCTGCCGAACCAGGCCGCCCAAAGGCAAACAGACCAGTGGGGGGAAACCAGATCGCCGAACCGAAAGTTTTGCGGGTCGGGTCGTCGACCCGCATCACTCAACCACCAGGACCGTTGAGACGGACGAAGGGTCAGAGCGGATCCCGGTGGAAGAGGCTCAGGGGAGAGCCGATGACGAGGGCGGCGGGCCTCAGGGAAACGGCCACCTCCTCACCGGACCTGGACAACACTGGGGCAGCACCCACGTCGGACCCCGATCGGGCCTCAGGCGAACCCACGTTGGACCCTGCACCAGAACCGACCTCCAACGTTGAACCCGGACCCTCCAGCACCACGAGGAACAGCAACTCCTCGCCGGTGACCCTGGAAGAAGGCTCAGAAGAGAAAACAGAACCGGGATCAGGATCACCGGCAGCGCCAGAACCCGGCGAGACGAGCTCAGACGCAGCGGGCGGCTGCACCCTGCTCGTCTCCCCTGGAGATAGGCTGAAGTGCTCAAAGATAAAAAAAGAGAAAAGAAAGGAGAGCACTCGCCTGATCTCGGGTTCTGACGCCGTCCAGGACTGCGAAGATCCAGGATCCGTCGTCAGGAGGTCGTTGTCAGGCTCCCATCTAGCCGCGTCGGGCCCCGCAGCCAGCACGATGGTCAGCGCAGCTTGAGATCCCTCCAGCTCAGGTAACCCCGCCGACGACCCACTCGGCGTGAAGCCAGAAGAATCTCGTCCCGCTGGACCGAACCGCTCCTCCGTGGAGACCCAGGGACGCTCAGTCGTCAGCGTAGACTCCACGCAGCAGTCAGTCCCCCTCCTCCGTCCGCAATGTAGCTGCGGAACCACAGGCCCTCTCCATATCCCACCACGTTGACCCGGAGCCGGGGACCGCTCGGCGGAGAGAGACACAGAGGATGCGGGATTAGGAATACAAGTTACAGCAGGTGGGGAGAGTTCAGGGAGCTGCGAACCCTGAACTTCTCCTCCAGGGATGTGACAGAGCAAATCATTAAGCAGGTGTGAAAAAACAATGACTTGCCTGCCCCCTGGAGGTTGAGTATCGCCTGCTGTAGTGGAATCTGCTTCTTCCTCTCCCCGCCCGGCGATAACGGAGGACCCCCCGGGAATTCGTCTGAGGATCGCTCGCGTTGTCTCCAGCAGAGAGCTCACCAGGCCGGGATTCCAGGCACACACAGCGGTCAGGAAGCGCGTCGAGGAGGAGGGGGGAAACAGCCGGGGTGAGCCAGCCCGAATGTCCAGGAATGACAGCGGGGGAACGAGGCTCAGGGGACGAGGCTGTAGAATCTCCACACTGACGAGGCGAAGGGCTGACAGCTGCGTGGGAGGAACGGTCCTGACGATGACCCAGAACTGGATCCGGACGAGGTTCGTGCAGAGGTGACTCGGCGATGTGATGACGACTACTCCCAGGGGACGAAGCGAGGGGGAAACCCAGGATTCGCCGCTCCAGATCGGAGATCGAGACGAGGAAGGCGTCGAGCACGGGAAGGCTTCGTAGCCCTGAAGTCCTCACCATCAATCTCACTGCCGCCGCCACATGCCTGAAGGTGGTGACAGGAAACACAGTAGAGCTCGCGACAGCCACTCGACCCCGGACATAACTGCTGTCAGCTGCGGCTCCTTGAAGGGAATCCCGAGTGACGTGGCGCAGGTCGGGGGAAGTCCTCTGGTTGGCGCGAACTCCCGGACTGGAATGGCGGCAGGAACGGGACTCCGAAGCGGGGAAAGACGTCGCCCACTTCGACTCCCTGCCGGGATTTCCATCCACCCCGTGGAGCTTCTCTCGCTGTGTACCTGCAGCGTCTATCCTGGCACTGTCCTCCAGATGGTACAGAGAGTGAGGGTGACAGTCCAGGAGTTCCTCAGCACGGCCCGGATGCCAGCGTCTCGCGTTGGAGGCGTCGTGCAGGGTGAAGAACGTCCCGTCGACAGCCTCCGAGATGGACCTCAGCTCGTCGCCCTGGCGCCGGAAGTGACTCCTGGGAAACGGCATGCTAGCAGCGCTGACACCCGGACAGAAAGGTACATTTCCACGGCGACTCACGGCCGCCGGCAACTCTTCTGGCTGCGACAGCATCTACTGTAATAATATTTTTCTTTAGGAGCCAAATAGTCAGAGATAGTAAAATCAAAGGTTAACAGACAATGGTCTGACAGTACAGGGTTATGAGGAGACACTACAAGATTTTCTATTTCTATGCCATATGTCAAAACAAGGTCCAATGTATGGTGGAGGTAATGAGTAGAATTTCCTACTTTCTGAGAAAACCCAATTTAATCTAATATTGAATTGAATGCCACATTAAGGCAGTCACTATCTACATCCACATGTATATTAAAGTCCCCTACTATAATTATTCTATCAGATTTCAGCACTAAATCAGCTAAGAAATCAGCAAATTTGGATAAAAATTCTGAGTAGGTTGATGGGGGACGATAAACTATGGCAAATAAAATTGGGTTTAACCTAAAATTGCTAAAGTGCCCAATACTGAGGACCAGGCCCTCAAAGGAATTATAACATGTTTTTTGCTTTACATTAACTAGTAATTTGGAATGGTAAATTGTTGCTACTCCTCCTCCACGACCAGAACTTCTAGGATTTTGACAGTTTAAATAACCAGAGGGAGTTGATTCATTTAAACCAACATAATCCTCTTGTCCTAACCAAGTCTCTGTAAGGGAAATTAAATCAATCTGATGATCAATTAACAAATCAGTTTCTAAAATGCAGTTTCTAAATGATGATTCGATGATGATGATAACTAATCAGTTTCTAAAATGCAGTTTCTAAATGATGATTTCATTCATTAAGAGAACAAAGCCATCCAAACCTACCTGGCCTTATGTGAAAAAGTAATTGTTCCCTAAATCTAATGACTGGTTGTGCCCCTCCTGGCAGCAACAACTGCAATCAAGCATTTGCGGTAACTGTCAAGGAATCTTTTACATCACTGTTGAGGAATTATGGCCCACTCTTCTTTGCAGAATTGTTTTAATTTAGCCACATTGGAGGGCTTGAGCTTGAGGTCAGGAACTGATGGCTGAACATTCTCCTTCAGGATTTTCTGGTAGAGAGAAGAATTCATGGTTCCATTAATTATGGCAAGTCGTCCAGGTCCTGAAGCAGCAAAGCAGGCCCAGACCATTACACTACCACCACCATGTGTGACTGTTGGTATGATATTCTTTTTTATGAAATGTTGTGTTAGACTGCATTCAAACCAGGATAGTCCGGGGGTCTCAGTTCGATTGGGTGGGGAATGGCGAGAATTTTCACACCTTCATTTGGTTTGCATTCACACAGCACTTTACTCAAGCGGACCAAACTGTCTGGACAACATCACGCAGTTACAACAGCTGCTCGTTTGTGGCGCTGTAGCCGAAGACACCACTGACCAGGAAGAAAAAATCTCGGTGAAGAAGAGAAGTCTGGCCTGGCCAGGACCGAAAACTGAAATCTGTTCCCTTCAGCTAGGTTGTTTGTCCACCACAAACAAATAAATATAAAAAACTCTGCTGTCCGTATAAACCCCCGTGCTGCCATCATGTCACTAAACGTTTTAAAAACCTTGGTATTCTTGTGTGTAGCCACAAGCAGCTGAGAAATCGGATCCTCAGACCAAATATCTATCAGGGCTTGCATCTCCTCACTACTCCAAGTCTGTCCACAAGACATTTTTTTAACTTTTCTCTTTGGCTTTCTCCTGTAAAAGTATTTCTTGGATCCGCGCGGTTGTCTTTATTGTTTTTCTTCTAAACGTCACTTCCTCTTCTCACTACATGTTGCTATGGTTTCACAAACGCCGAGGGGCGCTTCTGCCCTTTGGTCCACTGGATACTCTGTTTGGATTCACACGGCAAGCGAAGCACACCAGACTTCATTTGCAAGCGAACCGAGACCCCTGTTTTTGAAGGATCCAGACGTCGCTTGTCTGGTGCGCACCAGAGTTCCAACGCATTTTCAGACGGCACCAAACGAACCGAACTATCCGCGGGTAGTCCTTTGATCTGGACCAAACAGTGGCTGTCTGAATGTGCCCTTAGTTTTACCCAGATGTAACAGGATGTATGCCTTCCATAAAGTTCAACTTTTGTCTTGTCAGTCCACAGAATATTTTCCCTAAAATCTTGGGCATCATCAAAATGTTTTTTGGTAAATGTGAGATGAGATGGTCGTCACCATGGAACTTTCTCATGGATTCCATTTTTTCCCCCCAGTCTTTTTCTTATTGTTGGTCATTGTCCAAACTGAGGCTAGTGAGGCCTGCAGTTCTTTTGAAGATGTTCTGGATTTTTATTGTTCATCTGTTCTTGAATTTCTTTAAATCTTGACATGGTGTGTTGCTTTTTGAGATATTTTAGCCAATTTCACTTTGTCAGACAGATTCTATTTAAGTAATTTCTTTATTCAACAGGTCTGGCAGTAAGCAGGCTTGGGTGTGATGAGTGAAATTGTTCTCTGTTTTCTTCCTTAATAAATGAAATCATTTAAAAACTGCATTTTTATTTACTCGGGTTATGTTTGTCTGATCTTAAAATTTGTTTGATGATCTGAAACATTTAAGTGTGGCAAATATGCAAAAATATTTCTGTGCATGAGATTGAAAGATACCGGCTTGATATAGATGGGCTCAGCTCAATGCACAGCTCGGGTTCTGGAACCAGTCTTCTGGAGAGGGGTTGGACTGTGGCCTTTTCTGGAGTTGTCCCTGGTGAGAGGCGGCGAGCCGGGGTGGATATTCTCGTGTCCACCCGTCTGGCCTCCTGTATATTGGGGTTCTCCTCAGTGGATGAAAGGGTTGTTTCCCTGTGACTTTGCATTGGGAAACATGTCATGACCATCATTTGTGCTTAAGCACCTAATGATGTTTCAAAGTACCCACCCTTTTTCCGAGTCTCTGACTGGTGTGCTGGAAAACACTTCTCTTGGAGACTCCATTGTCCTACTGGGGGACTTCAACGCACATGTGTGCAATGACAGCAAAACCTGGAGGGGTGTGCCTGGGAGGATCTGAACCTGAGTGGTATTCAATTGTTGGACTTCTGTGGGAACCACAGTTTGTCCATAATGATTACCATGTTCAAGCATAAAGGTGTCCATATGTGCACCTGGCACCAGGACACCCTAGGTCACAGGTTGATAATCGATTTTGTCATTGTGTCATCGGAGGGTGTGTACCAGTTTTCCCTCATGGTTTCTTGTGTGTGTGTTGGGGGGGGGGGGTGCTTTAGGAGTATGGGGTATTGGGCTTGTTGTTACAAACTATTCAATCTTTATGCAACCATGGACAGAGTTCATTTTGTATTGCCAGCAATCAGTCAAACTCCTTCCCAGTGGGAGTTGGACTTCACCAGGGCTGCCCTTTGTCACCAATCCTGTTCGTAATTTGTATGGACAGGATTTCTAGGTGCAACCAAGGAATGGAGGGTGTCATGTTTGGTGACCACAGGATCTCATCTCTGCTGTTTGCAGATGATGTTGTCCTGTAGGCTTCATCGAGCTACAGGTCTTGCATGAGAATTAGTGCCTCCAAGTCCCATTCCATGGTGCTCACCTGGAACAGGGTGAATGAAATTGTGGATACAAGTGCCCTAAATGAGCTTTTTCTGTAGGGTTGCTGGACTCACCCTTAGAAATAGGGTGAGGAGCTCAGTTATCCGGAAGAGGCTCAGAGCAGAACTGCTGCTTTTCCACATCAAAAGGAGCCTGTTGAGGTATTTTGGGCATTTAATTAGTATTTCTCCTGAATGTCTCCCACTTGAGGTGTTTTGAGCATGTCCCACAGAGAGAGAACCCTGGGCAGACCCAGGACACACTGAAGAGACTGTGTCTCAAAACTGGCCTGGGAACGCCTTGGTATCCTCTCTGAAGAGCTGGCGGAGGTGGCTGGGGAGAGGGAAGTCTGGGCTTCTCTGGTTAGACTGCTGCCTTTGTGACCCGGTTCCCCGGAAAAGCTGTAGAAAATGGAAAAATGGATATTAATTTGCCTGTTTGAAGAATCTGTTTGCAAAAACAGATAAGCCCAATTGTTTCAATAATGAGAAAAACAGCTTTTCATCTGTTGTTTTATAGGTGTTAGTCTCGCCAATTCAGCTTCTAAGACATGGTCACTTGAAATATGAGTATCTCAGCCATAATAACATACCTGCCAGCTACTCCAGTTTTGCCGTAATGGTTACGGTTTTCAAGGCCCTGTTCCGGGTTATGGCTTTATTAATCAAAATTACAGTTTTTCACTAAAAGTTCAGTCAAAAATTTTAAATCGTAAAAAAAAACACGAAAGCAATTCCAAACACGAGATCGCTAGGAATCGTATCTAAATTTACCTGAAGCGTTTGCTAAGCTAACGCTATAGCTAACGCCATAGCTAGTCGTAGCACCTAACACCGATACAAAGAAGCGACTCCGTCCCCGGTGATTGGGGCTCGCCGGAGGAACCAACCGAGGCAACAGTTGGATGGGAGCCGGATCGGAGTTCAAGTGCAGCGGTGGTAGGAGACTGGGACCAGTGGAGGAGCAGTCGGGGCCCCAGCTGGATAAGTTGACTGTAGCTGGAGCCCAGCTACAGCGACGGGGCTCGGCGGAGGAACTACTGAGGAAGACGGCGGTAGGTGGCGGGGCTCAGCGGAGGATCTACCGGGACCCCAGCTGGACAGGAGCAGGATCAGAGCTCAACTACAGCAACGGTGGGCGGCGGGACTCGGTGGAGGAGCTGCCGGTACCCCGGCTGGACAGGAGCTCAATTGCAGCGGCGGTAAGCAGCGGGACTAGCAGCGGAGGGGGCTAGCTGAGGCCCAGCTGGATTCCAGGTCGGTCGGATCGGATATCGGCGTCATCAGCAGAGATTGTTTTATAATCAACAGGTCAGTAAAAATGCCACCAAAGAAGGAGGAAATGGAAGAGATCAAAAAATCTCTGAACTAAGTTAAGAGATTTTATCTTCTTGGAACATAAGTCAATATTATACAGTAATAAGTGGCATTCAGCTGTTTGTTTTATGTCATTTAAGCACAGTTCTGGTACTTAAAAAATCATAAAAACCCAGGAGCTCCGGGGGGCTTCGCCCCCCCTTGCCCCCCCACCAGGGCTCTGCCCCGGACCCTGCTAGGGAACTGCATCCCCCAGACCCCCTGCTAAATTTCCAGATAATTTCCCCAACCCAAAATCACATCCCTGGGTAAAGAATGACATACTGAGGCAGGCCAGAAAGTTACAGGGACCACAAGTTTACCTAAATGAACATCTAACAAAAACTAATGCTGAAATAGCACGGCAAGCACAGATGCTGAAAAGACAAAATAAGATACAGGCAACATGGACAAGAAATTGTAGAGTTTGGATCAAACTAAATGGAACACCTGAGGAAGCAAAAGAGTATAATAATCAGAGATCTTACTGACTTAAATAAATATAGATGAACATTGATTAAGAAAATTAAGAGACTATGATAATCCATATCCACACACATGGCAAGTCTTTTCGTGAGGCATACTCCAAAGCATTTCCAGGAATTATTACTACAGACTGTGAGCACATATTCAGCCATGTGAACAAGAACAAAACTGAGTTCAGGTCCAGTCTGTCAACTAAAGTTCTGGGCAACCTCATGACCAGGAAAATGATGATGACAGCTTCGGGTAACAAGTGCCACAGTGTGTTCCATTCAAAAAACCAACTGAAGAAAGCTAAGAGGTGCACCATGGAAAACAACAATGCTTGAGAGTTACCATAGAGTTTGTCCTTGATCTTTTCCATCAGCATATCTGCATTGACAATTTAAGGAAAATAGAAACATGATTGTTGAAGAAATATGAGGTTGTTAGCCACATTTTAACTTGATTTAATGCTAATATTTGTTTGCCGTCGGGGGGCTTTGCCCCCCTGAACCCCCCACCAGGACTTTGTCCTGGACCTAACGGGGCCTGCGGCCCCTGGACCCCGGCTAGCTACTAGGTTTTTCAGGTTTTAAAAGTTGGCAGGTATGTAATAAAGCCAAAAATTGAACATCAACTCACTGTTATTTTTTGGCAATTTTTGAGTACTTCTTGCCGCAGAAACAGATAAGTCCACAACACTCAGTGGCAGTGGCTCAGGAGGTAGAGCAGGTTGTTCAATAACCAGATGATTGGTGGTTCGAATCCCGCTCTCCCCAGATATCCTGCCGTTGTGTCCCTAGGCAAGACACTTTGCCCACCTTGCCTCCAGTGTCCATGATACTGGGTATGAATGTGTTTAAATGTTCAGTAGTGGCCGGAGAGGCCGTTGGCGCGGATTGGCAGCCATGTTTCCGTCAGCCTGCCCCAGGGCAGCTGTGACTACAGTAGTAGCTTGCCACGACCATTGTCTGTCTGGAGTGAATGAATAATGTATCAATTTGTAAAGCGTTTTTGAGTGTCTGTGATAAAGTGCTATAGAAATCTGATGCATTAAAACATCCATCCATCCATCCATCTTCTACCGCTTTTCCGGAGGTCTGGGTCGCGGAGGCAGCAGTTGAAGCAGAGAAGCCCAGACTTCCCTGTCCCCAGCCACCTGCTCCAGCTCTTCAGAGAGGATACCAAGGCGTTCCCAGACCAGCTGGGAGACATAGTCTTTCCAGCGAGTCCTGGGTCTGCCCCGGGGTCTCCTCCCAGTGGGACGTGCCCGAAACACCTCAAGTGGGAGGCGTCCAGGAGGCATCCTGATCAGATGCCCATACCACCTCAACTGACTCCTTTCAATGTGGAGGAGCAGCAGTTCTACTCTGAGCCTCTCCCGGATGACTGAGCTCCTCACCCTATCTCTGAGGGTGAGTCCAGCGATCCTACGGAGAAAGCTCATTTCAGCCGCTTGTATCCGCGATCTCGTTCTTTCGGTCATTACCCAAAGCTCGTGACCATAGGTGAGAGTAGGAACGTAGATTGACTGGTAAATCAACAGCTTTTCCTAAGAACTCAGCTCCCTCTTCACCACAACAGACCAGTACAACGTCCGCATCACTGCAGATGCTGCTCTGATCCGTCTGCCAATCTCTCGCTCCATTCTCCCCTCACTCGTGAATAAGACCCCAAGATACGTAAACTCCTCCACTTGGGGCAGGAGCCTGTCCCCAACCTGCAGAGGACAATCCACCTTTTTCCGGCTGAGGACCATGGACTCGGACTTGGAGGTACTGATTCTCATCCCAGCCGCTTCACACTCAGCGGCAAACTGTCCCAGTAAGAGCTGTAGGTCGTTGCTGGATGAAGCCAGCAGGATATCATCTGCAGACAACAGAGGTGAGATCCTGTGGTCACCAAGCATGACATCCTCTGTTCCCTGGCTGCGCCTAGAAATCCTGTCCATAAAAATTATAAACAGGATCGGTGACAAAGGGCAGCCCTGGCGGAGTCCAACTCTCACTGGGAATGAGTGTTGGCAATACGAACCAAACTCTCACAACGGTTGTACAGAGACCGAATAGCTCGTAACAACAAGCCCAATACCCCGTACTCCCGAAGCACCCCCCACAAAAAACCATGAGGGACGCAGTCGAATGCCTTCTCCAGGTCCACAAAACACATGTAAACTGGTTGGGCAAACTCCCTCGAACCCTCGAGGATTCTCAAGAGGGCAAAGAGCTGGCCCGATGTGCCACGGCCAGGACGAAAACCACATTGCTCCCCCTGAATCTGAGGTTTGACCAACGGCCCGACTCTCCTCTCCAGTACCTTGACATAGACCTTCTCAGGGAGGCTGAGGAGTGTGATCCCTCTAAAGTTGGAGCACACCCTCTGGTCCCCTTTTTTGAAGAGAGGAACCACCACCCCGGTTTGCCATGCCAAGGGCACTGCCCCCAACCTTCACACAATGTTGCAGAGGCGTGTCAACCATGACAGCCCTACAACGTCCAGAGCCTTGAGGTACTCAGGGCAAATCTTGTCCACCCCGGGGTCCAGCCACCAAAGAGATTTTTAACCACCTTGGCGACCTCAGCCCCTGTAATGGTCGAGTCGTCCCCCTCGTCCACAAGCCCTGCTTCCTCTGTGGAAGGCGTATTGGTGGGATTGAGGAGATCCTTGAAGTATTCCTTCCACCACCTGGCGATATCCTCAGTCGATGTCAACAGCACCCCATCTGCACCATACACAGTGTGGACACGGTGCTGTTTCCCCCTCCTGAGCCACCGGACAGTTTGCCAGAATCTTTTCGAGGCCGATCGAAAGTCTTGTTCCATGGCCTCACCGAACTCCTCCCATACCCGAGTTTTTGCTTCAGCAACCACCCGGTCTGCACTCTGCTTGGCCTGCTGGTACACCTCAGATGCTTTGGGAGTCCCACAAGCCAACCAAGCTCGATAGGAGTCCTTCTTCAGCTTAATGGCCCCCCTCACCACTGGTGTCCACCACTTGGTTCGGGGGTTGCCACCACAAGATTCCCCGACGACCTTGCGGCCACAGCTCTGGGCTGCCGCTTCAACAGTGGAGGTGGAAAACATAGCCTATTCATACTCCATGTCTCCAGACTCCCTCGGAATGTGGTTGAAGTTCTTCCGGAGGTGGGAGTTGAAGACCTCTCAGACAGGGGCCTCAGCCAGACGTTCCCAGCACACCCTCACTATACATTTGGGTCTACCAGGTCTGAATGGCATCCTCCCCTGCCATTGGATCCAGCTCACCACCAGGTGGTGATCAGTTGACAGCTCTGCACCTCTCTTTACCTGAGTGTCCAAGACATATGGTCGCAGGTCTGATGACACGATAACAAAATCGATCATCGACCTGCGACCTATGGTGTCCTGGTGCCAGGTGCACATATGGACACCCTTATGCTTGAACATGGTGTTCGTTGTGGACTAACTAACTGTGGTTAGCACACAATTTCAATAACTGAACATCACTCGGGTTCAGATCGGGCAGGCCGTTCCTCCCAGTCACCCCCCTCCAGGTTCCACTGTCGTTGCCCACATGTGCATTGAAGTCCCCCAGTAGGACAATGGAGTCTCCAAGAGGAGCACTCTCCAGCACCCCAGTCAGAGACTGCAAAAAGGGTGGGTACTCTGAACCATCAGGACCCGTTTCCCAACCCGAAGGCGCAGGGAAACAACTCTTTCGTCCACCGGGAAAAACTCCAATATAGAGGCAGCAAGGTGGGGGGATACAAGAATACCCACCCCTGCTTGTTGCCTCTCTCCCGGGGCAACTCCAGAGTAGGCCAAGCTCCAGCCCCTCTCCAGGAGACTGGTTCCGGAGCTGTGTGTTGAGGTGAGGCCGACTATATCTAGTCAGTATCTCTCAACCTCATTCTCCAGCTCAGGCTCCTTCCCCACCAGAGAGGTGACATTCCACGTCCCAAAAGCCAGTTTAGGAAGCCTGGGATCAGACAGCCAAGGCCTCAGCCTTTGACTGGCACCTGATCCACATAGCACCAGACCCCCATGGTCCCTCCTGCAGGTGGTGAGCCCATTGAAGGATGGACCCATGTAACTCCTTCGGGCTGAGCCCGGCCGGGTCCCATAGGCGGACACCCGGCCACCAGACACTAGCCATCAAGCCCCTCTCCCAGGCCTGGCTCCAGGGTGGGGCCCCGGTATCCCCATACCGGGCGGGGTACACTGAATCCTTGTTCTAATATTTATCATGAGAGTCTGTTGGATCATTCTTAGTCTGACCCTTCACCCAGGACCAGTTTGTCTTGGGTGACCCCACCAGAGGCAAACTGTTCCGGACAACATAGCTCCTGGGATCACTAGGGCACGCAAACCCCCCACCACGATAAGGTGACGATCCATGAGGGGATTATCATTCATATTCTCTGAAAAATGGCCCCCCAAAAAATCACAAACTCCACCATGGTATGTAAACTTATGAGCACAACTGTATGTCACAGTAAAATCATTTCTGTTAGTCTGTTTATGAATAGCAACGGCCAATATAAACCACGGGCATATTAAAGGTTGCAGTGAACCTGTATTGAAAACAAATGAGTTGAATTACCAAAGTCTTAATAACATAGAACATTTCATTCATTCATTCATCTTCTTCTGCTTAATCCTTTTCGGGTCGTGGGGGGCTGGAGCCTATCCCAGCATCTTTGGGCGAGAGGCAGGGTACACCCTGGACAGATCGCCAGTCCATCGCAGGGCCAACACAGAGAGACAGACAACCATTCACTCTCACAGTCATACCTAAGGACAATTTAGAATCCCCAGTTTGTTGCCAATTAACCTAACTTGCATGTTTTTGGCATGTGGGTGGAAACCGGAGAAATCCCGGAATAAACCCACGCAGACACGGGGAGAACATGCAAACTCCACACAGATCACTGTTGGTCAGGGGCTGGGATCGAACTCAGGATCCCCCGGCCAAGGGTGAGTTGCTGTGCTGCCGCAGTGCTAACCACTCTACCACCGTGCCGCCCAACATAGAACATATGACTGTAAAAATATTTAATCACATAATCATCTAGCTTTCTGTTCTCAGGGATTGATATGATCTTTAAAATGTTTAACTGTAAATAAGATAAGATAAGATAAGATAAGCCTTTATTAGTCCCACAATGGGGAAATTCCAGGATTGCAACAGCATAGGGATAGCAACACTCAGAGCAACAATCAGAAGGCAAGAAAAAACAACATCTAGTAAACATATGTCCATATTACTATAAATGTATATATATAGACACACAGTGCATAGCATTATGGCTGGTGGATGTGCAGCAGAAAGTCTAAGCTCTCTCTCCGCGGATGCAGCGGGCCAGCTGGAAGTCTTTGGGCATGATGGTGACCCCTTTAGCGAAGAAGAGACCACCAGGTGGGTCTTGCTGGTCTCCTGCAGAGCCATGACGGCGAAACTCAGGAAACGCAGGACGGTCTTGAAGTCCTGAGCGATCTCCCTCACCAGGCGCTGGACGGGCAGCTTACGGATGAGCAGCTCCGTGGATTTCTGGTAGCGACGGATCTCTCTCAGAGCCACGGACCTGTGACGGCGAGGCCTCTTCACTCTGCCGGTGGCCAGAGCGCCTCTCCGAGCAGCCCTGTGGCTAGCTGTCTCCTGGGGGGCTTCTTCCTCCAGTAGATTTTACGGGCGGTCTGCTTGGTTCTTGCCATCGCTCTTTATTATTCTGTCTTATATTTCTTTCACGCCGCCTAAACTCCAGCCCGGCACCCGCTTCGTTTTCGCTACAGCTCCCGGTATGTCGAGTTTCCCATTAGCACCGGGCAGCGGCCAAGTGCTAGCTAGCACTAGCTCCTCCCCGCTGCAACGTCTCCCGCTGCAAACCGTGGCTCCGTCCGCCGACCCGGGAGACCCCCGGGGCGATCCGTGCGTCCGTGATATATATACAGAGTGAAAGGTGTAGAAAGAAGAAGGAAGATAAAATGAATAAACAGTTGGTTTTGAAAATCCTTTCAAGGACAAAGCAATAGTAGAAGATTTACATTCATAATTTTCTCTTTTTTGACATTTTTTTTTTCTCTGTCATCCCTTCATCCACCATTTTTTCCAGAAGGCAGCAGAGGTGTATGGGAGCATGAAAATGAATATATCCTCAGCCTCAGGGAACATTTCCTGAAAATGAGAGAAAGTAGAGTTTTGCTCTCTAAAGTGGATATTTTTAGACTTAATTTGCATCATCTAATGGGTCAGATCATGATAATTATCACTTCTATCCATGTGTGTCCTGATTTTCAACCAGTATCAAATTAGTCTGAGGATGATTAGGCTCTGTACCCTGGACTCTCCTGCCAAACCTGTGTTGTTTCTCACAGGACCTGGTGTACTAAACATCCCGAGATTTCCACTTGTGGGACATTTGTGAAGGTAAAATTCTCACGATTCCATCAAGATTGTCACTGGGGTTAACAAATACCCCTCGGGTCAAATGGAAGCATCCACCCTGTCAGGCCTTATAGTCAGAATACCAATTATATTTATTTGTATGTATTGATCATCTTTTAATCATTTTTTATTCACATCTTGTGTGTTTGGTCATATTTATATTTAATGGGACAGCTGTTTACTATTCACCAACTCTTTTTTTTTATAAAAGTTGCGTGGCTGAAAAGTAAAACTCAGCACACAAACTAAAAATTTGCAAAAATATTTGAAAATGCATGCAGTTAAATGACTGACATGGCAACTCCACACCACATATCGGACCCAGTAAACATTATTTTTAAAGTTGAGTATAATCACTCACTTCGCCATCATTGCAGCTTGTGAAAGTTTATCCATTCCCAAACTATTCAGTATAAGCATAAAGTGTGGACTTTTCATCAAGGTTAGAATCACTGTGTTAGCACCCCTGACAGGTCTAGTCAAACCTCAAACCAGATTTTTCCCTCGGTTGTGAAAATCTTTATTTACAACCCAGATAATGTTGACAACATCTCATCTGTACAACAAAGACGAGACATAAAAAAAATGACCAAAGGAGAGCTTTCAAACCTTTTCCATAAGCCTTTTTCTTTTTGTGCTGCTCATAAAAAGCTGTCTGTGTTTTCACCGTTTTGTCTTTCCTCCCTCCTGTCAGATGCGAGCTGAGTACCACTCATTGTTGATGCACTTACATGCTGGATTTTTTGCAGCACTCTATACACTCGTACTGTACAAGGCAAAGCGCAGGCTGTCTACAGATGTGGACAGGGCCTGCTGTTGTGATGATAAGTGCAGAGCAGTCTGTGATGTGGGTTTAGCAGTGGATGTGATGTACAAACAGCTTAAAACAGAGTGGGCAAGAAGTCAAGAGAAAGAGACCGCCTACAGCTCACACACAATTTATGATCAGGACTGCTGACATAGTTGCTTGTGTCTGAGACTAGATAATCTCAGATGTGCCCCCTCCTCCACCTAGGACCCAGGACAGCTGGCCTGTTTGTCCACCTCTGTTAACAGGCCTATCTTTGAATATACTTTTTTAACAGCAGCAACAGGAGCAAGCCCTCTATGGATCGCCACCTTATCATGGTGGAGGGGTTTGAGTGTCCTAATGATCCCAGGAGCTATGTTGTTGGTTGCGACTTGCCCCTAGGTCTCCCAAGACAAACTGGTCCTGGGTGAAGGACTAGACTGAGAATGGTCCTGCAGATCCTTATGAAAAAGTTACTGTATATGAAGGACCCAGTGTCCCCAAAGGAGCCACATGGGCCCATTGGGCTTACCACCTACAGGACGGGATCATGGGGATAATGGTGCTATGGTGGCAGTTTGGACTACTCTGCTTGGGCTCCCCGTGACCCAGACCCCTGGATAAGTGGTAGAAGATGGATGGATGTTTTAACAGCTCTGACTGCTGGTCATGCTAGTGCTGTTTTGATTCTGTTCTGTAAATATGCTAGAGCACACACCGTCTTGCTGTCCTCATACATGTGCTGCACCACCCTCACATACTTCTCTGCCTCTCTTGACTTTCTCATACAGTACCACACTTCCTCTCTTGGCAAACTATCATATGCTTTCTCTAGATCCACAAAGACACAGTGCAACTCCTTCTGACCTTCTCTATACTTCTCCATCAGCACTCTTCGAGCAAACAGTGCATCTGTAGTACTCTTTCTTGGCATGAAACTGCACTGCTGCTCACTGATTGTCACCATAAATGGAGTAATATTCTGTCAAAAACAATGCAAATGGGTAGAGAAATGATACTCAAGTAAAAGTAGTGTTACCTTGTGATTTTTAATTATCCAATGCAAGTAAAATTAGTCACTAAAGAAATTATTTAAGAGTAAAAAACTTATACACTAAAAAATTACTGGATACGTTATTAAGAGCTTTGGTCTAGACAATTTTTTTCCTCATAAGATTGTGATTTTTTTTTTTGTCTAAACAATCTCTAACTTTTTCTTTTATAGTTGCTTTTTTTGCAATTTAGGAGAATTTTCTGTTAGTCTGAAGAAAATCTAAACTGTCCACAAAGGCCCTTGAATGTAATCAAATCATATACAGGAGACGGTAATAAATATTTCCTGTGCTGGAATTTACAAAAAAGCAATAATTTGAAAACTGATGAGAAAAACTGACTCAGTTCAGATCAGTGAAATCAAAAGTAATTCAAAGATTTAAATCAAATGGACATGAGTAAAAGTACAGCTTTTTCTTCAAAAATGACTAAAGTAAGAGTAACAAGTAACCCACCTTAAAACTACTCACAAGTATATATTTTAAAACATTACTTGAAGAAATGTAACTAGTCACTGCCCAACTTTATGGATAATATTAAGACATAATATAATGTATTATGCTTTATTTCTAGGTATAGACATGTTTACTCTGAAAATATATTGTGTCTCAAAAGTAAAGGAGCTCGTTTTGTTTTTTTTTATAAATTATTGCGACAGTTTTATATATTATCTACCATACTACAATCAAACAGAAATGTTACTAATGTGTTCTTTTTTTAACCTCAAGTTAAAATGTGCAGTAAATAGTTAATTCTCTGCAGGCATTTTGATCTGAAACAGAAGTCAGGCATAAATGCTACTAATCACATCAGTTCAGGCTCTGTGCCCACACAGAACAGTACCTTTCTTATTACCACAGACCTTTGTCACACAAGAACGTTTTACATAATTTGAAGGTAAGCAGTTTGTAACTACTGAGATTAATCCAGGGTCTGTGCCTAAACAGAACAAAGCCTTCAGTGATGTAATTAGCACTGAAAGGTATTAGTCCTTCTTATTTTATTTCCTACAGTTCAAAGAGATTTGTTGCCTTCAGAATGTTTGGGCTGATGTTTTCTTTCATTTTCATATGTACAGTTATAATCAAAATCATTCAACCCCCGTTGCATTTTAGGTTTATTTGCAAAAATTAAAATTTTCAGGTGTTTGCAATCAACAAATCACACAAAAACAGTTTAAATAGTTAAACAAAACTAATATTACAAAGATTTTATCTAAATTCAACACGAAATCCTACTTTCAGTGACTGCTGCAGTCTCAAAATTATTTAACCCCCTGATTAGAATTCCTCATAAGAGCACTCTGTCACGAATGGCCCCTTTGGGGCAGAAAAGAGAAGCAGATTCACATGCTGAACTGTAGTGTGACATTTATTGACAAAAGAACAAAAAATTCAAAACAGTGCTCAAACGTAAAATATAGACTTAGTTACTTACAAAAACAACGCTCCAGAGCAGGGAGAGCTCAGGAGGAGAAAGGAGTAGTCCATAAATTGCAATAGACAATGCTGCCACACTGAGAGACAAAACAGCAGGTCTTAAATAGTGGGCAGCAAACGAGTAACAGGTGTGAGCTGAGCAGACAGGTGGCCTAAATTACCCAACTGTCCACAGCTGGGAAACAGACTGTGAGCAGCAAATGGGAGTGTCTGAGAGAGGAGGGCTCATAAGGAACAAAACCCAAGATAACACAGAAAACTGACAACATAATGGTAACAGACAAGCAAAATACAGAAATAAATTGAGTCTGAGCTCAAAAGGAATAATTGTGCTCAGACTCATGACACACACATTTGCAAATCAGGTGTGGTCTCAAACACACCTGAAGCAGCCAGTCAAGGGCTTCATTAGTTGCATCAGGTGTGCTTGAGATAGAACACCTCAAACACCTGGACTGTTGACAGTGACATTTGATTTGATTCGCATGTTAGAAATATGGCTGTCAAGAGAATTGTCCAAAAAGTTCAGAGAAGAGATCATTGCCTTGCACAAACAAGGAAAGGGATACAGAAAGACAGCAAAAGCACTGAATGTTCCTAGAGATAGAGTTGGAAGGATAGTTCACAAGTTTTAAAGTTAAAGTAACAGTGGCTACACTGCTTGGACGTGGCAGAAAGAGGAGGCTCTCAACGGCTGCCACCAGAGTCCTGAGGAGGCAGGTGGTCAAAAACCCTGGACTGACTACAAAAGACCTGCAGCAAGACTTGGTGGCAGCAGGCACTAAGGTTTCAGTTCCCATAGTAAGGCACATACTAAACACTGAAAGGCTCCATGCCCGAACTCCAAGATGTACACCACTACTGACCCAAAAGCACAAGAAAAGTTGGCTCCAGTTTTCTCAAAACTGTATAAATAAGCCAAAGAGGTTTGGGGATTCTGTTCATGGAACGATGAAAAAAAATTGGAACTTTTTGGGCAGATGGATCAGCAGTATGTCTGGAGAAGGAAGAATGAAGCATACGCTGAAAAGAACACCCTGCCTACAGTGAAACGTGGCGGTGGCTCAGTGATGATCTGGGGCTGCTTTGCTTCCTCTGGCACTTGAAACCTGCAGTGTGTGGAGGGCAAGATGGATTCAATCAAGTATCAGGAAATCCTAGGAGAAAATATCATACCGTCTGGGAGGAAGCTGAAGTTTGGGCGTCATTAGACCTTTCAACAGGACAATGATCGCAAGCATGCCTTAAAGTTCACCAAGGCTTGGATTCAGAAGAAGTCCTGGAAGATACTAGAATGGCCATCACAGTCACCTGACTTGAACCGCATTGAAAATCTCTTGTGGGATTTGAAAAAGGCAACTGCAGCAGACAACCCCAAGAATATTAGTGAACTGGAGGCTTTTGCCCATGAGGAATGGGCTAAGACTCCTCAGGAGTACTGCCAGAAACTAAAGCTACAGTATGCATCACATTTGCAGCAGGTCATAACAGCAAAAGGGGGCTCTACTAAGTACTATTGATGCTTGTCATGAAGGGGTTAAATAGTTTTGAGACTGCAGTAGTCATTTCAAGTGGCATTCTGTGTAGAATATAGAGAAACCACTCAAAATATTAGTTGTGTTGAGCTATATACATTGTTCTTGTTTGTTTATTGCAAACAGTTGCTAGTTTGTACATTTTGCCAATAAATCAAATTTGCAGTGGGGGTTGAATGATTTTGATTGCAGCTGTACACCTGATAATACTGAATACCTAATACATGCTTCCTAACAGGGTTACTGAGGATATGATTCTACCCAACCAGTGGATGCCACCACTGTGCCACTGAGCTACTACCCAACTTGGTGGCACAGTGGTTAGCACTATGGCAGTACAGCAAGAAGGTCATGGGTTTGATTCCACCCCTGACCATTGTAGGTTCAATCCCACCCCTGATCATCGGTGACCCTTGTGTGTGGAGTTTCAATGTTTTCCCTGTGTCTGCGTGGATTTTCTCAGGGTACTCCAGTTTCCTCCCACAGGCCAAATACATGCAAGTTAGGTTAATTGGAATTAACTGGGGATTCTAAATTGTCCTTAGGTGTGAATGTGAGAGTGAACGGTTATCAGTCTCTCTGTGTCGGCCCTGTGATGCGACTGGCGATCTGTCTAGGGTTTACCCTGCCTCTCGCCCAAAGATTCTGGGATAGACTCCAGCCCCCCACGACCCAAAAAAGATTAAGCGGTAGAAGATGGATGACTCTTCAAATGTTGTTGTTTTCTTTATTGAGACTTTTCCATCTCCTCCTGGCCTCTTCAGTCAGTTTTCCCCATCTCAGTCTTCTAATTATTATGGTGTGGAGGATGAAAGCAGACAAGACATGAGCTGATGACACAGAGATTTATTTCTCCTCCAACACAGAACAGACTAGCTCTGAGTGCCAAAGCGATCAGCTTTATACATTTTCTCCCTGCCTCTGGTACTCAGGGTAAACACATTTACATACCTGTTACAAAGTGTGAACACACATCAACATACACATTAACACATTCGCGTCCCTGCGTCCTCATGTGAGAGCCTAGCACAACGGGGGTGAAAGGCACATCTTTATTTACTACCTACCCCCCAGTGCTCTGGCACCCCTGGCTAGCCCAAAGTACCCCAAATACCTCAAAGTACTGGGTGGAATGTCATCTCCTTTGTCCCCCCCCTCCGAACAACCAGAAGGGATCCTAACCCTCCAGACCTTTGGGCTTGCAGCAAGCACCTGTAGCGGCTGTAATGTGGGCCGGTCGAAGCACCTTCCTGTCGAGGCGGGTAGGAGAAAGGCTTGGTCTCTGGAGGGGGAAAGGGTGAGGAAGGGAAAAAGTTTGTTTCCTGAAAACAGTCTCCTGTCGGGGGAACACTAACCTGTGGACCCACTGTAGGAGGGCGCCCACACCAGGGAGCTTGAGCAAACACCACCTGCTTGTCTGCCAACACATAAGCGAGCTTCAGCCTGTCTATGCAGACGGTTTCCTTATGCCCCCCCAAGTCTAACACAAAATGTTTTTCCCCAGTTTCCAGCACTCTGAATGGGCCATCATACGGCAGATGCAGCAGGGTTCTGTGGGTGTTGTGCCCGACGAAAACAAATTTGGCGTTCTCTAAGCACTTTGGAACAAAAGTGCGGGGAAAACAATGGTGCGCTGGGCCCGGAACACTGGCAGCCCCTGTACCAGAAAAAAGTACACGGGTGGATCAGTACCGGGCGCAGGGCTCTCTGGCAAAAATCCCCCCGGGATCCGCAACTGCTGAGAAAAAAATAGTTCTGCAGGGGAAGCTGCCAAATCTTCCTTAGGTGTGGAGCACAACCCCAATAGCACCCAAGGCAGATGGTTGACCCAATTTGCATCTGTTAGCAAGGCTCTGAGCGCTGCTTTAAGTGACCTGTGAAAACACTTGCACAAACCGTTAGCCTGTGGGTTGTATGCCGTGGTGCAGTGGATTTTGACCCCCCAGGCTGTCGGCTATCGTGGACCAAACTTCTGAAACAAATTGCGGACCACTGTCGGAAGTGATGTCCGATGGGGATCCAAACCGTGCTACCCAAGATGACAAAAACGCGCGGGCTACCTCGGTTGACGTGGTGGAACTCAGCGGAACCACCTCTGGCCAATGTGTAGTGCGGTCCACGATTGTTAAAAGGTGTGTGAACCCCTGCGGCGGCGGAAGGGGACTCACTAAGTCCACGTGTACGTGGTCGAACCGCCTGGCCGGAATTTGAAAAGGCTGGAGGGGGGCTTTGGTGTGCTTGTGCACCTTAGCCCGTTGGCACGCAACGCACGCTGCAGCCCATTCTTTCACTTCGGCCAAACGAATTTGTACCCTCTAGTTTAACTGAGGCTTGCACGCCAGGATGTGAAAGGGAGTGGATGGACTCGAAAACACGGTGGCGCCAGGAGCTTGGAACCACGTGGCGGGTGCGGCCGGTGGAGATGTCGCAGAGCAAGGGGGGGGCACCCTTCTTGTACCACCCTTCTCTCAAGTCTTAATGCGGTAGCTATGGACTGGAGCACGCAAATGTCTGCATCCCCGGTTTGGTCGGTGGCCATTGCGGAAAAATCGATGCCCATGTATACCGGAGAGACCAGCGCACATGACAAGCAGTCTGACACAACGTTCAATTTACCGGCTACATGTTGGATATCGGTCGTGAACTCCGAAATTGCGGCCAAGTGCCGTTATTGCTGAGGTGACCTCGGTTCAGAGAATTTGGACATCGCATAGGTCAGTGGTTTATGATCGACAAACGCGGTAAACTCACGACACTTGAGCCAGAACTGAAAATGGTGCATAGTGAGGTGGAGAGCCAACAAATCTCTGTCGAAAGCTCTATACTTACGCTCGTTGTCCTGCAAAGTACAGTTGAAAAGGCCAAGGGGCTGCCATGAACCAGAGATGTACTGCTCCATTACAGCTCCTACCACGACATCAAACACGTCTGTGGTGAGCGCTATTCACGCTGACGGGGCTGGGTGGGCCAGCAAATTCAATTTTTCAATTCAATTCAGCTTTATTTATATAGCGCCATATCACAGCAAAAGTCATCTCATAGCAATACCAAATGCAGGGAAAACCCCACAATTGTAGAAAGACCCAGCAATCAGATGATCCCCTGTGAACAAGCACTTAGTGACGGTGGAGAGGAAAAACTCCCATTTAACAGGAAGAAACCTCTAGCAGAACCAGGCTCAGGGAGGGGCAGTCATCTGCTGCGACTGGCTGGGGGTGAGGGGATAGAGAGGATGAAGAGAACAGACATAAAGAACAGGAGCAATGAGAAGCCAAGTACATTATTGGAGGTCATCCAGCAGTCTGAATCTATTAACAGCAAAACTAAAGGGGGGTTAAGAGACACGAGATCCCTCCCTAATCGTAGGCTATATTGAAAAGGAAGGATTTTACCCTGTTCTTAAAAACAGAGATCGAGTCTGAATCCCGGACCCAGAGTGGTAACTGGTTCCACAGAAAAGGAGCTTGATAGCAGAAGGCTCTGCCTCCCATTGTACTTTTTGAGATTCTGGGTATTACAAGTAATCCAACATTTTGGGAGCGTAGTGCTCTGTTAGGATGATAGGGTAATATCAGATCTTTTATATATAAGGGGGCCTGATTATTAAGAGCTTTGTAAGTGAGAAGAAGGATTTTAAACTTAATTCTAAACTCTATGGGAAGCCAATGAAGGGAGGCCAGAACCAGAGAGATATGATCTCTCTTTCTAGAACCAGTTAAAACTCTTGCAGCAGCATTTTGGATCAACTGAAGACTTTTTAAAACTATTTTAGGACAACCTGACAATAATGATTTACAGTAATCTAATCTAGAGCTGACAAAGGCGTGGATCAGTTTCTCAGCATCATTCAGAGACAAGATGCTCCTAATCTTGGCAATATTGCACAGATGATAGAAGGCAGTCATAGAAACAAATTTAATATGTGAATTAAAGAGCAGATCTTGATCAAAAATAACTCCAAGGTTCCTCACAGAACTATTCAGATTGAGAGTAGTGGCATCCAAATTAAGAGTTTGATTTGGAAAGGAATTTCTAAGGTTTTTTGGACCAACAAGAATGACTTCAGTCTTATCTGAATTTAATAGCAGAAAATTACAAGTCATACAGACTTGGATTTCCTTAAGACAGGCATCTATCTTGATTAAGTGATTACAATCATCGGGCTTCATTGACAGGTATAATTGTGTGTCGCCTGCATAACAATGAAGATGTATACAGTGCTTTCTAGTGATATTGCCTAACGGAAGCATATATAAACTAAAAAGAGTAGGGCCTAACACAGATCTCTGTGGAACTCCGTGACTGAGCTTAGAGTTGGAAGAAAACTCATCATTGATGTGAACAAACTGAAGTCTATGGGACAAATAAGATCTAAACCACTGCAGCAAAGTTCCATTTAGTCCAACATAGTGTTCTAATCTATCAAGAAGAATGTCATGATCGATAGTATCAAAGGCTGCACTAAGATCTAAAAGGACAAGTACAGAAACAAGTCCATTATCAGATGCGATAAGGAGGTCATTAGTGACTTTCACTAAAGCTGTTTCAGTGCTGTGATGAACTCTGAATCCAGATTGAAACTCTTCAAATAAACCATTTCCCTGCAAGTGGTCAAACAAATGTGCAGCAACAACTCTTACTCTAAGATTTTTTTAAATGAAAGGCAGATTAGAGATTGGTTGATAGTTAGCCAAAACTCCTGGATCGAGCGTTGGCTTTTTGGGTAAGGGTTTAATTACAGCAATTTTAAAAGCCTGCGGTACATAACCCAAAGTTAAAGAAGAATTAATTATATGAAGAATATGGCTACCAATAATTGGGAAGACAATTTTAAATAACCTGGTAGGAATAGGGTCTAAAAGACCAGATGAAGGCTTAGATGAGGAGATTATTTGTGCCCTTCAGAGGTAAAGTGGGCTATCCCACAAAACCATTATTTTGAGAAAATGAGCTCTAAAGTTGAAATATTCTCAAAAAATCAGTGTGCCTATATCATTAAAAAGTTACCCCCTATAATTACCTTCAAGGTGTGACTTAAATATGAAAATATATTTAAATCACATAAACTTTAGAGCTCATTTTCTCAAAATAATGGTTTTGTGGGATAGCCCACTTTACCTCTGAAGGGCACATTTTATCTAGCTCTAAAAGGTCAATTGGAGTAAACTTATCTAAACAGATACCAGTTGAAAGAGTTGTAGTAGTTAATGTACTTAAGTTTACGGTGGGAAGAATCTGACTGATTTTATCTCTAATAGATAAAATTCTATGATTAAAAAAGTTCAAAAAGTCCTGACTAGAAAGCTCAAGGGAGATGCGAGGATTGACCGAGTCCTGACTCTTTGTCAGCCTAGCTGTAGTGTTGAAAAGAAACCTGGGGTTATTCTTATTCTCTTCTATTAATGCAGAGTAATAACTTCTTCTAGCGTTTCTAAGAGATTTTTTTATAAATTAAGAGATGATTTCTCCACACTAAATAGAATTCATCTAAATTAGTAGAACGCCATTTTCTTTCTAATTGACGAGTCTTCTGTTTTAAGCTACGAGTTTCTGTGTTAAACCAAGGGGTTAGAAATCTCTGGTTAGACTTTTTTCTTTTTTAAAGGGGCCACCAAATCTAGAGTCCGATGCAGAGAGGCTGTAACACTATCTACCATGCTATCAATTATGGAAGGAGCAGGCCCTCCATTTTTTATTTCTGTTGTGTTGACCCAAGGTATAGAGGAGACAATCTGCAAAAATTTGGTAACAACGTCATCTGAAAGACATCGCTGTATTAATATTTTTCTTTTTTATGATTTGAATTTTATTGGGTTTTCAATTTAGAAAATAAAACAAAAAAACAAACAAACAAGCAAAAAAAAAATACATCAAGAACGAATATACCCAGTGAGAGGATAAAACATTCCAGTTCCACCCTAGTGCTCCTAAGATGATTGGCTTAATCTACAACATCTATAAAGGTGAGATAGGATCCCCACTTATTGTAAAAGCTGTCCATCCTGTCCAACAGTTTATATGAAAGGCGTTCTAGTGCAGCTAGCTTGCCCAGCTCCCTGAGCCACTGAGCTACGGGTGGGGCAGAGGAAGATTTCCAATAGGAGGTAATCAACTTTTGGCCCACCATCAAAGCAGTCTGAATCCACTCGGCGTCAGAGATTGGGTCCTGAATAGTAGATGGATCCCCAAGGACAAAAAGTCTCTGAGTGAAAGGCACTTCTTGCTTGACAGTTGTCATAATATGTCTATGGATCTCCAACCAAAAGACCTGTATTTCCGGACAACTCCAGATCATATGGATAAGTGTACCCTCCCCCTGTAGACATCTCCAGCAGCTTGATGAATGTATAAGATTTGCTGTAAAGATTTTATGGGGTGTCCAGTAGAATCAATTCAAAATTTTAAATTGAACAAGTCTGGTTTTCAATTCCCTAGACACTTTCTTCCCATTCCTTAGAATATTTGCCCATTCAGCATCAGTAAATTGTGAATTCAGATCTTTTTCCCATGCCTGTTTGAGGAATGAAAAATCTTTATTTGAGCTCTTAAGGAGCATTGAATAAAAATTTGAGGCCTTACATCTTTTACCACAGGAGCTCAATGCCTGGGTGAGCCAATCTGCCTCAGGAGGAGGGGTAGTTGTAGATCCAAAGACTTGACACAGCAAATGTCGAAGTTGTAAATATTTCCAGAACTGATTCTGTGGTAGTCCATACTGTGCCCATAGATCATCAAATGATTTGAGAGCTCCCCCTTCATGTATATCTTTTAGCATCAAGATGTCCTTTTTCACCCAGATTTTCCAATGTGGAGACTTGGGTTAAGCCAAATAGAAGCCATAAAATGAAGATGAGAGCTAAACCCTAGTATAGAAGCAACCCTCTTCCAAACGTATTGTAAAAAGGATACTATAGGATGCGACTGAAATTCAGAAGGAAGTTTGATTGTGATTAGATGTACTAAGGGAAGAGGGCTGCTCAGATAACTGCAAATGAAACCAAGGGGGAGCTCTCTCAGGGGGGAGAGCCCAATAAATCAAATGTCTAAGACTAAAAGCGTAATGATATAAAACTAGATTTGGGACCCCCCAAACCTCCTGAATCTGTAGCCTTTTGTAGTCATTTCAACTTTAATCTAGGGCGCTTACCATTCCATAAAAACTTATTGCATAGCCTATCAAATTGCCGAAAATAACCAACTGGGATCCTGAGAGGAAGGGATTGTAGAAGGTAATTAAATCGGGGTGCACAAATCATCTTGATAACATTGGCCTTGCCCCAAAGAGACAAAAAAAAGGGGCGACCACCTCTCTATGTCTATTTTAAATTTTTCGAGCAAAGGCTCAAAATTAATCTGAATCAGATCCGATAAAGTATGAGGAAACAGGATGTCAAGATATTTAATTCCTAATTGTGGCCAAGAAAAGCCTATATTTTGACCAAATGTAAACAGTGTTTTAGGGCAATAAGGTGTTAGGGGGAGAGCTTCTGATTTTATCCAGTTAACTCTATAACCAGACAGACGTGAAAATTGGTTAATAATTTTAAGGAGAGCTGGAATTGATTTTTGAGGTTGTGTAATCAGTACCAATGCGTCATCAGCATACAATATTATCTTATGGGTACTGCCATGGACCTGAATACCTGGGAAGTTGCCGTCTTTGTGGATAGCTACAGCTAATGGTTCTAATGCCAAAGCGAAAAGCAGGGGACTTAAAGGGCAGCCCTGGCGCGTACCCCTATAGAATCTAAAAGGCTGTGATGTAACTCGATTTGATGTCACTGAAGCTCTAGGTTCATTATATAGTAATTTAATCCAGGAAAGAAACTTTGAACCAAAACCAAAAGTCTCTAGAGTAGCAAAAAGATACTGCCACTCAACCCTGTCAAATGCTTTTTCAGCATCCAGGGAGAGGGCTGCTACTGGAGAGAGGCGTGCAAGTGAGGGATCATTTTGAACTGACCATATGATAGCAATAAATCGCCTAATATTGTCTGCCGCACCCCTGGAATGAATAAAACCCACCTGATCAGGATTTATAAGAGATATCATTACTTTATCTAATCTTAATGCCAAAATTTTGGAGAGAATTTTACAGTCACAGTTTATAAGACTAATTGGTCTATAATTCTTGCAATCTAATGGGTCTTTATTGCTTTTTAAAATAAGCAAGATTAAAGCCTCTGTTAAAGAAGGAGGCAGACGGCCTTGTTCAAAAGATTCCGCAAACATTTCTAAAAGTAAAGGGGAAAGCTCATCAACACAGGCCCTGTAAAATTCTACAGTGAATCCATCAGGGCCCAGTGCTTTTCCAGTCAGAAGGCTCTTAATAACTTTCACAATTTCATCTTTAGTAATTGGGGCGTCAAGCAGGTCTATTTGTTCCTTCGTTAGGGAGGGCAAAGACAGGGAAGACAAAAATGCATAAATCTCTTGAGATCCAGCCTCCATTTCAGAAGAACTCAGAACTCAGAACTCAGAAAAGATTTATTGCCAAGTACATTCACAGTAAACAACTGATAAACATACGAGGGATTTGACTTGACACTGAAAACGACATAGTTGGCATTTCCGGTGACGTGGCAGCGTCGATAACGCGCCTGTCAGCAGACTAGGAACAGGAAGCATGAGGGAGGAAAAGGATAAACACAATAGGAGAGAGCAAAAAAGCATTGTTTGTCAGAATACCGGTCATAAATGATCAATATTATGATTACAAGAAAAAAAGAGAAAAGTGAAGTATAAAATTCTCTGAAAGCACCATTAATTTCATTTGAGTCTGACACCGGAGTACCATCCTGCGCCCTAATAGCAGATATAGTGCACTGAGCTTCTTTCATTTTGATTTATCTAGCCAGCATTTTGCCAGCTTTATCCCCCTCCTCGAATTGTTTGTGCCTAAGGTGAAATAGGGAAAATTCAGCTTTTTGTGTTAAGATTGAATTGAGCTCATACTTAAGCTTCACAATGGGTGGCAGATTTACTAAGTTTGTGTCCTGTTTGAATGCAGTCTCTGATATAGCTGTTCTCCTCTCCAAATCAATCTGTTTAGCAATGTTAGCTTTCTTTTTAAAAGATGCATATTGAATAATATGACCCCTGATAAATGCCTTAAAGGCCTCCCAAGCAACACTGGCAGAGGGAGCAGAATCCCAGTTTGTCTCGAGATATAAGGAGATCTCTGCTTTCAAAGAGGACACAAAATCTGGATTAAGAAGACTTGAATTAAGCCTCCATCTAGAATTTTTTTTTAACTGACAAGGCAGAATCATATGTAAAAAAACAGGGGCATGGTCTGATAGTTTTATGCTACCAATGGAGCTCGAATTTACAGAGAAGACAGAGGATTTTGACATTAGAAAGTAATCAATCCTGGAAAACACATTATGAGCAGTGGAATAAAAAGTGTAATCCCTTGTGGACGGATTAAAAAGCCGCCAAACATCTACCAAACCAATTGCATTGCACATGTCTTTTAATATAGAGCCAGATTTAGATGAACGCTGTGAGGGGGTGCTCCGAACTAAAATGTTGTCCATGACCTGGTTGAAATCCCCACCTACTAAAATGGGATAATTACCCATTTCGCTTAGTTTATGTTCAAGTTGTGCAAAAAATGCACAATCAACTATATTTGGTGCATAGACATTAGCGAGTATCATCCTATGGCCCTGGATTTCTATAAGGATTATGAGGAGTCGTCCATCATCATCACTAACCTCGTTTAGACACTTGAACTGCAAATGTTTATGAATAAGGATTGCCACCCCCCTGCTCTGGCTATTACCGCAAGACGCAAACCCATGGCCCACCCAATCCCGACAGAGTTTTTTAGATTCTGTATTAGTGAGGTGGGTCTCCTGAAGCAATGCTACATCCACTTTTTTTTGATTTAATAAACGCCAAAAATTTTTTCCTCTTAATTGGGTGGTTAAGACCTTTACCATTCAAAGTAATAAGGTTAAGAAAGCTCTGACAATTAGCCGACATCATAAACAGTACATATTACCATCCAAAATATCCAGCAATTCTCTACCAAAAACTTCCTCACTGGGTAAAAGATAAACATAATAAAAGTTGAAAATACAAAAAAAAAGAAACGAAAACCTCTTAATCATAGAGTAACATAAACGGTGACCTAGAACCAATGTCACCCATCGGTGCACAAGAACAGCACCAACCAAAAAATAAAAAACTCTAAGACCGTGACTGTGAACAGTGCAACAAACTTAGGGAGAGCCGCAACATCGCAGCAGCCTCATGCATACAGATAATAAAGCGCGGGCAGTAACTTTTATAAATTTTTATGTTCGGTTGTTAACAAAAGCAAAAATGAAGCCTTACATTAATACTGCATCAAATCCTCCATCAAAAATATATAACATATAAACATATAGCATGTATTCATACCATTGTTCATCAGTGTCTCACGGTAGTGAAAGAATCAGGTTTAGTGCTTTCTTAGGATCAGTGAACTCCTGTTTACCACTTGCCAACTTCACGACGAGAACTGCAGGATACCTGAGAGAGAATGCAATTTTCTTCTGGCGCAGCAGGTGCAGGTGTTTACATTGCTTGAACGCCGCCCTCATCTCAGATACACGTCTGGAATAATCCGGAAAAATCATAATGTGATGACCATTCCAATCCAGCTTTCCCATCCTGCGCACTGCCTCCACAATACGCTCCCTATCCTGGAAGCGCAGAAGTCGAATCAGGATAGCCTTGGGTGGCTGGCCATCTGGTTTGTGTCTGGCGAGGCTCCGGTGCGCACAATCAATTTCCAGCCCTCCAGGGAACTCAATTTTCAGCAGATCTGGGATAGCTTTGTGCATGAAGGTGAGGGCATCTGACTTTTCACAGTTTTCTGGAAAGCCGACAAAACGTAAATTGTTTCGGCGTGATCTATTTTCCAAGTCATCCAGCTTCAAAAGCAAATCTTCCACCTGCATCTGGGTTGCAGGAGGATTAGCATCCAGAGCTACATTAGCATCTTCGAGAAAGGCAATGCGAGATTCCACGTCTCCCAGCCGGGTGGCTAAATCCATTAGCTTGATATCCACCGCCCTCATTGACGCCTCTATAGAGTTGAGCTTAGCATCTTGCCTCTCTGATATTTCTTTCAGCAGTGCATAGATCTTAGAAATGTCCTCCGCCATTTGGTCTTTGGGAACACCTGCATCTGTTGAAGGTGGCGGAGAGGAAGGAGGGCTCGTTGCGGTATCGCTAGCTTTAGCCAGACTTTCCTTGCTAGCACTGGCTCTGGAGCGAATGTTAAGTTTCTGTTGCTGCGTTGGCATTTTAATCCTGTTTTCCACAAATGCAGTCTCAATGCAGAAATGTAGAGTAGTTTCGACCGAGGAAACAAGTGAAAAGCGCCCTTGTAAAAGTAAAAAGGCTGTCTGCACTGCAGAGCTCCTCACCTAAGCAGCCATCTTCACTGCCCGCGTCCACCCTGTAGTAATATTTTTCTTTAGGAGTCAGATAATCAGAAATAGTGAAATCAAAGGTTAACAGACAATGGTCTGACAGTACAGAATTATGAGGAGACACTACCAGATTTTCTGTGTCTATACCATAAGTCAAAACAAGGTTCAATGTGTGGTGGAGATAATGGGTAGAATTTTCTACTTTCTGGGAAAACCCCATTGAGTATAAATTGAAGTGAATGCTTTATTAAGACAATCACTATCTACATCAACATGTATGTTAAAATCCTCTACAACAATTGTTCTGTCTGATTTCAGCACTAAATCAGCTAAAAATTCAGCAAATTCAGATAAAAACTCTGAATAGGACGAGGGAGGGCGGTAAACTATGGCGAAGAAAATTGGGTTCAAGCCAAGATAGCCAACATGCCCCACACTGAGGACCAGGCCCTCAAAGGAATTAAAACATGATTTTTGCTTTACATTAACTAGTAAATTAGAATGGAAAATTGCCGCTACTCCACCTCCACAACCAGAACTTCTGGGATTATGATAGTTTAGATAACCAGAAGGAGTTGATTCATTCAAACCAACATAATCATCTTGCCCTAGCCAAGTCTCTGTGAGGGATAGTAAATCGATCAATTAATAGATCGTGAACTAGTAGAGACTTGGGAGTTAGAGACCTAATATTTAATAAACCACATTTAATTTTTAAATTATGAGGAGGAACAGAGACTAAATTAATAAATTTAGAAACTTGAGGTTTGATTTGAGTTTTACCAACATTTTGTTTAAACACTTTGGGATGTTTATGCATTATATTTTTATTAACTTTTGGGGGAGTAGACAAAGGTTCTGTAAGGGAGAAGACAGGGGCAAAGTTGAGGGGTGGCGGATGAGGAGGAGTTTCAGAAAGATGTGTATTTATCAAGTTGTGTTGTATTTGTCTTGGGTTATAATATTTTGGGTAACGGGAGACAGACACAATCTCTGTAGGGTTATAAATCGAAGACTGAACCAAACAGTGAGGATTATTTGGATTAATGGGATTGATATGAGAAGTGGAAACAAAAAAGGGCTGGTTGGCAGACCCAGGAACTTCGGAGTGAGTTAAAGCACCAAATCCCAGTCACTGCATTAAAAAAAACGCTGAATGGAATAGAACAGCTTGTCCCTTAAAACACGTGCACCAAATCTATTCGGATGGATGCCATCAGGCCTCATAAGTGATGGGCAGTTCCAAAACGGGTTAAAATTGTCAATAAAACCAATGTTAAAAGTAAGACATGTAAAACACAACCAAGTATTAAGACTGAGAGTTCTGTTAAAATAATTGCAACCTCGGCTGAAAGGTGCCAAAGGCCCAGAGATAAACGCACGTCTGCCACAGTTCATAAGAGTGGACAGAAGGCTCCTGAAGTCACTCTTTAAGATCTCCGACACTTCATCTGGGATATTGTTGCATCCAACATGTACTATGACAGTTTTAACGTGGGGGAATTAATTTAATAGGTCAGGGGTAAGAGCCTCGATGTCAGACACTCTAGCCCCAGGAAAAAAATTTAGTCACACAGTACCTGCTTTTGACGTTCCTCATAATCGAGTCACCAATTACCAGCGTCGTCTGGGGGGGCTTTGTCGGTGGTTTCTGAGGTGGTGAACAATCTTGTCGAAGGTGTTGTTGTGATGGCGTGGCGATGCGCTCTCTTCTTTTTGGAGCTGGTGTGTAATTTGGCACACCTAAAGTAGTCTTAATCCGGGGTTTGCGGGTTTAAGCCACCACTGAAGGAGAAGGAGAGGGAGGAGTAGGGGCGGCCACGGGCGGACAGCCAACGTCCAGGTGGGGAAAATCCTCCAGAGAAAGGATGTCAAATATATTTTCCAGTAGCAGGGGAAAAGAAGAGGCAAGGCTCTGTCTGGTCGATCGACGATGATTGCCTGCTGGTCTAACCAAGGTCCAGGGCGCGCATTGAGGATGAGAAGAACCAACCAGGGCTTTGGGTTTAGCCCCGAGTCAAAGCCAGTGTCTATTGCTGTGGTCCTGGATGTCAGAAGAAACCAGAGCAGGGGTCGAAGTAGGCGGAGATGCGCTGAACTCACCCAGGTAAGTAGCTGTCTCTGCCAGCTGCGAGTCGGTTGCCGGGGCCGTTGTTCGCCCGAGAATTATGGTGTCAAGGTGGTCTTCGGCCTCCCGAATCTTATAGAGGTTGGAGAGTCTAACTTCCAACTCAGAAACCTTCCTAAGGAGGGACACACAGCTGACACACGTCGGGGATGGAGCCATGACGTTCCAGGCGAGAGGGGGATAGCCAGCCAGCCAAAAGCAGCTAAAAACAGGTTAGCTAAAAACAGCTAAAAAGGCTTAAAAACAGGTTAGCAGGTTAGCCTAGACCGGTAAAACAGCCCAGCTGGGGGTCCGACCCACCCGCGCATCCGATCGGGCTTTTCTGCTAGGCCAAAACTAAGCTAACACCAAGCAAAAACTAATATCAACAAAAAGAGATAAAAAAAATAAAAACAAAATCAATAAAAACAAACAAAAGCGGACAAGATGGCGCGACGAGACGTTAACAGACGTTAACGCTAACAGACGTTAATGCTGGCGTTAACATATATATGCACGCAAAGCTGCTTTAGCGAGCATCGTTTTGGCATTTGTGAGCGCCTGGATCTGCTCAGGGGTCCAGTCGATGCTATCTGTGGGCTTCTTTTTCTTGAGCACGCCGTAGAGTGGCTGCAGCAGCTGGGCTGCACGGGGGAGGAAGCAGTTGTAAAAATTGACCTATTGACCGTGGGATCGCACCATCTAGCGAGATGCGGTGGCCCAAAAAGTCTATTACCGGCAGCCTGAACTGACACTTTGCTGGGTTAACGTGTGCTTCCAAACGTTGGAAAACTTGTTTGAGATGGGCGAGGTGCTCCTCCTCTGGCACGCCAGCCACCAAAATGTCGTCCAAGTAGACGAAAACGAACAGCAAGTCATGGAGCACCCATCCATCATCCTTTGGAAAGTTTGTGCTGCGCCCTTTAACCCGAACGGCATGTGCAAAAACTTGAAAAGACCGAAGGGAGTTATCACTGCCGTTTTGGGGACATCCTTTGTGCGCATCGGGACCTGGTGGTAACCGCAGACCAGATCCACTTTTGAAAAAATGCACGTCCCGGCCAGGTGTATGGAAAAATCCTGGATGTGCAGGATGGGGTAACGATTGTGTTCCGTGGCGTTTAAGTGTTGGAAATCGCTCCATGGCCGCCACAACCCATCGGACTTGGGCACCATGTGCAGCCGGGATGCCCAAGGGCTGTTGGAGCGCCTAATGATGCCTAAGCATTCTAAGTTAGCAAACTCCTTGCACGCGATGGCTAATTTAGCCACATCCAGGCAGCGAGGGCACGCAAACATGGGCGGACCTTTCGTGGTGATAAAATGCTCGACCCTGTGCTTGGTTACCATACTGGAAACAGTGGGCCCGTGAGTGCTGGGAACTCGGAAAGCAAACGCTGGTACTTACCTCCTGGAGTTAGAATATTTGTGCAGCTTGGTGGCCCAACTCCCCGAGCTGTGCAGGGCAAGGAGGAAAAAGATACAGTATCCACTAAACGCCTGTTGGCAACATCAACAAGTAGTCCATGAGCACACAGAAAATCAACACCTAAGATGGGGACCGAACATACAGCTACCACAAAGTCCCACTGGTAATTGTGTCCATGTGAACATACAGTCACCGTCCTTTCTCCAGACGTCCTGATGTGGGATTTGTTTGCGGCCGTTAAGGATGGCCCACAGCCTTCTGCAAGCGTGTCTGCACTGACTGGCAAAATGAGGCTCTTCTGGGAGCCAGAGTCTACCAGAAAACGTCTCTCCGAACATGTGTCTGTGATAAAAAGCAGCTTCTCCCTTTTGCCAGCGGTCACAGCTGCTACTGATCGCTGGCTGCCCCATTTCCCACATTCTTGAAGTGGCACGGCGGCAGACAGTGTTGCGCTCCCTTGCCAAAATGGTAGTGATAAAAACACAACGTCCCGGTCTGGTTTCTCCGGATGGCCATCCCAGCCACCATCCTTGGCTCCTTGACCTCGCTGGGCTCCACCGGAGATCCCGGTCTCACTGCCTGAATGCTGAAAGCCTTGTTTGCCAGGATGATGCACTCTGCCTCCTCTGCCAGCGTGCAGTAGTCCCTGACCGCCAGCAGCAGTGAGTTAGCAAGAATCGCTCTCACAGAAGCCGGTAGGTTTCTGAGGAAGAGGTGGGCGAAAAGGAAAGCTCCGTCGTCCGTGCCCATCAATGCAAGCATGCTCTCCATCAGGTCCACAGCCGATCTGTCTCCTAGCTCTGAGTGGGTGAGAAGCTTTTCTGCCCTCTCTGCATCTGAAAGGGTATAACGGCGCAGCAGCAGTCTCTCTAGAGTGGCGTATTTTTCTTGGGCTGGTGGGGCTCAGAGTAGACTCATGGTGCGTTGCGTGGCACGTGCGTCTAGCGATGCCACCACATGGTGGTACTTTGTGTCGTCTGCCACAGCTCCGCGGAGGGAGAACTGGGCTTCCACATGAATAAACCAAGCGGCCGGGATGTGAAGCCAAAAGTACAGGAGTCTGACTGCAACGGTGAATGCAGTGGTGGGAGACTCCAGCAGGAGTGTCTCCATGGTGGTGCTCGGTCCGTTTTCCATTTCACGTCTATAGGTCACCAATGTGGAGGATGAAAGCAGACGACACATGAGCTGACAACACAGAGATTTATTTCTCCTCCAACACAGAACAGACTAACTCTGAGTGCCAAAGCAATCTGCTTTATACATTTTCTCCCCACCTCTGGCACTCAGGGTAAATGTTTACATACCTGTTACAAAGTGTGAACACACATCAACATACACGTTAACACATTCCCGTCCCTGCGTCCTCAGGTGTGAGCCTGGCACAGCGGGGGGCGAAAGGCACATCTTTATTTACTACCTACCCCCCAGTGCTCTGGCACCTCTGGCTAGCCCCCCAACACCCTGAAGTACTGGGTGGAGTGTCATCTCTTTTGTGTCACCACAATGGCTACATTACATTATCAAGGCTGATTAACTAGTTTTGGTGAGACAGATGTGTTATTTGTTTCACTATTCAGTTGTCTTTTTTGACGAACCAATAACTGATTCTTCATCTATACGGTGACCCCTCTGTGCTTTTTGCCTTGAAAAAAAAACAAAAAACTAAACACAACACTAATGATAATGATATTTTACTAGCTTCTTCAAATTGTGCTTCTCCATAACTGCATTTTAACTTGTGAAAATGCTGCTGCTATATTATAAGATAAGATAAGATAAGCCTTTATTATTTCGGATAGTACAGTACAGGTTAAAAGAAACTATATAATGTAACAACAAGATCAAATTAGACAAAGACTCCTCCTACTATACAATTCCACGTAAGTTATCCGAAATGGGTGATGGCTGAAGCCGCAGCTTATATTGCCCACCCATATTCCATCCAAGAATTCAAAAGAGAAAAAAGAGAAAACAAGACAAGAGCGATTACAATTTAAAACAAAGCTAAGACAAAATGTGACTGAGAGAAAAAAGAAAACTAAGCTAGGCTAAGTTAAGCGGTTACTATTCAAAAACAAATCTAAGACAAAATGTCACAGAGAAAAAAAAAAAAGAAAAAAAAACTAAGCTACAACACAACACAGGCTGGATATGTCAATCCTTATGTGAGTTTACATGTCGTCTTGTAAATATGTTTGGAGTATTTCTTCCTTTAGTTTTTGTTTAAATTGTCCAAGCTTTGTACATGATTTTAATTCAGGTCCAAAATCGTTCCATAATCTGACTCCTTGCACTGAAATACAGTGTTGCTTGGTGGTTGTTCTCACTGTAGGCTTTTGAAATATACATGTTCCTCTGAAGTGATATCGTTTCTCCCTTGTTTGGAACAACTTTTGGATATTTGCGGGCAGTGATAAATTCTTCACTTTGAACATTATTATTGCGGTTTTAAAGTCAACCAGATCTTTCAACTTGAGAGTTTTTTGTTTAAGAAAAAGTGGGTTTGTTGGTTCCCTGTAAGCTGCTTTGTTTATTATTCTAATAGCTCTCTTTTGAAGCATAAAGAGTGGATATATGTTTGTTTTATATGTATTTCCTCATACTTCATTACAATATGTCATGTATGGGAGTATTAATGAATGATACAAGGTGTATAGTGTGGGTTGATTCAGCAAATATTTCACTCTGTGTAATATTGCAATTGATTTGGATACTTTACCTTTAATATAATTAATATGTGACTTCCAACACAGTTTGTTATCAATTATTACTCCAAGAAATTTAGTTTCAGATACCCTTTCTATCTCTACACCATTTACACTGAGTTTGGGTACTGGGTTGTTGTGATGGTTGTTAAAGACTATAAATTTTGTCCTACTTAAATTGAGCATTAATTTGTTTGAATCAAACCACAGTTTAAGCTTTCCTAATTCTTTTCCGAGTGTATCCAGAAGTTGTTCCAAATTGTTTCCACTGCATAGCAGATTAGTGTCATCGGCAAACAGTATTAAGTCCATTTTTTCTGAAACTTTACATATATCGTTTATATACATATTGAATAATAATGGTCCCAAAACTGAACCCTGTGGGACTCCACAGGTGACCTTCAGTAACTCTGAGTTTTTGTTGCTAACACATACATACTGATATCTATTCTTTAAGTAACTACTTAACCAGGACAGTGCTACCCCTCTAATACCACAATTTTGTAGTTTCTTTAATAATAAATTGTGATCTACTGTATCAAATGCTTTTTTAAGATCTAGGAATACACCGACTGAATACTCTTTATTTTCAATGGCTGTTGATATTTTTTCTGTAAATTCCATTAGGGCATATGCAGTTGTCCTCTTGTGTCTGAACCCATATTGCTGCTCACACAATAAATCATTCTTCAGTATGAAGTTGTCAATTCTCTCATAGAATATTTTTTCAAGTATCTTGGAAAATTGCGGTAATAGTGAAATTGGTCTATAGTTTGAGAGTTCCCCTCTGTCGCCCGTCTTGTATATCGGAATTACTTTAGCTATTTTCATTGCATTGGGAAATATACCTGATTGGAGAGACAGGTTACAGATATACGTCAGTGGTTTTACTATGCATTCGATAACAGTTTTGACTAATAGCATGTCAATACCATCACAGTCCGTAGATGTTTTACTTTTGAACGATTTAACAATTGCAATGACCTCTCTTTCGTCTGTGTTCTTTATGAAGATGGAGTCTTTTACAGCAGTGTTATTGCATATTGTATCACCTGTAGGCACCGTAGTGGGTATTTCTCGGGCCAGACTAGGTCCAATGTTAACAAAAAAAGTATTAAATTCATCTGCAGGTGAAGCTATATTCACACTCTGAGTCGTTTTATTATTTTTTGGAATATTAGTTGGGTTGCTTGTATTTCTGCTTTTATTTCCAAGGATACTGTTGAGTATTGTCCATGTATTTTTAATATTGTCTTTGTTTTTCTCCAGTTCTTTACTGTAATAGTCTCTTTTACTACATCTTATTATATAGGTTAACTTATTTTTGTATGTTTTATACCACTGCTCTGCTTCTTTTGTCCTTTTCTTTAGGAAAGCTTTATATAATAAATTTTTCTTTTTACACGCCTTTTGTAGTCCTTTGGTTAACCATGGCTTATCAGCAAATTTGTGTTTAAGCTTTTTTTTACTAATGGGCAGTTTTTTTCATAAAGAGTGGTTACAATGTTTATAAATGTGTCATAGGCTTCATTTACATCTGATACATAGACTTCTGTCCAGTCTTGCTTCAGCAAGTCCTCTTTAAAAGAATTGATTGCATTTGGTGATTTGTATCTGAACGATTTTGAAATTTTTTCTGCGTTGGGCCCCGTGTGGCCATGGATAAGTGCAAAGGTTGGCAAGTGGTCACTTATATCATTTATCAATAATCCACTTTCTATTTTCTTATCGATAACATTGACAAACAGGTTGTCAATAAGTGTAGCAGTGTGAACTGTGATTCTACTGGGATGTATTATTGTGGGATATAGACTCATGCTGTACATAGAGTTCATGAACTCTGTAACTACATTTTGTTGATGTGGATTTAGTAAATCAATATTGAAATCTCCACAAATTGCTACCATTTTCTTACTAGTAATATTATTGTACAGCTCGACTAATTTATCTCTGAATGTCTCAATGCAAGTTCCCGGCGTTCTATATATGCAGCTTATGATTAGATTTTTTGTTTTATCTTGGTCAATCTCAACAGTAACACATTCCAGGATCCCTGGTAGTGCAAAGGACATTCCATTTACAAGCTTACACCTATACAGGTCATCAATATACAGTGCAACACCACCACCCTTTTTTTGAGTTCTGTTAATATAAAACATCTGATATCCCTCTATTGCCATCAGGGGAGCCTGTTCTTCATTAAGCCAGGTTTCAGAGACTGCAATAGCTGTAAATTTTCTGTCTAGCTATTTTAAATAGTCCTGAATCTGTGGAAAGTTTTTGTTAAGACTTCTGCTATTGAAGTGTATTATTGACAGTTTACCATATAATTGCACTTGACTTTTGAATTGCTTTTCAGTGTAATATTCACAGTGGTTATGAATATTATTGAAAAAGTGGTTATCAGGATCAATATCATTCTCCATCTCTTGTGGTTTATGTTCAGCATAGTGGCATATTTTCAGAGTTTGAGTTTCCTCACTCTGTGTCAGATGACTTCCTCCAGCTGGGGATAATTGATGTCTACTCGAGTCGATCATAAGTTTTTGTTTATTTTGCTTATTTTTTTTTAAAGTACTTTGGCATGGTGTATCAAAAGAACTATTCTTATCGTGTGTATGAATATGGATTATCATTGACTCATAATTTTTGTAATCGGTGTTCATCTGTATTTATTCAAGTCAGTAGCATCTCTGATCATTATACTCCTTGCTTGCTCAGGTGTTCCATTTAGTTTAATCCAAATTCTACAATCTCTTGTCCAGGTTGCCTGTATCTTATTTTGTTTTTTCAGCATCCGTGCCTGCCGTGCTAATTCAGCGTTTTTTTTTTGTCAGGTGTTCATTTAGGTAAACTTGAGTTCCCTGTAGCTTTTTGGCCTGCCTCAGTATGTCATTCTTTACCCTTCTGTTCACAAAGCGCATCACAATTGATTTCTTTGTTTTGGGATCTTTCTTCGGTAGAGCATAACAGGCTGAAATTGCATTGGCTTCTACCTTAATGTCTCTATTGTTAAGGAACTGAAGCACTTGATTTTCTAAGGAGACTGATTCACTCATGGGAGCATCTTCACCATTCAGTCCTGTTGCGGCATGGGCGTATGACTGATATCTGATGTCTAGTCCACTTATAACTAAGTCATCAATACGAGAACCTTGTTCAAGATCCTCGACGCGTTGCTCCAAAAGACGCCCGTGTTGCTCCAGGTCCATAATTTTTTTGTCTTTTTCTTGAATTATTGAATGTAGGGCTTGTACCTCTTCTATTAGGCCTATTATTTTGGCCTGCTGGCTAGTCAATTTGGCCAATTCTTCTGACATAAAGTTCAGAGATTTTTTAATTTCTTCCATTTCCTCTTTTTTTGGTGGCATTTTACTGACCTGTGGATAGAAATAAACAGAGAATCCGGCTAGGCCTCAACTAGCCCGGCCGCTGCTGGACCCGCCGCAACCGAGCTCCTGCACAGCTCCTCCGCCAAGTAACGCTGCACAGCTCCGCAGATCACCACCGTCGATCGCCGCTGCCTGCCGCTGTCTGCCTGGCCGGTTACGCCGCACACCGCCGGCGCAGCCGAACTCCACTGATCACCGCCGCTGATCACCGCCGCCTGCCGCCGTCTGCCTGGGTGGTCCAGGTGGCCCCCGTCTCTCACCAACGTCGCCCCCGAGCCTCAATCCGGCCCGCGCTCGCGCCCAGCTGCCACCTCGGCTAGTTCCTCCGGTAGGTCCTCATCAGAGGCTGAGTCACTTCATGTCCGAGTTAGGTGGCACAACTGGGCCAGCGCTAAGCTAACTAGCATTAACTAGCATTAGCGTTAGCCTTGCAATCGCTCCGGGTAGCAGCAGCAGCTCTACCCGATTAAAGGGGGTATTCCAGCGGTTCTCTTACAGTGGTGGGAATTCAGCCCGTGGGTGTCCGCCACGAGCACCGATCGCTGTAGGCTGGTCACTTTAATGGCAAAAGCAGTGGCTTAGTCTCAGCACTGAGAAAGTGTGGCCATCCCGGTCGCCATCTTGGAAAAAAAGAGTCCCACAATGGGGAAATTCCAGGATTGCAACAGCACAGGGATAGCAACACTCAGAGCAACAATCAAGAAGACAAGAAAAAACAAGAGCAGCAAATATACATATGTACATATAAATATATAAATGTATAAACACACAGTGCGGACCATTGTAGCTAGATGGAATAAATATATAAATATATATATACAAACAGTGAGGAGCATTATAGCTAGATGGAATAATATGTAGATATATAAACACAAACAGTGCGGAGCATTATAGCTAGATGGAATAAACAGCATAACCGTCTGCTTAGTTATCCTACATAGTATGAATATGTACCCATACATATTGTCACCCTCCATAGCGACCGATATTATCCTAGTTGTATACTGGAGGGGACCATTGTGTAAGTCTATTGCGTCTTTTGCATTCAATACTATTAGGTCGTCACGTTTTTTTGCTATCTCTGCGAGCAGCCCTGCTTAGGTTATACAGTCTGACAGCCGTAGGTAGGAAGGACCTGCGAAACCTCTCAGTTGGGCACCTAGGATGATGTAGTCTGCTGCTAAATGAGCTCCTCAGTGCGTTCAGTATGTCCTGCATAGGGTGGGACTCGGACTCAAGCAGAGATGACAGTTTAGCCACCATCCTTCTCTCTCCTATCTCCTCCACTGGGTCAGGGCGCTGCCCGAGGACAGAGCTAGCTTTCTTGATCAGTTTGTTCAGTCTCTTCCTATCGGCTGCTGTAATGCCACTGCCCCAGCAGACCACTCCAAAAGTGATGGCTGATGCCACCACCGTGTCGTAGAATGTCTTCAGCAGCGCCCCTTGTACACCAAAAGACCTGAGTCTCCTCAGTAGGAACAGCCTGCGCTGTCCCTTCTTGTAGAGTGTGTCGGTATTGTGTGACCAGTCTAGTTTATTGTTCAGATGAATACCCAGGTACTTGTAGGATGTCACCATCTCAATGTCTGTTCCCTGTATGTGTTAGTTTGTATGCAGTAAAACAGAAAAGAACCCCACAATATTGAAGTTTCTAAGATGGCGGCGCGCGGTTGTGCAGCGGCTCTTTGCTCCCTATTTTTGTGTGTATGTATGCTGTTTTTGGATATTGGACCGTGTGAAGCCAGATTTGTGTACAGTCGTACTGAGCTGATAAACATTGGACTTCAACAAAAGTCTGCTGTCACAGCAGTTTTCGACAACACACAAGACATACCGGAGGCTATCTGTAGAACAGCGGGATCACCATGGATTGTTGTCGGACCTGGGAAGCGATGCAGACGGAGGAGGGAGAGAAAGAAAAAAAGCGGGGATGCCGGTCGGGCCTGCTAGCGAGGCTAAAGAGACAACCGCATAGACCGCCGCTACCAAGCATTTTTCTCTCCAACGCCAGAAGCATCATCCACAAGATGGATGATCTAGAGCTACAGCTGGCAACTAATAAAACTGTGAGAGACTGCTGTGTGCTGTTGTTAACGGAAAGCTGGCTCCACCCGCTGATCACCGATGCTGTTGTACAGCTGCCGGGGCGCACACTTCACCGATTGGACTGAACAGCAGAATCCGGTAAAAAAAGAGGAGGCAGCCTCTGCATTTTTCTTCACAACACTTGGACTAATCACAGTAGTATTATTAACACTTACTGTTCTCCTGATCTAGAGACAATGTCAGTCTTATGTCGGCCTTTTTATCTTCCTCGAGAGCTGAGCGTGATCATTTTAACAGCTGTCTATATTCCACCTGATGCAAATACTAAAGCGGCCCTTAGTCATTTGTACAGTGTAATAAATAAACAGCAGCAGGCCTGTCCCGAGGGTGTTCACATTATAGCTGGTGATTTTAATCAAGCATGCTTGAAAACTGTGCTGCCTAATTTCACACAGTATGTGAAATGTGCCACTAGGGGAAAGAATTGTCTTGATCGGGTGTATTCAAAACTGAAGCATGCTTACAGAGCTGTGCCGTGTCCACATCTTGGCCTGTCAGACCATCTATCATTGCTCCTCATCCCAGCATACACCCCCCTCAGGAGAACTGCTAGACCTACTATAAAGAACATCACAACATGGCCTGAGGGAGCTCTTTCTCAGCTGCAGGACTGTTTTTCAAATACTCTATGGGATTTATTCAAGAATGAAGATCTGGAAATGTACACACAGACTGTATTACACTACATTATCTTCTGTATCAATCAGGTGACTGTGGAAAAACGCATCAGGGTTTTTCCTAACCAGAAGCCTTGGATGACAAAAGAAGTCCAGGCACTCCTCAGAGCTCGTGATACAGCCTTCAGGTCAGGGGATACAGATCTGTATAGCACTGCCCGGGCTAATCTGAAGAAAGGCATTAAGGAGGCTAAACAGACCTATAAGAAGAAAGTCGAGCACCATTTTTCTGATAATGATTCGAGACGAGTATGGCAAGGCTTTAACCATATCACAAACTATAAGGGCAGCAGCATCATTTCCAGTGACATCAGCGCCTCACTGGCAGAAGAACTGAACTGCTTTTTCGCACGGTTTGAGGCAAATACACCTCGCCCGGACCCACAGATGCTATTGAATGCCAGCTCTGATGTGCTTATCCTGCAGGATCATGAGGTGAGACAGACACTGAGAGCAGTTCATCCGAGAAAGGCTACTGGTCCCGATGGAGTGCCAGGAAAAGTGCTCAGAGCATGTGCAGATCAGCTTTGCTCTGTTTTGACTGACATTTTTAACTTGTCTCTCAAGGCAGCCGTTGTTCCACAGTGTTTAAAATCTGCAGTCATCATTCCTGTACCAAAAAACATACTATTAGCAGTCTGAATGACTATCGACCAGTAGCATTAACACACATTGTTATGAATTATATTATAAGATATTATAAGATATTTTAAGATGGCGGCAGCGCGCATGGACGCAGTGGCCCCTCTTGGCATCAGCAAGTGTGAGAGTTTTGAGTGTTTTGATCTTCCCAGATGTACATTCTGTAAAACTTACAACCGTGAGACCTTATTAAACATCAAGGTACTGCATGCTGCAAGAATTGCGGCGATCGGTTGTGACTTGGACATTCTACGCCAGCATGGAATTCTGGCGGAGTCCCCACTGGAAGCTACCTGAGAGAGGAGGAGGCGTAAGCGGCGCGAACGCAAGCAAAAGCGTGGAAAAAGGGCCGGGATCCATGCTAGGCTAAAGGCTAACCCCTCCAGACCAGCGGTACCATCGCTCATTCTCTCTAACGTCCGCTCCCTCGAAAACAAGCTGGACGAGCTGCGTCTGCTGAGAGAAACCTGGAGAGAGTGGAGAGACTGCTGTGTGCTTGTGTTCACCGAGACATGGCTCCACGGAAACATTCCTGACGAGGCCATTCAACTGGAAGATATGGCGATGTTCCGTGCCGACAGGGAAACGGCGAGCTCCGGTAAGAGCCGGGGGAGGGGGGGGGGCTATGCATCTATGTTAACAAGAACTGGTGCGTCAATGCCACGTTAGTGTCTAAACACTGCTCCCCGTTGGCGGAGTTCCTTATTGTAAATTGTCGGCCATATTATTTGCCGAGGGAATTCATCAACATGTTTGTAGCTGGTGTTTACATAGCGCCGAACGCTAATGCTAAAGCTAATGCTAAGAAGGCACTCGGGGAACTGCACAATGCGATTAGTGAAATCCAGACTTCACACCCGGACAGTTTTGTGGTGGTTGCGGGGGATTTTAACCACACCAGACTGTGCTCCCCAAGTTTAAACAATGTGTAGACTTTAAGACCAGAGGAGAGAATATGTTGGACTTAGTGTACACAAACACAGATGCATATAAGGCGATACCCCGCCCCCATCTTGGCCTTTCTGATCACATATCCGTGATGCTGCTGCCTGCCTACAAACCTTTATTGAAACGCAGCAGGCCAGCAGTGAAACAAATTAGAATTTGGCCAGAGAGTGCAACCTCTGCACTGAAAGACTGTTTTCTGCACACAGACTGGGAGGTCTTCAAAATAGCAGCCTCCCAGGAAGATAAGACAGATGTGGAGGAGTATGCTGATACGGTCACCAGCTACATCGCGAAGTGCACAGAGGATGTCACTACAGTGAAGACCATCACTATGCGGGGTAACCATAAGCCCTGGATGACTGCAGAGGTGCGCTCGCTGCTTACAGCCAGAGATGCAGCCTTCAGAGCGAAGGACAGGATTGCCCTCCGCTCAGCCAGGTCTGCGCTCTCAAAGGGAATTAAGGCGGCAAAGCGCGCCTATGCGGAGAAAATCCAGGGACACCTCTGTGACACTAGGAACACCAAGCAGATGTGGCAGGGAGTTCGGACACTGACGGGCTATAAGTCTAGGCAGGGGGTCGATGATGACGACGCTTCGCTTCAAGACGGGCTTAACAACTTCTTTGCACGTTTTGAAGCATCAAACTCGACAATCAGAGGGAGGGCTGGCCCACCCCCACATCGGTCGGACCAGCTTTTACCATCAACACAGCGGACACACGGAGGACCCTAACCAGAGTCAACCCACGCAAAGCTGCAGGTCCGGACAACATTCCGGGACGTGTGCTCCGAGACTGCGCGAGCGAGTTGGCGGATGTCCTGACTGACATTTATAACATCTCCCTGAGTCAGGCCATCGTTCCCAGATGCTTCAAGACCTCTATCATTGTACCGGTGGCAAAGAAACCAGTTGTGTCCTGTTTGAATGACTATCGTCCTGTTGCACTGACACCAATTGTGATGAAGTGTTTTGAACGGCTTGTCAAACCACACATTACAGCCTGCCTCCCTGCATCACACGACCCGCTCTAGTTTGCATATCGTTCAAACTGCTCCACTGAGGATGCTATAGTCACCACCCTACACTCTGTCATCACCCACCTGGACCAGAAAGACACCTACGCCAGACTCCTGTACATTGATTTCAGTTCAGCATTCAACACCATTATTCCCCACAGACTGATGGAGAAATTACTCCTTCTCGGTCTGAACACCGCCACATGTCTCTGGATCCTGGATTTCCTGACTGAGAGACCTCAGTCTGTCCGGGTTGGAAACAACATCTCCAGCTCTGTCACACTGAGCACCGGATCCCCTCAAGGCTGTGTACTCAGTCCACTGTTGTTTACACTTCTAACACATGACTGTGTATCCAGACACGAGGGGAACCAGATTATTAAGTTTGCAGACGACACCACGGTGGTGGGACTTATTCAGAGGGATGAGGAATCAATGTACAGGGAAGAAGTGAGAGACCTGGAGGGCTGGTGCAGGGAGAACAATCTGGTGCTCAATGTGGACAAAACGAAGGAGATGATAATCGACTTCCGGCGGTCTCAGCCTGAGCACGTCTCCCTCAGCATCGGCGGCCGTTTAGTGGAGAGAGTGGAGAACATCAAGTTCCTTGGAGTGCAGATCTCGCAGGACCTGACCTGGAGCAAGAATTCCTTGGGGATCAGGAAGCGGGCTCAGCAGAGACTGCACTTCTTGAGGAAACTCAAACAGGCCTCTCTCCCCATCTGCATCCTCAGGACCTTCTACAGAGGTGTGGTGGAGAGTGTTCTGATGTACTGCATTGCTACATGGTACTCCAGCTGCAGTATGTCAGACAAAAAAGCCCTGCAGAGGATAGTCAAGGGGGCTGAGAGGGTAATTGGAGTCTCCCTCCCCTCTGTCCAAGAACTTTTTCAGAGCCGTTGTAGGAGCAGGGCACTGAACATTGTCAAGGACCGTTCTCACCCTCTGCATAAACACTTTGAACTTCTTCCATCTGGTAAACGATTCCGGAACATCAGAGGCAGAACCACTAGACTGATCAACAGCTTCCTTCCACAAGCTGTCAGGATGCTGAACAGTTGACCCGGAATCTCTCTTACACACTACTGCACCTACGGACATTTTGTATATTATTTGTACATTATAGTTAGTTAGTTTTTTCCCAAGTATGTCTCAGGGTTGTGTGAATGGATGGGGGGGGGGGTGTGGGGGGGTGAAGCTATGTGTGAGTGCGTCTTAAATCATGCTGCTTCTATTTATATGGATGCCGAGAGAAACGCAATTCCATCTTGCCTGCACTACTGTTGTATGTACAGCAATATGACAATAAAGTTTGATTTGATTTGATTTGATTTGATTTTGATTTGATTTGAAGTGCTTTGAGAAAATGGTATTGAAACATCTTTTGCCTAGTGTCCCCCCAGACTTTGATCGGCACCAGTTTGCATACAGGCAGGGCAGATCCACTGAAGATGCTATTGCTATAGCTCTCCACTCGGCATTCAGCCATTTAGAAGACAAGAGGAGCTATGTAAGAATGTTGTTTGTTGACTATAGCTCGGCATTTAATACAATTATTCCCAGCATTCTCATCACCAAATTGCTTCAGCTTGGTCTGCCTACCCACACTTGCAGCTGGATTAGGGACTTCCTAACAAACAGAACACAGACTGTTAGACTCGGACCCCATTCCTCCTCTACAGTCATGCTTAACACAGGCTCGCCACAGGGCTGTGTGTTGAGCTCCACTTTGTATTCATTGTACACATATGACTGCATACCTGTTCATCCCACAAACATTATAGTGAAGTTTGCAGATGACACAACAGTAGTGGGGCTCATATCAGGAGGAGATGAGTCCGCATACAGAGATGAGGTCCAGAAACTGGTGAGATGGTGCTCAGATAATAATCTGCTATTGAATACAAAAAAAACAAAAGAACTCATTATTGATTTTAGGAAGCATAGCAGTGAGCCGCCTCCTCTATATATAGGCAAGGAGTGTGTGGAGAGGGTGGAGGCTTTTAAGTTTCTGGGTGTTCATATTTCTCACAACCTTACCTGGGCAGTTAACACCATAGCTACAATAAAAAAGGCTCAACAATGTCTACACTTTTTGAGGCTCCTCAAGAAGAATGGCCTGAATGCACAGTTGCTGGTTTTATTTTATCGCTCTGCTATTGAGAGCATTCTGTCATATGGCATCACAGTTTGGTATGAGGGCTGTTCAGCTGCAGACCGCAAAGCCTTCCAGAGAGTGATCGAGACTGCGCAAAAAATCACTGGCTGTTCTCTCCCTTCTCTGGAAGAGATTTCCAGGTCTCGGTACCTCAACAGAGCTACTGCCAACATTAAAGACTGTGCTCATCCAGGCCATGACTTCTTTCACCTGCTCCCCTCGGGCAAGCGGTACAGATCCCACAAAACCCGGACTACCAGGTTTAATCATAGTTTTTTCCCAGCAGCAGTGCGTATTTTGAACGGATTTATGTAATATGCACAGACTGCTGATATTTTTTGTTATTTTAGGTTATTTTGTAGCAACAACCCTGTGTGCATAAGCTGGTCTTTTGTATTTATCGCTCAGTATGTTTTTCATTATTGCTACGTACATATTGTATTCAACTTTTAGGTAATTTTGTTTCAAGCATTATTTATTGTTGTAATCATAAGAATGTTAAATGCATGAGTGAACTGTGAATGTGATCGAACTGTGAATCGAACTTATAGAAGAAATTACTAGTTGTATAGATTAAAAAAAATGTTGCTGTAGGAGTATTTATAGATTTAAAGAAAGCTTTTGACACCATTGACCACAGAATACTACTAAGGAAACTGGAAAGGTATGGGATAAGAGGGGTTGGACTGAGTTGGGTGGAAAGTTATTTAAGTAACAGACAACAATTTGTACAAATTGGAGAGCACAAATCACCCTTCATGGACATCACTTGTGGTGTCTCTCTAAATAAAACTCTTTATTTTATATATAAATGACATATGCCAAGTATCAAAAATTCTGAAATTTATTTTGTTTGCGGATGACACAAATATCCTTTGCACTGGTGAGAATTTGCAGCAGGTTTTAGAGGTGGTCACAACTAAAATGGAAAAATTAACGCAGTGGTTCAACAAAAATAAATTATCTCTAAATCTAAAAAAACCAAAGATTATGTTGTTTGGAAATTATAAAATAAATCATGAAATAATGGTAACGATAGATGATACCAGAATAGAAACAGTACAGGAAAATAAGTTTCTGGGGGTGACGCTTGACAATAAAATCTGCTGGAAACCTCACATCAGTCACATCCGGGCCAAATTAGCAAAATGTATAGGCATACTGGGGAAGACAAGACACTTCTTGGACTATAAATCATTGGTCTTATTGTACAATTCACTGTTTTTACCTTATCTTAACTACTGTGTAGAAGTCTGGGGAAACACCTACAAAACCAACCTACAGTCAATATGCACATTACAAAAAAGAGCTATAAGGATAATAAACAATGCAGGATATAGAGACCATACCAATTCGTTGTTCTTAAAGTCACATGTCATAAAGTTCATCGATTTAGTTAAATTTAAGACAGCACAAGTAATGTACAGGGCAATTAATAATCAACTACCAACTAATATACAAAAAATATTTAAAAAAAGAGACAATGATCATAATTTGAGGGGAGACTTAAACTTTACAAAACCCAAGATACGTACAACCAAGAAAAGTATGTGCATATCTGTCTGTGGGGTGGATTTGTGGAACAGTCTAGAGCCAGAACTGAAACTATGTACAAACAGAAATCAATTCAAAAAGAGGTATAAGCACCATTTGCTGAAAAGGTATATGTTAGAAGGGTAGTAGTTATATGTACGATTCATTATGTTCACTCTGGGATATTATGGGACACTATGGAATGGTGGGTGGGACAGCACTGTGTATATCTGTGTTGTTTGAGGCTGGTTTTGTTGTATGGACATCATTGTATGTTAGAATGGATGGGTGTTAATGTTGATTTGTAAAAAATACAGTAAATTGTTTACTTGGGGTCTTAAAGGTGGTAATTTGTATAAAATTCACATGGGTGTATCTATGGAAAAGAGGAGATGGAATTAATAAGTGTTCACTTCTTCCTTCTCCCTTTCGAACAGTGTATAATATTACTTTATTGCATTTGCCATTTGCTTGTATTTGTTATATTTTTGTGTTCGAAATAAACTATCTATCTATCTATCTATCTGATAGTTTGTTTATAGTTTGTTTTTAGGGAGCAGCATCTCAATTTCGTTGCATTGTTCATTAACAATGGAATGACAATAAAGGCACTTTGACTTTGACTTTGTATGTTTACTGGTGCTGTGAGGGGTTGTCCTTGCCTGCGGCAGTCCACCACCAGCTCCTTAGTTTTCCTCGCGTTGATCTGGAGGCAGTTCCGATGGCACCAGTCCACAAAGTCCTGGATAAGTCCTCTGTACTCAGCTTGATCTCCGTTGGAGATGAGGCTGACGATCGCAGAGTCATCAGAGAACTTCTGTAGATGGCAGTGTGTTGTGTTGTGTGAGAAGTCCGCAGTCTAAAGGGTGAACAGGAAGGGAGCCAAAACCGTTCCCTGGGGGGCCCCCGTGCTACCGATGATCGTGTCGGACACACAGTCCCGGGTTCTCACAAACTGTGGCTGGTTAGTGAGGTAGTCCAGGATCCATGATGACAGGTGCTGGTCCACCCCTGCGCACAGCAGCTTGTCCTTCTGGATCGTTGGTTGGATGGTGTTGAAAGCACTGGAGAAGTCAAAGAACATGATCCTCACTGCATTCCCGGGCTTCTCTCTCTTCTATTATTGGGATATGGATAATAATTAATGCCTTCTTGAACTGACAGAAATGCAAATAAACTGATAGATGCGCTAACCTAGAATTTTTCAACTAGGGTTCCGTGGAGCATTCAGGTTCCTGTGGATAATTTTCTAATTTCACTTCTTAATTGTTCCAAAACTTTTTTTAAATAATTTGCTATTGTTGTGCATGGAAGCATGGGTGCCTACAGAACAAATGCAAAACAATAGCAAATTATTAGCATTTTTTTGGCTAGTGAAGAAGTAAAATTAATAAATATCCCACAGAAACCTGAACATTCCAGAGAACCCTGGTAAAAAAAAACAGACCCTCTCACTAGTTTAATTCATACAGCAGTGGCCCACTTCAAGCAGGCCTGAATATAAGAAATGTGTCAAAATACCAACAAACTTGGACAGTCATGCCCACAAGCTTTGCTGAGTTTTTCTTCCAGTAACAGAGAAAGATTACAGTCTGTCACCAACGAGTACTGAACTTTAGTTGTATCTCTTTAATATCTGAAGGGACATGTTTGAAATGCCATATCAGAGGTATTTCAAGTTTTATAAAGGACTTGGTTGCCAGTGTGTATATACTGGCTCTCTCTCTCGCCAGCTTGTTTATCTCAAGGGTCTGTTGTTTTAGCATTATGTAATGTGTTGTGTCATGCTCGCAGTGAGAGGAGAGGATGTGACCTAGCGAAAGGTTAAGAAAGACACAGCAGGCAGGCGGCTGGGAGAGAGAAACTTAGCACAACCATGTGTGGAGGTTCCACACCTGCACTGCTGCACTCACCGCTGGCTGTCAGGGGTTAGTAAATGGGCTGGGAAGAGGATATATATTTTTTTGCCACTAAAGCAACCGACTGGCCTTAACAGCCTCGGGCCAAGGAAGAGGATAGAGAGGAGTCCGTCACAGCATGAAAAACCCTGATGGGAGGGGACAAAAAGCCAAAATCTGCCCCAGAAGAAGCTCTGGGCACTGGCAGCAGTGGAGGTTTAAAATGACAGTTTGTAACCATGGATGCCACTTTTTCTCAGAAGACAAAGGCTGGCAGGATGACAGGGAGAAGAAGAAAGAGAGAGGTCAAATAGGATTTCTTTTTCTTTTTTTTTATCTAGATTTACAGGATTTCTCTGATGATATAGCCATATAAGGCATATACGTAAACTGGTCCTGACATGATCTGTTTTGGCAGATAACTGAAATTTAGTCATTTAAGCAATCCTGTCCTATTGTTATACACTTGTTTGTGCACTCCCTTTATCATGAGAGCAGCCAGCTGATCATAATCCATTCATAGTTTTTGGATTTTTCTTGGTGCTTTAGACCTTATTTTAAGATAAGATAAGATAAGATAAGCCTTTATTAGTCCCACAATGGGGCAATTCCAGATTTTATTGCTCTGTTTGGGTTTTTGATCATCTTTTGATCATCTGGGTTTTGTCCGAGTACTCTGGTTTCCTCCCACAGGCCAGAAACATGCAGGTTAGGTTAACTGGCATCAACTGGGGATTCTAAATTGTCCTTAGGTATGGATGTGAGAGTGAATGGTTGTCTGTCTCTCTGTGTTGGCTCTTCGATGGACTGGCGATCTGTCCAGGGTGTACCCTGCCTCTTGCCCAAAGATGCTGGGATAGGCTCCAGCCCCCCCGCGACCCGAAAAGGATTAAGCAGTAGAAGAATGAGCAAAAGCCACGGATGAAAGAAAAGCTTAATACTTAGGAGGAAAAATGTTCTATATTATTATAGGTTATGTCCAAATAACATGAGACTGGAGCCACTCTCGACTGAACACTTAACTGACTTTATTATCAAGGACAACGCAATATACACTCCAGCCGTAGCCCGCCTGATGTCATTACCCCAACCCCCTCAGCCAGGCTACAGCAAGCCCCGAGAGTCAAATCTCACACATAACCCCCCCCCACACACACACACAAAGTAAAAGATCCCCCCCCCGAACAGAAAAAAAACAAACAAACAAACACAGTGTTGTCTCCCTTTTTTTTTTAAACTAAGTAGGCAAAACTCAGCCAACCAAACGGGCGTTTGGGTAGACTACCAGAATGCTCCACCGTGTTGGAGCAGGTTATTCTGCCGCTTAGTCCCAACACGCATTAGCTAGTACTGTCTTCAGTACATAGTCTTCCAGGTACCTGGGCCTCTGACAAACTCTAGCCGGGCGTCCAATAGGCTCTGCACCAGGCACCGTCGGCCGCACCTGTGAGTTCTCACCACCCCAGTTCAACGAGTCCCACCTCACATTGGGTTGTCCCACTGTAGCTCTAGTCCTCTGTTCTGGTGGCAACTTTCTGAGTCTACTGGAGTGCCACCGTGACCCATCCTCAAGCTCGAACATGTCCTGGCCCCGTCACCTTGTGATCTGCAGGGGCCAAGTCCAGAATGGCTGCAGCTTATGCGTGCAATTAGGGTGTTTGATCCAAACTTGATCCGACACCTTCAGTCCGTGGGCTCTCGCCCTGTGCTTCCTGTCAAATCATTGCTTCATCTTACGCTATTGCACAGCGACCTGGTCCCGTGGAGAGTCCATATTTCTTTGAGGAGGAGTGGTGGGCGGTCTCAATCGATCCAAAGGCAGAAGTTGTTTGCGTCCCAGCATGAGAGCCGCCGGGGAGCATCCTGTCATAGTATGGGACGTTGCCCTGTAGTGGAGGAGTGTGCTCTGAAGGGTGTCCGGAAATACGAAGCCGTCTGTCAAGTGGGCTCTCAGTCCGTTTTTCAGGGTCTTGTTAAAACGTTCAACGCCCCCATTGGCCTGGGGATGGTAGAATGTGGTTTTAATGTGTTCCACGCCCCTAGTGCTCAAGAACTCTACAAACACCCCAGAGGTGAACTGCGGGCCATTGTCAGTCGTGATTACATTGGGGACCCCCCACCTGGCCCCCGAGTCCACTATAAGCGGCACATCGACTCCGTCAAGTTTTTTCAATGATCCCTTCTTCGCGCGTGCTACACACACCCGTGTCGTGTCTCTGGACTCCGCCGCTGATGACTTAGCAGTGATAGTGTAGGCCCTGTTCCGCGCCACAGTCCGCCACCTCCTGGGAATCCACCCCGGAGAATTAGTTACCTTGCTAACGGCTGTGCTTGGCGGGAAAGCTTGAGTGGCTACACTCCCTTTAGCCAACACCGGCAGACTCAGCTGAACTGTGGACTCAATCTGCCTGATCAGTTCGAACACCTTTTCCAACGAGAGAGTATCTTTGGTTAGCTTTAGCTTGCTCTTCAGCCACACGTTGTTAGTACCGTAGGCTAGCTTATCCCAGACCAGCAACTCCTCGATAGGCCCGAAGGCGCATTCTCTTGCTAGGCTACGGAGCTCCATAATAAAGGACTGAGTGGACTCACCCGCCCGTTTGTTGTTGGTGGTCAAAAAACTCATATCTCTGTGCCGTGACAGCGGAATGGCCTCCGAAATCACAGTCCATTAATTCCAAACCGTCTTTCAGTAAGCCACTGCCACACAGCCCAGAAAATATCCGCTGGCCTTCCTCACCGAGGTAGTGGACCATTAGGCTCCTCTGTCTCTCTCCATCGATGCTGCTCAGGCCGGCCACAGCCACATACACATCGAATGTCTCCCTCCAGCGGACCCATGGTGCAGCTGGTGTTCCTGGAGATTGTAAAAATGGAGGTGGTTGTCTGATACGCGCTCCCATGGTTTATCCTCGTAGCCAAATGTTATGTCCGAATAACATGAAACTGGAGCCACTCTCAACTGAACACTGAACTGACTTTGTTATTGAGGACAACACAATATACACTCCAGCCATAGCCCGCCTGATGTCATTACCCCAACTTCCTCGGCCAGGCTACGGCAAGCCCCGAGAGTCAGATCTCACACATAACAGTTGGATCTTATCAGTTTTTTCCCCTCAGATCATTATACGAAGGGCATTGAAGCTTTACAACTTCAAGATCACAATATAGCCACAAGCAAGTTCAAAGTAGCTGTACGGGGTGTGTGTGTGGGGGGGGGGGGCTGAAAAGTTCATAGTGGTCAAATTTGACCAAATGTGGTTTATTTTTCAACTGCAGGGATCCAAGAACTGCAACACCAATGGAAGAAGTGTGTGGCCCCAAGGGGACACTATGTTGAAAAATAAACCACATTTGGTCAAATTTGACCATGGTGAACTTTTCAGGCCCCTGTAGACTCCAAGTTTTTTGGGTTTTTTTTACTTTTACTGTTTGCGCTACAGTTGATGTTCAGGAGAATAACATTCATGACATTTGAACCCTGAACCTCCTTTCAGTTTGCAGTCTGACTTCCTCAAAACAAATTGTTACATTGACAAGACACAGAGGCTGATGGATAATGTATGGTACACACTATAAACAGAATTGTATACATTTGGTGTGCTTCCCCCGAAGGTAGTGATTGTGAGCAGGGCTTGACATTAACACTCACCAACCTGCCAATGGCAAATAGATTTCAGCAGTGGCTGGTAAAACAGCCACGCCCACTAGCCACTTTGACGGGTTGTAGTTTTCTCATATGGCAATTTTAATAGAAAACTCACAATGTGAGACGATGAAACTACAACTCCTGATTTTATTAATGATAAAAACACTTCCAGCCACTCAAAAAACATCCGACCATTACTGTCACCTTCTTTGACAGTGGAGCTGAAATAAATGACAGAGGCTGGGAACATTTATCTACCTGCTTTCAGCAGGACCTGAGTGTGCAATAGGTGGAGGAGGAGGAGAAATGATCATAGACTGTATTTGGATTCATAAAGCGGCCCTCTGAAACAGCTCTATGCATCCAAGCTAAAATTATTATTATCCTATTATTAATTATTTGCTAGCCCATGTGAGCTTTGCGCTGTGTGCTCACTTCATCCTACCTGTGGAAGTCTGGAGTCTAGAGCTGAGAGAAAAGTCAGGTGAATAATTTCATTCTTTTTGCTTTTCTTATTTTTTACTCAGCCCAATATACTGGTCTACTAAAAAAATCCTTTAAGATTACTGATTGCAGCAGTAGCATAAACAGTTTCATCATGCAGCAGGACAAATAGTATATACTGTATGTGGTGGGGTGAAGTCGGTGTTGAGTGTGCAGCTCAGGTTTGGCTCTGCTGTTGGCACAATATTATTAATTGGTGTGGACGCTGATTTAGAACGATTTTTAAAACTATAATTTTATAGTTCTCATTATCATGTTTGGTGGGATAGCCCTTTACCCTCTAAATATGTATTTTTAATTTGCTGGTTCAGGGGTGTCAAACATATGGCCCACAGGCCAAAATCTGTCCACTAGGGCATCCAAATTTTTCTGTGAATTTACAGCTTTCTTTCTCGTAAATTTCTGACTTTTTCTACTAATTAGAATTATTCATGTAAATCTGAGACATTTTTGTTTTAAAATGAGACTTTTTCCTCATCAATTTTCTATTCTTTCTGTTTTTTTTTCCTGGTGAAAACAGGTAGTGTGCATTTAAGTTAAATAATCAGCAACTACTAATGACATAGTACAGCCTGAAGGGCTGTCCCAGTTCATAGGGGTCATTTTCAGTCCTCAAAGGCCACGGGGTAGGCGAAGGGGAAGGGGATGACAATTGGGACGGACCCCAAATCTACCTGAACTTCACTCTCACATTGCAAATATTTTTCTCTGCTGTTTTACAGTATTTACTGCTGTTCATAAATAATTAAACAGACAGTGTTTCTCTTATTTTTTATATACAGTGTGTATCAGGGTCATTTACATTTAAAAAGGTTATAAATTTAGTTTATGTAAATTTTAGCACGTGATAGTCAAATTTGATCATTTTAAACATAATTTTCCAATCACAAAATTGTGGCTAGTGAAAAGGCTAAGTGGCTATTAACTTTGGAAAATCACTAGCCACAGTGGCTGGTGAGCAAAAAAAAGTTAATGTCAAGCCCTGATTGTGAGTATGAAGTTTCATGAAGTGTCATGAATTGGCCCTCGGGGCAGAAACGAAGACCCACGCGCTGAACTGTGAGTTGTTTAAGTTTAATAAAAAACACAAAAGATACAAGGAACAAAAACACAAGACAGGCAGGAAACAGGATGAGAGCAGACGGGGAATCAGCGTCTGAACTGGATACAGGATTTGGTTTTAGGACGCAGCGATTGGCAAGCAGAAGAGCTGTCAGTAAATAGGCAGCAAGAGTGATTGCCAATCTGAGTCAGCTGTGAGTCACATGAGCAGAGAGGAGACAGGACTGACAGCTGACAGGAGCACCGCCCACGACCAGAGTAAACCCGGAAGTGCTCAGTGACAGCTGCCATCGAGAAAGAGAGAGAACACGGATCAAAAGTACCCCTACAAGATGAGAACAAGACTAATGACATATAATAAACGTTAGGAAAATAAACTGGAAAACCAGACAGTAAAGAAATATATAAATGACACTAAAATAGGAAAAATAACTAGATGACATAATATAAAGAAACCTGAGCCCCAAACAAACAACAGATATTGAATACCTAGAATACAAAAATAAGCAGGAATACAACAATGTAAAGAATGACAGAAACGCTGAGCATGGTGGACCCCCCCCGTGCTCAGCTTGTGACATGAAGTTTGGATCGCTAAATCAGAAGATACATCAGAAGATTCGGGCCAAAGAGAAACTGTACAAATTCAGTGGCATATAAAATCAAAACAAATTGGCAACTTTTTATTATCAGTATCTGCAGAGGATGCAGGCTTAATTTTAAGTAATTTGGGTGAATAACTTACAAGGAGTTCATTTTACTTTCTGAAAATAAGCTGAAGAAAAATTAACTTTTAAACTTAAACTTTATTTTTTATTTTTTTTTATTTATATAGCACATTTAATACAACAAAGTGCAGCTCAAACTGCATTACAGTTAAAAACAATTCCAGATAAAACACAAACAAAACAATAAAAAAGACAAAGAGAGCCCTCCCCAAGCCCTCCCCCAACCCCACTCTCATCCAAGACATCCATCCACCTGACCCCCAACCCACCCCAGAGCCCACCTCCTCCCAACCTGTTCCACCCCCCCCCCATACACACACAAGTAATAATAGGCATAGTTAAAACATGACTGAGGACCAGAGTGAAGAAACACCATCATAGGGGGACCATCAGCATCAGGAGCCGGTCTCAGCTCACAGCTGCAGAGTCACCACCACAGGGGCCACCCTGGCCCAGGCAGACAGAGGAGTCCACACCACAACCAACAGGCTGTGACTGCCACCAAGCCAGGGCCACCACCACAACAGCATCCCCACTGCCAGTGCCAATTACAGCTCCAAGTGCCGAGAGCCCCCCAACGAGGAAACACGAGAGCTACAAATAACATAAGATAAAATGAAATACAATAGAATACAATAAGAAGCAGAGTAAGATTGTGAATAAAAAATAAAAAAGAGAATAAAATGGTTACAGGGATAATAAATACAGTATACCCATATATACAGTGGTGTGAAAAAGTGTTTGTCCCCTCCCCGATTTCTCAATTTCTTGTATGTTTGCCACACTTAAATGTTTCAGATCCATCCATCTTCTACCGCTTTTCCGGAGGTCCGGGTCGCAGAGGTAGCAGTTCAAACAGAGAAGCCCAGACTTCTCTCTCCCCAGCCACCTGCTCCAGCTCTTCCGAGAGGATACCAAGGCGTTCCCAGACCAGCTGGGAGACATAGTCTCTCCACTGAGTCCTGGGTCTGCCCCGGGGTTTCCTCCCATTGGGATGTGTCCGAAACACCTCAAGTGGGAGGCGTCCAGGAGGCATCCTACTCAGATGGCCATACCACCTCAACTGACTCCTTTCAATGTGGAGGAGCAGCGAACGGTTGTACTCTGAGCCTCTCCCGGATGACTGAGCTCCTCACCCTATCTCTGAGGGTGAGTCCAGCAATCCTACGGAGAAAGCTCATTTCAGTCGCTTGTAACCGCGATCTCGTTCTTTCGGTCATTACCCAAAGCTCGTGACCATAGGTGAGAGTAGAAATGTAGATTGACTGGTAAATTGATAGCTTTGCCTTAGAACTCAGCTCCCTCTTCACCACAACAGACCGGTACAACGTCCGCATCACTGCAGATGTTGCTCCATCTTTCTAAACTGGCTTTTGGTACGTGGAATGTTTCAGATCATCAAATTTAAATATTAGGCAAAGATAACACAAGTAAACACAAAATGCAGTTTTAAATGAAGGTGTTTCTTATTAAGGGGAAAAAAATCCAAACCTACATGGCCCTGTGTGAAAACGTGATTGCCCCCTAAACCTAATAACTGGTTGGGCCACCCTTAGCAGCAACAACTGCAATCAAGCATTTGCAATAACTGGCAGTGAGTCTTTTACAGTGTTGTGGAGAAATTTTGGCCCACTCATCTTTGCAGAATTGTTGTAATTCAGCCACATTGAAGGGTTTTCAAGCATGAACCACCTTTTTTAAGGTCATGCTGCAACATCTTAATCGGATTCAGGTCAGGACTTTGATTAGGCCACTCCAAAGTCTTCATTTTGTTTTTCTTAAGCCATTCAGAGGTGGACTTGCTGGTATGTTTTGGATCATTGTCCTGCTGCAGAACCCAAGTGCGCTTCAGCTTGAGGTCACGAACAGATGACCGGACATTGTCCTTCAGGATTTTTTTTTGGTAGACAGCAGAATTCATGGTTCCATTTACCACAGCAAGTCTTCCAGGACCTGATGCAGCAAAACAGCCCCAGACCATCACACTACCACCACCATATTTTACTGTTGGTATGATGTTCCTTTTCTGAAATGCTGTGTTACTTTTACGCCGGATATAATGGGACACACACCTTCCAAAAAGTTCAACTTTTGTCTCATCAGTCCACAGAGTATTTTCCCGAAAGTCTTGGGGATCATCAAGATGTTTTCTGGCAAAACTGAGAGGAAACTTTTTGTTCTTTTTTCTCAGCAGTGGTTTTCATCTTGGACCTCTGCCATGCAGGCCATTTTTGCCCAGTTGCGTTCTTATGGTGGAGTCATGAACACTGACCTTAACTGAGGCAAGTGAGGCCTGCAGTTTTTTGGATGTTATTGTGGGTTTTTTTGTGACCTCTTGGATAAGTCGTCGCTACGTTCTTGGGGTAATTTTGGTCTGCTGGCCACTCCTGGGAAGGTTCACCACTGTTCCATGTTTTCGCCATTTGTGGGTAATGGCTCTCACTATGGTTCGCTGGAGTCCCAAAGCTTTAGAAATGGCTTTATAACCTTTTCCAAACTGATGGATCTCAATTACTTTGTTTCTCATTTGTTCCTGAATTTCTGTGGATCGCAGCATGATGTCTAGCTTTTGAGGATCTTTAGGTCTACTTCACTTTGTCAGGCAGGTCCTATTAAAGTGATTTCTTGATTGAGAACCGGTGTGGCAGTAATCAGGCCTGTGTGTGGCTAGAGAAATTGAACTCAGCTTTCCAAAGATGTGATAAACCACAGTTAATTTATGTTTTCACGGGGTGGGGGGGCAATCACTTTTTCACATAGGGCCATGTAGGTTTGGATTTTTTTTTACCCTTAATAATAAACACCTTCATTTAAAAACTGCATTTTGTGTTTACTTGTGTTATCTTTATCTGATATATAAATTTGTTTGATGATCTGAAACATTTACATAAGTGTAACAAACATACAAAAAAAATGAGAAATGAGGAAGGGGGCAAACACTTTTTCACACCACTGTATATATTGTAATGCAAAACTCAATTAAAATAATCTAAAGATATAAAGATATATAAATAAATAAAACAGCCAAATAAGTATATAAACATGAATGATAAAATTAGTTAAAAGCTAAACTAAAAAGGTGGGTCTTGAGCCTCCTTTTAAAAACATCAACGCTCTCTGCAACCCTGAGGTCCTCTGGCAGGCCGTTCCGCAGATGTGGGCTGAAAGACTCGAGCGATGCCTCACCGTGGGTTTTTGTTCTAACTTTTGGTATCATTAAAAGGCAAGTATCAGAGGACCTCAGGATCTGCGAGGGATGGTATGGTAAAAGCAGATCAAATAAATAAGAAGGACCAAGACCATTAAGAGTTTTATCAACTAATAAAAGAACTTTAAATTCGATTCTGTATTTCACAGGGAGTCAATGCAGCGATTCTAAAACTGGTGTAATATGCTCTCTTTTTCTGGTCTTCGTCAGCACACGGGCTGTTGAATTTTCTAATAGTTGTAAGTTACTGATTGTCTTTTTAGGAAGCATAGAAAGGAAAGCACTGCAATAATCAATACGACTGGGAATAAAAGCAGGCATTAGTGTCTGTGTTTTCTCAAGAGAGAAGTGGGCAGAATCTTGCTATATTCTTTAGATAATAAAATCCAATTTTTAAAATATTATTAACATGCAGAATAAAATTAAGCTCAGAGTCAAAAACAACGTCCAGGTTTTTAACTTGTTTTGATGGAATGAGACAATGTTTGTAATTTTGGTAAAAGTTTCTCTCTCTGAGCTTCAAGACTGTTAACCAAACAGTCCTTCCAGGATTTTGTGGGATGTTTTTATGATTGTTGCAGCCCAAAAAGCCTGAATTTGCGGGAGCTTTTTTTTTAAAAGTTGTGATAAAAGTTGTGATGTTTGGAGAGGATTTTTTGCACTAAAAGTTATGGGAAGAATTACAAATTTTAAAGCAGATGGTTTTTTCCAGCTTACTACAGTGATATTCTATATAACAATACAAGAAAAGCACAGGATTGTCAAACACTTCCTATTACAGTGATTTGTAAATTAAGCACAAACTTCTCCTATACAGAAAAACTTGTTTGTGCAACAGCCAAAACAGACTTTAACACAGTATCCATTGCAACAGCTAAATTGCAATGAATGCATGTCAATGAGTAGAGATTTGGAAATTATTTGAAGCACCTTCATTTGAAAACTCCCTACGGTCCCCAAACACTCGGTACCGAGCGGAGAGGAAAAAAGAAATAATTTATTCTGTTAGTCTGTATTGTCTATTGGAGTCTGTTTTTCTGGAAAAAAAAATTACAGACAATATTCTCTCTCTTTCCTTGCCTAACTCCTACCTGTCTGTCTGCTGCACATCTTGACACACACACACACGCACACACACCGTCTCATCAGACACACATTTTTCATTTACGGGGGGAGGTGGGGGGAACATTTGTCCGTGCCCTGATCAGAGATTCACAGCTTTAAAGCTCAATGACAAGATGTAGAAATGATTTTACCTCTAAAGATGTATGAAATGATCAAACACTGGCTGTAGTGTTAGACTTGCTCGTTTGTTTGTGATTTTATGGAGTCTCTTGTCACGTGCGCTCCTGCGACGGGGTGCTTTTGGGGCAGGCCGATGTTTTTCAACACAAACCCAGCACTTCGTACACGCGGTCAGGATGGAGACGTCCACCAGCAGGCTTGGGGAGACGGAGGAAGGGATGGTGTTGGAAACCTCACGGGTGAATATTTTATTTAAATCACACACGTTTTTTGCTGAAGTGTTCCGTTAATACTGACTGTAAACACAGAAGTGAACACGGTGCAGAGATGCATTTGATTGGTTAGACTGAGCATTTCAGCGCCACTCAGAGACAAATTTGATTGGTGAAATTGGCAAAGTGGACGAGAATTGGATAAAATTGCGGGAAAGTTGCAGTGATTGGACAAAGTTGCAAGGTTGTGCAATAGTTGCGCTGATTGGCTGATTTCGTGTGAATTGACACAGTCACAACATCACGAAATCCTGGAGGGACTGACTAAAACTTCGATCGATCAAGCAAAGCTATGGGAGATTTCATAGATCAGTATGGGGAAACAATTTTGAGTATTGGCCTCGTTGTTCTTGGGATAGTTGCAGAAATGCAAAACTAATTATTACAGCACCACCTATTGGTGCATGACCTTGCTCTTGGAACTCTGGGTAGTGGGGAGAATTTCTGATTTGACTGAAAAGTGTCATGGCGGCCTCTGGGCCGTCATTAGCATCATTAACTCCAGCTGCGCACAGATCCACAGGGGTTAATCAGCAGCTGTTAAAAGCCAGCGTTGCTGACAGCCCGGCACGGAGTCGTCTGTCCTCCTCGTCTGAGAAAGAACCAGAACTCCGTTCTCTGGCCTCGTCAAGGTATTCTCTTGTCTCGTCAGAGTCTGTCTCGTCAAGAATTGTTTTGTCAAAAACTGCCTCGTCAGAAACTGTCTCGTCAGAAGCTGTCTCGTCAGGAATTGTCTTGTCAAGAACTGCCTCGTCAGAGACTGTCTCATCAGAAGCTGTCTCGTCAGGAACTGCCTCGTCAGAATCTTCTCTGGCCTCGTCTAGAACGTCTCTGGCCTCGTCTAGGACATCAGTTCAAAGTCAAGTACGTAAGAGAGCTGTTTGCTACTCTACTCCTAACCTCTACCCCTGTGCACAGGTGGACTCCCTTGGCGGCAGACCTGCGTCCCCAGCTGACGGGGTTATGCCAACTCGCTCACGTAGCGGCTCGCTACCACCACGACTACCGGTACGTCTGGCTCCACAAATTCCTGAATTATTACTGTATCAGTTACAGGAGTACTGGCCACCGTTACCGGTGGAGTTTGTGTCATCGTCATCTGTTGTGTCCTCGTCACCACGCTCTGTGGAATCACTCACCTCGTCGTCGTCTGTATTGTCATGGTCACCACGCTCTGTGGAATCACCTGCCTTGTCATCGTCTGGATTATCATCGTCACCACGTTCTGTGGAATCACTCGTCTTGTCATCAGCTGGTTTGTCATCGCCCCGGTCTGTGGTGTCACAGTCGGAGTCACTGGAAGACCTGTCCTCGTCTCAGTCACAGGTGGAAGCCCCAGCTCGTTACCAGACGCTTTCACCTCCTCGTTGCACTGCCGCTGGTTCTCAGCAGGACGTAACCTGTGCTTCTCCCAAGTAAGCCTCACTACTGATAGCTTGTCATTAGCGTGGGACAAAAGTAATTGTCTGTGCTTATATGTTCCAGGGTTGCCGGGTCTCCGTCCAGAGTGCTCAGTTTCAGTGACCAGGATACTATCCACGCTCTCACATTTGCACTACACACCCTTTCACTATAATAAAGATTATTGTTCACTAATTTACCCGTGTCAGTGTCTGTCTCCTGGGTCCCGAAACATGTCAAAAAGTTTCATGTTTCTGTACCTTCCATTTTTTGCAGCCATTACACTTTTATTGGAGAAGAGAAAAAAGTTTCCTGTAGTTGTTCTGCTTGGATCCCTTAAAAAAATCACACATATTAGCTTTTCAGGGATACCCTTAAATCTACCCACCATGAATGTCAGTCAGTCGTATCTACAAAACTTTATGTATCCTGTTTCAAGGCTGTTGCCTTTTTTGTTGATTGTATGAACTGGTGTGTTACCTGTTTCATACAGTAAGTGCTGTGGCGCAACATAAAGCTATGAGTAATCAATTCTAACCACTAATGCTCCACCACTGCTGCTTATTAACATGGGAAATTAAACTCAGTGAGAGTTGGTTGTTTTAGCAGAAGCTTTAAGCCTGCTTCATGCTACACCTCTGCTGTCCACGAACGCATAACTGGAAACCTCATATGATGAAATTTGCGTCATCTTCTCCACTCCGCTAGTGTCCGCTGTGCTCGACCGCGGACGACCGCGCCGCCTGCCCACGGCCTGAACGCGTTGAAAAGCGCACACACAAGACTGAACGTCCCATTCACGAGGTGGCGATATCGACACAGCATACATCAGTAGACAAGAAGACATTGAGGAGGTGGAAAACGAGAATAAACACATACATGAATCATACATACATACTTTCTTTCACAGTGGCAGCAGCATCTTCGTGGAAAAGGAGTGAAAACTGGGAAGTCAAACAGCAGAAATGGATTCTATATTTGAAGAGAAACTTTGTGAAGAAGTCTGCTGTTTCTTCTTTGGTGAAAATCTTGGTGCGTCAGCGCCTTGGCGTTACCTGTCGGGCGGGAGTGAAATTACAAATGATGATTGTGCGCATGCGTCAACTGCTTGGCCTGGGTAGATGAAAAAAGCGAGCATGAGCAGCGCCACGTGCGTGCCGGGATCATCCAAAGCGTATGCGGACCACAGCAGACTAGAGGGAAATGTAGCATGAAGCAGGCTTAACTCCGTGGATCCCATAATAAAAAAGTTGTACAAAAATATACCTTAAAACACTGTTATTTTGCTTTATGGACTTGATTATTTGACCTATCAGTGTGACAAACTATGAGTTTCTTTATCTATAAGCATAATTTACTCCTATACATGATGTAGCTATAAGGACAAATCAAATGTAAAAGACTTACCTTCGAGGCACCAAAGACACTCCCCACAGGCTTCTTCTTGACCTCGTCTGATCCCTGGATGTTGTCACCTACATTGCCATCAACGTCAGTTCTCCACATCTACACAGTCATTTTACTGTGATCAGTCCTGGTAGGAGCTCACATCTGTTAGTGTCAAGACTCAGTTATTGAGACAAGACCTTGTGCACAGTTACCCAGTCTGTCCTGTGTAACTGTGCACACGTGTCCTTGCATGTCACTTTCTGTATCTGACTTCCACTGTTTAGCCATACATAAGGGAGTAAACACCTATAGTCCACATCCGATGCCTCATAAAACACCCAGAACTATTTAGTGTGTGAATGTTACAAGTCAGAAACATCACTGGATATGAAAAGCATCCCAAATAGCTGGAATATACACTAGATTAAACACACGTGAAACAATAGGTTGGCAAATGGTATTTTATCATGACTGTGCAAAGACAGAGAAATTAATGTTCTAATCTTGAATATGTAGTTTAATTAAATGGTTTACAGTGTCCTGTAAAATCAGCAAGGGATGAGTATAAAAACCAAACTTAACATATGTGGCATTGCATTCATAACATCTTATGGCCCTTTTTCACTAGTACCGGTTTGGCTCTGATCACTTCGACTCGGCGCGCTTTGTAGGCTTCTCCATTAGTACCTGGTACCAGCTTCCAGGTACTTTTTTCGTACCCATCTGATTCAGGTTCCAAGTGAGCTGAGTCAAGCTGAAAATGTGACGTCAACAGACTGCAGGTCACTGATTGGTCAGAGCGTAACATCATGAGAGCGATGTCTTCAACAGAATCTCCAGCCACCATTTGTAAAGATTTGTCCGTGAGCCAACAAGCAAGCGTCAGTATAAACAACAACGATAGACAAAAGTCAACACCAACACTTCACAAAAATCAACACCATGGTCCAGCAGACTTTTCTGTGCCTTTGGCTGATGAGAGAATCCAGAGGGAACTAGACGGAGCCACTCGAAATGCATTTACGGCCACCGATTGGCAAATAATGGGCACACCCGACCACGGCAGTTGAAAGCCATGATATTAGGATATGGAGCATGGTGAGTGATGTGATATGATGTGATATTATGCAGCTTTCACGTTATTTATCTCAGCAGTGGAAAACTCACTTTGAACAAACAACACCATTGTCTCCTGTCTGCAGAGAATGAGCTAGCTAGTTAGCCATCAATGCTAACTCCGGTTAAAAACTCCAGCTAAATCCTGGTTAAAAAGGTGTTTTTTTACATGTTGCACTTTCGTGCTGTGCGTGTACTTAAGTTGTGTATATTTTCGTTCTAGAGTCCGACCAGCTTCTGCTTTCACACTGCAATGTAGCACGACACAGCAATGTGTTATGACTGGAAAGTTGCACACTCTGTTGTTTTTTAGTAGTGGTGAACAAAAAAAGTACTCAAATCCTTTGCTTTTTAAGTTAAAGTATAGATAAAGTGCCAAAACTGAAGTACCATAATTTCCACTTAATATGAAAGGGACTGAACTGAGATTTATTTGATTGTGTGAATATTAATTACAGAATAATTGAAAATGAATGGGACATCCATTATTAGCCACTGTTTAAGAACCATTTGTTTATTTTTTTTGTCAGATCACTTGTGTGATCTTTTATGAGTTATATTCATAATAGTGTATCTTGCACTTTGGGGAATGGGAGTTGTTCAGTCACCATTATAATTTAGTTTATATGTGTAGTTTATAGTGTATGGTCATTAAACTCATGCAGTAATAGAACACATTACAAATATTTGAGACCCATTGTAGTGCATCCTTTTATATTTTAGCAATACAATTACAAAACACCGCCCACACTTGAAGCCAGGGCAAGAAGAGACACAGCGGTGACAGAGTGGTGGCTAAACTCTTATTGATAGAAATTACATATTTTGACTGAGTGACTCCATACTCGGGGATGCACAGCCTCAGTTAAAGTACTCATTCTGATTGCTGAGGCTACAGTAAAAAACGATTTTAAACATAACCCAGCCCCTGTAAAATCTACTTCATTGAAGCGCAGCTACATGAAAATTGTGGTTAAATACAACAACAAAGTACTTTTTTGTCACATTCCACCACTGGCTTTTAGCAACAAGTGTATTTCCTAAATATGTTTTAAACTTGCTTTAATTATCCACCACCCATTTCTGTCTTTCGTCTAGGCAAGAGGAAAACGATCCACCCCAAACCGGACCTTCCGTCACTATTAAGAGAGATGCAGGCTGAAGATCTGCTGAACTGGGACCAGTGTGAGCGGCACATCCAGTTGCTTCTCAGTGAGGCAGCGTGGCCGCCATGTGTGACCCGTTCTAAGTTTTTTTTTTGTTGTTTTTTTACAGTTAAGAGTTTGAATTTTGCACATACTAAATAATCTGGATTTTGCTGCTGATTGTAATAAACAATTTAGTGACTTATTGCATCATGATTTTCTATTTTGTCTGTTAAGACACCAGTGGGAAAATTGTCACGTTCGGGGTGGTCACCCCGTCCATGACTTGTGGCTGTTGGGTTTAATTACTGCTTATTAATTCCAGCTGGTGGATTGAGCCTTGCTCTCCACCAGTCCCACAGCCACGCCTCCTCCTCTCACCAGGCATTCACCAGCTGTCTGGTTCACCACATACACACTCACACACTCATACACACACACACTCATACTCACACTCATACTCACACACGCGCGCGCGCGCGCGCACACACACACGCACACACAGAGTTCAGTCACGCACCTGTCACTACACAGCTGTGTCCACTTGGCGCTCATTTAGGCTTGTGTATTAATAGAGTTGAGTGTGATCAGTTATTGCGGCAGCTTCATTGTCTACTTTGGACATTCCAGTGGCGTCTGTTGTTTTTTTCCCAGACTGAACAAGTGTTGTGCCTCAGAGCCTTTCTGCTCTGACATGTTTGTAAGTCTGTTCTGTTATTATGCCTTTTCTCTCTGCTCCTAACCGGCCAGGAGCGTGTTTGGCATGTAACCCCAGCCAACGTACCTGTAGCCGGTTGTCTCACGCATAGGCACAGTGACTGTATTTGGACATTGTTGTATATTTACCCTTGCGTAAATAAACACATTACATGCTGCATTTTGGGCTCACTGCTATTTCATATGTTCGCTGCAGTTTACGCAACGAATATGACAAAAATAGTCAACAGTACAAACCATTTACCAGTGACATTGAAAATAATGGCTCATTTTTAAGAAAAAGTAACCAAAAACAATTATTTTATTTACTGAAGACTGTATTGTTGGATGTGCCAGTGCAGAAGACACTGCACACTTTAGTGATAGTGCCAGTATATGGAGGAATTCTGGGCCATATTAGCATCTGGATTTTCTAATAATGGGTTAGTGTCATTATTGGCCTTAGTGAGGCAGAAACACGGCACCACTCGCCTGCAGTAAGCTTGCTTATTTATTAAATAATAGAGTACACAAAACCTTGCCATGAAGGGTGGATACAATAAGGCTATAAAGGAGACCATGTGGGGTGATAACAGGAAAATACAAATGCTAAAAAAACCAAGAAAGGACACTTACATGAAACTAACGAGGAAAAATCCTAGGCTGAAGAAAGACTGGAATCAGGGTTGGGGATTCCAGGTCGAGCAAGACAAGTTTGCAGCGAGGAATAAACCTTGCCAGCGAACTTAAATAGTAACACAGAAACTCAGCGACAAACAGGTGTGGAGTGAAAGCAATCAGCCAAACACAAACAGCTGTGACAGGCCGTGAACAGACTTGACAGGCGGAAGTCCTGTCCCGGCACTGTCAAAATAAAAACACAAACAATAATGGCAGCAATCAAGACTAAATACATATAGAGAAAAAGGAAAATAACCAAACAACTCGAGCACAGTACAAACCCACACTTGGTGTCATGACAGTTAGGGCAGGGGTGTCCAATAATGTGCCATGGAGGGCCAAGACCCTGCAGGCTTTACCTCCAACCAGTGTCTTCAACAGCAGATTCCACTGAATTTCTTCCCACTGATTGCTGATCAGTCAAAACACCTGCTGAAGAGACTGGGTAGAAGAGAAAACCTGCAAGGTCTTGACTTAAAGCAAACTAGCATTAGCAATCATTAGCTTACCTTCATATGTGATCTAGTTTGTATCCTCACGTCTCTGGCTTTATGGCTCTATAGCTTCCTAAACGCTCCAGTACTTTTCCAGAGTGTTTCGTCTCGCTGCCTGTAGCCTTCTCTGGCTCTCCTTTTTCACCTTTACTCTGACAAAAAGCCAGAGACCAAGCAGTCGCCTTGTAATCCGCCATCTTGTGTTTTGCTTGTGTTGCATGTTTTATGTCATGGGAGTGTTTTGCCACCTTGCTGTAAAAAAATCCCACCCAACCCAGGCGGTACTCAGCTGTAATGGAAACAAAAGCGAACTGAGTTGAGTAAAGCCTTGTCGAAGTGAGTAGGGCTATATAGGTCCTAGTGGAAAAGGGGCTTTAGTTACGTCAAATCCATGAAACCATTTCTCTAGTTCAATTCAATTCAATTCAACTTTATTTATATAGCGCCATTTCACAACAACAGTCATCTCATAGCACTTTCAAATGTAGGGGAAACCCCTACAATTGCAGAAAGACCCCAGCAATCAGGCAATCCCTTGTGAGCAAGCACTTGGTGACGGTGGAGAGGAAAAACTCCCTTTTAACAGGAAGAAACCTCTAGCAGAACCAGGCTCAGGGAGGGGCAGTCATCTGCTGCGACTGGCTGGGGGGTGAGGGGATAGAGAAGATGAGAAGAACAGACATGTAGAGAGCAATCATTAAAGGGGAGAAGCCCAGTACATTATTGGAGGTCCCCTGGCTGTCTAAATCTATTAGCAGCATAACTAAGGGAGGGTTTAGAGACACATGATCCCTCCTAATTGTAAACTATATCAAAAAGGAAGGTTTTTACCCTATTCTTAAAAACAGAGATTGAGTCTGACTCCCGAATCCAGATTGGTAACTGGTTCCACAGGAAAGGAACTTGATAACTGAAGGCTCTGCCTCCCATTGTACTTTTGGAGATTCTAGGTATTACAAGTAATCCAGCATTTTGGGAGCGTAATGCTCTATTACGATGATAGGGTAGTATCAGATCTTTTAAATAAAAAATGGGCCTGATTGTTAAGCCTCAATGGGAAGCTAATGAAGGGAGGCCAAATCCAGAGAGATATGATCTCTCTTACTAGTTCCTGTTTAAACTCTTGCAGCAGCATTTTGGATCAACTGAAGACTTTTTAAAGATATTTTAGGACAACCTGATAATAAAGAGTTGCAACAATCTGATCTAGGGCTAACAAAAGCGTAGATCAGTTTCTCAGCATCACTCTGAGACAAGATGCTCCTAATCTTGGCAATATTACACAAATGATAGAAGGCAGTCTTAGAAACAAGTTTAATATTCAAGCTATCTCTGATTATAAGCCCAGCAACTCCATACCTATAGCCATGACTGTGCCCTTTCTCAATGAGCTAAATGACTTCTATGCTCGTTTTGAGAAGGACAATAACGAAAAGAACATCAATTTCCCACCCTCTGACGACCTCCACCACCTCACACTCACCCACACCGACGTCCGTAACGCACTAAGTCATGTCAACGTACATAAGGCTGCTGGCCCTGACGGCATTTCTGGGCATGTGCTGAGGGCATGCGCTGAGCAGCTGGCAGGGGTCTTCACAGACATCTTCAACCTGTCCCTGGCCCAGGCCGTGGTACCAGTGTGCTTCAAGACCACTTCAATAGTACCAGTGCCGAAACATTCAACACCATCGTGCCTAAATGACTATTGCCCTGTGGCACTGACGCCCATAGTCATGAAGTGCTTTGAGCGACTGGTCTTGGCACAGCTCAAAAATTGCCTGCCCCCTACACTGGACCCTCACCAGTTTGCCTACCGGAGCAACAGGAGTACAGAGGATGCGGTTTCTACAGCGCTGCACTATGTACTCTCACACCTGGATGACAAGAACACCTACGCAAGAATGCTGTTTGTTGACTTCAGCTCAGCATTCAACACAGTTATCCCCTCCAAGTTGATCACTAAACTTGGGGACCTGGGAATCAGTACCTCCACCTGCAACTGGATCATGGATTTTCTGACCAACAGACCCCAGCATGTTAGGTCAGGCCCCAACCGTTCTTCCGTCATCACATTCAACACTGGTGTACCACAGGGCTGTGTGCTCAGCCCATTCCTCTACTCCCTCTTCACCCATGACTGCAGGCCTATGTATGGATCCAATTCCATCATAAAGTTCGCAGATGACACCACGGTGATTGGACTCATCAGGGACAAGGATGAGTCAGATTACAGGGCAGAGGTTGAGCACTTGGCTACTTGGTGCGCTGACAATAACTTGCTCCTTAACACCAGCAAAACCAAGGAGCTCATAGTGGACTACAGGAAGGAGAGGGGAGAGACACATGACCCCATCCATATCAATGGCATAGCTGTTGAACGTGTCCCCAGCTTCAAATTCCTGGGGACCCACATCTCGGAGGACCTGTCCTGGTCAGTTAACACCACCAGCCTGATCAAGAAGGCCCATCAGCGCCTCTTCTTCTTGAGGACACTGAAGAAGAACCATCTGTCAACTGACATCCTGGGCAACTTCTACCGCTGCGTGATAGAGAGTACCCTGACCAACTGTGTCACAGTCTGGTATAGGAGCTGCTCTGTCGCTGACCGTAAGGCGCTGCAGCGGGTGGTGAAAACCACCCAACGCATCACAGGGACTCCACTTCCAGTTATAGAGGACGTCTACAGGAAAAGATGTCTGCGCCGGGCACGCAGCATTCTTAGGGACTCCAACCATCCTGCTCATGGACTGTTCCAGCTTCTCCCCTCCAGAAGGCGTTTCAGAAGCCTTCGGACTAGAACCAGCAGGTTTAGGAACAGTTTCTTTCCAACAGCTGTCACGTTATTGAACTTAGTTCCCCGCTGACTCTCTTACCATCATCTCTTACCATCCTCACCTGTACATAACTGCCCATCTAACTTATTGTACATTATTTGCACATAACAGTACTCTTAACTTTCTGCACTGCTGCATATATTTGCTTATATTTGCTTAAATTGCATATACTGTTAATTACCGTATATACTGCACTGCTGTCCTTTGCACTTCTGATTGGATGCTAAACTGTGTTTCGTTACCTTGTATTCATACATGTGTAATGACAATAAAGTTGAATCTAATCTAATCTAATCTAATCTAATATGTGAATTGAAAAACAGATCTTGATCAAAAATAACTGCAAGGTTCCTCACAGAACTATTAAGAGAAAGAGTAACTGCATCCAAACTAAGAGTTTGATTTGAAAAGGTATTTCTAAGGTTTTTTGGACCAACAAGAATGACTTAAGTCTTATCTGAATTTAATAGCAGGAAATTACAAGTCATCCAAGCTTTGATTTCCTTAAGACAGGCTTCTAACTTGGCTAATTGATTACTATCATCTGGCTTCACTGACAGGTATAATTGTGTGTTATCTGCATAACAGTGAAAATGTATACAGTGCTTTCTAATGATGTTGCCTAACGGAAGCATATATAAACTAAGTAGTACAGAAAGATGCTTATTTTAATAATTTTGATTTGTTATCATTTGTTTGATATGTATGAGAAAGGGCCATATTGTTGTACAGAAGGTTAGCACTTTTGCTTGAAACCATCCTCTGATTAAATATGTCCAGAGCAGTGGTATTCATTCATTCATTACTCTCCGATTAAAAAAAAAAAGAAACTTCTATTTGTGAGTGTAACCTTCCATTATTAAAAGGCATTTTCTTTTCAACCTGTGTAACATTAGGCTTTGTTATATTCCCCTCATATCAACAGTTCAGTTAAATCACTTCTACAGATTTCTCCAGGGTGTATGACTACTATGTAGCTGTTGAAATAAAATAGGATACCCAGCAGAGAAAGGTTATGTATGGCTCCAGTACATTTTGATGAAAATGCCTCTATCAGCCTAATGGCTCTGTCTGTGTGTGATGTCTGAGTGTACATGCCTCTGTCCTTTGCCTCAAAGAGAAGGGGGACATTTGGAGTCTGAACTGTGAAATGAATGCATTTTCTCTGTGCACTGGACTAAAAAATTGTCTGTAATTACTGAACCACCATACTGAGTTCAGTTCGGTGATATTGCACATTTTTCTCACTCTTACACACATTTTTCTGAAGCTTTTTAAAGCTGACTAACTAACTAACTAACTAACTAACTAACTAACCTGCACTTATATAGCGCTTTTCTAGTCACAAAGACCACTCAAAGCACTTTCATTAATACTAACCCTCTATTCAAGGGCCTATAGGAAACAAATATCTAGGGACAATTTAGAACAGCCAATTAACCTAACATGCATGTTTTTGGCATGTGGGAGGAAACCGGAGAAATCCCGGAGTAAACCCACGCAACACGGGGAGAACATGCAAACTCCACACAGATCACTGTTGGTCGGGGGCTGGGATCGAACCCACGATCCCACGATCCCCACAATCCCCCGGCCAAGGGTAAACTGTGCTGCCGCAGTGCTAACCACTGCGCCACCGTGACTGGCCTCACTCATTACTTACCTGCTAAAATCATTAGGACAGAATGGATGGATATAGATGCAGTGGAAATTGATTATTATTCCCTGAAGATTTTGTTGTCACATATCATTTTCTTCTACAATTTTGTGCCGCACAAAGGTCACTATAAAAATGCTGTATGTAATTGTGCAACAAGAGGAATGAAAGTACAGGCTGTTTAATATTAAATATTTTAATTTGACAAAGACACCCGAGATGACCTTTCATGCATGCTAGGTGACCCGGTGACCCTATACCAGGCAGGGTACACTGACTCCTTGATTTTTCATTCATCATGAGAGTCTGTTGGATCGCTCTTAGTCTGGCCCTTCACCCAGGATTAGTTTGTCCTGGGTGAAGGATCATCACTTTGTTGTGGTGGTGGGGGAGTGGGTTTGCATTCCCCTTGTTATCCCAGGAGCTATGTCGTCTGGGGCAATTTGCCTCTGGTAGGGTCTCCCAAAAAAGAAAATAAAAAATAAAAAAATACAACTTTTTTTCTGGGATGGATATGAACTATTCCAATAGGAGTAACAGGGCTGTCACGTTGTTGGAGAAGCCATTTTTTTTTCCAACTTAACTATTTTTCATGGTTTATGATCTTATGGCCAGCTCCTTTAACTGAAACACTTTTCCACCACTCTCCACTACCAGGTAGGTATAATGAATTATTCAACAAGGATTTCTTGATTGTCTTTTTTAGGTTAGTTCATATGATGCTTAAAACACAACATGAGGTTTTCTTTTTCTTCTCCTCAGGTCAACCTTAACTTACATTATCAATAAACAAACAAAGAGACATATACCAAAGATTGTTTACTATCCTTAAAGAAAACTGGTAAAGGGCAGTTTAATATATTTAAAAATATTGGAATACATCATGTCATTTCCTTTAGTGATACATAACCTATCTTTTAATAGATGCAAAAAATGAGAACTATAACATGATAGAATGGCTCTATTTGGTTTTTTCATTCTTTTGAGTGTGTGAAAGTAGGTTGTAAGCTTTAGAAAAGGTCACTGATAACAGCGCTAGCCTTGTTCCAGAAAAACAAGAATTGTTGAAGTACTGTTGGAGCTGTGTTGTGAGACTACATTTGCATTTAATACAGAAACACATCAGAGCACATCAGCTTTTGTAGACAGTTGCATGTGTTCATTCAGGGACACTAGAAGTTTTCACACAGAGAGGTACTTTTCTCTTGATGCAATTGAATCGGTGAATTCAAAAGGGGCCCAAGTCCCCTTTGAAAAAGTGTGGACTTGGGCCCTTTTTGAATTCACCGATTCAATTGTGTAGGTGCTGTGGAGTGTGCTTTATGAAACAGGAGCATTAATAATTGCTATGAAGGAGTAGCTGGTGGTCTTTACTCCACCATGGAGGCCATGGTCATCTTCTTTTTCAAAACTTGAATTGTTTTCTTTGTTTGGCATAAATCCTGTATATGATGAATAGATCCAATAAAAGTAGACTTAATCTGTTTGAAAAATATGTATTAATTATTCATAAAATAATCCATCCATCCATCCATCTTCTACCGCTTTTCCGGAGGTCCGAGTCACAGAGGCAGCAGCTCAAGCAGAGAAGCCCAGACTTCCCTCCCCCGAGCCATCTGCTCCAGCTCTCCAGAGAGGATACAAAGGCGTTCCCAGACCAACTGTGAGATGTAGTCTCTCCAGCGAGTCCTGGATCTGCCCCGGGGTCTCCTCCCAGTGTGACATGCTCGAAGCATCTCAAGTGTGAGGCGTCCAGGATAATAATACATATGACAAAGAAATATTGCACACACGCACAACATTGCACCCCAAAGCAGTTTACAGCTGGTTTGGTACCATGACATCTGTGACTCTGTCTACACCAACATGTTGCTGCACAGCTGAACACATCAACACTTTCTGCTCCACTGAGGCAGAAGATGGAGACAGTTTGGAGGAGAAGAAACGCACTGATGGCTCCCTCTTCAGACAGATGTATCACTGTGTTCAAAAACATCTTGAGTGGAAGTTGAACCATGTTGTAAGGAAGGATAACCTCACTGTATAAGTCTATGTGTGTATAAGCAGTCTATGTGTGTATAAGTGTGTATAAGCAGTCATCAGCATGCTGATCTGACAAATGAGTGTGAGGATGTGTGTATGAATGGAGAGGGGATTGACGTTGTACCGTGGCTGCCTCATTCATTCAGGTGGATGCTCTGAATTTCCCTCTGGGATTAATAAAGTATACAAAATAATATATATATATATATATATATATATATATATATACTGTATATATACTGTATATATACAGTATATGTGTGTGTGTGTGTGTGTGTGTGTGTGTGTGTGTGTGTATAGGGAGAGAGAGAGAGAGAGAGAGAGAGTCTTGATATCCAGAAAGATTCCATACAGTTGTTCAGTATTTGAGAGCATTCTGTTAGTTCAAATATACCTGTCAATAATGAGTGCTATGTATTACACAGTAGTAGATTTTCTCATTTGTGAATATTGCAAACACTTAAAAAATCAGCAATACAAAATGATAAGCAAGGAATTAGTGATCAAGCAAATAAATAGATATGTCATTGTTTATCTGTCATACAAGGTTGGCTCATTAAAGGTTTCCCCTGACCCACTTCTGATTTTTGTGGGAGGCTGAAATTGTGCAACTATAAAAGTACATATCTCTTTAGGTCACGTGGTAATTTGCAACTCAGAACTCCTAACAGTTTCTCTGGAGTAAAGCTGTGATAATGGAGCCAGTTGAATTCAGAGCAGTCATGAGGTTCCTGTAATTGAGAGGCCGGACACCATGGGAGATGTTCGATGAAATAGAAGAGACTCAGTCAAGCGCTGACATCGAAGTTCAAGTGTGGTTGGTCATCAATGGAAATGGTATCCATTGCTGGGAGACCACAGTGCGCCACTGATGAAGCCACCATCCGGCAAGTGGAGACCACCATTTTGGACGATTGCCGCATAACTGCTTGCCACCTTGCCCAAGATGTTAAAATCAATGTGGGGTCTTTACTTACTTAACTTAATCCTTGCCTGGCTGCTTAAGTGACCGTTGCGGCCAGTCGTCTGAAGGCAGGGTGATCTTGGGCTAGAGCAATGAGGTCAGCCAGAGGTTTTATCATTGCAACCTGGGTCATCCAGGACAGTCTGGGCCAACCTTGGGGGTGATGCCAGCCCTGGGGGGGGGGGGGGGGGGCAGACAAGCACTGGCAGAGAGGGCCTGCGTGGCTGGTGTCCCATCTTCCAGCCTAGCCACGTGGCCGAGGAGTTGCAGCCTCCCTCTTATGATGACGGTGGAGATGGGGATGGGGCAGCCAGCCCTCCTGTAGCCCTCATCATTTGTGGTGTGGTGGAACCACCGGATGCTGAGGATGTTACGGAGGCAGGTCTGATGGAATGTATCCAGATGGTGGGTGGTTGTGGTGGAGAGGGTCCAAGTCTCGGACCCATAAAGGAGGATGGGGATCACGCAGGTGTTAAAGATTTGCAACTTTGTGGATGTGCGGATCTTCCTACTCTGCCAGACTCTCCGGAGGTGGCCAAAAGCACTGCAAGACATCTGCAGGCAGCGAGTAATCTCTGTGTCTGATGAGAAGGAGCTGGTGATCTTAGATCTGATGTAGACAAAGTTGTTGACAATGTCAACTGGCTTGTTGATGATGACTTGTGGTGGTGGTGGCAAGAAGTCTGACAGCAACTGGATCTTTGTCTTTGCCCAGCTGATGGTGAGGTCCAGGGGTGCTGCTTTCTCTGCAAGCAGCTCCAGTGGCTCAGTGATTATGTCTATATGCATGGTGAAAAGCACCACATCGTCCACATAGCACAGGTCTGTCACGTGGGAGTGGAAGTCAACTCCGAGATTGGGGTAGCATTCCGTTGCGTTCTTGACCCAGTAGTCAACCGCAACATTAAAGAGGTTTGGCGCAGCGACGCATCCCTGCCGGACTCCTGAAGTGGTGACAAAAGGGTCTGATATGTTACCCTTGGTGTGTACCCAGCACGTGGTGTTGGAGTGGAGGTCCTGAAAAATGTTGATGTACTTGGATGGGACTCTAATGCCACGGAGGAGTTGCCAGAGGCTGTTCCTGTCTAGGGAGTCAAAAGCAGCTTTGAGGTTGACGTAGGCTACATAAAGAGGTTGGCAAAACTCCCTCCGTTGCTGCGCCAGGACACTCAAGGCAAGGATGCAGTCCACTGTGGACCGGTGAGGGGTGGAGCCAGTGAAGCCAGCCTGCTGGTGGCGACGCTTGGCTAGGAGCAGGGGCGGATGCAGCTCAGGATCATGGCAGGGATTACCTTGCCAGGCTTGGAAAGCAGCATGATGGGACGATAGCTGGCTGTGTTCCGATGGTCACCCTTGTTCTTGTAGAAGGACAGAATGACCCAGTCTCTGTATTCCCCAGGGACGTTTTCTTCTGCCCAGATGAAGTGACACAGATGTTCCAGCCAAGGGATGACAGAGGTGAGGGCAGCTTTCATCATCTCTGCTATAACTCCATCAGTGCTGGAGGCTTGCCCAGAGGGGAGCATCTTGGTGGTATCTGACAGCTCACTGATTGAGGGCGGGGCTAGGCTGATTGAATTGTCTTCAACACTGGCATTAGCATACTGCTGCAACTTATCCGAGGTGGAAGGAGGGGGCTTGCAAAGGACGCTCGTGTAGTGTTCCATCGTTGGAGTTTGGTTGTCGAATCTGTCACGAGGCTTATGCCATTGATGGCTAGCAGGGTGGACGATGATTGCTGTTTCTTGCCAGCTTGGCACAGCTCCTTAATAGACTGGTGGGCAGGCCAGAAGGTCCTTGCCTGGAAGCTGTTTTTGGCCTTGCCGGCAATACGGTGGAGCCAAGTGGCTTCATTGTGCTGGAGGCTGTGGTGTCCCTTTATGTTTAGCTTGTGGTGGGGTGTGGGGTCTGTGGAAGAAAACTCATCCATGACCATTTGTACATGCAAAATTTGTTTATGTGATTGATTCCCCGGTTGCTTGCACCTTTCCAGAAGCAGGAATGAATCATGTGCTCCCAGGCTCTTTCAGGCAGTGTGTCAAGAAAATCAAGAGGACTTTTTTGGCAGAGTAATCATGCAGTATGAAACATGGGTCCATCACTATGATACAGAGAGTAAAGCCCAGTGGAAGCAATAGAAGCATTATAACTCACTACATCCAAAGAAGGCACGAGTCCAGCCCTCGGTGGGTAAGGTCGTGCTCTCAGTCTTGGAACCAGCATGAAGTATTGATGGTGGATTTCCTGGCAAAGGGTACCACAATTACTCACTATGGCTCACAACTTACATGTTGCCAAGACTGAAGCATGGTCCTGCAGTCCTTCCTCACCCCTCTTACTTTCGCAACCTCACACCACCTGACTTGCACCTCTTTGCAACCACAGAGGACAAGCACTTCCAAGATGATGAAACGCTGATTTCCAAGGTCAATTCGTGGCTTCTGGCATAACCTGCAGACTTCTACAGTTGAAGTCTCCACAGCTGCATAAAGTGGTGGAAGAAGTGTGTGACCCTTGGTTGTACCTATGTAGAGAAAGACTAATAACTGTGCCAAGTCTGGTTCCTCTCAGTCCATGGGAAATGAGTCATGGGAAATCTTTAATGAACAGCCCTCATGTGAAAGACAGTTCTGCACCTCAAAGCTCATCTCCTTGGAGTGAATTATGAGTTGACATTTTCGGTCAGTTGTCTTTTTTATACCATTCAGTGATGGCCTTTAAAAGGTTGTAAAGCCTGTGTAGTTGATAGCATCACTGTGATATCTTCTCCTGCAAAAAATTTTGCTGTTGAATCTGGACGGTACCCATATAGAGAGACAAGCACTAATTTTTTGGTTTGTGGGCAGAAAAAAATCACACCCATCACTAAAGGCTCTGGGTGTTGGTTTGTGGTGCTTTTTCATGAGCCAGAAAGTAGGTACTTTTTTGTATTTAATTAGCATAGAGAAATCATTTCATTTTGTGTTATCTATAAGGGTGAGTGGTTTAATAATATGAAATGATGTTAAGTCAGCTCCAGTTATTTATTGCTGACCACAAAGAATAGAACAGAGACCTCCAGAGTGGTTGTTACACAGGTGCAATGGCCCATGAGAAGGCAATCATAGTGAGGAAATGAAAGGAAAGCTTATGTGTTGATACAGTATTTCTTGCAAGCTATTTCAGCCTCCCTTCAAATGATTTTGAAAAATTCACAGACCTACTCTGAATATTCTATTGGAAAACATATTTAAAGAAAAAAAAAATGTACAAACACCAATTCCAGTGAAGTTGAGATGTGCAAAGTTTAAATAAAAACAGAACACAATGGCTTGTAAATCCTTTTCAAATTATATTCAATTAATGCACTGCAAAGACAATATATTTAATGATCAACTTGATCTTTTTTTTTTAATAATATTCACACATTTTGAATTTGATGCCAGCAGCATGTTCCCAAAAAGCTGGGACAGGGGCAAGAAAAGACTGGCAAGGCTGAGTAATCCTCAAAAAACACATTTTTGGAACATTCCACAGGTGAACAGGTTAATTGGAAACAGGTGAGCCTCGTGATTGGGTATAAAAGGAGCATCGATGAAAGACTCAGTCCTTCACAAGCAAGGATGATGTGAGGTTCACCACTTTGTGAGCAACTGTGTGGGTAAATAGTACAACAGTTTAAAAACCACTTTTTACATGCACAGTTGCCAGGAATTTAGGGATTTCATCATCTACAGTCCATAATGTCATAAAGAGATTCAGAAAATCAGGAGAAATTTCTGCATGAAAGCAGCAAGGCCGAAAACCAACATATAATACCCATGACTTTGATTCCTTGGGCAGCACTACTTTAAAAACAGACATCCTTCTGTAAAGGATATTACCACATGGGCTCAGGAACACTTCAGAAACCACTGTCAGTTAACACAGTCCGTTGCTACATCTACAAGTGCAAGTTAAAACTCTATCATGCAAAACAAAAGCCATAGAGTTGCATCTTAATAAATCAGAATATCACTGAAAAGTTATTTTATTTCAGTAATTCAATTCAAAACGTGAAACTAATATATAGATTTGTTATACACAGTGATATGTTTCAAGCCTTTATTTCTTTTAATTTTGATAATTATGGCTTATAGCTAATGAAAACTCAAAATTCAGTTTCTCAAAAAAAATATTATGCAAGATCAATTTAAAAAAAAAAAAGATTTTTAATAGAAATGTTGGCCCACTGAAAAGCATGTCCATGTATACACTCTACTTGGTCAGGATTTTTTTGCATGAATTACTTCATCAATGTGGCGTGGCCTGGGGGCAATTAGCCTGTGTTACTGCTGAGGTGTTGTGGAAGCCCAGGTTGCTTTAATAGCAGCCTTACGCTCGTCTGCATTGTTGGGTCTGGTGTCTCTCATCTTCCTCTTGATAGTAATCCATAGATCCTCTATGGGGTTTAGTTTCGGCCCAGTTTGCTGGCCAGTCAAGCACAGTGATACCATGGTCAGTAAACAAGGTATTGATACTTTGGGCAGTGTGGGCAGGTGCCACGTCCTGCTAGAAAATGAAATCAGCATCTCCATGAAGCTTGTCAGCAGAGGCAAGCATGAAGTGCTCAAAAATTTCCTGGTAGATGGCAGTGCTGACTTTGGACTTAATAAAACACAGTGGACCAACACCAGCAGATAATATGGTTCCCCAAATCAGGTACCAAGTCCTGTCGTGGAAATCAAGGACTCAGAGTCTGGAGGAAAAATGGTGAAGCACAGAATCTAACTTGCTTGAAGCCAGTGTGAAGTTTCCACAGTCAGTGATGATTTGGGGAAACTCAAGAAATTTAAACTGCCTCTCGGTAATTTTGAATATTATGATTTTTAAGTTCAAAAAATTATAGCAAAATGAAGATGAATACTCGTACTTTTTAATCTTTCAAAAATAATGCAGCTGCAAGCACTGATGGGAAATGTTAAATGTTGTAAAATAAGCATTATCTCCTTAGTTAGACTGTAAGTTTACTGTGTGTTACTCCTGTACATATGTTGAAGCTTTTGTTGCTGAGAGATTTGAGTTTTAGATAACTTTTGTGTTTGGTACCATGAATGTAACTGCTATGGCAGTGATACAAACTGCCATAACAGTTTTCCCTATTCCCTTCCCCTTGTACCACTGTGGCAATTGTTCTTAACACTGACGCTATAACTGTGGGTAGGTTGGAAGGGCCTTCAGTCACTGGGGGCCCCATAACATTTTTGTACACTGTTCTATGGGGGACACGGCTATGCCAGTTGTGTTGTTATGTAAGTTATCAACTTGAATGTTTTGATAAACCTTCATAGAAATAATAGAGTAAGTTAAACATGAATGGTAGTTTAGTGTGAAGATGATGCATTTGCGACCCGTGCTGGCAAAATGAGTCGGAATGCGCAATGAGTAATTACAAGCTACAGGCACGTGAAGTCATAAATCATGATTCTTTCTTTCTTTGCTGGCGGCAAGTCCCAGGAAAAACCCTATCAGTGCCTGGTATCATTGTAAAGCCTGGAACTTCTGCTTTCTAAAAATACATGTTTTTGCGGAAGACGTAGCTCAGGACCGATCGAACACAAGTTTTCAATTCAGCCAAAATATAAACAAAAGCGGCTTGTTGCTGGTCCGTTTTGCCCAGTTCCTACAAATTAAATATCATTTTGAAGGTCTTTCAATACAGAATATGAAAATAATGTTACCTCAGTTTTGAAAATTTCCTCATTGCTACTCATTTTGCCAGCACGGGTCACATTTATGTTTGTCATGAATTGCCCTTTCAGGGGCAGAACTGAGAATACCAAAGGTGAGTTGTAGGTTTGCACATTTAATTACAACAATACACAAATACACAAAAACACCACACTACACATAAAGGCAGGAATAATGGGGAAAATGCAAGGATACAGAGGTGCATAGATTGCCAGTCCGGGAAACAAACATTGAGCTGAATAACAGGTTGATTACTCACGTCTGAGAATTGAAGAGAGGCACAGATAGTGTCTGGGAAGGAGAGTGGTGCTGCAACAAACTGCGTTGCAGCACGGGTTAAATAGGTACAGAACTAATGAACAAATGAATCCAGGTGTGGGTACAACAGCGAGGAATAATGAACTAAACCAGTGACAGCTGTCAAAGCCCGCGAAAAGGCTTTGACAGGGGAAAGTAAACAATGACTGTCAAAGTAAAAGCACCAACCATGAAGAAAGAAGATCAGGAACAAGTACATGAACAATAATACACTAAGAATAATAACTAAACGCAGACCGGATAAAAGTAACAAAGGAGAACTAAGACAAGGGCAAATATAAATACAGGGACATAAACAGGAAAGATAACACAGAAATACAAAACGACCACACTAATACAAAATAAACAGAAGCAGAAATACCAAAAATGGCCTAACCCAACTAGAGGCTGAGCACGATTCTCACCCGTTCTCAGAATCATGACAGTGCCCCCCCCCCCAGGGGTGGATTCCAAGACACCCCAACGTAACAACAAAAAGAAATAGGAAAGACCCACCCCCAAAGAACAAGAAAAAAATAACCCACCCAGGGAGGAAGGAGGGAGAACCCAGGCACAGAGGGACCGAAACAAACCAGAAAAACAAGAAAACACTCATGACCCACACACTGAACAGATTAAACAGCAACGACCAGGAGGGCGGCGCAGTGGAGGAGTGGTTAGCACTGCGGCAACACAGCAACTCACCCTTGGCCTGGGGATCCTGGGTTCGATCCCAGCCCCCGACCAACAGTGATCTGTGTGGAGTTTTCATGTTCTCCCCGTGTCTGCGTGGGTTTACTCCGGGATTTCCCCGGTTTCCTCCCACATGCCAAAAACATGCAAGTTAGGTTAATTGGCATCAAAACTGGGGATTCTAAATTGTCCTTAGGTATGACTGTGAGAGTGAATGGTTGTCTGTCTCTCTGTGTTGGCCCTGTGATGGACTGGCGATCTGTCCAGGGTGTACCCTGCCTCTCGCCCAAAGATGCTGGGATAGGCTCCAGCCCCCCCCCCCCCCCCGCAACCCGAAAAGGATTTAGCGGAAGAAGATGAATGAATGAATGATACCAGGAGAACTTAATGAAAAGGGTAAATAGTTCAGGTGGTCTCCCAGAGTCCCAGAACCACCTGATCCCATGGTGGAATAGGTTGGTTGGCCTTTCGGAATTCCAGAGTCCCCTAAACAGGCGGAATAGCCCATCGGGTGGTCTCCATTATCCCTGGGCCAACGGTCCGTGGGGCACCTGGAGGCGCCAGTTGGAACCTGTTACTCCCGTGGACTGCAGGGACCGCAACGTGGATGGAGAGAGTCAGTGGTAGCGAGGAGCTGACACCCGATGGGGAGGATGACTGACCAGTGACGAAACCAGGCGACAGGATGGCTGACCAGCGAGGGAACCAGATGAGGGAAACTGATGATAACTGGCGAGCTAAAGTGAGGAAGGGGGAATTACAGTGACCTCAGATGAAGGCAGAGGACCCACAGTGGCTTCGGGTGAAGGTGGAGGACCCACGGTGACCTTGGGCACAAAAAGAGGACCCATGGCAGCGTCGGGCAGAGGAAGAGGACCCTCGGCGGCCTCGGGCGAAGGTGGAGATGGAGGAACCTTGGTGACCTCAGGTGGAGATGTAGGACCCTCGGTGACCTCAGGCAAAGGTTGGTGATCCTCAGTGACCTCAGGCAATGGCTGGGACAAAAGGACATAGACAGACACCAGATCTGAATCACCGGCTGCAGTGGAGCCCGGTGAGGAGACCTCAGAAGCAGAAGACATCTGTAGCTGATTCTCCCTACCACAAGCAAGACAAGGTTTCTGTAGAACTGATGGCGTAGAAACAGAACAGAGTACTTGCCTTGGCTCGAGCTCCACCGCCGTCCAGGACTCCAACGATTCAGGCTGGGATGTCTCAGATCCATTCACCTGGACGTTTATTCCATACATGGTCATCTCGGATAGAGAGAGAAGGAAAAACACCAGAACATTACCGGCAGCAGTGGAGCCCAGTAAGAAGAGCTTAGGAGCAGACGACGTCTGCATCCAACTTTCCCCACCATGAGCTAGACAAGATTTCTCTAAATCTGCAGGTGTTAAAACAGAACAGAGTACTTGCCTAAACTTAAGATCCACTGCCATTCAGGACTTTGGCGACTTGGGCTGGGACAGCTCAAATCCAGTCATCTGATCCTCCAACCCTGGCTCGGCCACCTCAGACAGGGAGGAAGAGAAAAACACCGCAAAATTACCGGGAGCAATGGAGCCTGGCGAGGAGAGCTCAGCAGCAGAGGATGTCTGCAACCGACTGTCCCCACCACGAGTTAGACAAGATTTCTCTAAATCTGCCGATGTTGAAACAGAACATTGTCTGTTTGTGAATTTGTCCTTCAATTCACATATTACATTTGTTTCTAAGACTGCCTTCTATCATTTGCGTAATATTGCCAAGATTAGGAGCATCTTGACTCAGAGTGATGCTGAGAAGCTGATCCACGCTTTTGTTAGCTCGAGATTAGATTATTGTAATTCTTTATTATCAGGCTGTCCTAAAATATCTTTAAAAAGTCTTCAGCTGATCCAAAATGCTGCAGCAAGAGTTTTAACAGGTACTAGAAAGAGAGATCATATCTCTCCGGTTCTGGCCTCCCTTCATTGGCTTCCCATAGAGTTTAGAATTAAGTTTAAAATCCTTCTTCTCACTTACAAAGCTCTAAACAATCAGGCTCCTTTTTATGTAAAAGATCTGATACTACCGTATTATCCTAACAGAGCACTACGCTCCCAAAATGCAGGATTACTTGTAATACCTAGAATCTCCAAAAGTACAATGGGAGGCAGAGCCTTCAGTTATCAAGCTCCTCTCCTGTGGAATCAGTTGCCAATCTGGATTCGGGAGTCAGACTCGATCTCTGTTTTTAAGAATAGGGTTAAAACCTACCTTTTTGATCTAGCCTACAATTAGGGAGGGATCATGTGTTTCTGAACCCTCCCTTAGTTATGCTGCTAATAGGTTTAGTCAGCCGGGGGACCTCCAGTAATGCACTGGGCCTCACTCCTTTCCTCACTCTCTATGAAATATTTTTTTTTTGCTGGTCATTAACATTTGTTTGTTCTCTCCCATAGATTGAATCCCCATTGTGCTGTTTGTTCTCTACATGTCTGTTCTTTTCTTCTTCTCTATCCCCTCACCCCCCAGCCAGTCGCAGCAGATGACTGCCCCTCCCTGAGCCTGGTTCTGCTGGAGGTTTCTTCCTGTTAAAAGGGAGTTTTTCCTCTCCACCGTCGCCAAGTGCTTGCTCACAGGGGATCGCCTGATTACTGGGGTCTTTCTGCAACTGTGGGGGTCCCCCCTACAGTTGATAGTGCTATGAGATGACTGTTGTTGTGAAATGGCGCTATATAAATAAAGTTGAATTGTATTGAATTGAATTGAACAGTGAACTTGCCTAGACTCGAGCTCCACCACCGTCCAGGACTCCGGCGACTCTGCTGCTGTGATTCTTGCAGCAGGCATGATTGTGGATGCAGCTGGACAACCCTCAGGCGTGGTAGCCGATGCGGGTGGAACTCATAGCATGGCGGCTGACGCTGGAGATTGCCTCACCGGTGACGCTGGCTCCCATGCCGCTGAAACCAGGGGACACTCTTCTGTTGGCTCAAGCTTCAGGGCACAGGTAGTGCTCGCCTCCCATCCGGGATGTGGCTGCGTGGCTGGAACAGAATCTTCCAGGGGCGCAGGCTCCTCCGTCATCCGGCGGGTCCATCCCAGGACCAGCGGACATTCAGGGGACACAGGAGGAGACATGGGAGTGGTTGGTGAGGAACAGGTGGCAGCAGCAGGCAGTGAGGACTCAGCTAAAGTGGGCTGCTGATGCTGAGTCTCATCACCGGGAATAGGGTAAGACATTTCATGTTTATGTGCAGGAGAATGAAAACACACTTGCCTTATTTCCCATGGCGTGATGGTATCAGCTGCTGAGGGACCAGACGAAGCTCCTCTGGCGATAGCTGAGGTCGTCTGGCAAGATGGCGGCGACACGGGCTTCTGGCAAAGGGAGAGAGGTGCTGGAGTCAGGGGATGCTTTTTCGTCGGCTCAGACCTCGGCGCAGATGAAACTCCAGCCCTGGGTGATGGAGCCAGGGAACGCCTCACTGATGGCACTGGGTACCATGATGACGAAACCAGGGAACACTTACTTGTCAGCACAGGCTTCAGGACACAGGGGAACTCTTTTTTCATGCAGGTTGTGGCTGCAGAACAGGAATAGGACCCATTGGAACCGCAGACCCCTCCGTCATCTGGCAGCTCCCTCCCAGGACCGGCGGACACTCAGGAAGAATGGAGAGGGACACGGGAGGAACAAGTGAGGATGAAATGACAGCAGCCGGCAGTGAGGACTCAGCTACAGTGGACTGCTGATACTGAGCCTCACCACCAGGAATAAGGCTAGAAAATTCATTTTTATGTATTGGAGAATGAAAAAGCACTTGCCTTACTTCCTGGGGCGTGATGGTAGCTGCTGCTGCTGGACCAGACGATGTTCCCCCGGGAGCTGTGGAGGCCGTCTGACGAGGAGGTGGAAGCATGGGCTCATGGCGAGGTGGTTGAGGCTCCAGAGTCAGGGGACATTCAGTTGTCAGCTCAAACTCCGCTCCACCCGGCGATCCTTCCAGCTGCTGCACATATTCTGGGAGGAGCCATGACTTGTAATCCAGCAGAAGTTCTGTTTCCGATAATATGACCCGCCTCCTCCAGCTCCCCGGCCGATGGTGCAGGCCACAGTTTGGGAGGAGAAGGCAGGGCTGCTGCTGGAGAGCAGTGAGAGGCTGAGAACTTCCGTGCCCGGGGATGCTTCTTTGTTGGCACAGGCACAGATGTGGAAGAGGTTTTCCCCAGCTCGTGGAGCATGGGCAGTGGGTTGATAACTGAGGTGAGGAGGCCCATAAGTTCTGGATGGCTCCATAGACTAGGGCACACTGATATTACCTGTGCTGCGCCGTCCCCACATTCTCGGGCCGCTTCGGGACTGCAGGAGGTACGAGCCGCTGACGCGATGCCTTCCAAAACTCAGGCAGCCCAACATTCCACCTCATTAAGACCAAACCGGCTGAAGTCTAAACACTGCCATGCCAGCGGGAAAAAATGGATGCTAACAAAAATAACGAGAGAGAAAAGAAAAAGGCAAAACCCACAGCTGCTGGTGTCTAACTGGCAGCACCGTGCTGTCATGAATTGCCCTTTCAGGGGCAGAACTGAAAACACCAAACGTGAGCTGTAGGTTTGCACATTTAATAACAAAAATACACAAAAACATTACACTACACATAAAGGCAGGAGTAACGGGGAAAAGGCATGGATACAGAGACACATTGATTGCCAGTCTCACAAACAGTGAGCTGAATAACAGGATGATTACTCACGTCTGACAATTGAAGAGGCACAGATAGCGTCTGGGAAGGAGAATGGTGCTGCAACAAACTGCGTTGCAGCATGGGTTAAATAGGCACAGTGTGGCGTATGATAAAATAAGGCAGCGAACTGAGGGTTTTAAGTAGGTTTATTAAATCATACCGCCATCATAGGAGCTCCGCTCCAGCCCTTGTGCAAGCAGGCTGGGAGTGGGTCCTCAGGCTCTCAGCTGCAGTGGAAGAAGCAGTCGTCAGAGTGAGAGAGAGAGAGGATGAGTTACAGAGCAATGCAGCTTATATACCCAACTACAGACAATACGTGAAAGGCATTCACAGCAGTAGGTATGGGCATTTGCATTTGAGAGACACACATAACAATAAGGAGATTGCTGGCCGGAATTCGCCTCTGCTCCGGAGCTGCAGGACAAAAGAGGTTACAAGGCACATCTACATATTGTTATCAGTCATTGGATCACAGTAAGGGCAGGAAGCATGAATAATGCATGAATGGCACATTAACATCACAGTACTGAGCCGGAAAAAGCCAGAAGAAGCGGGACTGCCTGTTGACATTAATACACACATTTCACTGTCCTGTTAATTGCTCTAGCCGAGCGCTGTGCCTGTCCCAGTCTGTTGTGTGGGTTCTCCCACAACAGAACTAATAATGAACAAATGAATCCAGGTCCAGGTGTGGGTACAAGAGCGAGGTATAATGAACTAAACCGGTAACAGCTGTCAAAGCCCGCGAACAGGCTTTGACAGGAGGAAGTAAACAATAACTGTCAAAGTAAAAGCACCAACCGTGAAGAAAGAAAATAAGGAACATATACATGAACAATAATACACTAAGAATAATAACTAAACGCAGACCGGATAAAAATAACAAAGGAGAACTAAGGCAAGGGCAAATATAAACACAGGGACATAAACAGGAAAACAAGATAATACAGAAATACATAACAACCACACTAATACAAAATAAACAGAAGTAGAAATACCGGAAATGACTTGACCCAACTAGAAGCTAAGCACAGTTCTCACTCGTGCTCAGAATCATGACAGTCTTAAGGCAACTTTTTTATATGGCTCAGTTTAATCAGCTGAAAAAACTAGATGTGCGTGAATAGTTTGAGTTAACAAACCTAAATGATTCAAGGCAATCAGTTCTTCAAACACTTTGAGTTGAACTAATTTAATAAGGTTTTACAGTGTAAAATCAGTTAACTTTTGATGATATTGTGGAGAATGGTGAAGGACGAGGCTGAGTTTATTTCTCAAGTCGGTTTTTTTCACATTCTCCAACATCTTCCAAACACAGAAAAAGAGAGTGAGTCTCCCCACATCTGTCCCTTTTATACCCAGGACATCAAACATACAGTCACATGGTACTTAATCCCAGTCACAATGTAACTTCCCCCCGATCTTAACTCACTCCACCTCCCAATCTCTGGCCGCTGGGAGAAATCCCCCAAGGCTATCTCTTTGCATGCCAAAGACTAAACCTTCACACCCTCGTGTTATCTCCAGAACGGCTCAGTCCTTTGTTCCGTCTCAGATGTGAAGCCTAAGGTGGTATACGTATGAATCATACAATCATATACATATGTGCATATACAGTATGTGTGTCACAATATTCTTATTTATTGAGATGCACCTGTATATTAAGAACACTCAGAAATGCCACCGGACACAAAGTGGAAAAGTCTGTGGTTGATGTGTCCACATTTCATATTGTTTTTGGAAATCATGGACATTGTGTCCTCTGGGCTAAAGAGGAAAAGGACCATCCAATTATCAATTTAATGTTTAAAATTCAGCATCTGTGATGGTGTGGGGATGAGTTAGTGCCCATGGCATTGGTAACTTGCACATCTATGAAGGCACCATTAATGCTGAATGGTACATACAGGTTTTGGAGCAACATATGCTGCCAACAGGGTGGTGCATTAACTCGTTACTGCTTCATCTTTGACAGCACTAGTATTTAGTATTTACTTGCATACTTATTTGCTGTCACTATTTTGTCAAGATCAAAGATACATTTTTTAGCTGCTTGTTTTGGACTTGTTTTCATGGGTAAAATTGTTTTTTTGTCAGCTAAAATCTGGCAACACAATATACTGATTAACATGTAAACAGTAATATTTCTGTAGTTGCTGCATATATTAGAGTATCTGGTGGTAACCACGGACCAGGTCTATTTTAGAAAAAATGCGTGCCCTGGCGAGGTGAATGGAAAAATCCTGAATATGGGGAATCAGGTAGAGATGACAAACAGCTTTCTCTATAAAGGGCAGTCACATCTGGAACACAATGCCAAATGTAATTAAAATAATAACGGACTTTAAAACATTCACTAAAAAGGTTAAAAACTGGCTGAAAAATAAACAAGAATGTACTCATGTATGAATTAATTGTCTGCAAAGTGAGAGTGAATGAAGGGAAGGAATAAATGTGTTTGTTTATAGTGAGTGACGAAGGGAGGGAGGCCTGAAATAGGCAAACGTGAGTTATGTTATACAGTATGTGTTAAATGTGAGTCAGGCTGTTATATTTGTGTATTTATAATATTTATAATATTTATGTTAAATGTGAATCAGGCTGTTATATTTGTGTATTTATAATATTTATAATATTTATAATTGTGTATTTATAATCTTTCTGCATTGATGTATGTGGTTATTGTGTATATATATATTTTTTTTTCATCTTTTACTTGATTCTTTTTTCTAAAGCCCATCCAGGGACAAGAGTTGCAAATTAGCTAATAGCTATACACTCTATGTGCAACACATCAGATTGATTGTCTTTGATTAATTGTCTATGTTTATTGCACTGTCCCTGTCAAATAAACTAATCTACTACTAATGGACGGACTTTCAACACTTGAGTGTGTTTGTCTATTTCTGATTTGATTTCGGCGTTTTTACCGTGTAAATAATAGTTCAGAATAGTAAATAGTAGTTTTAGTAGTGACTGTGAGATTTTTGGAGTGTTTTTATTTTTATTTGCTTCAAGAACGAAGGCGAAAGGAGCAGCGAGTTTGTGTATATTTGCTCCTGATTTCGGCGTTTTTACCGTGTAAATAGTAGTTCAGCCCTCGGCTCTGACTCTGTAACATTTCTAACATTTTCACACGACTTCAGACCTTCTGTACTTAAACCTTTTTTTTTTTCTGGTGATTTTGTGCCATTTTCATGTAACTTTTTTTGTTAGTTTGCAGCCCTTTGCATAAGCAGTACAATCTGTGTTTTTCCACTTTTCCACTGGTGCACTCCTGGTGCACAATTTGGGCTTCTCATGTCTCATCCTTTCATTCCTTCACAATATATACATATATATTGTAACACCTCTGGAGAATCTACTGGATATTTTGGACAGTTTTTACGTTTTTCCTCCGTGCTTCAATTTGAATATCTTCATTTGTAAAGGACATTCCAAGGTAAGACAGCTGTGTTGTTTATTAAACTATTTTCCTTCTTGCAATACTCTTAACTTTAATGTTATGTGTGTTTTAAACTTGCTCATTTGCAATAACTCGCCGCCATCCGTTTCAAAGTGAAATGCCGGTTCCACGTTGTCGACGCCATGAAGGGCTTAAATGACATTAACAGCCGGTTTAACCTCTGGATTATCTTAGCGACTTTGAGCCTTTAGTGGTATACTGACTTGGCCGTTTTATACAAAGCTGGACTCTTCAACACTTGAGACTTTTAACTGGAACAGCAACCCCTTAAAGATGAAGCCAAAGCAAAATTTTTAACATTTTGTATGGAATCTGGTCTGTCCCATGAGTGGTACTAGGAATGTTTGAGTTCAGGTGATCTGCAGGCATAACTTCATTAAGGAATCCAAAGATTTTTATTCTTAAACGCTCCCAGTTGTATTCAGATTGATTGTTTTTGTTCAAGTCTTAATTAAGTTGGTTGCAAATACTCTGCTTGTTTGAATTAAGAACTAAATGTGATCAAATGAAATTGTATGTTAAATGGCATATTGTATGATATAGTGTAGTTAGAAATGTACTTTAAGTCAGTTAACATTATTGTTAAAATGATGTTTTAAAAACTCAAAGCAATCAGAAAGTGGCCATAAGGACTGGAAGAGAAGCAGGAAAAAAAGAAAAATCCACAAAATTTGAAGCAATGTGTCATGGGTTTAACTTTCCCCTGAAGTTTGTTTCCTGAAATTGTGACTTAGATTAACCACTATAATTCATTAAGTGACTCCGTGATAGGGATGGGCATAATTTACCGATTAACCGATAATTGATCATTAAGAATTTCACCGAGGAAGTTCATTTTCGTCGACAAACCGTTTTTTTTTTTTAAACAATCCGAGGTTATTAGGCCTAGTGCACGGCCGTCCTCAAACAATGCAATGGCAAAATTTGGGCACCAGGGGGCAACATTACACCATCGCCATACCCTGGCGTGCCTCAGTTGATACATGCGAGCTTCCGTAGGGCAATCGCCAAATCATGAAGCGGTTACGGCGAAGTGTTGCGTGGGACCATTTCAGTTTAAAAAATGACCAGGTGTACTGCAATCACTGCAATGCAGCATACAAATATACCTCATCGACAGGGTCCATGGAACACCCTTATTACGCGAAGAAACCGCCAACAGTGGTTGCGCGCTGAGTAATGGCGGTCGTGAAGATTCTTTTTTTTTTTCAGAAACTTTATTGAGAAGGTCATGAAGATTCGGTAGAAGACACACACACACACGTGTGTGTGTAAGTGTACATACATACGTAGATGTAAATAAAGTGTACATAAATATGTTTTTAGAACTCTTTTATTCTTATAACAAGATACGTAACTCAAGATGAAAATGATTTACTGCACAGGTTAATGAGAGCTTTACTGCTCCTCAGGTGCTAGAGGCGCAGGATCGTCGAGAGAAGCTGCAGGAGGCGGCGTAGTGGCTCGACGGGAAGACTATTTCGCACAAAATGGCACAAGAGAACAGCAAAAAGTTCCGCGCGGCTAGACTAAGTAACACGAGCGATAGAGCAATGAATGCGGTCTTCGTTTGTTGGGTGGCCGCTCGGCAGGGACAGAAGCTGGGTAAAACGTCTCGGCCAATCAGCTTGCGGGGTGAAACGTCTCGGCCAATCAGCTTGCGAGATTCCCAAGCGAGCCAACACGAAAACAGTGAACAGAGAGAGAGAGATTTGAGAGAGAGAAGTGGATTTGAGTTGTGCGGCTCTCCGTGCTGATACCTGAATGTTCTAATGTAGTCTACCTGCCTTGTTACGTACCTAAAAATGTTAATGATTAACCGATTATTAATCATTAATTCTCCCGACGATCGGTGAAGAAAATTTCACCGAATGCCCATCCCTACTCCGTGAAACACTCATGGCTGCTCTGTTCATTCACAGACCAGAAAATTCACGCTGCTACCCTGTTAAATCAAAGGGAATCTTTGTTCTTTTGCATGTCCTTTTGTTGTTAAAATTGTGTTAACAGGCCTGAGGAGTTGTTAGTTCCTGTCCAGCAGGTCAGTTGTGGGGGGGGGGGGGGGGGGGGAGATCAGTGCTGCTAATAAAGCCACGTCACCCTTTAACCCTTTGGTTTCCATCTCAGCAGCAGTTCTGTTTGAATTGTCCTCAGAAGGGAACATGCAAATCGACAGAGGTGTGAAGTTTGTCCCAGCTGTTCCCACTGATGTCATGGGGAGGGGTGATCTGTTGGGTGTCATGGGATGTCATGTGTTTACTCTTCCTGGGTTAACTGGATTATTTCTGCTGCTGGGGATCACCTATTCCTTGTCTTCTCCTTCTCCCTGCTGATTAATGCAGATTTGCAGAATTTAACACCTCTGAACACAACCGGTTAGTTCCTCCTCACGGCTGTCTTAAAAAAAAAAAGGCCAACACACACCAATTTATCACTTCCTTTTTCATGTAAATTAGAAACATTCTTTTTTAAATGTGAGGATTTTTCTCATAAATTTGCAGGATTTTCCTGCAGTTACAGCCATTTTACTCAGAAATGTGCAGCTTCTTACTTGAAAATTTACAGCTTTTTATTATTCATAATTTTGCAGCTCTTTCCTCATGAATTTAGAACTTTTCTTACTCTTGAATTTGCAGTTTAAAAAAAAAAAGCTTAAACTTGCAGCATTTTACTCAAATCTTAGATCTGCAGCGTTTTTAGGTTGTAAACAGTTGGAAATTTACACCTTTTTTTGTCTTTTTGCTAAAGTTGCAGCTTTTTACCCATAAAATTGCACTTTTTTGGTCAGAAATTGGCAGCTTTTAACTGAGACTTACATCCCCTCCTTTTTTTTTTTGGTCAGGTTTTTTTGGCTTGCTTGCTACCGGATAACCATGAAAACTGGTACTACCTGTCTCATGGGTCGGGCCGTCGGCGACTCAACCGGCATCCCCGCCCTTCCGAGGGCGTGGAGGGTGAAACAGGGAATCCTGACAGAACTAAAAACAATATCTGTCACAGGTCTGTGGCGGACCACTCCCAGTTACACAGGGTGAGACTGGACATCCTGGCAGATAACCACATCTGTCACAAGGTCTGACCTATCATCTGGTCAGTCACTGCAACAGATACTGGAGTCAGTTTGTCTTGGCTTGTCCTTGCCACTGATATTATCTTTATCTGCCAAGAATGTGCTGCTAGTCCAGCAAAAGCTAGCAGTACTCAAATACTTTGCAAGCAATTTCATGAAATGGTCAATCAGAAAGCAAGTCATACCGGCTAGGATGCCGCCCGGGCTTACAAGGGCCGCGCTGATCTGTTCACACTCCGACAGGCTGCGAAAAGTAAGCTAGGAGCAGGAAGAAAAAAGAAGAAGAAAACAGCAACCTCGTGTGTAGCAGAATGGAATGTACGCACTCTGTTGGACAGAACAACATCACAGCACCCAGAAAGACAAACCGCGCTTGTGGCCCTGGAAATGAACAGGTACAATGTAGACATAGCTGCACTTAGTGAAACAAGATTGCCTGGATATGACAGCTTGGAAGACCATGTGTACATCTTCTTTTGGAGTGGGAGATCAACTCAAGAAAGGAGAGAAGCAGGAGTGGGCTTTGCAGTTAGAAAGGCGATGGCAGCAATGCTTGATGAGGAACCGGTGCCAATCAACGACAGGATAATGACTATGAGACTCCCACTACAGCGGAAGATGTATGCCACACTCATCAGTGTATATGCCCCAACAATGACCAACACAGAGGAGGTGAAGGAAGAGTTCTACAGTGATTTATGTGAGACTATCAGGTGTGTACCGACTGATGACAGGCTGATACTCGTTGGAGATTTTAATGCCACAGTTGGTTCGGACACCAAGAAATGGAAAGGAGTGCTAGGCAGTCATGGAGTAGGCAAGTGCAATGCTAATGGAGAACTTCTACTTGCACTATGTTCAGAGTACAACCTTGTGATAACCAACACTCTATTTAAGCACAAGGACACCCACAAGAAGACATGGATGCACCCAAGATCCAAGCACTAGCACTTATTCGGCTACATCATAGTCAGGCAGAGAGACAGGAGGGATGTATTGACACCAGAGCAATGAGAGGCGCAGACTGTGGCACTGATCATGTTATGCTGAGATCTAGATTAAGGATTTGCAGACGAAAACAGCACTGCAGGACGGGTGCGAAGCCACCACGGAAGCTAAACACTAGTGCACTGAAAGGCCAAAAGAAGCAGGAAGAACTTACACAGGAAATGGATGAAAACTTGAAAGACTGGGACAGCAACAACTCAGAGAATGACATAGAAGAGAAATGGGCAACACTGAAGGATACGGTGTATCAGACTGCGAGTGGTGTATTAGGCTACCCTGAGAGGAAACATCAAGATTGGTTTGATGAGCATGATGAACACCTGAAGAAACTACTAGAAGTGAGGAATACAGCTAGGCAGGAAAACCTGCAGTGTAACACAAGGTCGAAGAAGAAGAAATACTCAAAGGCTCAGAGTGAGCTACAGAAGTACACCAGAGAGATGAAGTCCAACTGGTGGGATGAAAAAGTGGAGAAACTTCAAACTGCAGCAGACAAGAAGGACATGAAAACATTCTTCACAGGTTTGAGAGAAATCTACGGCCCTAAACCAAGAGGATTGATCCAACTAAAGGCTATGGATGGTGAAACGGTTTTGCAGGAGAAAGACAAGATCCTGGACATATTTGCAGACTACTTTGACCAACTACTAAACAACCCTGGAGATCTCAGTGAAGAGGCTAAAGAAGCTCTAGTGCAGCGACCAGCTGTATCAAGTCTGGATGAACCACCAAATTTTGATGAACTAATGGCAGCTATCAGGACAACACAGGATGGTAAAGCTCCAGGAAGGGATGGAATTCCAGCAGAAATGTGGAAATTTGGTGGTATTCAGCTGACCAACTGCCTGCACAAGCTCATCCAAGAGATATGGGATGCCCAGAAAGTATCTCAAGACTGGAAGGATGCAAGTGTTGTGCCTTTGTTCAAGAAAGGTGACAGGAAGGATTGTGAAAATTACCGAGTTATATCACTACTAGCCACTGTTGGTAAGATTCTCTCACGTGTACTACTTAACAGACTCAGTGAACACAATTCGCAGAATGTACTACCGGAAACCCAGTGTGGCTTTAGAAGTGGAAGAAGCACAATGGACATGATTTTCTGCTTGAAACAGGTTCAAGAAAAGTGTATCGAACAGAACATGGCGCTTTATGTCCTTTACTGAAGTCACTTCAGTAAAGGACTTTGGCAGGTACTCAAGAAATATGGTTGTACAGAGAAGTTTGTCAGCCTGATCGAGGCACTCCATACAGGTATGCAAGCAAACATGGCAATGAGTGGTTCAGTATCTAAAGACTTTTCAGTAAGCAACGGGGTGAAACAAGGGTGTGTGCTGGCACCTACACTCTTCTTGCTATATCTGGCAGCCATGCTTGAGGTGGCCTTCAAATACACTTCAGAAGGAGTATACTGTGGGGACACACATTCGTGACCTGCTTTTGGACTCACATTTTAGACCAGAGCAAGGGCAGAGCTTCTGTGGTTATTACAGGAAGCTGCAGGAGAGTTAGCTTTGGTATGCAAAGCTTGAGACTGTGAGATATAATTAAGGGATTAATGAGGGGAGGCATTGTAGATAGTGGTGTGATATCATGCAGAGAGGATGCATTGTTGCTGTCTTTATAATGCAATGGTTTTGTGAGACATGTGACCTGTTAACTGTAAGAGTCCTGGTATTTAAGGACAAGAGTTCCCTTTGTCGTTCTCTTTTATTCTGCTTCGTGATGTTGGAAGATGTGAATAAAACTGACTCGAGAGATAAACTCTGCCTCGTCATTTTCAAATTTCCACAATACATTCAAACAAGGAAAGAAGCAGACTTGTTCAATGTGGCACAGTTTAAAGCCAAGAGTAAGACATCGATAAAGATAGTAAGAGAAATGCTCTTTGCCGACGACAGTGCTCTAGTTGCACACAGCGTGGAAGATATGCAATCTTTAGTGGAGAAATTTGCAAGAGCAGCTAGCCAATGCCTCCTAATCAACATCAAGAAGACAGAGTGCCTTTATCAACCACCAAAGCTCCAATTATCAACATCTCTACCAGAAGAGATCAGCATTGGTACAGAGCCAGTAGTCAAGTGCAAAACTTTCAAGTACCTAGGGAGTACTGTTTCAGAAAATGCTAGGCTGGAGGATGAACTATCTCTCAGAATGGGAAGAGCGAGTGCTGTGTTTGGAAACTTGAGGGGGAGACTGTGGAACAATCAGCATGTGTCTATCCGTGTGAAATGCAAAGTGTACAGAGCGACAGTACTGGCTACTCTATTGTATGGTGCTGAAACTTGGACTGTCTACAGAGTGCAGGTGAAGAAACTCCACGCGTACATGATGAGACACGTTCGAGCCATAATGAACATCTCATGGAAAGACAAGATAACCAACATAGACGTGTTGAAACGAGATGGTCTACCATCAATGGAGGACATGCTAATACAGATGAACCTGAGATGGCTCGGACATGTTGAGAGGATGGTCCACCAGAATCAGAATCAGAATCAGATTTATTGCCATTGTTCATGTAGTACACAAACTAGGAATTTGTCTCGGTGCAATGCTGCAACATTAAACATGATAAAATAAAAGAAATAAACTATACATGCAATAAAGTGTAGAATAAGAATGAGTAATACTAGTCAGCAGTTTAAATATATTAGTGAGCAGCAGATAATGTGAAGAACCATATAGTGCAGTCGGTAATGCAAGAAGAAAACAGTGATATGTGTGGTGCATTATGAAGAGCAAAATACATCATCATAGACCAAGGACTGTTGAGCAACTGAAGTCATTCATCAAGCAAGAATGGGGAAAAAATTCCACCTACAAAGCTCCAGCAATTAGTATCCTCAGGTCTTAAATGTTGAGTGAGTGCTGTTAAAAGGAGAGGTGACTTAACCACTTGCACTCTGGGCAATTTTCCTAAAAATGCCAAAAAATAATGTGCCCAAAGTAAATCGAAAGCTGTTATTCAACCCTTTGCAGCATCTTCATGGGGTTGGTCTCATTTAAAAGAAAACACTTTGAATTTTTTGGCAAAAAAACCAGAATCTCTCTACGTGCTCCGGCCACTGAGTTACAGTCATCTAAACATACTGAACTTGAAGAAAATAAATTTGGACACAGTGTTTTTTTGGATACAAATGCTTACAAATAACACACAGCTGTCCGATCCGGCTGGAAAATGCAACAGAAATGTAGAACCAAGTGTTATCAAGCTGAGATCCAAATTTGGTAACAATACCACAAAAAATGAATATTTTACACAGCTTTGTTCTCAGGCTGTTCCCAGGCATTTTGGAACTGTGCCAAATTGTGCCAAATGGCACAGTTTGGAAAAACATCTGTAACTTTTGAATAATTCAATGTAGAATCTTCATTTTGGGCTCTAATGAAAGGTCACACTCAGGGCTGTGTCTGTGTGTGTGTGTGTGTGTGGGGGGGGGGTTGTCCCCCCCCGCTAAAAAAGACGGGAGTTCGGCCCTCGCCACATGATGGATTACACTCCTTGCATGTTTTCACAGCGCCCCCCCCCCCTCGCTACTGTGTGTGTGTGTGGGGGGGGGTTGTCACCCCCCCCCCCCCCCCCCCGCTGCAGAAGACAGCCATCGCTACATGAAGGAATAGACTCATATGCTTCCCACCGCGGACCGGGGGCGTTCGGACCGTGAACGCCCCCCCCGCTCCTCTTCTGCTGCGGGGGGGGGGGGCGTTCACGGTCCGAACACGGCAAATGAACCGTTTATCGCGGCGCACGCACTTCGTACTTCGTGCGCAGTACAGTTGTAATTTACCGATCGGTCAAAAGTCATTTTTGGATTACAGTTTTCAGGGAGAAATAATAATTTAGCTTATAACACCTTACCTCTTCACAGCAGCAGAGTCGTGGCGAACTTCTCTTCCCCATTGTAAGACGAACGCGACGCTGCTCGACTCGTGGATCCCGATCAAAACATAATTCCATTATTGCGGTTTTGGTGAATGATTTACGACCTTTGTCGTCGGCCTCCGTCGGTCTGTGATGACGGAAGAGAATCCTAAACGTCTATTCTGCTGGAATGAGTGCAGGTCCCACTTGTGGGTGGTCTCCATGCTGCGGGGTCTGTAGTAGATTCGTCCAGCGTCCTTTGTTTTCATCTGCTGTAGCAGTAAATCTCTCTTCACCCAGCCTGAATTTCTGTGCTTCAATTGGCTCCTGCGTTCACAGTAGGCGGGTCCTCCTTCCTAGATTTTCATTCATTGGCTCTTCAAGGTTTCAGAAACCCAATTCAAGGCTCTTATTAGTCGAATGAGAGGTCAATCAGATGAACTAATCTGTTCGCGGCTGTCTCTGTAGTTTTTTTTTTAGTGGCGCTTGGACGCCACTACATCACCATCACCACCATCATGTGTCATGCGTCCAAGCGCGCACGAGGGCGCTCTCGTATGCCCTCGTGCGCCCTAGAACGCAGAGACTTGCCCGCCCGCGGAACAACGGAGTGCAAGTGGTTAACACACTGGTAAACATGCGCCTGTCCCAGCTTTTTTGGAACATGTTGCAGGCATCAAATTCAAAATGAGTGAATATTTGCAAAATAACAATAACATTTATCAGTTTGAACATTAAATCTTTCCTCCTTAGTGTATTCAGTTGAATACGGGTTGAAAAATATTTGCAAATCATTGTATTCTGTTTATACAGTATATCTGCTATCTATTATATTTATGTTTTACACAGTGTTCCAACTTCATTGCAGTTGGGGTTTGTATTAAAGTTTTTTTTTTCTCGGTCAGTAATACTGGGAACTGCTTAAACTTTTTTGGAGAGGAATATTTGAAAGAAGAGTGTCAATAGATGACCAATCTACAGAATTACTATTTATGCAGTCTGCATAAATGCAAATAGTATCATCTTCTACAACTTTTTTGCTCAATTAAAAAACTGGTTTTATTATTACTCAGCATAGCATGATTTTAGTTGCTTATTTTTTTTAAATTGAGCTCTGCGTTTGTACATTGTAGTGACAATTACAGCGCTGCTATGAGAGAGAGAGAGAGAACTATGAGCAGAATTAACATGCCAACACACTGACAAATTATATTCGATAGGCACGATATGGAGGAGATACGCATCGCAGGGAACTTGACCATTTACCATTTGGAGGTTTGAGAAAACATGCATCAAAATAAAGTCAACACTGCATTGTCAACAGCATACAACTCCTTTAGGGCTTGTCCACATCCATTTTGATATTAAGACAGTAGAAAATATACAGATTTTGCTCTGGCGAAAAGCGCAAAAGGATTGTTTTAACTCTGAATTATTCAGAGATGTGTTTTGCGCATTACTGTAATTTCAACCCTTCCACTTTATGGTCCACAGTAAATAGTAATTATCATTTTTTGCATTTGAAATTGTTGTTCTTCCATCTGCCTCAGGAAAAAAAATATTACTGCCTACTGTATCTTCATATGATTTCAAATATATTACAGCTTACATGTGTATAATTTGTATATAGTTTTCCTGAGATTAACACATTTAAGGAACAAAGCAGCTGTTAGGTGTGAAGTTTTTTTTTCAGCATGGGCCCCTTTACACAACACAGATCGTTGAGAGATTGAGCCCATTTTTTTTATTGCCTTTGGATTGTTTGGGAGATCCTTGTGTGTTCTGGATTGAGACAAAACTTTGAGGAGACTGTGGCGACTGAGGAGATCATTGAAGGTCATTGATTCCGTATATCAAAAATTGTCAAGCTCTCTCAACAATCTCTCAGTGATCTCCAACCCTGTGTAAAAGCAGTATAACTGCGTTGTCAGTGGAGAAGCGGATCCACAAATGTTTAGCAACCACTGCACCCCACCAAGCCGCTGAACCTACAGGGCCCGGTGGCTGCACGAACTGAGCCACGGAACCCCTGTGAGAATATGCTTTTATCAATTGTCTGTGATGTTTTAATCATGAATATTGTCAGAAAGAAGGAGATGCAGAGTCATTTAAGAGTAGTGGGTGAATTTATAGCTATTGATGCAGACACATTTGTTCTGTTGAAGAGCAGCAGCCTTCATCCAGTGGAAGTTTTAGCCACAGCTGACCAGTTTTAAAGCTGCCTCCCCACTGTTACCAACCAGCCGGAACTGTTTCCATTAGACTATTGTTGAAAGCAGTGCAGTGGCTTAGGCTGTAATGTGCAGCAGACTGTGAAATGTTGACGGATCTCTGAAGTGAAGCACACGTTTTTCATTACAGGGCAGACACACATATAAGTATACTCTACATACACATGAGTAGTGTGTGGGAATCCAGCTTTTTAAATTATTGTATGGGGGAAATTGTTTAACTTCAGAGCACTGTCTGATATTACATATTCATACTTATTTTATAATTGTGTTAAATAATTTTGCTGGAGGCTTTGTTTGGAAAATAAATCGATATTTTGCAGCAGAGATGAAAAGTGAGATATAGACACAACTTGCTTGGACGTTATCTTTTCTAATTTTCATTTGGCATTTAATAATGTTTTATTTCATCCTCCCAGTTGCTCTTTTGCATTTTAAATCACCCAGTTAGAAGGCTCGTATTATTGTATTCATCTTTCCCTCTATTTTTCCAGGCTCAAAAACAAGTACGACTGCAGATATCAGCACCAAATTTGGTGCAGCAATAGTGCATGCAACATTTTGGGCATGAATTCATCTTCAGAATACAAAGTCAAAGGTCACACAAACATCAATGCATGGGTGTACCCCTCCACTGAGTGCCTTCTGATTTCAACAGAGTGAAGATTCTTTGAAAAATAATTGCCAGCTTTTTTTCCCCTCAAGTGATTGATGCAACACAATCATTAAGTAATAAATCTTATGAAAAATTGACACTTCCAGTATGTTTGATAATAGGGACCCCGACTTGAATCACGTCATTTTTTTTAGTTTAAACATTTGCTCCATTTCATAATCTCCCTGTTTAAATGTCTTTTGTCATTTCAGTTCTAATGTAAACATTGGGACAAACCCTCTAGTATACACAAATTTAAACTTTACCTCACTCTTTTCTTGATGAACAGACAACATGAGACAAATATCCATCCATCCATCCATTACTTATCCAGGGGTCTGGATCACAGAGGCAGCAGTCTAAGCAGAGAAGCCTAGATTTTACTCTCCCCAGCCACCTCCTCCAGCTCTTCAGAGGGGACACCAAGGCATTCATAGGTCAGCTGAGAGATATAGTCTCTCCATTGTATCTTGGGTCTGCCCTGGAGTCTCCCCCAGTGGGACATGCCCAAAACACCTCATATGGGAGGCGTCCAGAAGGCATCCTGCTCAGATGTCCAGACCACCTCAACTGGCTCCTTTCGATGTGGAGGAGCAGTGGTTCTAACTGAGCCTCTCCGGGTAACTGAGCTCCTCACCCTGTCCGAAAGGGTGACTCCAGCCACCCTACAGAGAAAGCTAATATCAGCTGTTTGTATTTGTGATCTCATTCTTTCACTCATTACCCGAAGTTCATGCACTTCGGGTAATGAGTGAAAGAATGAATGAAAGTATGCTTACTCTTCCGCCACTGCACCACCCTATAAATACCAGCGGGCATCTTGATTCAGCCTCTTTGCCGATGCCCTTGCCTGACGGTTGTACAGTGCAAACATCTTTCAATGAAACTGAGTTCTACTGTGCACCTAACCTCGTCCTTTAAGAAAGTAATTTCAGACACAACATTTTGGCGAGGAGAATAAAAAATGGAGGTGTGTATTTCACCGCTTCGGCCCTTCCTGGAGCTCCCGAGTGAGCCACCTGTCCCCTGGCCAAGATGGTTTATGGCCTTAGAGACCTACACCGTGGCGCTCAACCTAGGTAAGCTAGATAAGCTGAGGGCACGTGCGCTTCTGGTGCACAATTTGGAGATTGAAGGCCAGCGGATCCTGAGCACACTCAGGGCCTCGGACTCATACGAGGACGTGGTCGAGTTGCTAGCGCACCATTTTCGCGCCCCGGACAGCGTGACCCTCCAGAAGATTAGGTTTCAGCAGTGACACGTCAGGCGGGTGAGCCTATTCACCAGTTTGTCACCAACCTGAGGCAGCTAGCTAGTGAGTGTCGCTTTGGGTGGCTGGAGGAAGAGATGGCACACGATCAGCTGGTGGAGCACACCAACAGCGCCGCGATACGAGCGAAGCTGCTCACAGCGCTGGGTGACTTAACACTAGCCAGAGCTATTGAGTTAGCTCTCCAATTGAGCTAAGTGGGTGCCAGTCACAGCGGCAGCTGGAGCCTTCCACTGTGGCGCTAGAAGTGGACCTAGACAGCGAGAATAGCATGGACGACGACGCTATGGAGACCAATGCTACTAGCCGTAGGTCTGCCCCAGAAAAACCCGTGTGTATGGGTTTGGGTCCGTGAAGCACTGTTTCAAGGTCAGGGACTGCCCGGTGAGAGGGGAGCACTGTGGCAAGTGTGGACACTTGAACCATTATGCCAGGGTGTACTGAATGTCTGAGCTGGAGAGCCCACGGAGAAAAACAACTCCACCCGCCCCGACAACTGTCCATGTGGTGTCTCCGAGTACCAACGGGTACACGTTCTGCAAAGTCACGCTGGATGGTGAGGAGGTACCACTGCTGATTGACACGGGGGTGGAGTTATCATTATTGAATTGGGCCATGGTGAGAAAATTCTTTCCCCACTACAGAATCAGAGGTAACCCAGCGCTGCTCTACAGTTATGGAGGAGGAAGGCTGTGCACGGTTGGAACAATGGAGTTGAGGGTTTGGTACAAGTCGGCGGAGATGGCTGACTTCACGTTCCACGTGACGGCTCCAGGCGACAACATCATGGGTTGAGACCTATTTTATGGACTGGGGTTTGCCATTAAAGACGATGCTGGGGAAGAGTGGTCTGGCTGTGGAAAGTGGAACTGCCCAGTTCCAGTGGTGGAGGATGATGCAGTGTGGGACGAGGATTTACCGGGCACCACGGCGGTCAAGCAGGAACAGCCTCACTCAGGTTTGACGCAGGAGGGTCTCAGTGGCGACGCTCAGGGTACCGTGGAAGAGGGTACAGAGCGTGGTGGCGAGGCGCCTGCGTTGGCGAGTGATGCCGACGAGCTACCCCAGATTCCTCCAGAACTTGGCCACAGAGGGCTGGAGAGTCTGGAGCTACAACAGCGACCGCTGCAGCAGGTTTAAAAGAGGTCGGGGCCAGCTTGACGGGCACATAGGGACCACATACCAATCAGCAACACTGCAGACCAAGCACAGCCCCTCTGAGAGTTATGGACCTGGTCCGGGCTCAAGGGGAGGGATGTCCACGGAGGATGTTGGCCAAAAGACAGCCAGAGGGACACCAGGAGGGGCTGCACATCGTGGCTAAGCAGGGCGCTGCTTGCTTCTGGCAGTCAGATGGCTCATAGAGGCATGCCAATGAGCTGCGGCGTGCCCAGGAGGAGGCTTCGGTTGGCGGGTCCAGATGAAAGGGGCAGCCGATGGCGAGGAGAAGACGCACGCTCATCTGTGAGGTCAGCTGCGGTCCCGGGGGCATGCCGCCTTTGGGGGCGGGTCTACTGAGGGGCTGACCTGGGCCCTCACAAGCCGGTTCTACCCCTTTTCCACCAGAAGGACAGTAGTGTGAGTTTGAAAAAAAAAAAAGAGCGAGTTCTAATGTTCTACCGTTCATATGTTTGTATATGTTCAAAAATAAAAACGAGAGTAAGCTGTTATTGTTCTAGTTGTGTTTTTAGTTTAGGAGCACGGCAGTGTTCTCAGTTATAGATGGACTTTTGGTCAAGTCTACAAGTGGCAGAATAACCCACCGTGCCATGTGGGGTGGGACGGTAGTCCACCCGTCCCCCTAGCTTAGGTTTGTTGTGTAAATGTGTTAGGCCATTTAGTATTTTTTTTTAGTTCTAGCTTTTAGTGCGTGATTCGGGTCGTAAATTGGGGGGGGATCTCAATTGTATGTGTGGTCTTAGACTTTCTACGGGGGGTATTTTATTATGAAGTGTGGTGTAGTGGCGGTCACTTCCTCTTCCGCCACTGTCCCGCCCTATAAATACCAGCGGGCATCTTGATTCGGCCTCTTTGCCGATGCCCCTGCCTGACGGTTGTATTGTGCAAACATCTTTCAATGAAGCTGAGTTCTACTGTGCACCTGACCTCATCCTTTAAGAAGGTAATTTCAGACACAACAAGGGCCATGGACTTGGAGCTGCTATCTATGGAATGATAATGCTTAAGATGCATTTTCTTGCCACATCTTTTTCCTGAGCTGGCGCAAACACAAAAGCAATATACCAAGATTTACTTGGAATTTTCAGAATGTGTTATGAACTCCAGTTTATGATCTCAAATCTTACTGGGTGTGAGTCAATTGATATTTATATAACAGTTAGTTCCGACTGAGCAATTTGATTGGTCAACAGGGATTCCAGGAGTTACTATATTTCATGGTAATTGCACTCCAACATTTCACTGGATATGTGATTTTAATCAAGCATGCTTGAAAACTGTGCTGCCTAATTTCACACAGTATGTGAAATGTGCCACTAGGGGAAAGAATTGTCTTGATTGGGTGTATTCGAACCTGAAGCATGCTTACAGAGCTGTTCCATGTCCACATCTTGGCCTGTCAGACCATCTATCATTGCTCCTCATCCCAGCATACACCCCCCTCAGGAGAACTGCTAGACCTACTATAAAGAACATCACAGCATGGCCTAAGGGAGCTCTTTCTCAGCTGCAGGACTGTTTTTCAAACACTCTATGGGATTTATTCAAGAATGAGGATCTGAAAATGTACACACAGACTGTATTACACTACATCACCTACTGTATCAATCAGGCGACTGTAGAAAAACGCATCAGGGTTTTTCCTAACCAGAAGCCTTGGATGACAAAAGAAGTCCAGGCACTCCTCAGAGCTCGTGATACAGCCTTCAGGTCAGGGGATACAGATCTGTATAGCACTGCCCGGGCTAATCTGAAGAAAGGCATTAAGGAGGCTAAACAGACCTATAAGAAGAAAGTCGAGCACCATTTTTCTGATAATGATTCGAGACGAGTATGGCAAGGCTTTAACCATATCACAAACTATAAGGGCAGCAGCATCATTTCCAGTGACATCAGCGCCTCACTGGCAGAAGAACTGAACTGCTTTTTCGCACGGTTTGAGGCAAATACACCTCGCCCGAACCCACAGATGTTATTGAATGCCAGCTCTGATGTGCTTATCCTGCAGGATCATGAGGTGAGACAGACACTGAGAGCAGTTCACCCGAGAAAGGCTGTTGGTCCCGATGGAGTGCCAGGAAAGGTGCTCAGAGCATGTGCAGATCAGCTATGCTCTGTTTTGACTGACATTTTTAACTTGTCTCTCAAGGCAGCCGTTGTTCCACAGTGTTTAAAATCTGCAGTCATTATTCCTGTACCAAAAAAAACATACTATTAGCAGCTGAATGACTATCGACCAGTAGCATTAACACCCATTGTTATGAAGTGCTTTGAGAAAATGGTATTGAAACATCTTTTGCCTAGTTTCCCCCCAGACTTTGATCGGTACCAGTTTGCCTACAGGCGGGGCAGATCCACTGAAGATGCTGTTGCTATAGCTCTCCACTCGGCATTCAGCCATTTAGAAGACAAGGGGAGCTATGTAAGAATGTTGTTTGTTGACTATAGCTCGGCATTTAATACAATTATTCCCAACATTCTCATCACCAAATTGCTTCAGCTTGGTCTGCCTACTCACACTTGCAGCTGGATTAAGGACTTCCTAACAAACAGAACACAGACTGTTAGACTCGGACCCCATTCCTCCTCTACAGTCATGCTTAACACAGGCTCACCACAGGGCTGTGTGTTGAGACCCACTTTGTATTCATTGTACACATATGACTGCGTACCTGTTCATCCCACAAACATTATAGTGGAGTTTGCAGATGACACAACAGTAGTGGGGCTCATATCAGGAGGAGATGAGTCTGCATACAGAGATGAGGTCCAGGAACTGGTGAGATGGTGCTCAGATAATAATCTGCTATTGAATACAAAAAAACCAAAAGAACTCATTATTGATTTTAGGAAGCATAGCAGTGAGCCGCCTCCTCTATATATAGGCAAGGAGTGTGTGGAGAGGGTGGAGGCTTTTAAGTTTCTGGGTGTTCATATTTCTCACAACCTTACCTGGGCAGTTAACACCATAGCTACGATAAAAAAGGCTCAACAATGTCTACACTTTCTGAGGCTCCTCAAGAAGAATGGCCTGAATGCACAGTTGCTGGTTTTATTTTATCGCTCTGCTATTGAGAGCATTTTGTCATATGGCATCACGGTTTGGTATGAGGGCTGTTCAGCCGCAGACCGCAAAGCCTTCCAGAGAGTGATCAAGACTGCGCAAAAAATCACTGGCTGTTCTCTCCCTTCTCTGGAAGAGATTTCCAGGTCTCGGTACCTCAACAGAGCTACTGCCATCATTAAAGACTGTGCTCATCCAGGCCATGATTTCTTTCACTTGCTTCTCTTGGGAAAGCGGTACAGATCCCATAAAACCCGGACTACCAGGTTTAATCATAGTTTTTTCCCAGCAGCAGTACGTATTTTGAACGGATTTATGTAACACGCACAGACTGCTGATATTTTTTGTTATTTTAGGTTATTTTGTAGCAATAACCCTGTGTGTATAAGAAGAAATTATGGAGTTAAATTATGGAGTTAATAAGCTGGGCTTTGAACACAATTGACACTATTTTTTCAACAAGGAAAAGTGCTCCGGGGGAAGCTGTCTGCCCCGCAGGAGCGGCTCCAGCGGGCTATTTACGTGACACAAGTAATTGGAAGATCTTGTGTCTCACTAATCTCTCTATCGAAGATATTGAAGATTTGTATGTCTTCGTGATAATGGTGATCGGGATCTTTCTGATTGGAACTGGGATTGTCCTGGTGTACCGCAAATTGCTGAAGATGGATACAACCTATCAAAATGCTGGCCAGGCGAGGTGCATCTGTCAAATTGAAAAATTGGAGAAGACCCTGATAGCGACAAATGGAGAACTGTCTCGGAAGGTGGATTACATCATGGTCTCGCTTAGGTCTTTCCACGATGGACTTAAAGCCCCGCAATGAAGGATTAAGCACTGAATCTACAGAAGAAATAAAAAAGCCTTCTCTGTGATCAGTCTGATTTGGCTCAATTTCCCCATGAAAATTCCTCCTGGCTGTCTGCAGTCTGTGTTTTCAAAATCATCGAGCACAAGGCCTTGGACAGCCATCTGGAGAGCCTGCCCAGATAATCGCAAGGACGATTGGCGGCAGCCAGACAAAACATCTCCTGCCAAGTGCCCTTGTTGTTCTCTTATTATCATCAACATTGCTTCAACAGCGCACACACATTGATCCATGAACTGAATAAAGATACACACACTGCTGTCTTGTGTCTTGTGTCCTGTGAATCCTGTCTTGCGTATGTGCATCGAGAGCTTTTTTTTTCCTTGTAATCATAATATTGATTGATTATGCAACCAGTATTCTGAATCAATGTTTTTTTTGCTCCTTCCTATTGTTCCTCGTATTATTCTTATTCTTATGCTACCTGTACCCTCTATCCTGTTGGCAGGCGTGTCCCCGATGCAGCCGTGTCACTGGAAATGCAGGTTCATTTTCTGTGTCAAGTCAAATTCTCTCGTATGTTATCAGTGATCTGTTAATGTACTTGGCAATAAATCTTTTCTGATTCTGATTCTGATTCTGGTCTTTTGTATTTATCGCTCAGTATGTTTTCATTATTGCTACGTACATATTGTATTCAACTTTTAGGTAATTTTGTTTCAAGCATTATTTATTGTTGTAATTATAAGAATGTTAAATGCATGAGTGAACTGTGAGTGTGATAGTTTGTTTTTAGGGAGCAGCATCTCAATTTCGTTGCATTGTTCATTAACAGTGGAATGACAATAAAGGCACTTTGACTTTGACTTTGATATGTATCACTCCGCTTCAAGGGTTTTCTAATAACCGTTAACTACTAAGAGTAATTTACTGTCAAGTCTACAGACTTGAGAATTGCAGTACTGTGTTGGATACCTTAATTTCCACAGTGAGGCGCTGTTTGAAAAGCAACTATAGTCTAAGCTGTTTCTGATCCGAAAGTCCTCTCCTTATAAACATACGGTGATATATTTTACGTCTGTTTAAACAAAACAGATAGGCTAGAGTTCAATTTATTGACTCGATTAGAAAACCACAATACCTCTTTGGTGATGGACTCTTGTTTCACCTGAACATGCCAAGAAAAAGTGAGCAAAGTGTACCAAAGCCAAATCGCTATTATGCTTATGAGCCACCAGCATTGAGCTGGGCCCTTCTGTGGTACAGACTCAACAGGTGATCGGTATGTATTTAGGTGCTTTAGGCCGTGTCACACCTTGACAGGGCCTTGACATTGCTTGTCAATGTGGTGTCCCGCTACAAACTGCTGACCACATTATTGACAGTTGTGCTCTCTGCAGATGCCCTGGCAGAGACTCTTTGAAACAACTCAATAACAGTGCCATCAAGTGGTTAAATTAAACCAAACTGGTGACATAGGTGAAAGTGGACATATGCATATAGATACTGTACCTTGACAATTTAGTCAGGGTGTGCTGATGTATCAAAATTTATCTAAAATGCTGGCATATGGGCAAAATTTTCAGTTTTGGACATATCGCATATCCATAACGAGTTGGACGTATACATAACGTATTAATAACTTACATAGAATGTTTCGATAACTTTTACCAACGAATGCTTAGCGTGTTGCCAGCATTCACAACTCATGCCCAAGGATAGTCTAACTTATGCATAACTCATGCATAGCTTATCCTAACTTATGCATAGCGCAGTCATGCCAAACTACCATAGTCTCCCAATCCATGAATCCTAGGTGTGTGAGAGCATGAAGACTCCATTTAGTTTAGTTTAGTTTATTGGTTTATTTGTCAGGGACCATGTACAGAAAAAAACCCCCAAAACATTAAACACAGAGTAAAGATGCTCTGTACCAGATTATAGCGTTCTCACTAATTTTCATCTGTAGTGTCTGAGGCAGGCAGGAAGGTATTAAAGAAAAACAGCACATAAAGAAAGCATTTGAGGTCGGGTTTCAGAATCCGGTGCCCCTGAAACAAGCAGGGAGTAAGTTTAAAAGGTAAAAAGATAAGAGAAACAGCAGAGAAACAGCAGACATTAAAGCAATTTAAGAGTACAATTTCAAAGTACTATTACAAGTACAATTTCAAATTCCATTTAAGGGAGAGAATCAATGCTGTCATTCAATCAATCATCTCAGTTCAACCAAGATGATTCTTTGCGCAGCAGGGGGCATGACCGACCTGGCAGAGCTGTCAAATCTGTGAGATCGGTCACACTTACAGAAAGGATAAAACAGCTGATGTGGCACGGCACGAATGTCAGATGACAGTTGAAACATGTCAAGGTATGAAACATCTCTTTACATGGAGCCTTGACAGTTTCCTTCTGTGAAGCAACGCTGTCAATATGCCATTATACTGTAGCTGCAAGTTAGAAACATGTTCAGTAAGTTTGGAACACATCAAATACATCTACATACACTACCGTTCAAAAGTTTGGGGTCAATTAGAAATTTCCTTATTTTTGAAAGAAAAGCACTTTTTTTCAATGAAGATAACTTTAAACTAATCAGAAATACACTCTATACATTGCTAATGTGGTAAATGACTATTCTAACTGCAAATGTATGGTTTTTGGTGCAATATCAAGATAGGTGTATAGAGGCCCATTTCCAGCAACTATCACTCCAGTGTTCTAATGGTACAATGTGTTTGCTCATTGCGTCAGAAGGTTAATGGATGATTAGAAAACCCTTGTACAATCATGTTAGGTCTGCAATGCTGTAATTGCTGCAAATGGAGGATTCTTTGACGGAAGCAAAGTTTGAAGGAAAAAATTATTATTTCAAATACAAATCATTATTTCTAACCTTGTCAATGTCTTGACTATATTTTCTATTCATTTTACAACTCATGGTGGTAAATAAGTGTGACTTTTCATGGAAAACACAAAATAATTGTCTGGGTGACCCCAAACTTTTGAACGGTAGTATATGTCAATATGCGCTGGAGATAAGTTCGATATAAGTTATACATAGGTTCAAAGCACGTTACTCATAGGTTAGAAATGAGTTTTGGGTACGTTAGACATTATCTTAATCTATTTCAATTTATGAGTAACTTACAAATAATGTGTGTGAATGGATGTAAATGATAGCATAAATTACCTGTAACTTACGGCCCCGTATGTGGGACGTATGAGCCATACGCTGGATACGACTTCGCCATACTATGACATATACAGTACCAGCGTGCTTCAGCATGCTCTTAACTTAAACAGATCTTACCCATAACTTATTTGACGTACGCCAGCGTATTCACCAAATGATTTTTAATGTCGGCATACGCTGCCTAAGTCGTGAAGGTGTGACAGGGGCTTTCTCAACAGTTACTGGCTACATTTAGAAGGGACTATTTTTTCTCAGCTGCGCAGAATAATTTGTTAAACAAACAAATCATAATATTTTGATCAGTATTGCTGTCATTTAATAAATTGTGCTTGCGGACCTGTTGTATAAAAGCTACGTGTCAGACATTAGACGTATCACACAGCTACTATACAGTACATCCGGAAAGTATTCTCAGTGCTTCACTTTTTCCACATTTTGTGATGTTACAGCTTATTCCAGAATGGATTAAATTCATTTTTTCCTCAAAATTCTACACACAACACCCCATAATGACAACGTGAAAAAAGTTTTTTTGTTGTTTTTTTTAGATTTTTGCAAATTTATTAAAAATTAAAAAAAATAAATAAGAAAACTAAGAAATCACATGTACATAAGTATTTACAGCCTTTACTCAATACTTTGTTGATGCATCTTTGGCAGCAATTACAGCCATGTTGGGGTTGTTGTTTTTTTTTACCTTTAATAATAAACACCTTAAAAACTGCATTTTGTGTTTACTTGTGTCATCTTTGTCTAATATTTAAATTTGTTTGATGATCTGAAACATTTAAGTGTGACAAACATACTAAAAAAAGAGAAATCAGGAAGGGGCAAACACTTTTTCACACCACCGTAGACAGATGCGTGCCTTTCAAATCATGTCCAATCAATTGAATTTACCACAGGTGGACTCCAGTTAAGCTGTAGAAACATCTCAAGGATGATCAGGGGAAACAGGACGCACCTGAGCTTCATGACAAAGGCTGTGAATACTTATGTACATGTGATTTCTTAGTTTTTTATTTTTAATAAATTTGCAAAAATCTCAAAAACACTTTTTCATGTTGTCATTATGAGGTATTGTGAGTAGAATTTTGAGGAAAGAAATGAATTTAATCCATTTTGGAATAAGGCTGTAACATAACAAGATGTAGAAAAAGGGAAGCATTGTGAATACTTTCCGGATGCACTGTATTCATTGATACCATGCTCCCTCTGGTGTAATATTGCTTAATTAGCTGACAAGCAAAAGAACTTGACCCTTAACTGGAACTTTTTTAAAACACAACATTTCTTGCCTTTGTGTCCCCTCTGAGTGTCCAGACAGTATAATTTAGAAGAAGAACAGCTGTGAATCAGAGTCCCGCAAACTGTAACAAACAGCCAGACTATATTGACAGCTTTACTATTTTTTAAGTTATTTTTCTTTCTTTCTTTTTTTTTTTTTTTTACATTTTTAAGCCAAGTAAAGTCAAGTGTTAATATTTTTCTTTTAGACCTACCATAACTCCAAACCTGTAATCACTGTCACATAACTATCAAATGGTGTTTAAAAAAAAGTTAATAATGAAATGAATTGCCATTTTAAGTGTTCAGGAGTTTTGAAAAGAATTTCATTTTTTATGATAATGTCTGATAATTTTGGTCATTTATTTTGTAATTAGCACTCCTGAAATCTCAGTTTGAATATAATCAGTCACTTTTGCTGTTTAAACCTGTCAAAAAACTGGCTTTTTACTTTTGGCAGACAAAGTGTGGAACATAATTTAAATTCAGTGTCTGTTGTTAGGACTACTGTCAGGCTGATTAAAATATAACTGGCTTCAACTGTATTGAATTTCCTTGTTGTAGTTTTCAAGTATTTTCATTTGTCAGAATACGTGACAAATATTACTTGATTTTGTAATTGCTTAATTAAGTTTTTTCACATCCAAAAATCTGAGGACCTCTTAGTGTCAGGGTTTGGCCCCTCTGGGGCAGAATTCCAGGCCCAAACACAGGAACCCTAGTTTGCAGATTTATTTAAACACAAAATAACACACAGCTTGAGGGCTGATGAACAAGCTCAAAACTGAACTGGCAAAACAAACAGTACAAAACAAGCTAGGCACAGATTCAAGCAAGACTGAAGCGGATAAACACACCAACACTGACAAGGACGCAACACCTGACAAACACTGCTACAGACATATACAGACATGGACAAAATTGTTGGTACCCCTCTGTTAATGAAAGAAAAACCCACAATGGTCACAGAAGTAACTTGAATCTGACAAAAGTGGTAATAAATAAAAATTTTATGAAAATTAACCAATGAAAATCACACAATGCTTTTGAATTGTGGTTCAAGAGAATTATTACCTCCGCCAGGCCGCAGGCCGCAGGAGGTTATGTTTTTGCTGGGGTTTGTCTGTCTGTCTGTCTGTCTGTCTGTCTGTCTGTTGGTTAGCAAGATAACTCAAAAAGTTTTGGACGGATTTCGATGAAACTTTCAGGCGTTGTTGCAAATGGTACAAGGAAGAACTGATTAAATTTTGGGGATGATCCGGATCACCGTCTGGATACAGGAATTTTTTAAAGGATCCTTTAACATTGTGACATAGGGCCATTTTCAACACACAGGATGCGGAGAATCACCGTGCTGCAGCGACACAAGAAATGCAGCGACTCAGGCGCTATTTTTTTTATTATTGATTTTTTTTTTTATTATTACCTCCGCCAGGAGGTTAGGTTTTTTTGTTTTGTTTTTTTTTAAAGAAGATCTGCTCGATATTGCCAGTCATGCCTCGTTCAAAGTCTAAAAGTGTGAAACACAGAAGGCAACAGAGTGCAGAGTGCATGAGAAAGAAAGGGGGAAAAAAAAGGCAGGGAGATAACACAGACGATGCGGAGAATCACCGTGCTATTGCTAGTCTTTCCTTTGTCCTCAATGAGACATTTGCGGTATTTGAGTGTGTCTGGATAAAATTCTTTGTTACGTCTGCCAAGGAGGTCGCGTGATTAGACTTCATTAGCAGACTACATCATTATGCATGAGGTAATTATAATGATGCTAGGTCTGTATGACTGTTTTGAATTGAGCCTGAAGACTCATGAAATTAAGAGAGCGCATCATTTGATCAATGTGATCAGTTCAGTATTCTTTTCTCTTCGTGTCCATCACCTTTATTACCTCCGCCAAGGAGGTTATGTTTTCATCGGCGTTGGTTTGTCTGTCTGTCTGTGTGTTTTTTTGTTTGTTTCCTTGTTAGCAAGATAACTCAAAAAGTTATGGACGGATTTTCATGAAATTTTCACAGATTGTCAGAAATGGGGTATCCTACAGATGATTACATTTTGGTCGTGATCCGGATCACCGTCTGGATCCAGGAATTTTTTAAAGGATACTTTTTTTTTATTTAACATTGCGAGATAGGGCCATTTTCAATATTTTTTCAATATTTTTTTTTTTGTGCATGTAACTCTGCAAAAAAATCGTCAGAACACTTGGGAAAAAAATACAAGATGAAAAAAAAATAAACACTGTATGGGGGAACTGTGGTGCTTGGCGGAGGTCTGCGCTATCCGAGTGCTTTTCTAGTTTTAAAAAACAAACTCATGAAACAGGTCTGGACAAAAATGATGGTACCCCTAGAAAAGATTAAAAATAATGTGACCATAGGGACATGTTCATCCAAGATGTGTCCTCTAATTAACATCACAGGTGTCTACAAACTTGTAATCAGTCAGTCGGCCTATTTAAAGGGTGACAAGTAGTCACTGTGCTGTTTGGTGACATGGTGTGTACCACATTAAACATGGACCAGAGGAAGCAAAGGAGAGAGTTGTCTCAGGAGATTAGAAAGAAAATTATAGACAAGCATGTTAAAGGTAGAGGCTATGAGACCATCTCCAAGCAGCTTGATGTTCCTGTGACTACAGTTGCACATATTATTCAGAAATTTAAGATCCACGGGACTGTAGCCAACCTCCCTGGACGTGGCCGCAGGAGGAGACGGATAATACGAATGGTAACAAAAGAGCACAAAACAACCTCTAAACACATTCAAGGTGAACTCCAAGGTCAAGGTACATCAGTGTCAGATCGCACCATCCGTTGTTGTTTGAGCCAAAGTGGACTTCATGGGAGACGACCAAGGAGGACACCACTATTGAAAACAAATCATAAAAGCCAGATTGGAATTTGCCAAACTGCATGTTGACAAGCCACAAAGCTTCTGGGAGAATGTCCTATGGACAGACGAGACAAAACTGGAACTTTTTGGCAAGGCACATCAGCTCTATATTCACAGACGCAAAAATAAAGCATATCAAGAAAAGAACACTGTTCCTACTGTGAAACATGGAGGAGGTTCTGTTATGTTCTGGGGCTGCTTTGCTGCATCTGGCACAGGGTGTCTTGAATGTGTGCAGGGTACAATGAAATCTCAAGACTATCAAGGTATTCTAGAGAGAAATGTGCTGCCCACTGTCAGACAGCTTGGTCTCAGTCGCAGGTCATGGGTCTTGCAACAGGATAATGACCCAAAACACACAGCTAAAAACACCCAAGAATGGCTAAGAGCGAAACATTGGACTATTCTAAAGTGGCCTTCTATGAGCCCTGATCTAAATCCTATTGAACATCTGTGGAAGGAGCTGAAACATGCCGTCTGGAGAAGGCACCCTTCAAACCTGAGACAGCTGGAGCAGTTTGCTCATGAGGAGTGGGCCAAAATACCTGCTGAGAGGTGCAGAAGTCTCATTGACAGTTACAGAAATCGTTTGATTGCAGTGCTTGCCTCAAAAGGTTGTGCAACAAAATATTAAGTTAAGGGTACCATCATTGTTGTCCAGGCCTGTTTCATGAGTTTGTTTTTTTTTAAATAATTCTGTTGAACCACAATTCAAAAGCATTGTCTGATTTTCATTGGTTAATTTTCATAGAATTTTTATTTATTACCACTTTTGTCAGATTCAAGTTATTTCTGTGACCATTGTGGGTTTTTCTTTCATTAACAGAGGGGTACCAACAATTTTGTCCACATCTGTATACAGTGCATCCGGAAAGTATTCACAGTGCTTCACTTTTTACACATTTTGTTATGTTGCAGTCTTATTCCAGAATGGATTACATTCAATTTTTCCTTGAAATTCTACACACAACACCCCATAATGACAACGTGAAAAAGTTTTTTTTTTGTTTGTTTTTTTTAAAAAGATTTTTGCAAATTTCCATCCATCCATCCATCCATCCATCCATCTTCTACCTTTTTTCCGGAGGTACGGGTCGCGGAGGCAGCAGTTCAAGCAGAGAAACCCAGACTTCCCTCTCCCCAGCCACCTGCTCCAGCTCTTCAGAGGGGATACCAAGGCGTTCCCAGACCAGCTGGGATCCCCTCATGGATCGTCACCTTATCGTGGTGGGGGGGTTTGCGTGCCCCAGTGATCCCAGGAGCTATGTTGTCCGGGGCAATTTGCCTCTGATAGGGTCTCCCAAGACAAACTGGTCCTGGGTGAAGGGCCAGACTAAGAACGATCCAACAGACTCTGATGATAAATTGTATATCAAGGATTCAGTGTACCCCGCCCGGTATGGGGTTACCGGGGCCCCACCCTGCAGCCAGGCCTGGGGGAGGGGCTCGAAGGCTAGCGTCTGGTGGCTGGGTTTCCACCCATGGGACCCGGCCGGGCTCAGCCCAAAGGAGTTACATGGGTCCGCCCTCCAGTGGGCTCACCACCTGCTGGAGGGATCATGGGGGTCCGGTGCTATGTGGATTAGGTGGCGGTCAAAGGTGGAGACCTTGGCGGACTGATCCCAAGCTTTTTGCAAATTTATTAAAAATAAAAAACTAAGAAATCACATGTACATAAGTATTCACAGCCTTTGCTCAGTACTTTGTTGATGCACCTTTGGCAGCAATTACAGCCTCAAGTCTTTTTGAATATGAGACCACAAGCTTGGCACAACTATCTTTGGGCAGATTCGCCCATTACGCTTTTCAGCACCTCTCAAGCTCCATCAGGTTGGATGGGAAGTGTCAGTTCACAGCCATTTTCAGATCTCTCCAGAGATGTTCAAATAGATTCAAGTCTGGGCTCTGCCTGGGCCACTCAAGGATATTCACAACGTTGTCCTGAAGTCACTCCTTTGATATCTTGGCTGTGTGCTTAGGATCATTGTCCTGCTGAAAGATGAACTGTCGCCCCAGTCTGAGGTCAAGCAGGTTTTCATCCAGGATGTCTGTACATTGCTGCGTTCATCTTTCCCTCTATCCTGACTAGTCTCCCAGTTGCTGTCGCTGAAAAACATCCCCACAGCATGATGCTGCCACCATCATGCTTCACTGTGTGGATGGTTTTGGCCTGATGTTGAGCTGTGTCTGGTTTCCTCCAAACATGACACCAGGCATTCATGCCAAAAAGTTCAATCTTTGTCTCATCAGACCAGAGAATTTTGTTTCTCATGGTATGAGAGTCCTTCAGGTGCCTTTTGGCAAACTCCAGGTGGGCTGCCATGTGCCTTTTACTAAGGAGTGGCTTCCATCTGGCCACTCTACCATACAGGCCTGATTGGTGAATTGCCGCAGAGATGGTTATCCTTCTGGAAGGTTCTCCTCTCTCCACAGAGGAATGCTGGAGCTCTGATAGAGTGACCATCGGGATCTTGGTCACCTCCCTGACTAAGGCCTTTCTCCCCCAATTGCTTAGTTTAGATGTCCGGCCAGCTCTAGGAAGAGTCCTGGTGGTTCTGAACTTCTTCCATTTACAGATAATGGAGGCCACTGTGCTCATTGCGACCTTCAAAGCAGCAAATATTTTTCTGTTTCCTTCCCCAGATTTGTGCCTCGAGACAATCCTGTCTCGGAGGTCTACAGACAATTCCTTTGACTTCATGCTTGGTTTGTGCTCTGACATGCACTGTCAACTGTGGGACCTTATATAGACAGGTGTGTGCCTTTCCAAATCATGTCCAATCAACTGAATTTACCTCCGGTGGACTCCAATTAAACTGTAGAAACATCTCAGGGATGATCAGTGGAAACAGGATGCACCTGAGCTTAGTTTTGAGCTTCATGGCAAAGGCTGTGAATACTTATGTACATGTGATTTCTTCATTTTTTAATTTTAATAAATTTGCAAAAATCTAAAAAAAAAAAAAAAACTTCTTTCATGTTGTCATTATGGGGTATTGTGTGTAGAATTTTGAAGAAAAAATGAATTAAATCCATTTTGGAATAAGGCTGTAACATAAAATGTGGAAAAAGTGAAGCACAGTGAATACTTTCTGGATGTATTGTAGACAGAGGGTAATCAAGGCAACACAGAACAGCAAAAAACAGATCTGTTGTCAGAAGCGCACTGTTTAATGTTATTTCAGGGGCACATTTTAAAATTGTGGGCACACTCCTACTGACAGGGGCATACAAGAAAACACTCAGCATACACTGGGATTTTCCCTTATTTTAATGGACAGAGGTAGGACAGTTACAGTCTTATCAAAGCATTGTTAACCGTCATTTTAATTATAATATGACAAGACATTGAATAGTTTTTATTCCATTACCTTTTCATTTTAATCATCAACTTACAGGAGGGAGGCAGGTGCATCTAAAGAAAATAGAATATCATTGAAAAATTAATTTATTTCAGTAATTCAGTTAAAAAAAATTAAACATATTTTATTGATTCATTACACACAGAGTGATATATTTCAAGTGTTTGCTTCTTTTAACTTTGATGATTATGGCTTACAGCTCATGAAAATCCCAAATTAAGTTTCTCAGAAAATTAGCATATTACATATCACCAATAAGAAAAAAACACATTTTTAATAGAAATGTTGGCCGACTGAAAAGTATGTCCATGTACACATTTAGTACTTGGTTGGGGTTCCTTTTGCACGAATTTCTGCATCAATGCGGCACGGTATGAAAGCAATCAGCTTGTGCTACTGCTGAGGTGTTATGGAGGCCCAGGTTCCTTTGATCGCGACCTTCAGCTCGTCTGCATTGTTACGTGTGGTGTCTTTCGTCTTCCACTTCACAATACTCCATATATTCTCTATAGGGTTTAGGTCAGTCAAGCACAGTGATACTAAGATCAATAAACCAGGTATTGGTATTTTTGGCATTTCATAATTATACGTGATTTGGATGATGAGCGTATGAGAGGAACAGCTCAGGTTGAGCGGTTTGGAGACAAAGCAAGAGAATCAAGGCTGAGATGGTTTGGGCATGTGCGGAGGAGGGATAGTGGGTACACTGGACAAAAGATGTTGAAGATGGAGCTGCCAGGGAGGAGGAAAAGAGGAAGACCACAGATAAGATTCATGGATGTAGTGAAGGAGGACATGGAGAGGGTTGGTGTTACAGAGGAAGATGCAAGGGATGGGGTGAGATGGAGGCAGATGATCTGCTGTGGCGACCCCTAAAGGGAGCAGCAAGAAGAAGAAGATAATTAAACGTGATTTTGAAATTATGTTTCACTTTGCTCTTGAACTTTGATGTAAAGCATCAGTATCAGTGTCTTATACCGCTTGTCTTCTGAGTCCCGCTGCATTTTCAAGGTTGACTATATTTTTTTAAAAATTCAGCCACGGATTATTGCAATTCTCTTCAGATTCCTATTTTCTAATTTGTCCAAGGACTCGATCCACACACCTTGACTTAAAGCCAGGCTTGGTCCTGCCAGCAAGACCTGGCACAGACAGTTGAAGCTGGCATGGACTACATCTTGTTAGCCCATGTTCCTTAACTGATATTTTGTAGGAGGTTGGATACGAGCTCAAGCAACGAAACTGTCAGTTTTATGGATTTAAAAAAAAGATATTTTGATTTATTTGGTAAAGTTTACCTTTACCTTGAAAATGTGAAATTTCTGAAATTTGGCAGTTCTGTTAATTCATATTTGTTCTGTTCTGTCTCTTTTTTCTGCTTTCTTCTGATCTCTTTCACCACGGCTGTGGATCCTGAATGCAGGTAAAACATGTCTAATTCTTAATGCTGATGATGTGTGATGGTTAACTGTCACCTTTTTTTTTAATTGTGTGTAATTTGGACATCACATTATTGAGCTAAAAATATGGAAGCTATTTTTCGGGGATCAGTTAAAAACACATGGGGAGAATTAAGCTATTGCACAGTTTGTTTTTTTAATGTCTTTGCATAAAGGGAACCCTGATGTCAACGCTGAAGCATTATAGTGTTTGTGCCTTTCGGTGAAGCATCGTGTGCCATATGTGTGAAGTTTCAGCATCCCAGGTGTTGATCACGTGTTCATGTGGGCTGTGAATTTGATGCTCATGGACCATGATTTCACCATGACTTTACAAGAGTTGGGACAACATTTAACAATTAGTACACAGGTTTATCAATGCATACAAATTCCTTATTGCAAAACAATTGACTCACATATATAGTTTTATTCCTGCTGTTTGTTCATTCTGTGTAGATTGCATTGAATGTGGACGCAGAGCAAGAGTGACAAACAGTAGTTTTAAAAGGGATTTTGTTTTGTTTCCTGAATCTTGTACAGCTTTTTTTTAAGTTTGTGGGAAACAATGTATACACTGTGTGTCTTACAGCTATATTTGTCCTCATATTGAATTTCAGTGCTCCCTTTTTTCCAGTTCTTTTTTCTGATACAACACCCAACAGCATCAGGAAGATGTCAGTGCACAAACCCACATACTCATGTTAGCCCTGCTCTCAAACAGTCTGTGTCTTTGTTCTCTTCAGCCTGCGCTGTGATCAAACAAACACAGAGTCCTCTTCTGACATATCAGTGAAGGTGTTTTTGTCTGACATGTGGTATGTATGTATAACCTCATGTGCAGTCACATTAGTATGTACAGGTTAATGACAGCCGGACTGTTTCAGTATATATTCAGTCCCTCCAGGATTTTGCGATGTTGCGATCACGTGAATTCACACAAACTCAGCCAGTTGATGCACCAATTTTGCGACCTTGCAACTTTGAGATGAGATTGAGATGAGATTCAACTTTATTGTCATTACACATTTGTCCAATCACCGCAACTTTCCCGCAATTTTGGCCAATCCTTGTCAACCACCAATTTCACCAATCAAGTGTGCCCCTGAGTAGCACGCAAATGCTCAATCTAACCAATCAAATTCGTCACTGCATCGCGCTCACTTCGTGTTTACAGTGAGTATTAATGGAACACATCACAAAAAACAGAGTGTGATTTAAAAAAAACCCCACTCACGCACGAGTTTTCCCACACTGTCCTTTCCTCCATCTCCCCAGCCTGTCGGTGAATGTCTTACCACTTCTGTGTCCTGACTGTGTGTACAAAGTGCCGTGTTTGTGTTAAAAAACGCCCACCTGCCTTAAAACCACCCACTCGCGGGAGCACCAGTAAGGAGAGACACCGTAAAACCACAAACAAACGAGCAAATCTAACACTACAGCCAGTGTTTGAACATTTTATCCAGCTTTAGAGGTAAAGTCATTACTACATCTTGTCAGTGAGCTTTAAAGCTGTGAATCTCCGGTCTGTACATGGACCAATGTGCGCCCCCGCCTCGGCAAAGAGCCCCTCCTCCCAGTACAACTCCTGGTAAATGAAAAATCAGTATCTGATGAGACAGGTGTGTGTCAAGATGTGCAACAGATAGACAGACAGGTAGGCATGGAAGTAGAGAGAATGTTCTCTGTAATTTTTTCAGAAAAACACAGACTCCATTAGACAGTACAGAGCTACAGAATAAATTCTTTCTTTTTTCTCTGCACTTGGTACCGAGTGGGTAGGGACTGCTGTGGTTAGGGAGTTTTCAAATGAAGGTGCTGCCATAATTTCCAAATCTGTACTCTTGAACATACATTCAATGCAATTTAGTGTCATGGTGAGGTGAACGAGCTGAACCCAAATGTGAGACTTAAAGTTCCAAAAGTTTTATTGGAGCTGGTATAAACCCAGGCTAGCTTGAGGGTGTAAATAATAATCCCAGCAGGCAGGCAAGACAGGTAAACAAAGTACAAAATAATCCAAAACCTGGCAAAGCAGGATCAGGTTAAACAGAAGCATGGTAGAATGCCAAATAATGACGAGGATGCAGGACCCAACAGAGGCGCTGTGTCCTTTAAATAATGCAGACATTGATTAACAGAATACAAAACAGCTGTGACTAATCTCATAATACACATAATACAAACCCATCAATATGATAAATAAAATGACAAACAGGACCATGATAACTGAGAAACCCAGAAAAACCCAGAAGAAGAAATTAAAGTGAGGATGTGGATTGGAGACCATGTCCAGGTGACAATAAATATAAATCACAACACCAGGATGGAGCATGACTCCAACCCACGTCCTGACATTTAGCTATTGTAATGGATATTGTGTTAAAGTCTGTATTTGCTGTTGCACAAGAGTATTTCTGTATAGCAGAAGTATCTTCTTAATTTACAGAACACTATTTAATAGGAAATTTTTGACAATCCTGTGCTGTTCTTGTGGTGATCCGAGCTGTGTGTTGTTATTCTCCTCTCTCACTAATTATGTTTCACAGTTGCGGTTTTCACCCACACCTGTGTTCCCTAATCAGGCAGCCTTTATAAGGAGTGGGGCCCTCACTCCTGCACAGAGATGTCAATGCTCCAACTCAGCTTAAGTGCTTCTCGACGTCTGTCTACTCTTCACCCCGTCAGCTGGGAGCTTTGCCTCCTTTTCTACAGCCGTAAGCAACCTTCCAACCTGTTCTCATCTTCCTGCATCCTCCTCTGCTTGTCCGTGTTACCTGTGCACAGGTGGACCATCTCCTTGATGGACCAGCCCTACTCCGGGCGGCGGACCAGGACTCGTTCCACGAGCTGGAGGCTCCTCTTCCTCGCTGGCATCTTGTAAGTGCCTCAGCACTAGACTGAACTTTTTCCTTTCCTTCCTCAGCTGAGGAATACTCTGCACCTGGTACTGTATATATCTGCACCAGTACTTCCTCACCTTCACGGGACTACGGCAACCAGGAGAGAACGTGGCTTCAAGTTGTTACACTCCTACCATACCCAGCTCCGTGAGATTATTATTTATTCCACTATATTCATCTGTGTGCTACAAGATTACTCATGTCTCCTTCTCTGTCCTCTCTGCAGGGTTGCCAGACTCCTCCCGCTCTGCACACACTCACACTCACTTTCAATAAAGATTATTGTTATTCTAACCGAGTCTGTTGTCTGCTCCTCGGTCTAATATTAAATCATGTCAGTTCTTGTGGCATTATAGAATATCATTGCAATAAACTATGGAAAAAGCATCTGCTTTAAAATTTGTAATTCTTTATACAACTTTTAGTGCAATAAAACCTCTCAAAACATCGCAACTTTTATCACAACTTTTTTAAAAAGCTCTCGCAAATTCAGGCTTTTTGGCCCACAACAATCATAAAAACATCCCACGATGTTTTCCAGACGGATTCCTCATCACAGCAGGAAACTTCAACCAAGCAGATTTAAAGGCCGTCCTACCAAAACTACACAAACGTGGACTTTCCAACAAGAGGAGACAATTTGCTGGACCTGGTGTACACAACTCACAAGAGAACGAACAGAGCCTTCCCCTCCCCCACCTGGGTCTCTCTGATCACATCACCATCTTGCTAAAGCCTGCATACAGTCCCAGAGTGAAAGTCATCAGACCAACAAAAAAGCAGGTACTGTATGTGTGTGGCCAGAAGGAGCCTCGGATGCTTTGAAAGACTGCTTCAGCACTACAGACTGGGACACTTTCAAACACACAGCCACTCACAATGAACACACAAACATAGAGGAGTACACTGAGGTTGTTGTAGCATACGTAGCTAAATGCATTGATGATGCCACTCACTGCAAAACCATCACTGCTCGCGCTAACCAAAAGCCATAGATGACAGCAGAGGTCCACAGGCTTCTGAGGGCTTGGGATGCAGCCTTCAGAGCTGGTGACACTGCACAACTAACAACAGCTAGAGCCAACCTGTCCCGTGGCATCGAGGAAGCAAAACAACAGTACAGCAAGAAAATATCCGGCCACTTCAACAACACCAGAGATGCACGTTCTCTCTGTCATGGCATACAGACCCTCACCAACTACAAACCTCCACCTCAGACATGTGCGAGTGACATCCCACTGCTTAACAACCTAAATTTGGCCGCTTTGAACACAAAACAGCACATCAGAACAGAAGACCACTGCTCTCCCAGCCGAGCAGGCTATAAGTCTGGATCTTGCTAGTGTGAAGACCCTCTGCAGGATCAACTCACACAAGGCAGCTGAACCAGACAATATACCACGTCGCTTTCTGAAGGACTGTGCGGAGGATCTCAAGAATATCCCGGCCGACATCTTCAACATCTCCCTGAGTCAAGCTGTTGTCACCACGTGTTTCAAAACTGCTACCATAATACTAGTCCCAAAGAAGCCCGTTCAATCCAGCTACAATTACTGGCCCGTAGCACTGACCCCCATCATAATGAAGTGCTTCAAATGGCTGGCTATGCAGAAGATCAAGTTCATCCTCCCTCCCTCCCATGACCCATCTCAGTTTGTATTCAGGTCAAACAGTTCCAGTGAAGACCCCATCTCTGCTGCTCTCCATCCAGACCTCACCCATCTGGACTCAAAGAACTCCTACGTCTGAATGCTGTTCTTGGACTTCAGCATTCAACACAATCATCCCCCAGCACCTGATGTAAAACTCAGCACCTGGGACTCAAAACCTCTCTCTGTAACTAGGTGCTGGACTTTCTCACAGAGAGGACACAGAATGTGCGGGTTGGCAGCAACACCTCCAAGTACACACTGGAGGTGTGTCTTGGAGGACCCTTGTTGGGCCCCTGTGCTCACACTGAGCACATTGGCCCAACAAGGGTGTGTGCTCAGCCCGCTGCTGCTTACCCTGCTGACCCATGACTGTGTACCAGCCTACAGCACCAACCACATCATCAAGTTTGCGGAAGACATGACGGTGGTGGGCCTTATCACCAACGAGTAGGCCAACTACAGAAATGAGGCGAGCCAACTGGTCCAATGGTGTAAAGACAATAATCTCTTCCTGAACGTGGGAAAAACCACGGAGATTGTGGTCGACTTCAGGAGGGGACACATACAGCATCTCTCTCTGATCATCGATGGAGCAGCTGTGAAGAGGGTGAGCAGCACCAAGTTCCTGGGGGTGCACATCTCTGAGGACCTCTCCTGGTCCAACAACACCACATCACTGCCCAAGAAGGCTCAAACTCACCTCTGTTTCCTCCGCAAACTGAGGAGAGCACAAGTCCCACCCCCCATCACGTGCTCATTCTACCGGGGCACCATTGAGGGCATCCTCACCAGCTACACCACTGTGTGGTATGGAAGCTGCACCGCCTCCTCCCGAAAGACGCTACAACACACACTGAAAGCTGCCAGCAAGATCATCGGTGCCCCTCTGCACCCCCTCTCGGACATCTACCTCACCCGCAGAGCCGTCAACATTGCAGATGATACCTCCCACCTCTCACACTCCCTCTTCAGCCCCCTGCCCTTGGGGAAAAGGTACCGGAGCTTACCGAGCCCACTCCACAAGACTGCTAAACAGCTTTGTTCACCAGGCCATCAAGACCCTGAACTCTATCCACTTCCTCTCCCACCATCCCCCACCCCTGAACCGTAAGGCATTCATCCGCACAATAACTACCTCAGATGTTTGCACAGAAAGACTGGCACACCAACAGTAATTACAACTGCTGCTGTATGTCTCTGTACCGTACTGCAACCATTTGCACAAATGCCATACCTGCTGCTTTCTATGATTGCGATATTGATCATGTGCACTCCAGTCTGTGACTGTCTGCACGTACACTACCGCATTGAACTTGAAACTACAAGTATTACTGCTCTACCTTTTTCTGTATATAGGATTGCTTGGTTTTATTGTTGATCTTTATTTGCACGACAGGATATCTGGGTTTTATCTTTTACATTATTTGCACTACGGGTAGCATTGCTGTACATAGACTGCTGTTGTTGTTTTTCTAGCCTTATTCCTTTTTTTTAATATATTGCACACACCACTGAAGAGAGAGAAACGGCATTTCATTTCTTCTTTATGTGTTGTACGTATAGTAGTATTGACAAATAAAATCCTTGAATCTTGAAATCTTGGAGGGACTGATATTGTAAAGCAACAACATGTATTGTGTATGTAAGACAGCCTTGTACTATGCCCTTCATAAGTACATGTATAGTAAAATTGTAAGTATAGGCTGTCTGCATGTGTCTGACTTCTTCAGAGCACCAGTTGAAGGCTACTGCATGCACAGGATATGAGAATGAAATTTTGATGTTAATACCAAAAATGGGAAGCTCTTATGGATGCTGAGAAATCACTTAATTTGCACTTGTTTAAGTTTGGAGCTGATTTGGTTGTCATGCTGACAGGTCTAAAATACAGAATTTTAACACTGCCACAGTCTGAACAATTGGACATATACAAGTGCATCTCAATAAATTAGAATATCAATACTTGGTTGGGGCTCCTTTAGCAACAATTACTGTTAATGTTAATGTGGCGTGGCATGAAGACAATCAGTCTGTGGTACTGGTGAGGTGTTATGGAGGTCCAGGGGCCTCATGTACAAAGGGTAAATATGCACAAAAACATGGCGTACGTCCTTTTCCAAAAATTTCAGATGTATCAAGAATGAAATGACCCTGGAAATATGTGCAGCCCCACGGCAACTTCATGGCTGGCGTATGTATGTTTTTACTGATATTGGTCCGTTGGTTACACTTAGAGGTGATGCTGGGAGACTCATAATGACGTGAAAATTATTGTACACACCAGAGACACATGATGAACAAACGTCCAAATGTGCGCAATTAGATGAGTGGATAGAAAAGCAAGCGCAAAGAAGTGCAGAAAATACAGTACCTCTAACAACAGAGGATTAGAGAACATTGCAAATTATGCAGTGTGAAGAGAAAGGGTATTTAGAGACAGAAGGTTTTCTGGCTCAGGATGATGACTGGCTTGTCAGCCTGTTTACGTTTCCACGGGCAGTCCCTGTGGACCTGTGCTCAGAGCTACGGCCACTCTTGGAGCGTGACATGGCAAGAAGCCGTGTGCTGCTCATCCCAGTGCAGGTGCTGACAATCTGGGGTTTCTGGAAACGGGCATTCCAGAGTGAGCTGGCAGACCAATCGGGAATTTCCCAGTCAACCCTAAGCCGAGCTATGCCGCTGTGTGGGATGGCATTATCCGGCTGTCAACTAGGTACATCATTACTGTGCGGATAGGTGGCTTCTTGGTGAGTAAATTCATGTAATTGTCCTAATAATAACTTACCTCATGCGCAACGTGCATGTGTGCCCCCAGTTATCACCCCGTCTTCAAGGCTTCATTACAAGTCAGTGGTTTGAGTAAGTGACTTTCTTTTTTTGCTGATTAAACTACAGTTTCACAGCATTCTACCAAGCCCCCAATTGCCTCTGTGTGAACAGTAGTTATGTCAATAAACACGTGTAAAGTTTGAAATGCAACAGTTTCACCCTTTCCCCAGTGCACTTCATTCATTTAGTAGTGTGTGTAATCCATGTAAGTTGTATATAACTATAAGATAAGATAAGCCTTTATTAGTCCCACAATGGGGAAATTCCAGGATTGCAACAGCACAGGGACAGCAACACTCAGAGCAACAATCAGAAGGCAAGAGAAAAAAACAAGAGCAGCGAGTATACATATGTACATATAAATATTCAATTCAATTCAATTCAACTTTATTTATATAGCGCCATTTCACAACAACGGTCATCTCATAGCACTATCAACTGTAGGGGGGAACCCCCACAGTTGCAGAAAGACCCCAGCAATCAGGCGATCCCCTGTGAGCAAGCACTTGGCGACGGTGGAGAGGAAAAACTCCCTTTTAACAGGAAGAAACCTCCAGCAGAACCAGGCTCAGGGAGGGGCAGTCATCTGCTGCGACTGGCTGGGGGGTGAGGGGATAGAGAAGAAGAAAAGAACAGACATGTAGAGAGCAAACAGCACGATGGGGACTCAATCTATGGGAGAGAACAAACAAATGTTAATGACCAGCAAAAAAAAAATATTTCATAGAGAGTGAGGAAAGGAGTGAGGCCCAGTGCATTACTGGAGGTCCCCCGGCTGACTAAACCTATTAGCAGCATAACTAAGGGAGGGTTCAGAAACACATGATCCCTCCCTAATTGTAGGCTATATCAAAAAGGTAGGTTTTAGCCCTATTCTTAAAAACAGAGATTGAGTCTGACTCCCGAATCCAGATTGGCAGCTGATTCCACAGGAGAGGAGCTTGATAACTGAAGGCTCTGCCTCCCGTTGTACTTTTGGAGATTCTAGGTATTACAAGTAATCCTGCATTTTGGGAGCGTAGTGCTCTGTTAGGATAATATGGTAGTATCAGATCTTTTAAATAAAAAGGAGCCTGATTGTTTAGAGCTTTGTAAATAAGAAGAAGGATTTTAAATTTAATTCTAAACTCTATGGGAAGCCAATGAAGGGAGGCCAGAACCGGAGAGATATGATCTCTCTTTCTAGTACCTGTTAAAACTCTTGCTGCAGCATTTTGGATCAGCTGAAGACTTTTTAAAGATGTTTTAGGACAGCCTGATAATAAAGAATTACAATAATCTAATCTCGAGCTAACAAAAGCGTGGATCAGCTTCTCAGCATCACTCTGAGACAAGATGCTCCTAATCTTGGCAATATTACGCAAATGATAGAAGGCAGTCTTAGAAACAAATTTAATATGTGAATTGAAGGACAAATCCTGATCAAAAATAACTCCAAGGTTCCTCACAGAGCTATTAAGAGAAAGAGTAACTGCATCCAAACTGAAAGTTTGATTTGGAAAGGAATTTCTAAGGTTTTTTTGGACCAACAAGAATGACTTCAGTCTTATCTGAATTTAATAGCAGGAAATTACAAGTCATCCAAGCTTTGATTTCCTTAAGACAGGCTTCTAACTTGGCTAATTGATTACTATCATCTGGTAAATATCAATATCAATAAATATATATATATATATATATATATATATTTATATATATATATATATATATATATATATATATATATATATATATAGACACACAGTGCGGAGCATTGTAGCTAGATGGGATAGCTATATAAATATATAAACACAGTGTGGAGCATTGTAGCTGGATGGAATAAATATATGAGTATATAAACACACAGTGCGGAGTATTGTAGCTAGATGGAATGAATATGTGAATATATAAACACACAGTGCGGAGCATTGTAGCTAGATGGAATAAATATGTAGATATATAAACACAAACAGTGCGGAGCATTGTAGCTAGATGGAATAAATATGTAAATATATAAACACACAGTGCGGAGCATTGTAGCTAGATAGAATAATATGTAGATATATAAACACAAACAGTGCGAAGCATTGTAGCTAGATGGAATAAATATATAGATATATAAACACAGTGCGGAGCATTGTAGCTAGATGGAATAAATATGTAGATATATAAACACAGTGCGGAGCATTGTAGCACGATGGAATAAATATGTAAATATATAAACACACAGTGTGGAGCAATGTTGCTAGATGGAATAAATATGTAAATATATAAACACCCACAGCGTGGAGCATTGTTGCTAGATGGAATAAATATATAAACACACAAAGTGCGGAACATTGTAGCTAGATGGAATGAAACAGCACAACCGTCTACTTAGTTATCCTACATGGTATGATTATGTACCCATACATATTCTCACCCTCCATAGCGACCGGTATTTTCCTAGTTGTATACCGGAGGGGACCATTGTGTAAGTCTATTGCGTCTTTTGCATTCAATAGTATTAGGTTGTCACGTCTTTTTGCTATCTCTGCGAGCAGCCCTGCTTAGGTTGTACAGTCTGACAGCCGTAGGTAGGAAGGACCTGCGAAACCTCTCAGTTGTGCACCTAGGATGATGTAGTCTGCTGCTAAATGAGCTCCTCAGTGCATTCAGTATGTCCTGCATAGGGTGGAACTCGGACCCCAGCAGAGATGACAGTTTAGCCACCAACCTTCTCTCTCCCATCTCCTCCACTGGGTCAAGGCGCTGCCCCAGGACAGAGCTAGCTTTCTTGATCAGTTTGTTCAGTCTCTTCCTATCGGCTGCTGTAATGCCACTGCCCCAGCAGACCACTCCAAAAGTGATGGCTGATGCCACCACTGTGTCATAGAATGTCTTCAGCAGCGCCCCTTGTACACCAAAAGACCTGAGTCTCCTCAGTAGGAGCAGCCTGCGCTGTCCCTTCTTGTAGAGTGCGTCGGTATTGTGTGAACAGTCTAGTTTATTGTTCAGATGAACACCCAGGTACTTGTAGGATGTCACCATCTCGATGTCTGTTCCCTGTATGTTTACTGGTGCTGTGAGGGGTTGTCCTTGCCTGCAGCAGTCCACCACCAGCTCCTTAGTTTTCCTCGCGTTGATCTGGAGGGGGTTCCGATGGCACCAGTCCACGAAGTCCTGGAAAAGCCCTCTGTACTCAGCTTCATCTCCATTGGAGATGAGGCCAATGATTGCAGAGTCGTCAGAGAACTTCTGTAGATGGCAGTGTGTTGTGTTGTGTGAGAAGTCCGCAGTATAAAGGGTGAACAGGAAGGGAGCCAAAACCGTTCCCTGGGGGGCCCCCGTGCTACCGATGATCGAGTCGGACACACAGTCCCGGGTTCTCACAAACTGAGGCCGGTTTGTGAGGTAGTCCAGGATCCATGATGGCAGGTGCTGGTCCGCCCTTGTGCACAGCAGCTTGTCCTTCAGGATCATCGGTTGGATGGTGTTGAAAGCACTGGAGAAGTCAAAGAACATGATCCTCACCGCATTCCCAGGCTTCTCCAGGTGGGACAGAAAATGGTGAAGGAGGAAGATCACCGCATCCTCCACCCCAATGCCATGCTGGTAGGCGAACTGGAGTGGATCCATCGCTGGTCCCACCAGGGGGCGGAGGTGAGCAAGGAGCAGTCTCTCCAGGGTCTTCATCATGTGGGACGTCAAGGCCACTGGTCTGTAGCTGTTCAGATCTTTGGGGTGGGAAGTCTTTGGTACAGGTACCACACAAGATGTTTTCCACAGCTGTGGTACCCTCCCCAGCTTCAGGCTCAGGTTGAAGATGTACTCCACAATCCCACACAGCTGGTCTGCACAGGACTTGAGGAGCTTTGCGCTGATGCCGTCCGGTCCTGACGCCTTCCTCGCCTTGATCTTCCTCAGCTCCGTCCTTACCTGGGTCTTAGTGAGGGTCAGGTTGGGGGGCTGTGTGTTGGGAGTGGGGGGGTGTTGGTGGAGTGGGGAGTTGGCAGCAGAACTTGATGTCCTTAGAGGTAGCAGTGGTTGTTGTGCAGTCAGGGGGGAGGGCGGTTGGTCAAACCTATTGAAAAACAGATTCAGATTGTTCGCCCACTCCCTGCCCCCCGTGGCCTGGGGGGAGGTATTCTGGAGCCCAGAGATGGTTTTAAGGTTTCTCCAGACCCCGCTGATGTGGCTCTGTTGCAGCTTGTCCTCCATCTTCTTCCTGAAGCTGTCCTTGCCTTCTCTGATCTTTCTCCTCAGCTCCCTCTGTACGGAATTCAGCATCTCCCTGTTCCCCGACCTGAAGATCCTCTTCTTCTCTCTCAGAAGTGTTTTTATCTCAGGGTTGATCCAGTGTTTGTTGTTTGAGCAACACCGTATGGTCTTGGTGGGAATGGTGTTGTCCACACAGAAGCTGATGTAGTCCGTGATGGTGTGAGTGAAGCCATCGATGTCCTCACCATGTGGATCGCAGAGCTGCTCCCAGGCGGTGGTTTCAAAACAGCCCTTTAGAGCGTCCATTGCCTCCTCAGACCATAACTTCACTGTGCGCATGACCGGAGGTTGTCTGTGCACTAGGGGTTTGTACACCGGCCGGAGATGAACCAAGTTGTGATCCGATCTCCCGAGTGGGGGGAGTTGTGATAAGGTGTACGCCTCCTTAGTGTTTGTGTAGAATAAGTCCAGTGTTTTATTGTCTCAAGTGTGGCATGTGACATACTGGGTAAACGTGGGTAGAATGGGAGACAGTGAAACATGGTTGAAATCGCCTGAGATGAGAAGAAGAGCATCTGGGTGTTCTGTCTGCAGCCTGCCAGTTACTGAATGGATGACGTCATACGCTGTCCCAGCGTTCGCCGTCGGATTTGCATAAATAACAATGCAGATCACGTGTGAGTATTCCCTCGGGAGATATGTAGGCCGCATGCTAACAGCTAGCAACTCCATGTCTTTGCTGCAGTGTTGTTGTTTAACAGTGATATGTCCCGGTCTGCACCAGTTGTTGTTAACATACATTATCAGTCCACCGCCCCTTGCTTTGCCACTGTCTGGTGGTCGGTCTGCCCGTATCGCGTGGAAACCCTCCAGTTCAATGTTAGCATCTGCTGCTAATTCAGTTAGCCAAGACTCTGTGAATAGAAACAGGCTACACTCCCGGTATATGCTATCGTAGCGGGAGATAGCCGCTAGCTCATCTACCTTTCCCAGTATCGATCGTACATTCCTCATAACAACGGATGGGAGGGTGGGTCTGTACCTTATATTTCTTGCTCGCCGCCTTACTCCAGCACGGCACCCACGTCGTTTTTGCATCAGTTCTCCTGGTATGTCGAGTTTTTCCGTTAGCATTGGGTGGCGGTTTGCACCCGCATTTGCATTTTGGACATAAAATATGTACTTGTCGAGCCTAATATGATCTGCTTTCAACTGACAGGTGACCGTTACTACCCACTAAATAGGTTCGTATTGTCTTCTTTTTTGTAACTGTTTTCCTTTATTCAACCAGCTGATCCACCCAGCTGGCCACAAATTGATTGATTGATTGATTTGTTCATTGTTTAAAATGATATTGTATAAAAGATACAACATACATTTAAAAACAATGGGATGACACAAGAAAGTGTGCATACTTATTTCCATTGTGGTCCCTAAAAAAAAAAAAGATCATAGCTGGTTTTGTACCTGGAACCTTCTGCTTTGAAATCTGGCCCTGGAACCACTGAGCTAGCTATACACAGTACCAATCACAGTGATCAGCTGACGCTTCTGAGGACAACTGTAGACGTTAGTCAAAGTTAAATAAGCATCTTCTTCTTATCCCAGTCTGAATAAAGGAAACAATATACTAATCTTATAGGGCTGTGAGCAGGCTATTGAATTTCCTGTATCCACCGTTAATGCCAGAGGAGAGCATGCCAAACAAAATGTTTTTACGTGCCTCTACCTCATTCAGGAGCACCTCCAACTCAGTCCATGAAATTCTGTTAAATCCATTATTTCTGATTGTGTATACAGGAGAATCAAAGGTGCAGCGCTTGTATATATCTATTTGCGTACCTATTTGCATCTAATTGCATATTCAAAGGGAGGCATGTCAAGAGTCCAGTATTTCCTCACGTGTGTTCAATTTCAAGCAGATTGGTATGTACAAAGGAAATGTGCTTGGATTTCTGCATACAGACGGTTTCATACATCTGGATTTTTATTATTTTTTTTTTGCTTACAGCATTTTCTTGATTTCAACGTACATCATCTTTCAGTAGGAAATCCATGCAAGTCTTTGTGCATGAGGCCCCAGGTTCCTCTGATAGCGGCCTTCAGCTCATCTGCATTGTTGGGTCTGGTGTCTCTCATCTTTCTCTTGACAATACCCCATAGATTCTCTGTGGTGCCAAATCCTGCTGGAGAATAAAATCAGCATCTCGATAAAGGGAAGCATGAAGTGCTCTAAAATTTAATGATAAAACACAGTGGACCAATACCAGTACATTACCTGGCTTACTATACCAGATGCCAAGTCCTGTAATGTGGAAATCAAGATCCCAGAATCTGGAGGAAGACTGGAGAGACAGAATCCAAACTGCTTGAAATCCAGTGTGAAGTTTCCACAGTCAGTGATGATTTGGGGAGCAATGCCATCTTGGTGTTGGTGCACTGCGTTTTAACAAGTCCAAAGTCAGTGCAGCTGTCTATCAGTAAATTTTATGACCATGGTATTACTGTGCTTGACTGGCCAGCCAACTCTCCGGTCCTTAACCCCATAGAAAGTCTATGGGATATTGTCATGAGGAAGATGAGCGACACCAGACCGAATAATGTAGACAAGCTGAAAGCTGCTATCAAAGCAATCTGGGCTTCCATCACACCTCAGCAGTACCACAGGCTGATTGCCTCCATGCTACTCACATTGATGTAGTAATTCATGCAAAAGGAGCCCCGGCCAAGTATTGAGTGTGTACATGGACACCTACATTTATATTAAAAATCCACTTTTCTTAATTGATCTTGTGTAATATTTTAATTTCCTGAGAAACTGAATTGTGGGTTTTCATTAGCTGTAAGCCGTAATAATCAAATTTAATAGAAATAAACACTTGAAATATATAACTCTGTGTAATGAATCTATATACAGTAATATATGAGTTTGACTTTTTGAATTGAATTAGTGAAACAAATTAGCTTTTTGGTGATATCTAAGCTGAAGAAGATGGATGGATGGATGGAGATGCACCTATACATTCCCATTGATTGCTGGCTTTTGGGGTTAAGCCATTCTTCTTACACAAGCTGGTTCCCCAACATATTTCTCATACTTAAATTGTGTACATCTTTGTCTTTCTGGCTAGTCTGTGACAATTAAATATAAGGAAACTATACATTTTTAAGACCAAACTTGAACTGTACTCAATAGAGATGCAGACCCAGGCTGTGGAGCCCTAATTGGGGTGGAAGTCAATGGCAAATTCTAAATATCTTATTCCCTATTGTAATGGGGATGTCCACATTAACTAGAATCAGACCTTACCAATCTTCAGGGTCAAAGGCAGGGTCAAGGTCATTTCATATTTGGATATTGTATAACATTATACATTATATCACTTTGTCAGGCAGGTCCTATTTAAGTGATTTCTTGATTGAGAACAGGTCTAATCAGACCTGGGTGTGGCTAGAGACATTGAACTCAGATTTCCAAAAATGTGATTAATCATAGTTAACTTATGTTTTAACGGGGGGCAAACACTTTTTCACACAGGGCCATGTAGGCTTGGATTTTTTTCACCCTTAATAATAAACACCTTCATTTAAAAACTGCATTTTGTGTTTACTTGTGTTATTTTTGTCTAATATTTAAATTTGTTTGATGATCTGAAACATTTAAGTGCAACAAACACACAGATAAATGAGAAATCAGGAAGGGGGCAAACACTTTTTCACACCACTGTATCTATCTATCTATCTGTCTATCTATCTATCTATCTATCTATCTATCTATACTCCATAATGAGATGAAAGGGAGATGAGAGATGAGATTTGGATGAAAACCAAAGCAATTATAGCCAATAAGCTAGTTCATCTGTATTTACTGACAGATAAAAAGATTCCATTATTTTAAGTTCTGAAAGTTCAGATGGACACTCAGGTAAAGAGAGGTGCAGAGCTGTCAACCGATCACCAACTGGTGGTGAGTTGGGTCCGATGGCAGGGGTGGACCCCACTCAGACCCGTTAGACCTAAACATATAGTGAGGGTGTGCTGGGAATGTCTGGCTGAGGCACCTGTCTGACTGGTCTTCAATTCTCACCTCCGGAAGAACTATGGTCCAGAAGACCACATTCCGAGGAAGTCTGGAGACATGGACTCTGAATGGGTCATGTCCTCCACCTGCATTATTGAAGCACCTGTTCAGAGCTATGGCTGCAAGGTTGTTGGTGCATCTTGTGGTGGCAACCCCTGAACCAAGTGGTGGACACTAGTGGTGAGGGGGGCCATCAAGCTGAAGAAGGAGTCCTTTCGAGCTTGGTTTGCTTGTGGAACTCCCGAAGCAGCTGAGGTGTACCGACAGGCCAAGCGCAGTGTAGCTTGGATGGTTGTTAAAGCAAAAACTCAGGTGTGGGAGGAGTTTAGTGAGGCAATGGAAGAAGACTTTCAGTCAGCTCCTAGCAAACTGTCCGGCAGCTCAGGAAGGGGAAGCAGCTCCCTGTCCACACTGTGTATGGTGTGGATGGGGCACTGCTGACTTCGACTGGGGATATCGTTGGGCGGTGGAAAGAGTACTGCAAGGATCTCCTCAATCCCACTGGCATGCCTTCCACAGAGGAAGCAGGGCTTGAGGACGAGGGGAATGACTCGCCCATCACAGGGGCTGAGGTCGCCAAAGTGGTTAATAAACTCTTTGGTGGCTGGGCTCTGGGGATGGCCGAGATTCACCCTGAGTACCTCAAGGCCCTGGATGTTGTAAGGCTATCATGGTTGACATGCCTCTGCAACATTGTGTTGTGGTTGGGGACATAGCCTTTGGCATGGCAAACTGAGGTGGTGGTTCCTTTCTTCAAGGTGGACCGGAGGTTGTGCTCCAGCTTTAGGGGAATCACACTTCCTGCCTCCCTGGGAAGGTCTATGCCAGGGTACTGGAGAGAAGAATCTGACCGCTGGTTGAACCTCGGATCCGTGAGGAGCAATGTGGTTTTCATCCTGGCTGTGGCACATTGGACCAACTCTTTACCCTCTTGAGAATCCTCGAGGGTTCGTGGGAGTTTGCCCAATCAATCCACATGTGTTTTGTGGACTTGGAGAAAGCATTTGACTGCATCCTTTGTGGTCTCTTGTGGGGGTGCTGTGGGAGTATGGGGTATTGGGCTTGTTGTTACCACTGCTCCTCCACATCGAAAAGAGCCAGTTGAGGTGGTTTGGGCGTCTGATCAGGATGCCTTCTGGACGCCAACCACTTGAGGTGTTTCGGACATGTCCAGCTGGGAGGAGACCCCGGGCAGACCCAGGACACGCTGGAGAGACTATGTCTCCCAGCTTGCCTAGAAACTTCTTGGTATCCTCTCTGACGAGCTGGAGCAGGTGACCAGAGAGAGGGAAGTCTGGGCTTCTCTCCTTGAACTGCTGCCTCCATGACCCAGACCTCTGGAAAAGTGATAGAAGATGGATGGATGGAAGTTCAGATGGGCACAATCTGATCTTTCCATCCTGTGTAGCTCACTTAAAAACCATGCATGCATGCAAGTGTGCACACGCGTACACACGCAGACACACACACACACACACACACACACACACACACACACCTATCATATTTTTCACACATACAGTATTTTACAGGTGCATCTCAATAAATTAGAATGTCATCAAAAAGTTAATTATATTCAGTAATTCAATTCAGAAAATGAAACTCCTATATTATATAGATTAGTAACACGCTCCGCACTGTGTGTTTATATACTCATATATTTATTCCATCCAGCTATAATGCTCTGCACTGTGTGTCTATATATATATATATATATATATTAATATGTACATATGTATACTAGCTGCTCTTGTTTTTTCTTGCCTTCTGATTGTTGCTCTGAGTGTTGCTATCCCTGTGCTGTTGCAATCCTGGAATTTCCCCATTGTGGGACTAATAAAGGCTTATCTTATCTTATCTTATCTTATCTTATCTTATCAGTGTGGCCTGGCATGGAGGTGATCAGCCTGTGGTACTGCTGAGGTGTTAAAAAGGCCCACATTGCTTTGATAGCGGCCTTCAGCTCATCTTCATTGTTGGGTCTGGTGTCTCTCTTCTTCCTCTCGACAATGCTCCATAGATTCTCTATATTGTTGAGGTCAGGGTAGTTTTATGGCCAATAAAGCACAGTGATACCATGGTCTTTAAACCAGGTTTTGGCACTTTTGGCAGTGTGGGCAGGTGCCAAGTCCTGCTGGAAAATGAAATCAGCATCTCCATAAAGCTTGTTAGCAGAGGGAAGCATGAAGTGCTCTAAAATTTGCTGGTAGACAGCTGCGCTGACTTTGGACTTGATAAAACACAGTGGACCGACACCAGCAGATGACCTCTTTTCAGATGAAAGTAAATTTTGCATTTCATTTGGAAATCAAGGTCCCAGAGTCTGGAGGAAGAGTGGAGAGGCACAGAATCTAAGTTACTTAAGGTCCAGTGTGAAGTTTCTACAGTCAGTGATGATTTGAGGAGCCATGTTTTCTGCTGGTGTTGGTCCCCTGTGTTTTATCAAGTCCAAAGTCAGTGCAGCCATCTACCAGATAATTTTAGAGCACTTTATGTTTCCCTTTACTGACAAGCTTTATGGATATACTGGTTTCATTTTCCAGGAGGACTTGGTGCCTGTCCACACTGCCAAAAGTACCAAAACCTGGTTAAATGACCATGGTATCACTGCGCTTGATTGACCAGAAAACTAGCCTGACTTCAACTCCGTAGAGAATTTATGGTGTATTGTCAAGAGGAAGATGAGAGACACCAGACCCAACAATGCAGACGAGCTGAAGGCCACTATCAAAGCATCCTGGACCTCCATAACACCTCGGCAGTACCACAGGCTGATCACCTCCATGCTACGCTGCATTGATGCAGTAATTCATCCAAAAGGAGCCCCCAAAGTATTGAGCATGTACATGGACATACTTTTCAGTCAGCCAACATTTCTATTAAAAAAACATTTTTTAAAATTAATTTTATGAAATATTCAAATTTTTTGAGAAACTGAATTTGGGGTTTTCATGAGCTGTAAGCCATAACTATCAAAATTAAAAGAAATAAACACTTGAACTACATCACTCTGTGTGTAATGAATCTATAAAATATAGGAGTTTCATCTTCTGAATTGAATTACTGAATTGAATTAACTTTTTGATGACATTCTAATTTATTGAGATGCACCTGTAGGCATTGAGTGCATGTAAGATAATAAAATTTCTTCCATATTGTTTATGAACTAGGCAATAAACAGAAAGCACTGTATTTGTTTGATGTAAATTCAAATGCTTTTCACTCTGTGCATATTTGCCCACCGACAGTATTCCCATTTTAATACCAGTGTTATTGCAAGATTTCCTCATGAAATACCAGGGGTCACTGCGTGATCCCTTAAAGATTTGAGCACACTCAACTATGTTAAATTAATCCAAACTTTCTGTGCAACAACAGAATTTAATGAGCAGAATTAGCTTCTCTGGAGTGCTCTGATCACAGAGCTGGAACACCCAGAGGAACTATCTTTAATCAGATTTCTTGCCACTGGAAAGCTTCTTGCCAATCTTTTTTTCTTATAATGCCAACTGTCTGCTGTTGGTATGAAGGAATTTCAGTTACTCATAAAATGATTCTCATCATGTGTAATCAAAAAAAGCAATGATGTAAAATTACATCTGTTCATTCTCTACATAACATTATGACAGTGCTTATTTTCAATTGATAATATTAATTTGATTCCATCATATTATGTATTATTATCTGAGATGTTGTGACTACTCAACAACTGATATAGTGATTCATTTTGTAATTTGCATCTTCATGTTTTACGAAAGTTAGTGGCTTGACCATAACAAAGGTGAGGTCATACCAATACACTGGTGTCTGCTGATCATAACTATGTGCTATATTCTTGTTTTTCAACCAGGGGTCCTTGGATCCCAGGTGGTCCTCGAGAGAATGTTCAGGGACCTTTGGGAAATTGTCTAATTTTACTTCTTAATTGCCCCCCCCCAAAATGCAAATAATTTGCATGGGTGCCTGTAGTGGCTCTTCCATGTCAGTAGATGGCTGTCAGGGGGCGGTTTTAAACAGGACCCAAACGCCAGGCCTTGACTTCAATAACACTGGTCAAGTATTTTTTTGCTGATTTAGGACAATTTTGATTTTTTTTTTTTTTTTGTTACTTATTTATACCCGTAGGTAGACTTGGTTTGCAGTCTGGTGACAAGCCACTGGCTGCTGGTCGCTGCGTGCGCGAGCGCCCTAAACCTACATGTTTTTGGTGTGCGGGAGGAAACCGGAGAAATCCCGGAGTAAACCCGCGCAACACGGGGAGAACATGCAAACTCCACACAGCTCACTGTTGGTCGGGGGCTGGGATCGAACCCACGATCTCATGATCCCCGCGATCCCCCGGCCGAGGGTAAAACTGTGCTGCCACAGTGCTAAACCACTGCGCCACCGTGCAGCCCACGGTGCTGAATGATGTGATGTGCTGAATCCAACAATCACATTGGCTTTGCTCAATCAGGTCAACTTTTTGAACTATGGCCACATGTTTTTTTACATTTTTGTTTGCATGTACGGGTATTTTCGCTTTATATGATGCAATTTTTTTTTTATTTCTCAAAATTCTCTGAATTTTGAACAATGATGACATAACATTTAATTTACATGTACTTACCTTTATCAGTGTCTACTATTCAATTTACAGTACAACTGTACAACTGCTGTACAACTGCTTAAAACTTAGCATAAAGACCTGATCGAGAGAAACGGATGCCATTTTCAGATTCAGCGGTGCAAAATTGTCTTAAATCAGTTGAAAAAACACAGACAACTTACAAAAAATTATTTTTGTTATGTTGTGTAATGATTTATTAAACAAAACATAAAATAAAGGCAGTTCATGGGCCGAAATAAAAAATAAACAGACATGGATGTCAGGCAGGGCTGACTAGGACTAAGACAAGATAATGCTGACCAAACTCTGGATGATAAGATAAGATATGATAAACTTTATTGTCCCTCAAGGGGAAATTTGTCTTGGGCTTATCACCCGTGCTGCTCCTGATGCAGGAGACAATATGTGGGAGAAGAACAAATACAGCACAGGACTTAAATAAACCAGGAGGGCAATCAAGGAACACAGAACAGGTGGGGGAGACTAATCAAGGTCAACCAAAAACACCATGGCAAAACAATGAGGAACAGGATGGGGGCAGCTGTACAAACCGGCAGAGCACACCGGGGCCAAGACAATAATAATAATAATAATAATAATAATAATAATGAAACCTGATGACAACCAAACTAACGCGATGGCAGGGATGAAAATAAAACACAGAACGACATAATAAACTGAGGGTGAGGACATGGCTGAACTCATGTCCTGAAGATCATAGAGAAAGAAATGACAACATAAAGCGAGGAAATGAGCCCAGCCATGTCCAGAATCTGACAGTGGCAGTAATAATCAGCCCTTCCAGGATTTTGCGATGTTGCGATCGCACCAATTCACGCAAAATCAGCCAATCAGCGCAACTATTGCACGACCTTGCAACTTTGTCCAATCACCGCAACTTTCCCGCAATTTTGGCCAATCCTTGTCATCTTCTGCCAATTTCACTAATCAAATTTGTCTCCAACGCGCTGAAACGCTCAGTCTAACCAATCAAATGCATCGCTGCACTGCCTTCACTTCCGTGTTTACAGTGAGTAGTGAGTTTATAGTTTATGGTGAGTAACGAAACACATCAGCAAACAGAGTGCGTGATTTAAAAAACACTCATCCGCAAGGTTTTCAACACCGTCCCTTCCTCCGTCTCCCCCAGACTGCCCGTGGACGCCTCGCCACATCTCTGTCCTGACCACGTGTACGAAGCGCTGGGTTTGTGTTGAAAAAAATGCATCTGTCCAAAAGCACCCTGTCGCGGGAGCCCGCATGAGGAGAGTACACTACACTACAGCGAGTGTTTGAACATTTTTATACATATTTAGAGGTAAAATCATTACTACATGGTCAATGAGCTTTAAAACTGTTGATCTCCGGTGTGGACGGACAAACGCACCCACCCATCTCTAACCCTCTCCGCCGTCCCGTTGTAAATGAAAGGTGTGTGTGTGTGTGTGTGTGTGTGTGTGAAGACCAACATGCAGCAGACAGACAGGTAGGCATAGACAGAAAGAGACTATTCTCTGTATTTTTTTTTCCAGAAAAATACAGACTCCAATAGCCAATACATTTCAACAGAATAAATTATTTATTTTTTCCTCTCCACTCGGTACCAAGTGGTTGGAAACTGTAAGGAGTTTTCAAATGAAGGTGCTGCCAATAATTTCCAAATCTCTACTCTTTGTCATATCCGGCTCTAGGGAGCCGGGCAATCAGAGCCAGGGACAAGCCAGTGAGTCGAGATGTTTTATTCTGGGTAAGGGATAAGGGATGAGGAGAGCACAGACACTCATACAGACGTACATTCTCAGGCTGCACAGCGCAGGGGTAGGTAGCTCGTACCGGACATGGGGGTAACAAGACGTGCATACTCACAGCGGGATACAAACACCGGAATGCTGCAAGGGGAGTTGAGGCTGACACCAGACGAAGGGGCTTCAGCCTAGCAGTGCTTATGTCGCAGCCCCGAATGATCGAAGCTGCTCCTCTTTATACTCATTAACAGCGCCCCAGCTGATGAGGATTAATTGGCCCCAGCCGTCCCGTGACACTGACAGCTGGGAACCAGCTGAGGCACTGCCCAATGAGAGGCAGGGATAAAAGGAGCATGGGCTGAGCGCCGAGCCGGCGTCTCACCCCATGGTGACACTCTTTAACATGCATTCAAAGCAATTTAGCTGTTGTAATGGATATTGTGTTAATGTTTGTATTTGCTGTTGCACAAGAGTTTTTTCTGTATAGCAGAAGTTTCTGATTAATTTACAAATCACTATAATAGGAAATGTTTGAAAATGCTACGCTTTTTTGTATTGTTACATACAGATGCATCTCAAAAAATTAGAATATCAGGAAAAAGTTCAATATTTTTGGTCACTCTTTTCAGAAAGTGAAAACCATATATTATATAGATTCATTACACAGACAATGGTATATTTCAAGTGTTTATTTTAATTTTGATGATTATGGCTTACAGTCCATGAAAACCCCAAATTCAGTTTCTTAAAAAATTAGAATATTACACAAAATTAATTTTAAAAAATAGTTTTTAATAGAAATGCTGGCTGACTGAAAAGTATGTCCATGTACACACTTTATACTTGGTCAAGGCTCCTTTTGGATTAATTACTGTATCAGTGTGGCGTGGCATGGAGATGATCAGCCTGTGTTACTGCTGAGGTGTTGTGAAGGTCCAGGTTGCTTTGATAGTGACCTTCAGCTCGTCTGCATTGTTGGGTCTGGTGTCTCTCATCTTCTTCTTGACAATACTCCATAGATTCTCTATGGGGTTTAGGTCAGGAGAGTTTGCTGGCCAGTAAAACACAGTGATGCTGTGGCCATTAAACCAGGTTTTGATACTTTTGGCAGTGTGGTGGGGTGCCAAGTCCTGCTGGAAAATGAAATCAGCTTCTCCATAAAGCTTGTCAGCAGAGGCAAGCATGAAATGCTGTAAAATTTCCTGGTAGACAACTGCACTGACTTTGGTCTTGATAAAACACAGTGGACAGTTGTCCACTGTGGGAATTCAGTGGGATTCAGTTGTGGGAATTCTTCCCACAACTTTTAGTGCAAAAAACACTCTAAAAATACTGCAACTTTTATCACAACTTTTTAAGAAAGCTCCCGCAAATTCAGGCTTTTTGGCTCGCAACAATCTTAAAAATATCCCGCAACATCCTGGAGGGACTGAATAATGCAAAAATAATGGCTGCCATCTTCTTCTTCTGGAGGTTAATGATCTTGTAAAGCTGTGCTAGGTTGCGATGACTAGATGAAACACAATGATGGATAAATATTTGAAGAGGAACAAGTCAGATTCTGAACTGGGCCCTGTACTGATGGAGCAGCCGCCGTGGTGGGGCGCACCAAAGGCTTTGTTAGCAGAGCGTTAGGAACACCTAGATACTGTTGTTATGCACTGGCTTTTGCATCACCAGGCAGTAGTTGTCAAGACTTCACCAGAAGACCTACTGTAGCTCCACCTAAAGATTGATCTTCTTTCTTCTTTTTGTGCACTTAAGTCTCAGAAATGTAGGTGTGATCCTGGAGACCTCCATGTTACTGCCAGAAGCTTATTACCTCCGCTAAAGGGGGAGGTTATGTGATCATCGGCGTTGGTTTGTCTGTCTGTCTGTCTGTCTGTCTGTCTGTCTGTCTGTCTGTCTACCTGTCTGTCTGTCTGTCTGTTTGTTAGCAAGATAACTCAAAAAGTTATGGATGGATTTTCATGAAATTTTCACAGATTATCAGAAATGGGGTATCCTACAGATGATTAGATTTTGGTGGTGATCCGGATCACCGTCTGGATCCAGGAATTTTTTGTTTGTTTGTTAGCAAGATAACTCAAAAAGTTATGGACGGATTTTCATGAAATTTTCACAGATTGTCAGAAATGGGGTATCCTACAGATGATTACATTTTGGTGGTGATCTGGATCACCGTCGAGAAGAAAACCGCCATTACGGAAAATGCCATTTTCGTCAATAACCTATGAACCACTGATCCTATCATTGTGAATCCAATTGCTTGTCATATGTTTTCATGGTCAAGGAATCTGAAAACGTACACACAAACACTGTATGGGGGGAACTGTGGCGCTAAACCGCCATTACGGACAATGCGATTTTCGTGAATAACTACTCAACCACTAATCCTATCATTGTGAATCCAATTGCTAGTCATATGTTTTCATGGTCAAGGAATCTGAAAACGTATACACAAACACTGTATGGGGGGAACTGTGGCGCTTGGCGGAGGTCTGCGCTCTCCGAGTGCTTTTCTAGTTAAAATCTGTTACTCTCACCTGAGAAACATTTATAAATTTAAATCTGCTGTCTCTAATAATGATATGGAAGTGATTATTCATGATGTTATTGCAACACATTTGGACTGTTGCAACAGTCTTTTTACTTTACTACATAAAAGAGAGCTTGAACATTTGCAGGTTGTTCCAAACTCTGCTGTAAGGCTTTTAACTCCCACAAGTAGAGGGAGAACACATTACACCACTTCTATCTTCTCTTCACTGGTTGCCAGTTTATTTTAGAGTTAACTTTAAAATGTTAGTTCTTTCTTTTACAGCCTTACACGGTCAAGCTCTTTCATATATTTGTGACCTCATCATTCCTCACACCCCTGCACAAAACGTAAGGTCATCAAATTTGATACTCCCGAAGGTTCCACATAGACATTTTAAAACCGGAGGTGAGTGATCATTTCAAACCAATGCACCATGACTGTGGTGTGTGTCGATTCGTAAAAAAGAAAAAAAAAAAAAACAGCTGAAGACAGTGCTTTTTAAACAGGCTTCCAGTTACACCCACTTTACACAGGGGTGGAGATCATTGAGAGCTCTTTGAGAGAGCTGGCAATTTTTTGATCTATCAATGATCTTCAGTGATCTCCACAGTCACCACAGTCTTCTCAAAATTTTGACTCAGTCCAAAACCAACAAGAATTTCTCAAATTATCCCAAAAATCAAAAATTATTTTAATGTTTTTACTTTGGTTTCATGTTTTTTTTTCTTACCTATTTTTGTGACTCACTTTGTGATTTTTGTCTGTGAAAGGTGCTATACCAGGGCTGTTCAATTACAAAATCAGTTGAGCCACAATTTGAAATCAAGACATGTAACTGGGCCGCACATGTTCAGCGATATGTTGAATATGACAAATTTCATACCAACACAGATCAATATGATGAAAAATATACATTTTTATTCATTGGCTTGGTTTTAAATGTGCACTTGGCACAGGACAAAAGCACAACAAAAGTGCATTAAAACACAATAACAGTGCTGGGGTTGAGCAGAACTAAAAGTAGTAGAAATATTTTTCCTCTTGACCAGCAATTAAATTAATAGAATGAAAAAAATAAAATTCTGTAAATAACCATTTTGGTCACATCTTTCTCAGGCATATCTCAGAGTGCATAAAAACTCAGTGTGCACTGTTAGTAGCATTAACATTTGGTTCCCTTTTGAAATAAAATATACAACACCCTGGTCATAACTGACCTTGGCTCATCACAAAGTGCATTTAGCTGAATAAAAAAATGAACTGTCAAACACTTCAATGCACAAACTCCCTAAGAAAAGATTGATAACATTAACAAACATTGCACATCCACTTTTGTGGTTTGTTTTGTTTTAAATCACCACATATGTGAGTAGGAACCTCTTTTTATAACTACACATTCCATTATTTAAATATATTTACATATTTATTCCACCTAGCTGCATTTTTGAGGGTGTAAGCACTCGATGCAGAAAAAGCAAAGTAGGTAAGCATTCACCTATAACATTTGAACTATGAATCAAGGGAATTGGTAACATAGTTTCCATAATCATCGTGGAAGGGAAGTTGAGACATGTCCAAAGAAGTATGATTTAGAGCTGAACTGTCAGAAGCATTTGCGGGCATATAGTGTAGCATATTGGTAACAAATAACTTCGAAATCATATGCCTGATAAGGGGAAGAATACACAACAGCTACAGAATAGAAGCATCACTACTACCAAGAGCAGTATTAAGCCAATACGGACAAGCAAATTCTGCCAACCCCCACTAAAAAGCCAGTCATACAAACCTCCCCCCTGAGCATGGTCACGAAGGGAAGTATCACGAAGCGCAGTTAGATTCTGTATGGCCTGGGAGATAAGGCCACCATCCTCATCATAAGATAAGATAAGATAAGCCTTTATTAGTCCCACAATGGGGAAATTCCAGGATTGCAACAGCACAGGGATAGCAACACTCAGAGCAACAATCAGAAGGCAAGAAAAAAAAAAGCAAGCAAGCAAGTGCAGCTAATATACATATGTACATATTACTATAAATATATATATATATATATATACACACAGACACACAGTGCAGAGCATTGTAGCTGGATGGAATAAATATATGAGTATATAAACACACAGTACGGAGCATTGCAGCTAGATGGAATAAATATGTAAATATATAAACACAGTGCGGAGCAATGTAGCTAGATGGAATAATATGTAGATATATAAACACACAGTGCGGAGCATTGTAGCTAGATGGAATGAATATATAGATATATAAATATAAACATAAACATAAACACACCCAGTGCGGAGCATTGTAGCTAGATGGAATAAATATGTAAATGTATAAACACACACAGTGCAGAGCATTGTTGCTAGATGGGATGAAACAGCACAACCGTCTACTTAGTTATCCTACATGGTATGATTATGTGCCCATACATATTCTCACCCTCCGTAGCTACCGGTATTTTCCTAGTTGTATGCCGGAGGGGACCATTGTGTAAGTCTATTGCATCTTTTGCATTCAAAAAACTATTATCATGGGGAGGAATGTACATGCTGCAAGAAGAGCCTACAACCACACACACACACACACACACACCCCTGTGAGGCCGTGAGCTGATCCAGGACCATTCGGTCTTGGAGCTCCTTAAGCCGTAGAGCATGCAACTCAGCTTTAACTCCTTTCAAGGGTAGAATTCGCGAATAGGCCAAGCCTATAATCCAAAGTCTCCATACGTAACATAACCTTCCCTACCCCTAACCAAAGGAAAAGCTACAGGGTGACTTTCTGAGCATTTGTCCACAATTTGTGGTCTCTAGGGACATCTGTTCCCCAAATAGAATCATGGCTGGGCAGTGTTTGGCGTTTGGTCCTTCTCACTTATGTGAGGTTAGCAGTGACAAGGAAAGAGTGGCCTGCAGCCTGAATCGACACACAGCGTCCCAGCCACCCATCAGGCAGATCCTGAAAAATATAGGAGCCACATAACCATACGAAGTCTGACTGGGGCATGACGCCTAAAGCATCTGGTGCGGTAAAGTATGGTTTACATGTGGCATATGGCACAGGTTTTTTTTTTTTTTTTTTTTTTTTTTTGTTACTTATTTGTACCTGTAGGTAGATTCGGTTTGCAGTCTGGTGACAAGCCACCGGCTGCTGGTCGCTGCGTGCGTGAGCGCCCTAAACCTACATGTTTTTTGGTATGCGGGAGGAAACCGGAGAAATCCCGGAGTAAACCCGCGCAACACGGGGAGAACATGCAAACTCCACACAGCTCACTGTTGGTCGGGGGCTGGAATCGAACTCACGATCCCCGCGATCCCCCGGCCGAGGGTAAAACTGTGCTGCCACAGTGCTAAACCACTGCGCCACCATGCAGCATGAGGTTGGGACTCATTTAAAGCGCCAGTGGAATTTGCCGTGCACGGGGAACTGATATTATTACAATGCCGCTTTGGTATCCTGCCCATCTTATAGACGGTCAAGGATAAGATAAAGTTATTAGCATAGCACTGAAATTTTGCATGAAGGGGTATAAAAACAGGGCCATAGAGTGACGCATTTCTTGTGCTGTTCAACCTAAGCAATTTGGTGAAATTGCGGCCAGTATAGCTGGGTATCTGGGGCAACCCGCCACCAGTTTTGCTCTGCAGTGAAATATTTAGTAATGCAAGGAGACAAGTATGTTTGGAAAGAGATCGGTGTTGTTAATGGGCAGTGGTATGATGCTTGGGTTAGCTGCAGCTATGGGCATCTTAGTGCACACATAGCAGCTAGTGGCATTTTCAGTTTTTGCCAAAAGTTTTACATATTGATACCAAATATTGAGTTGGAAAACATTGGTGAGGTTTCTCCCCCAGCCAGGGGAAAACAAATAAGCGTTCAAAATCCATCTAGAATTAGGGTCAACCTGTGCTCTTTTGCTCACTATGGGGTTCTCCTGTGTTGGTAAGAAAAAAATAACAAATTAGCAGACATATAATAAGTCCCAACAGCATCACAACAAAAGTGGTCCAGCTGTGGCTGGCGTAGTCTTTCTCCTGATGTCTCTGTGGGATCTGTGCTTCAGCAGCCTGCTGTGGCAAAGGATGGTCGATGTCCTGGTCATCCATGTCTGGTGGCACTCTGGCAGGGGAACCTAACAGTATGTCTCCCCCTCCTATCATGTGTACCCTATCTGTTCCTCTGTTGCAAACATTACGCCGGACACCAAAGGTGCCGTCAGCAAACCTTTGCACAGGTAAACAGGCAGGCACCTGTTGTCAAAATAAATAAGCCTTGGCATTACTTGGTCATCTTCTTCTCGTCCAGGTCTACAACGTAGGATGGTGGTCGTGGCTGACCACTTCTCTTCTTCTTCTCATCCGTGTCTGGTCTAGGTTCTTCTGGCTTGACTTCCGGGATCTTCTTATCCTCGTCGCCCTTTCCGCGATCTTCACAGCCGTGAATGTTGTCAGAAGGACCTGGTATGGACCCAACCACCGTTTACTGTGCCAGTTCTTCTGTTTGAAGCTTTTGATGACCACCCAGTCACCGGGTTTAATGTCGTGCAAGACTCCCTCTGCTGGCCTGGGCAGGGCAGCCTTTACCTGCTGTGAAATGTTTTGAAGTTGGCAGGACAGTACAGAGCAATAAGATAACATGGCATTTTCAAAATGTGAAGTAGTTAGTGGAGGTGCAGGTCTCTTTTCCATGGAGAAACCTAGAGCTGGGGGTTGAGCAAACAGAATCTCAAAAAATGACATGTTATATTTCTTCCTAACTCGCATGCACATGTACATGAGTGCTAATGGGAGGCACTTAGTCCAGGGTAGGCCCGTTTCATCTTCAAGTTTAGCAAGTTTGTTTTTCAGAGTGCCATTTTCATGCTCGATGGCACCACCTGATTGTGGGTGGTAGGCACAGTGTTTTCTTAAGTCAAAGCTGAATGTGATGCTCAAATTGGTCAATGCTTCATTTACAAAATGCTTACCGTTGTCACTGGAAATTTTCTCTGGTATTCCCCATCTGGGAATAATTTCTGATAATAATGCTCTGGCCACATCAGTGCTTGTTGCATGTTTGGCTGGAAAGGCCTCTATCCATTTGGACCACATGTCAACCATTACCAAACAGTACTCTTTACCCTCAGCTGGGGTGAGCTCAATGAAGTCCATGCTGAAAAGGAGGCAGATGGGCTGCTGGAACCTGTTTGGGAACCCTGTGGGCATTATTAGTGGCACAGATTAGATACTTTTTGCAAAAATTGTCAGCATATACAGTGAAACCAGTAGTGAACCAATTTGCATGCAGTGGTTGTATCATCCCTTCTCTTGACACATGGTCTTTCCCATGAGTCAATTTAGCAAAATGATGGAAGAAATGAGCTGGTAAACAGGGGAGGGCCTTTTGGGCCCCTCCACACACCAGCCTGGTCTTTGTAGCATCCTTTCTTTGTCCACTTCTGACGTTCCTGTGGGGAGGAAAGAGACTGCATGGTAAGAAGTGAGTCAACAGGAGAGGGGGGTTGGTTAGTAGGAGAGCAGAAACACAAAGGGAAAGAAGGGGTCATGACATGGGCTGCAGCAAGAGACAGGGCTGCAGCTTTAGCCGCAGCATCAGCACATGCATTACCCTTGGACACAGGGTCAGAAGACGAAGTTTGGGCTGTGCATTTGCACACCGCCACAGATAAAGGAAGGACAATTGCTTCCAGCAGGCGTGACACATATACAGATTTTTTTTCCCCACCGGTGAGCCTGCAGAGGTAAAGAAGCTACGTTCACACCAAAGGGCACCAAAGTCAAGCACCACTTCAAAGTGACTGATTGCCCCGTAGCATAAGTGCATGCCTCTGCCAAGGCAACTAATTCAGCAGCCTGTGCAGAGAGATGAGATGGCAAAGAGCCAGAAAGCAATGTGCAATGGTCATTACAGACAGCCCAACTCACTTTGTTGCGGCCCACAGAAGGTTCAACAGATGCAGAGTTGTCAACATAAAGGACAAGGTCAGAGTTGGGAAGTGGAATGTAAGAAAGGTCAGGTCTAGGAGAGGTGACAGAGTCAACCAAGGATAAACAGTCATGGTCAGAAAGTGAGCCAGCATCACACTGTGGAAGAGGAAGGTATGAAAAATCAGGTATGAAAGAGCGGCAATGAGATGCCATGCCAAGGAAAGAAAGGAGCTCCTTTTAGTTTTAGGCCTGGCCATGTGACAAATAGCATCCACATGTTTGGAAGAGAGATTTGCCCTGAGCCGATATTTGATGACCCAGAGAGGTTACCACAGGTTTACAAAACTGTAGTTTGGGCTTGGAGGCTTTGTGGCCTTTATCAGCCAAATGGCAGAGAAGTTTGATGGAGTCTGTTTGACACTGTGATTCATTAGGTGCACACAGCAAGAGGACATCGACATACTGAATCAGGACAGAACCCTCTGTGAGTGTTAATGAGCTTAATGAGTTTTTTAAAGCAGCATTATAGATAGTAGGGCTTTCATAATAATATCGTTGAGCTAACCTGGTAAAAGTGTACAGCACCCCATTAAACTGGAATGTAAACCCAGAAGAGATTCAAAACCTGGAGTGATGCTGTCACGTGCCTCTGGTCTGAGTGGGTATTGCGAGCATTTGGGTCTGAAATCAGACTTTGGTGTGATTACCACTGGAGGGCAGTTTTTTTTATAAGCCCTACATCGTATTTGTATGCAGTCCACAGAGATGATGGAACACGTGAGAGCATGTGATCTTCCTGCATCTGTACAGAGGGCATAATAACAGATTTCATCCATCTGTACTGCCTGTTAGCATCCAGCATTTAGATGAAATGCTCACAGGGAAGTGAAACCGTATACTCTGCATGAAACATTTGCAGAGAGGGGGAGAATAAAACTGTGGTGAGTCCGGCATAGGGAAGTGGTGGGGATGGGACCCAATCGTCAGTGTGATGAGCAGCGAGGGCTCATGCGCCCATGTTACGCCACGCTGAGGATGGGGTTTTCATGAGTGAAATATGTGGGTGGCTCTGTGGAATTGAGAACATGGTAGACATGTGAGGTGTCAGTGCAATCAAAAGAAAGCAGAAGACAGCCGCCCATATGATATGTGTTGTTTGCAGTAGTGTGGGTTTAACTTATAACCATTGCTTTTCATATGCTGTGTCAGGGCCCTGTGAAAGGTGTGATGTGTAATGGATCCTGTGCGGTGGCATGGAAACTGTGGCATGTAGCAAAAGCTTCTTTCCCATTTCAATCAAATGGGAGCTTCGCCCATCATCTGTCAGTGCCCATTCATAAATGTACAGCTGAGATGGTACTTTAGCAAAAGATGAGCTGGGTGTTTCAATTTGAGTTCCCTGCAAGGTGCAGGTGAGAGAGGGTGATAAACTACACATCAAATCTCGTCCTAACAGACTGAAAAGGCATTGAGGAGAAAACAGGAAACCATGACTAAAAGTTTTTCCATCCACCACACTTGACAATGGTTCAGTGAAAAATTCATGTGTGAAACGGCCACTTGCCACTTGCGATGTGAGTGAGCGGGAAGTAAGAGGGGGCTTCGATCCAGAGGCTGAAGACAACACTGAATTAGTAGCCCCAGAGTCTACCATAAAATCTATCAACTTCCCTGAAACTTCTACTGGCAGAATTGGCAAATCTTTGAAATTGGAAATTGAATACCTAACTAAAATGGTGTGCACATCTTTATGATGGTATGTGTGTGTATGTGTTGCTGCAGCACATTTTTTTTATTAGCAAGCTCATGTACGGCGTCTGCTGGGGGTGAAAATAAAGAAGGCACGCATGCACCAGTCTTACCTGCCTGACATCACTGTTGCTGCTGTTGTATCAGCCCTTGACCTTGTGCTTGTGAATGGGGCTGGGGTGGCTGTGGCATGTTGCGCTGCTGCCAGGACCGACGTCCTCCACGCTGAAAATTGTCCCTGCCTCTTCCTCTGCCTTGGAAGGTATGTCTGGGTTTTATCGGGCAGTCTCTCACCCAATGTCCTTCTTGTTTACAGTAGGTGCAGCTGGAGAGCTGTGGACATTCCCTCACCCAATGCATGTGTTCTTTACATCAGTGGCCAAACTGGGAAGAAGGCCTGCCATAAACTACATGTTGAGGTGCGTGCCATACGCCCCTGTATCTGTCATGTAGTCTTCGGGGCAGGGAATGGCTGCCGCTCCATTAAAACTTTCCTCAGCTGGTGAAAATAGTCACCCGGCAGTTCGTCGTCCTTCTGCCTGCAGTTCACCACCTTGCTCAGATCCGAGCATTTTCTACACTCCGTGATGATGGCCTCCATCAGTTTAAAGAGACCGTTCTTGTAATCTTCGTTGTGTGTGTCTGACGATGTGCCCCTGTCCTTGTGATCCGGTCAAATGTCTTTTTCAAACAAAGGCATCAAGTTTGCCATATTTGTTGGGGTACATTTTTGTGCCATAATCTGTCGAAGCTCATGGAAAGTGGGCCGATAAGTTCAACAGAACACGTCCAACTGTTCACAAAAATACAGTGGGTCATTCTCCAACTGTGGGAGTGTCGCTGCAGACTTTGGTATGTCCTCTGATGCCCATGGTCTGAACACAGCTTCAAGTCCATCCCGCCACATAACCTTTACCATTAGCATAGTGGTAAGAGGGTCTGGCTGAGGTTTGATGTCCACTCGCCTTTTATCTGCTGCTGGTTGGCCATGGATTGAAGGTCCCAACAATTCCTCAAGTTCCCGTTGTCCCTTATGCTTCACAGCACCTGGCAGTGTCTTCTGTTCAGACTGGATGTGCTTCTGTTCGGGGGGAGATGTATCATCTACAAACATCTTCTGTGTGTGTGTGTGTGGGGGGGGGGGGTATCATCTTCAGGTGTGAGTGAAAATGGCCCAGGCAGAGCTGGATACAATGCTGCAGTAAAAGGGTTAGTGGGAGGGGAAGTGGGAGGACCGGACGGTTGTGCTTGTAGGGAGGGGGAATGGGATCCCCAGCAGAGTATAAAAATAGTTTTTGTATAGTATGTGTATTTTCCCTGTTCTTCTTTTTTCTTTCATTTTGTAATTTAATCTGCTCTTGCTTATCTCTACGGGTCTTTGCTTCTGTCAGCCACATCTCAGCCATGCCCTTTTCTAACTGCAACTGCGTCAGCTCTCCTCTGTCCTTCTTATTTTGTTTCTTATGTGTCTGTACCTTCTGAATTTCACCATTGATGGGTCTTATCTCCAAGGTGATAATAACCTTGGTTGAGAATGACCCCCCCAGAGGAAATTCAGCTTGGCAGAGCCACTCCTCAATAAATTCAATAAATTCCACACTTTCAGGACCATAATTGTCAGTCATAAATTTCACCTTCAGGCCGCTCACGCCGGAGGGACACCGTTTAGGTCTTGACTTGCAGGACCCCATTACTGACCAGTATGACCGCCAAACACCACCAAACGTCTTAAGTGCGTGCCTAACGCGTCCTTATCTTGACTGCTGGTCACCCCAGGTGTGCCCCAACACATCTCACTGTGACTTCAGACTATGTCCTCAAACCTGTTTATAACAGGTACTGAACACTGTCTTCAATTTAGTCCTGCCACGAGATCAACTCGCCGGACGCCAGAATTTGTCCTACCACGGGACTTTAACCCGCTGGATATGCACAGATATTGGTCCAGTGAGGTGAACTACACAACTGACAATTTACCAATACAATTTGCATAAAAGGCACAATAAATTTTACTTACTTTAACTTTAGGAGACTTGTAAAATGGATTCTTCTGGATAGTGTGTCACCCCTTCGCCACCTCCGCACTCTCATCGCCAAACTGGGCGGAAAGAGCCGAACTTCGTTTGGGGTGATCAGCCTGCGTCGACGGACGAAGAGTGGCGATCAACTATCCCACTTCTGTACACCAGGAATGTGACCGAACTTTACAGACCATGATTAGTGTCCTGAAGTGAAATAAAGAGAGACGACTCTGCCAGCTGGATGACCTTTATTTCTCTGAATACAGGAGAAGAGTGGAGAAGAGACAAAATGTGCTCCCACTGTTCTGCTTTTGTCAGCAGTTTGACTACCTTTATAGTATTCCTTTCTAACCTAAATATGGTAGCAGCCTTGAAGATAAGACCCAAAGACACACTGTCGGAGCACGCGACTCACAAGAATGTGATCTGACCTTACTTGACATTCTTAACAGTTATTCTCTACAAGACTCACCCACTCCCCTGCTCACTGAGAACATTCCGTACAGAGGAGAGATAAAACATGCATGCTGAGCATAAATTCATTATGATTCACCTCTCACACTATGCACTGAATATGTAGACACTACATTACTGAGTATGTCATCTAGATCAATCATTACACAACAGGTTAATATATGAGCAACAATTTCTCACTACAATAAAAGATGTGAATAATAAATGGTGAATTTCTACCACACCTGCTTTTTCATTAGATGAAACACACAAAGGTACTGTGCATTTGACAGATAACAGATTATCTGAATAAAATTAGTTGACAGAGACTATCTTTTTTTTTTAGATCTTAGTCTGAACAAATCAAAAGTTTAAGTTTTTACACGTTAAAATTAAACTATGTAAGCAAAAGATAATTAGCGGATACAGCTGTTGGTGATTTTCTTTAAGGTGAACTGTGTAGTAATTACAGGTGATTACTGGCAGTAATGAACAACATCACCCACTAGTCCCAATCAAATTTGATAAAAGTTTTTTTTTTTTAATTTATTGATGACACATGATGACTTCTTCAAGTTTGTCTCCTTCAAGTGAACTAGTAATGAACTGGTATCAGTACATGTTCTGCCTTACTCTAGAAATCAGTGCAATGAAGTTACAACACAGAATTTTGACTCTGAGCTGAAAACTTGCTTCTACTCACCCTGCTGGTGTAAACTGGTATTTATCACTTCATCAGCCCAGCAAACATTAGAAATGAGTCCATAGCTCTGCAATATCATAAATGATCATATTTTGCATCACAGTCAGAGAGATGTTTCTTTCCACTCTAATTATATTTTAGCTATTTCTGGAATATTTGAAAGTTGAAAATTATGCATGTTCTGGCTTTTAAAACATGTTTCACATGTGCAAATCCACTCGTGAAACACGTCACACACTTTTCCTGTGTTATTTGCAAATGGGCAGTGTTATGTCTGCAAAATGTGGAATGACCAACAGAGAGTGACGTTTGCTGGGAACACAAACTTTATTAAACTATGCACAAACAGGCAGTACAGGTCTTATGCTGGGAGGTGGAGCATGCAGAAGGCTGTAAAATGGGCATCCCTCACCTTTATATGTTCGGCGTGATGACATCACTGAGTGGCTGCGTCATCACGCTGACACTGACCAAACTTGTAGCTTCAGAACACTACATTCACCTGCCCCTTGGAAAAGCAGGAAAAAACCACTTATCATTTTACCCTCCCCAATTTGGAAATTGTAAAACACCAAAACTAGCTAGAGCCAGCAGGTGGACTATCGCGTGGCCCAACGCGGTTGAGTGGTTTATTATGCCACTTCTGTTGGCAGCCTCGTCCCTAGCTACACACAGTCCTCCTTTGGCGAGCCCGTGGTGTACGCGTCCCTGGAGGCCCTGGCTGCAGTGGACCTGGGCACCATCCCGAACCACTAGCAATCTGGATGGCAGCTGGTTTCAGCTCGGCTGCGATCTTCATGTCTGTCAATAGTGGTGATGATGTTGAGGTAGACTGCGGGTCCGGGTGTTCAGATCTGCGGACCCAAATCCAGTCCATCGCTGCAAGTAGCGCGCTGTTCAGCTGCACTCGGCATCATGGTTGTGATGGTGTGGCTCTCACGTTTGCTGTGGGGCATCCACCAGTTGTGGTGATTCTGCTGCGTTCTGTTGGGTCATGGACTCTTCATCCTGCAGCTCAGTGGCGGCTCCTGGAGGCTGATGCCAGGTGTGGATTGGGAAAGCATCCAGTGGTTCTGCTGCGTTTTGTTTGATTGCAAACCTTTATCCTGCGGTTCAGCGGCGGCTCCTGCAGGCTGGTGCCCGGCGTTGATTCCGAAGAAGTCCAGCCTCTTCTCCCCCTCTCCTGGGAAGTCTGGTCGTGGCGATGTGTTGCTGTCGCCATTGGTAGAACCTGCGCCAGATTGTTGTTTCCCGGGGTTCCCAATGGATGTGGGCTCACTCTCCTGCAGCTCTGCAGTGGTTCCCTGAGGCTTATGATGGGCGAGGATCTAAGACAAATCTAGTCACTGCGCCTTCTCTGGTTAGTGCTCCTCCTGTGAGCATGGGACGGCTGCACCCTTGTCATCGTCGTTTAGGTGTGTTGTGTCCTACTCGTCGATGACAGAATGTGGACCGGATTGTTGTGATTCACCAGGGTCCTGCTTGGCCACAAATTCTCTTCTGTAGCACTGTGGTGGTTCCCGAGGCTTATGCCGGGCGAGGATCAGAGACGATTCTGGTTTATGCCCTCTCTCCATGTATTGGTATTGCTGCTCCTTGGCCAGGCAGGAGCGTGCTCTTTCTCGGTGCATTGGGGAGCCAGTTGCCACATGGGAAGCACCTCGTGGCAGTTCCTTCAGTCCGCGGTGTTTACCTCAGCCTCTTCTACCATATCACTGGGCCCTTCTGTGGTTAGCCGTGTGCTAGCGGTGTCTGGCTTGGCTGCTTGGCTAACTGGTCCCGCACTATCTCGACCTCCAACAAACCAAATTTGCACATGCTAGCTAGGTGGTGAAGGTGAAGGTAGTGAAGAATATTTGTGTTGTTAGCATTAGCTCATCTTTTAGCCACTTGTTGTTCCTGCCTTCTGCTAGCTTGTCACGAATTAGCTCATCTTCTAAGGGCCTGAAGGCGCACGCGCTGGCTAAGACTCGGAGCTCCAAGACATAACGTTGAGTTGATTCACCCACATGCTGTTTGCGGGGGAAGAAGGTGATTCTTTGGGCTGTAACGTTGGTTGCGTCATTGTAGTATTTCTCTGTCAGTAAGGGTTTTATCCTTGGTTTTGTGTGGGCCATCCTCACCCCCATTTGTTGTGTCTGAAAAATGTGGAATGACCAGCAGTGAGTGACGTTTGCTGGGAATACAAACTTTATTAAACTATACACAAACAGGCATTACAGGTCTTATGCTGGGAGGCAGAGCACGCAAAAGAGGCTGTAAAATGGCTGTCACTAGCCTTTATATGTTTGGTGTGATGACATTACCAAGCGGCCGCCTCATCACACCAACACTGACCAAACTTGTGGTTTCAGAACTCCACAGGCAGCATGCTGTTTTGGAACAATTTCAGGTGTTTTTGGGTGCCTGTAGTAAAAATATGTGAGGCCCTTATGATCACATGTTCACATGATCCATTTTTTTAAAATAAGGGTTGCTCTCAAAATTCAGAAATCTCTGGCAACATGTTCTTAACCTTGTAGTGTAATACAGGTTTTTAAAAAAAATAGGAGAATGTAGAATGGCCCATAACAATGAATACATTCTTTAAAGAAGAATGACACTGAATACAGTGGAGATAAAAAAGTCTACACACCCCTGTTCAAATGCCAGGTTTTTTTGCTGTAAATAAATTAGGGCAAGGTAAATCACTTCAAAACTTTTTCCACCATTAATGTGACCTATAACCTGTACAACCCAATTGAAAAACAAACTGAAATCTTTTAAGGGGTAAAATAAAGAATAACAAACTTATCATAACCTGCTTGCATAAATATGCACACCCTTAAACTAATACTTTTTTACAACACCTTTGGCTTTTATTACAGTACTCAGTCTTTTTGGGTAGGAGTCTATCAGCGTGGCACATCTTGATGTGGCAATATTTGCCCACTCTTCTTTACAAAAAACAGGGCATCTCCTGTGCACAGCCCTCTTCAGATCACCTCACAGATGTTTGATCGGATTCAGGTCTGGACTCTGGCTGGGCCATTCCAAAACCTTAATATTCTTCTGGTGAAGCCATTCTTTTGTTGATTTGGATGTGTGCTTTGGGTCACTGTTGTGCTGAAAGATGACATTCCTCTTCATCTTCATCTTTCTAGCAGAAACCTGAAGGTTTTGTGCCAGCACTGACTGGTATTTGGAACTGTTCATAATTCCCTCCACCTTGACTAAGGTCCCAATTCCAGTTGAAGAAAAACAGCCCCAAGGCATGATGCTGCTAGCTGACCATGCTGTAGGTATGGTGTTCTTTTGGTGATGATCAGTTTTGTGTTTGTGCCAAATATACCTTTTGGAAATATGGCCAAAAAGTTCAACTTTGGTTTCATCTGAACATAGCACATTTTCCCACATGCATTTGAGAGATTTCACATGTTTTTGCAAAATGTAACCGGGCTTGGATGTTTTTTTTCGTAAGATAAAGCTTCCGTCTTGTCACCCTAGATGGGAGATTGTTGTCACACGTACTAAACAGTCAGTACTTGCCAGAAATTCCTGCAACTCCTTCAGTGTTGCTGTCGGCCTCTTGGCAGCCTCCCTGATCAGTTTTCTTCTCATCTTTTCATCAATTTTGGAGGAACATCCTATTCTTGGGTATGTCACTGTAGTAGTAGTAGATTAGTTTATTTGACAGGGACAGTGCAATAAACATAGACAATTAATCAAAGACAATCAATCTGATGTGTTGCACATAGAGTGTATAGCTATTAGCTAATTTGCAACTCTTGTCCCTGGATGGGCTTTAGAAAAAAGAATCAAGATAAAAATATACACAATAACCACATACATCAATGCAGAAAAATTATAAATACACAATTATAAATATTATAAATATTATAAATACACAAATATAACAGCCTGACTCACATTTAACATAAATATTATAAATATTATAAATACACAAATATAACAGCCTGACTCACATTTAACACATATAACATAACTCACATTTGCCTATTTCAGGCCTTCCTCCCTCCGTCACTCACTATAAACAAACACATTTATTCCTTCCCTTCATTCACTCTCACTTTGCAGACAAATAATTCATACATGAGTACATTCTTGTTTATTTTTCAGCCAGTTTTTAACATTTTTAGTGAATGTTTTAAAGTCCGTTATTATTTTAATTTCATTTGGCATTGTGTTCCAGATGTGACTGCCCTTTATAGAGAAAGCTGTTTGTCCAAATGTGGTTCTGCGGTGGAATATTTTACAGTTATTGTTAACAGAACTCCTGGTGGCTCTGCTGCTGTCCTGTCTTTGGACGAAACCAGCAAGTGGCTCGGGTGCTGATTTATGGAAACATTTGAACGTTAATTTCAGAAGACAGAGGTCAATGAAGCTCTCAAAACTCAATAGGTTGTATTTTTTTAAAACATTACAGTGATGCCACCTAATGGGCTTTTTGTCCAAGATTTTTAGGGTTTGATTATATAATGAACCTATATGTCTTATTGTGGAAGGGGCTGCTTGAGCCCAGACTGTCAAACAGTATGATATATGAGAAAAAACCATAGAATGCATATACAGTGCAGCTGCTTCGTAAGGTATGTAATATCTAATTAATTTAAAGCAGTTCAGATTTTTTTTTACTGTTTTTGAAATTTTCTTTATATGAAGATTAAATTTGAGTTGAGGATCTAGTACAATGCCAAGGTATTTGAATTCTGTAGCTAAACTGATGTCATGATCATGTATATTAACTTTAAAATGTTGCAGGTTACATTTTTTGATTGAAAAGCACATTGAGACTGTTTTCTGAAGGTTCAGCAATAGATGGTTCTTGAGGAGCCACTCTTGGACATCAACCATACTTGTAGACAGTACATCTGCAGCCTGTGCTGGAGTCTTGGCAGCTGTGTAAATAACTGCATCATCTGCATAAAGTTGGCATGTTGCAGCTGAGCAGTGTAACGGCAAGTCATTAATAAAAATGCTGAAAAGTAAAGGACCAAGAATGGACCCTTGTGGGATACCCATGCGGTTGTTTAAAAATGAGGATTTATCCTGGTGAACTTTTACACACTGTTCTCTATTCTGGAGATAAGATGCAAACCATTCTAATGTATTTGGGGAGAAGTTAAAAGATACCATTTTGGATAAAAGCAAACTGTGGTTTACAGTATCGAAAGCCTTTTTGAGATCTAGAAAAACAGCTCCTACCACATTACCCCTGTCCAAGGACTGTTTGACGTTTTCAATAAGGCAACAATTTGCTGTTTCTGTTGAGTATCCTGGTCTAAAACCAAATTGATGTGGATGAAGAAGTTGACTGTCTTGTAAGTAGTCTATCAGCTGTGTAGCTACAACTTTTTCAAGAACCTTAGATAGGACTGGTAAGATAGAGATTGGGCGGTAATTGCATATATCGTCTTTACTGCCTGATTTATGAACTGGTATGACGACAGCTTTTTTCCAGCCAGATGGAAATGTACTAGACCTAATGGAGAGATTAATGAGATGAGTCAGTGGTTTGATTAATATTTTGCTGTGCATTTTGAGAAAGGAGGTGCTCATATTGTAGATATCATTAGTTTTTGAGTTTGACAGTGTTTTAACAATACCAGCAATTAACTTCTCATTTACCTCATCGATGTGAAAAGTATCTGTTGGAAGTATGGAATTTGTGTTGTTGAGCACATTTGGCAGCACAAAAATTTTTGTTAAGTCTTCCACAGAGCCCACAAAGTGTGAATTAAATTCATTTGCCAAAGTAGCCTTGTCACTGACGGTCTTGCCATTGATTCTAAGTTCCTTTACCCCCTTCTGATCGTTTTTTTTATTAGTTAAGTTATTTAAATGCCTCCATAGGGAACTGTTGTTACCCTTTGCATGATCTATCAGTTTATTGTAATAAGATATTTTTGATTTTCGCAGCTCATGTACCACTTTATTTCTTAAACTTTTGTACACAAGGTGATCATTTTGTAGTTTGGAGGTTAGTGATGTTTTCAGTGCATAGTCTCGCCTCTTCATAAGTTTTCTTATTTCATTATTTAACCATGGTAGGCTAATCTTCTGTTGTCTACTTTTAATTTGCTTTGAAAATTTTTCTATAGACTTTGTGATTGTTGCAGTTATAAAATTACAACAATCATCTACTTCACATGTTGCCATGAGCTGCTCCCAATTTTGATTCTCTAAGTAATGTTCAAACTCCTCATTTTTTGATTTGGGGATAATAAAATTTGATTTGTCAATATCGACTCCCCCAAAATACTGTAGTCGCTTTTGAGTAAGTTTCCTGACAGCTAGAACCATGTTATGATCTGAGAGACCAGTTACAAGATTATAGGTTCTGGTTATTCGTTCTGGTTTATTAGTAAATACCATGTCAATAAGTGTTCTGGATTGTTTGGTTATCCTGGTGGGTCCTTTGATGATTTGCTGGTAATTAAATTTAGTCATGAGGCTTTTCAGTTTTTGTTTGTCTTTTTTATCAGACCAGTTGATATTAAAGTCACCATGAATTATTGTTTCTCTGTTCTTCTCAAGTTGTTTAACCAGATCACTTAATTCATTATAAAAGGAAGAGTTGTGTGATGGTGGGTTGTACACTACTGCAATGTTGAAATTCATTACCGGAGAGAGACATACATTAACAGCTAAACATTCAAGTGAAGTATTCAAATCAACCAGTTGACATTTATATTTCTCTTTGATGTAAATTAAAACACCTCCTCCCCTCCCTACCTGCCTGTCTTTTCTAAAACACTGGTAGCCCACAATATCGATCATATTAGTGTCAATGTTACTGTGTAGCCAGCTTTCTGAGAGACAAAGGTAGTCCAGATTTGAGTCCAACAGCAACACCGAAATCTCATCTCTTTTGGGGATTATGCTCCGTATGTTTAAATGACCGCCGAGGATCCCCTTTGGTTTAGCCTTGGTGTCCCAAAGAACTCGTGCATGATTAACAGTTTGGAAAAATAAATGTTGTTTTTGCTTTTGTACAGCTCGGTTTTGTGCTAACCCAGTGGTCTGCTGTTTAATAGTGGCAGGTCCAGGGTTAAGGTGAATATCTCCTGCCAGAAGTAGCAGAACTAACAGAACTTTAACTGTATATCCTCTGCCATATTGTGATTTTTGCTTAACAGCCATGTTTGCCTTAATTTGGAAGTTTTTGCTCAGGGCTTTTAAAGACCACATAGAGTGTAGGGTGAGATGTCCAAGCCCAAATCCATACAGATAAAACTTTTTAACTTCACCTTTGGTTGAGTTTGTCGGAAAATCCTTCTTGTTGCAGGTCCAGACACACAAAGACAAAACGAAGAGGAAGTAGAGAAGTAGAGAAGGCTTATTAGTGGTGCCCATCAGCCCACTTTTTAATCCGGTGGCAGCCATCTTCAGTCTTTCTTGGAAAGAAGGAAAAGGAAAATCTGTGGATAGTAAAATAAATTCTGCTTATATCGCCAGAATCTGATCCGATCGTCCTCGAATCCAGCTGGGCCTCAGCTAGCCAACTAGCCCCTTCCGTTGCTGGTCTCGTTGCTCATAGTCGCCGTAACTGGTCTCCCGTCCCACTCCTCCAACCGAGTCTCGTCACACACCGCCGCTGCCACCGAGCTCCGCTGAGGTCACGGTAAATCCTCCGCTAGGCACCGCCACCTACCGTCGTCTGCCTGGGTGAAATCTCTGCTGAGCCCCGTCAACAAATAGCCGCTTGCCTGGTAGTATCTCCGCTGGGCCTCGCAGCTGGGCTTCGATTCAGGCTGGTGTAAGGTGGAATGACTGGCGCCAGCATTAAGCTAACTAGCGTTAGCTTAGCAATCGCTTCGGGTAGTCTCGTCGCACACCGCCGCTGCAGTCACGGTAAGTCCTCCGCTGGGCACCGCCGCCTACCTCCGTCTGCCTGGGTGAAATCTCTGCTGAGCCCCGTCAAACAAATAGCCGCCTGCCTGGTAGTATCTCCGCTGGGCCTCGCAGCTGGGCTTTGATTCAGGCTGGTGTTAGGTGGAATGGCTGGCGCCAGCATTAAGCTAACTAGCGTTAGCTTAGCAATCGCTTCAGGTAGGGCACATCAGTGAATCACAAGGAAGCGCTGGAATCGCTGGTCAGTTTACTCACAGTGGCCGGATAAAAGCGATCAAAGGGGTAATCCACCGGAGGTATATCCGATCGCTGTAGGTAGTTATTTAGAGACTGGCGCCAGCATTAAGCTAACTAGTGTTAGCTTAGCAATCGCTTCAGGTAGCATTAAGCTAACTAGTGTTAGCTGAGCAATCGCTTCAGGAAGGCGCAGGAAGTCGCTGGAGAAAGGCGATTAAAGGGCAATCCAACGGAGGTGGCAATTCAGCCCGTGCGTGTTCGCCACGAGCGCCGATCGCTGCAGGCCAGCCACTTTTAATGGCAAAATCAGTGACTTTGTCTCAGCACTGAAAAAGTGTGACCATCCCGGTCGCCATCTTGAGAATCTGTTGTACCATATTTTCTCCACTTGATGATGACTTTCTTCACTGTGTTCCATGGTATATTTAATGCCTTGGAAATTCTTTTGTACCCTTCTCCTGACTGATACCTTTGAACAATGAGATCCCTCTGATGCTTTGGAAGCTCTCTGTGGATAATGGTTTGTGCTGTAAGATGTGATTACAAAAATGTCAGGAAAGCTTACTAGAGAAGCTGAACTTTATTTGGGGTTAATCAGAGGCACTTTAAATGGTGACAGGTGTGTGCTGACTCCCATTTAACATGAGTTTGAATGTGATTGGTTAATTCTGACCACAGCCACATCCCCAGGTATAAGAGGGTGTGCATATTTATGCAAGCAGGTTATTTAAGGTTTTTTTTTTCCCTTAAAAGATTTCAGTTTGTTTTTCAATTGGGTTGTACAGATTATAGGTCACATTAATGGTGGAAAAAGTTTGGGAATGATTTATTTTGGTCTAATTTTTTTACAGCACAAAAACCTGGCATTTGAACGGGGGCGTGTACACTTTTTATATCCACTGTATCTGTGTTTGTTTAAAGAGTGACAGAAAGTACATCTATTCTTCACAGCTTCCTCATCCAGCACCCACGAGCCACCCTTCCAGAAACTATCGAGCTAATTAATGATGCCTATTTTTGCCTCACAGCCTCTGTCGGCACCTGCCACATAAAAAAACAACCAAATACCCCCCCAACTAATACACCATAGAATTGATGACATACCTATTGACAGCATCTCTGTTACTGCCTGTCTTTGATTGGTTGTTATTCTGAGTGTGTGTGGTGTCCTGGCGGAGTCCTGCACACAATAGAAAGGCGACATCTGCAGAGGGAAAGACAGGGCATTAGGTCTGCAGCGGGGACAGATAATTTATGATGGATACTCAAGCGTAAACAGTGGACATGAATACATTTTTCTTTCTACATTGTGTACCTTCCAAACAGTGGTGTCACTCGTGTTTATGCTCTCATGAGATTAGGCCATGGCGAGTTAATTTCAAGAGGCCCGCTTTAAAAAAAAATACACATTTTTCAGTGCTTTTAAAGGAGACTGCATATATTTTTCATTATGTTTTGATGGCTAATGCCAACACATAAAGTGCAGTTCCAGCATCTGAATGAAGTAATAAAACTGAAAGGAGTCAGACAACATGGTAATGTGGAGGGATGAAACAACCAAAATACTGACTGATAAAGCTGATGGTGTCCACTTCATGATAAAACAGCACTGGTTTCTGTCTACCAGCACTGGTGTCTCCTGCCATAGCCTCTTTCTAAAACAAAGACATCTCCAGTGGCAGTAAAGTGTTCTGACATGAGAGCTGTGTATTGCACTCACATACACGGTAAATTCCACCATTCGCACATGCAGGAGCATGCTTTCACTGCATTTGAAAGTCAGGAGGCAACAACAGCGAATGCACTCCAAGTTCATTTGAATAGAAAGTCTCATTAGTGCTTATTATTGTCCTCTTGAAAACATTGTCTCTGCAGTAAAAAAGGTGCTGTAATTATAAAGTGCTGGGGCTCAGCTGGACCTAGATTGAGTTTTGTTACATTTCTAAATATTGCTTCTGCATTTCTCAAAGGTTTCAGGTAATCCAGTTAAAGCATTGTCAGAAAAATAAACAAACCTGAGGCCTTTTTTGAAATTAAAGTGATGTTTTTGAAACAGTAGATATATTTAAATTCTAAACTATTACAAAGTTAGCTCTAATTATATTTAGAATAATAGTTATAATAATTTCAATAACATTGTTATTGTCCCATGCATTTCAGGATTAAAAAACTAATGGAATTTGTCTGAAAAATATGTTTTCCTAAACACTAGCTCCTTCATTTATTTACTTTTTTCTCTGTTTGATTACATTTTTAATGCACGTGGATCGACCTATTTGATTTTTATGCTCATCACAATCTGCTGGGAATTTTTTTAAGGATTCCAAAATGAGAAATGCCTGATTTTCACTCACCAGCAGACACTGCTACCTGTTGACAAGAAACACGCTGTCAGTGGAAAATCAAATACAGGGGTGGGGGTAGAATAAGCTGAGTTTCTGATGGTTTTCTCTCATTGAATACTTCTTGTACTATCACCCTGTAAGTGACATCATCTTACATTTACTGCCTGAACGTCTCATACTGTGTCTTGTTGATTTGTGACATCACAAAATGAAGTGCAGTTTGAGCTTTCTTTAAGAGCTTAACTGAAAGAATAATTATGCTTTTAGATTTTTCTCTTTAATCTTTTGCTCCTGCTTTTGTCACAAATTTTTAATGGAATTATGCTGAATCATGCCGATCCATGTGATGTTCATGTTCTGGCTTCAGAGACAAAAAGACTGTTATGTACAATCCGTAGGATTGCTGGACTCACCCTCAGAGATAGGGTGAGGAGCTCAGTCATCCGCGAGAGGCTCAGAGTAGAACCGCTGCTTGTCATATCCCGAGCGCTTTGTCCGCGCTCGGGTTATTCCTCATCCCTGTCAGCTTTTGACAGCTGGTGTCGTCACACGGGTTTCCCGGGCTCTGATTGGCCAGACGCTCGGGAGCTCTCAGCTGTCAGAACCTGGGCAGCTGTGCCGAGTTTCCAATCATGAGCAGCTGGCTTTAAATGTCAGTGCGAGTGAACTGGACGGCGCGGCTGTCGTCAGAAGTTCAATGACTTTCCCCTGTCTCCTTACCACATGCTCCCTGGGTTCCTCGACGTATCCCGCTGCATGTAAGTGATTTATTTGGAACTGTCTTCTCCCTCGCTGACGTTCCTTCCTAATTACGGCAGACGAGAGCTCCTCGTCACTGCCATAGCTCTCTATTGTGAATTTATGTTGTGTTGTGTAACGAAGCCTGCGTGGCAAAGTTATGTTGTACACCTAAGTCCTGTGCTTTATAAATAAAAGAACTGAACTGCAATTTACTGAACTGAGGCGTCTTATGTTGGCTCGTGAGGGCCAGCCGTGACACTGCTCCTCCACATTGAAAGGAGTCAGTTGAGGTGGTATGGGCATCTGATTAGGATGCCTCCAGGACGCCTCCCATTTGAGGTGTTTCGGGTATGTCCCACTGGGAGGAGACCCTGACATCTATCCGTTGCCAGAGGGTGCCCTCTGCTGTTCACCAGCAATGACACACCTACACTACACTTTGCATACAACATTACATGACTGATACATGTAAACTGACACAAATATACATACACTGACTCTCTCAACCCTCCTGTTTTGTTAATGTGTGATCTATTGTCTGCTAACTGTGCATAGAGGGTTTTTTTCTGTGTAATCAAAATTTGGCTCATTGAGCTTTATATGAGCTTATACGAGCATTATTCTGATAACTATGTTTTTTCTCTCTGCCTATTGTGTTTTCCTCCCCCCCATTCCCCTCTTTACCCTCACTGCATGACAGGCGCCTTCATGGCTGCCGCGTCATTGGATGCGCCTAACGTGCGCGCCCAATGTCAAGTCAAATTCCTCGTATGTTTACTTGTAAATATACTTGGCAATAAAGCTGATTCTGATGATCCTGAGCATGGATGGGGGCCGTGCGCAGTTTCCAGCCTTAGTTTAGCCCTTTTCTGTTCATTTGTCTCTCTGTTTATTATGATCTTTTTTATCTGGTTTCTGTTCATTGATGGGTTGCTGTATTCTTAGTTGTGTTCCTGTAGTCTTGTTCAGTTATAGCATTGTTTATGTTTTGGGGATTGTGTTATCTTATTTTGTATTGTTGAGTTCCGGTCCGTACTTTTATTTTGACAGTGCCGTGCAGCTTCTGGCTGTCAAACTGTTTCGTGGGCTGTCACTTGTTGTTTTGATTATGTTCTCACTCATGTACCCACACCTGATTATCATCTGGGGCTGTTTTATTTAAGCAGACTGGGGTAGTTGAATCTTTGCAGTGGTCTTGCTTTCCCAGACATCGTCTTCAAGTATGCCACTTGTAGATGGTGCTTCCGTCCACATTGGTTCTCCGTGGGAGCTCCCCAGCTGTATGTGTAAGTGTGCGTGTTGTATATTTTGTTTTGTGTGTTGTTCAGTTAATAAATGTGAAAAACCTCACAGCCAGCATTTGGTGTCCTCTGTCAAGCCTTGGTGAGGCAGTTTTTGACAATGTAGGATTCATTTATGGCATTTCTCTTTTGTTCTGTCTATACATGCTTATTGTTTGGATTCTCCAGCCATCTTTTTCCTTTTTAAGACTTTAATAAAAAACTATAGGAACGAGAGACAGACTGACAAAAGAGGTGTAGACAACTTGTAGTTGTATTAGCAGACTTACTTTTGTGTTGCTAAAGAGGAAATTTTGCATTACAAATAGCAAGTTAACAAATCTCCATGCCATTTATACCACCATCTTCACCAACAATGGATGAAGCAAAGTTTTCTTTAAATGTGTATGTTTTAATTTTCATATAAAAGTTTAAAATTGAAACTCAGTTGAATATTTAACTCCTCACTAAAAATATTGTGTTGTTCACACTGGCCCTCATTTATCCAAAGTGTGTTGAAATCGGCACACATTTGGGCATTGAAATGACATACGACAAGGTCCACGTGGCTTTTATGAAACTGTGTGTATCTGGGGAATCTCATCATACGATTGATCATTCACTGATAAATCTGACAATGGAAATGATCGTCATTTCATTACCATGCCCCTGCCTTGCCCCCTGGCATTTATGTCGCGGGAGAGCATAAGACAGCAAAAAGATAAACTGCTCATTTTAAAAGTATACATGTCAAACATGAGAATTTAATGCAAACAGTTAAGAAGTGTTGAAGTACTGTATGTCACTGTCACCCCTCCCAACTCTGCACTCTGGGCACAGTTATCCAGGGCAATACTCTTCAGAGCAGTAGAGGTGAGTAATTTCATAGACTTTCTCTGGCTTGTACAGCAATATTCCTCCAGGTAATCATCTTCATCTATTTATTTATTTAACCCTGATACAGTCACCGCGGCTGTGAATCTGCTGTGAATTTATCTGTGGAGTTAACCAAATAATCTGTGATAAATACTAGTTATTAATTAGTACATAACACCAGACTTAGTAAGAGAAATGTGCTTATAGAATAATTGACCACATTTTATCTTGATGGAGTTAGTTGACCACAGTACTCACATGGGAGCTGCCTCTCTGTACCCCAGTGCACATATGTATAAAAAAGATGAATGTGTTAATCTTCCTGAAAGCTCTGAACCCAATCACACCTGTATGAAAAATGTTTAACATTTCAGAAGTTAAAATTTTAATTCAGGTTTCGATATCCAGTCAATTAGACTTTAGAGTTTCTGCTTAAATCTGCTATATTGGCTGCAATTATATAAATACGTATGGAACACTGATTTTAATATACTAAAAGCAGCCTCTTTAGTCTGTAAATCGTTTAAACACTCATCTACTTCCTCCACAAACTGAGAAGAGCAAAAGCCCTGGCCCCCTATCATGTGTACCTTCTACAGAGGCACCATCAAGAGCATCCTGACCAGCTGCATCACCGTGTGGTACGGCGCCTACACTGTATCCTGCCGCAAGACCCTCCAGCGCATAGTGAGAATGGCTGAGAAGACCATCGGTGCCACTCTCACTGCTCCCTTGAGGCCAGCTACAGCACCTGCCTCACTCGCAAAGCCCTCTGCATTGCAGGTGATCCCATCCACCCATCACACAGCTTCTTCAGTCTGCTGCCGTCAGGGAGGAGACTGCAGCGTCTCTGGGTCAGGACTAGCAGACTCAAGAACAGCTTCATCCACCAGGCTGTCAGGAAGCTCAACTCTCTCGTTCTCTCCCTTCTGCCCCCCACACACACGCAATTACAGCCTCAACTCTTTTTGAATATGATGTCACAAGCTTGGCATACCTATCTTTGGGCAGTTTCACCCATTCCTCTTTGCAGCACTCCTCAAGCTCCATCAGGGTGTATGGGAAACGTCAGTGCACAGCCATTTTCAGATCTCTCCAGAGATGTTCAATTGGATTCAAGTCTGGGCTCTGGCTGGGCCACTCAAGGACATTCACGGAGATGTCCTGAAGCCACTCTTTTGATATCTTGGCTGTGTGCTTAGAGTCGTTGTCCTGCTGAAAGATGAACCGTCGCCTCAGTCTGAGGTCAAGAATGCTCTGGAGCAGGTTTTCATCCAGGATGTGGAAGTTAGGATGTGGAAAAAGTGAAGCACTGTGAATACTTTCCGGATGCACTGTATGACAGAATTGACAATACAATTGACTTTGACTTTGACTAAATATAACATAAGCAAACCTGAAAGGTTGCACTGCTCTATTGTACGGATATAATCAGATATGAATTCTCCCACACATGCATTGCAAATCTACTGCGACTAGGAAATTTGCGTAGACAAGTTCAGATCTGTCATGAGATTTGAGTGTGATGATTGAACCACCACTTTTCTGTCTTAGACATGTTTAATAAATGAGGGCCAGTATCATTTTAAATGGGGATTTTTTTTTACACTTAACCTTTATTTATACAGGAGAGATCTATTTAGAGGCAGCCTCTCTTTTTCAAGGACACCCTGTTCACACTCACATGTTCACATCTGAAAGCAGTCCACTACAGCCACAGACTGACCTGTGGCCACTGAGCAGCTCCACTAGAGCAGCTGGGGTTAAGGGCCTTGCTCAAGGGCACTACAGTGGGGTTAAGGAGGGTGGGGCAAACACCGCTATGTTATCCCTCCCACCCAGATCTGATCCTGCCGGTCCAGGGATTGAATTTTTGACCCTCCAGTCACCGGTCCACATCCCTAACCGTTAGGCCACCACTGGCCAAATCACAAATCTGTTATGACCCGAGCGCCAATCTCGTTCGCGCTCGGGCCATGCATCATCTCTGCCGGCTTTGTCAGCAGTGGATTACATTCTGGCTCTCCAGGCTCTTATTGTGACAGCGCTCGGTGGGGCTTCCTGCTGTCAAAGCCGATCAGCTGTTCTGCATCACCGCTCGTTAGCTGCCGGCTTTATTAGCGGGCGCTGACAGCAGGTTGATGCAGCAGTATCGTCAAACATTCCTGGTCTACGTTCATGTCAAGGTTCATGTATGTATTCTTGTTCATGTTCTCGTTAAGATCGTAGGTGGCTGGGTGTAGCCCTACGATCCCAGGCTTCTTGTAGTGAGTGTTTTTGCCACAGCGGCTCATAGTTTTGTGTTATTGTCTTGTGTTCTTGTTAATTAAACATCAATGCAAAACTCACTGGCGACTTTTGGCGTCTTATGGTGGCCCGCGAGGGTCACCGCGTAACAAAATCAAATCATGTGATCACTTGATCTGAGTCTCCGTGCTTTAATCCAAGGGAGGGTTCCGCTTATTCCTGCTTCCAGGAATGTTTCTGCAGCCAGTGGAACATACTGAATCAGGACATCTGTGGCTGCTCTTTAGTGTCTCAGTTAGTGCAACATTTGCATCATTTTGGCAAACTTATCTGAGCTCCAAACTTACCATGTCTGTGCTTCATTCATTTTAATGCTCAAACAGTCAGAGAACACTTTGGTGTGTTTAGTTTGTGGAAACTGACACAAATCCAGTAATTTCTCAGGTAAATACCTACTTTTTAGCATGACTGCAGCTGTGACTGCTAATCTGTCATTATCCAGTTCACTGATCGTAAGAGATAATTAAATAGTGATTTCAGTTTACATCCATTTAATTTTGATATTTTTTTTTACTAAATGCTGTTTTTGGTAAGCTACTTTGAGCTTACTTTCCTACACACCAAATTAAATGAATGTGAATAACGTGAAATGGGTAGACTCAATTCATGTGAGTTAAGGGAAGGTTTGTTGCATCATTTTTATTTTTTTTTTTGGGGGGGGGGTATAGGAGGTGAAACCACAAGTAACTTCTTTGAATAAAGTGACATATTTGTGAAAATTCTGGATAAAAGTATTTTTCTTCTCAGTTTATGAGAAAAACTCACAACTGTACAAGAAAAAAACAAAATCTTTCTTGAATATTTTACAGATTTTTTTGCATTCTTTTCATTTTTGTGTAAAAAGTTGCAAATTTAAAAGAAAATGTTGGGTGAGAAGTTGCATTTAAAAAAAAAGCAGAGGCCTATTAGAAATGTTAGCAGGCTCATTTATATACATAATATATATATATATATATATATATATATATATATATATATACTGTATATACAGTATATACTGTGTATATATATATATATACACTACCGTTCAAAAGTTTGGGGTCACTTAGAAATTTCCTTATTTTTGAAAGAAAAGCACTGTTTTTTTCAATGAAGATAACTTTAAACTAATCAGACATACACTCTAATATCTAATATACATTGCTAATGTGGTAAATGACTATTCTAGCTGCAAATGTCTGGTTTTTGGTGCAATATCTACATAGGTGTATAGAGGCCCATTTCCAGCAACTATCATTCCAGTGTTCTAATGGTACATTGTGTTTGCTCATTGCGTCATAAGGCTAATGGATGATTAGAAAACCCTTGTGCAATCATGTTAGCACAGCTGAAAACAGTTTAGCTGGTTAGAGAAGCTATAAAACTGACCTTCCTTTGAGCAGGTTGAGTATCTGGAAAAAATTATTATTTCAAATACAAATCATTATTTCTAACCTTGTCAGTGTCTTGACTATATTTTCTATTCATTTTACAACTCATGGTGGTAAATAAGTGTGACTTTTCATGGAAAACACAAAATAATTGTCTGGGTGACCCCAAACTTTTGAACGGTAGTGTGTGTGTGTATATACAGTATACTGTATATATATATACACTGCTCAAAAAAATAAAGGAAACACTTTGAAAACAAATGAGATTTTAATGGGAAAAAAATAAACTGGCTATTGAAATTGTGGCAGGCTAATCCAGTTTACTCAGATTAAAGGAACACTTTTTAATCTGAGTAAAAGATATTTGGATTTGGCCAATCCAAATATCTCGCATTATGAAGTGGTTATAATTAATGCCATTTTATTTAGTGAATGACTGCTTGTGTGATTAGGTAAACATACATTGGCTATAATTTTAGTTATATAGTGTTCCTTTACTCAGATTAAAGGAACACTTTTTAATCTGAGTAAGCTGGACTAGCCTGCCACAATTTCGATATCCAGCTTATTTTTTCCCATTAAAATCTGATGTGTTTTCAAAGTGTTCTCTTTATTTTTTTGAGCAGTATACAGTGGGGCAAAAAAGTATTTCAGAACTCAGAACCCAGAAAGGATTTATTGCCAAGTACATTAACAGATATGAAAACTGATAACATACGAGGGATTTGACTTGACACAGAAAACGACCTGCATTTCCGGTGACACGGCAGCATCTGTGAACGCGCCTGTCATCAGATGGGTACAGGATGCATAGGGAAGAAAAGGGTAATACAATAGGAAGGAGCAAAAAACCATTGATTGTCAGAATACTGGTCATATATGATCAATATTATGATTACAAGAAAAAAAGCCCTCAATGCACAGTTAGCAGACAAAAAAGTACACAAGGACACAAAGAGAGCAGTGAGTGAGTGATCTTTTTCATCAGTTTTTTGAGTCAGTGTGGGTGTAGTGTTGAGTGTAGGTGTTTGTATCAGTTAAGAACAACAAGGTCTCTTTGGCAGGAGATGTTTTGTCTAGCTGCTGGCATTGTCCTTGGGCCATGCAGCTGGCTGTCCGTAAAGGCCGTGAAGCTCAAATGTTTTGAAAACAAAAAACTGCAGATAATCTGGAGGACTTGTGTGAGGGGAGTCAGATTAGTCGAATAGTACTGATCCCAGAGAAAGAAACTTTATATCCTCTTACAGATTCAGTACTTAATCCTTCATTGCTGGACGTTGAATCCTTCATGGACGGCTCTCAGCGTGATCATGATGTAATCCATTTTCCTAGACAGTTCTCCATTTGCCGCTGTCAGAGTCCTCTCCATTTTTTCAATTTGATGGTTAAACCTCGCTTGGCCAGCATTTTGATAGGTTGTGTCCATCTTCATCAATTTACGGTACACCAGGACAATCCCAGATCCAATCAGAACGATCCCGATTACCAATACTACGAAAAAAATCTTTAAAAATCAGACAATGTGATTTTCTGGATTTTTTTTTTCTCATTTTGTCTCTCATAGTTGAGGTATACCTTTATATTATATATTATGATGAAAATTGGAGACCTCTCTCTTCTTTTAAGTGGGAGAACTTGCACAATTGGTGGCTGACTAAATACTTTTTTACCCCACTGTATATATATATATATATATATATACAGTATATATATATATATATATATATATATATATATATATATATATAAAATTAGCTGTTTTTCGTTCAATTTAAAATTTGAAATTTTATGGCTCTGTACTAATTATTTACTGTCAAAAAATGGCTGAAAATTGCCCCATAGTGGCATTTGCAGGTCTCGGCACTCAAAACTCTTAACTGTCACAGGTGCCAAATGGCGCCTAGTGGTCAAGAGTGGTAAAACTTTTTTGTCAAGAAAATATTCAGATCAGATGTCAGACATTTCCAAGGCTATAACTTGAAAGTGGGACGAGATAATGGCTTACTGTCAATTAGAAAGATGTGGAATATGATCCAAAGTTTGACATAGGAGTAAATTTATGCATCTAATTTGCATAATGCCATGGATAATGCCACAGCAGCCATATCAGAGATTTCCAAGGCTATAACTTGAAAGTGGGAAGAGATTGTGGAAATGTGAAAATGACGAGGCAGAGTTTATCTCACGAGTCAGGTTTATTCACATCTTCCAACATCAGCAAAGCAGAAAGAGAGATCAAACACAGACATTCATCCTTTATATATCCAGGACCTTCAAAGCTCACAGTCACATTGCATTTAATGACAAGTAACAATGCCTCTTTCCTTAAATCCTATCACATCCTCCTCATAGCCTCTGGCAGACCAGGAAATCCCCCAAGGTCGTCTCTTGCATACCAAAGACTAAATTTTCACATCCTCCTGTTATCTCACAGGAGGCCCAGTCCTTTGTTCTACTCTGAGATGTGAAGCTTAAAGTCATACATATGTAGCCCACATGACCCCCCCCCCCAAACATCTAAGATGGAACAACAGAATAACAGTCTGCATGTCATGATAAAATCATTACACATTAACCCACATGCTGCTTGGGCCTCAGTCTCCTCCCGTATCTGCTGTAAGCAGGCTTCGCCACTTCTGCGGCGCCATCCTGCTGGGGAGCTGCTGTCTTGGGGTGAGAACTGTTTGTCACTCCCTGTGGGTGTTCTGGGGAATGTCCCCGAGGGGGTCTGCCACGCCGAGGAGCCCTGGCCAACAGCACATCCTCGTCCGCCACCACAAAAGCGGGTTTGAGCCTGTTTATGCCAATCTTTTCCTTCCTGCCCCCCAAATCTAGCAAAAAATGTTTGTCCCCTGTTTCTAGCACTCTAAATGGTCCATCATAAGGTGGTCGCAGCGGTGGGCGATGGGCATCGTGTCTGACAAAAACAAACTCCACGTTTTTCAAAGCCTTAGGCACAAAAACGCGCGGAAAACTGTGGTGAACAGGGCCAGGCAGCATGCCCGATTCCTTGCCACGCTACAACCGCTGAGATGGGGAGCTATCTGGCGCAGGATTATCTGGGAGAAACTCCCCGGGCAGCCGAAGTGGCTGCGCAAAAACTAGCTCAGCCGGGGAGGCTTTTAAGTCCTCTTTAGGTGCAGAACGCAACCCCAATAAAACCCACGGCAGCCTGTCCACCCAATTTGCATCCGTCAGCGACGCTCTGAGAGCCACTTTCAATGACCTATGAAAACGTTCGCATAACCCATTAGCCTGCAGATTGTACGCGGTTGTGCAGTGGATCGTTACCCCCAGGCTGCGGGCCATTGCTGACCAAAGTTCGGAAACAAATTGAGGACCTCTGTCGGACGTAATGTCCGATGGGACTCCAAAGCGTGCTACCCATGCTATTAAAAACGTGCGTGCCACCTCCTTGGCTATGGTTGACGCCAGGGGGACCACTTCCGGCCAGCGTGTGGTGCGGTCCACCATTGTCAGAAGGTGTGTGCACCCCTGTGACGGCGGGAGGGGGCCTACGAGGTCCACGTGAACATGATCGAACCTCTTAGCCGGGATGTGAAACAGCTCCAAGGGAGCTCTCGTGTATCTGTGTACCTTGGCTCGTTTACAAGCCAGGCAGGCTGCTGCCCACTCCTTAACTTGTTTGCGCAGGCTCGGCCAAACAAATTTCTCTCCTACCATTTTGACCGAAGTGCGCACTCCCGGGTGCACCAGAGAATGAATCGAGTCAAAAACGCGGCGGCGCCACGCGGCCGGTACCACAGGACGTGGTCGCCCCGTGGAGACATCGCAGATTAAGGGGGGCATACCATCTTGCAGCACCCTGTTCTCCAGCCTTAACCCTGTTGGTCCAGACTGGAGCGCGCGCACGTCCGTGTCGCTAACCTGATCCGCGGCCATGGCTGCATAATTTATCCCTACGTGGACTGGGGCCGCCACGGCGCGCGAGAGGCAGTCTGCCACTACATTCAGTTTACCCGCTACGTGCTGAATATCGGTAGTAAACTCTGAGATGGCAGCCAGCTGTCTTTGCTGCCGGCCCGACCATGGTTCTGAAACCTTGGCCATCGCGAATGTCAGCGGCTTGTGGTCAACGAACGCGGTGAAATGGCGTCCCTCCAGCCAGAACTGGATGTGGCGAATGGCCAAGTGGAGAGCTAACAACTCCCTGTCGAATGCGCTGTATTTTCGTTCACTATCGCGCAAAGTCCTGCTGAAAAAGGCGAGCGGCTGCCAAGCCCCGGCTACGTGCTGCTCCACGACCGCCCCTATGGCCACATCTGACGCGTCAGTAGTGAGCGCTATGCGGGCCGTTGGGTCTGGATGTGCAAATAACGCAGTGTTTGCCAGGGCTGTTTTGACCTCCAAGAATGCTCGCTCTCGCTCCGGAGACCATTCGATCTTATTTTTGGGTTTTTGTTTTTTGAGTGCGGCATACAATGGTTGCATGAGCTGCGCTGCGCGGGGGAGGAAACGGTTATAAAAATTCACCATTCCCAAAAACTCCTGTAATGCCTTGACCGTTTGTGGCTGGGGAAAATTTGCTACCGCACACACTTTGTCAGGCAGCGGAACCGCCCCTTCTGGAGAGACGCGATGCCCCAAAAAATCAATCTGCGTCACCCCGAACTGACACTTCGCTGGGTTGATTATTAAACCGTGCTCTCCCAACCTCTGGAAAACTGCCGTGAGGTGGTTTTCGTGTTCGTCTTCGGACGCGCTGGCTACTAAGATGTCGTCCAGGTAGACGAATAAGAAGGGGAGATCGCGCAACACCGCGTCCATCATGCGTTGGAACGTCTGCGCAGCGCCTTTAAGCCCAAATGGCATGCGCAAAAACTCGAATAGACCGAACGGAGTTATTACCACTGTTTTGGGTATGTCCTCAGCGCGCACTGGGACTTGGTGGTAACCACGGACCAAGTCTATCTTAGAAAAAACGCGCGCCCCCGCCAAATGAACGGAAAAATCTTGGATATGCGGGATTGGGTAGCGGTCGTGTGCTGTGGCATTGTTCAACCTACGGAAATCTCTGCAAGGTCGCCACGAGCCGTCAGCTTTCGGGACCATGTGCAGTGGGGAAGCCCATGGGCTGTTCGAACGCCTGATGATGCCCAACCTTTCTAGGTTGGCGAACTCCTCACGCGCTATGGTCAGTTTAGCTGAATCCAAGCGCCGAGCTTTTGCAAAAACGGGCGGTCCGGTGGTAGTAATAAAATGTTCCACTCCGTGTTTAGCGACGGCTGCTGAAAATGTGGGAACCGTGAGTGCTGGGAACTGAGTGAGCAGTGTGTGGAACTTACCGCTTGCGGTTGTGACATTGGCTTGTGCTGTTGGCGGGGTCACTCGGGCTGTACAGGGAATAGAATAAAAAGTGCATTAACCAGGCGCCTGTTAGTAAGATCAACCAACAAACCATGAGAGCACAAAAAATCAGCCCCCAACATATTGAAATTCACTGCAGCTATGACAAAGGTCCACTCAAATGTACGGCCGTGTAGGGACAGAAGCAGAGCCCTCTCACCAAAGGTCTTAATCTCCGAGCCGTTCGCTGCTGACGCCCCGTGACCTCTGGGAACCGCCAGCCGGTCAGCAGAGGAAGGCGTGATGAAACTCACTTGGGAGCCTGTGTCCACGAGGAATTGCCTCCCCGAGCGTGCATCCTTCAAGTAGAGCAGCTTGTTCTCCTCTCCGAGGGCCGCAGCTGCTACCGACCCCCGGTCTTGGCGTTTCCCGAGCGCTTGAACTGGCACGGTGGTATACATTTGCGTGCCTTCTCTGCAAAGCGGCGATGGTAGAAACAGAGGGTGTCTCCTCCGCGATCCTTGGCCCCCGCCGCCGCCGCCGTCGGTGGTTCTGCCACCGCCGTCTCTGGTGCCCCGCCATCTCCGGCCGTCGCGCCGAACTCCGTCGCTGCCGCGGTGGCCGCGCGCTGTTTGCTGGCGTTGAGAATCCGGTGCGCCTCCTGGGCCAGCGCGCGGAAGTCCCGCTGGTCCAACAACGGCGAACTGGCCAGGGTCGCTCTCGTGGCCGACGGTAGGCTCCTGAGGAAAATGTGGGTGAAGAAGGAAGTCGTCGCCGTCTGAGTCTCTCAACCTCAGCATGTTCTCCATCAGGTCAATGGGCGTGCCATCTCCCAAGTCGTTCAGAGCCAGGAGCCTCTCCGCTCTCTCCTCGACTGAGAGAGTGAAACACTGGATAAGTGCAGCCTTCAACCCGCCGTATTTGTTGTTGGCAGGTGGCCGCTCCAATAGGCTCTGCACATGCCGAGTCGTGCGGTTGTCGAGCTTTGCGATCACATGGTAGAACTTCGTGTCATCTACCGTTATCCCCTGGAGGGCGAACTGTGCTTCGACCAAGTGGAACCAGGAGCGCGGGTTGTCCTGCCAAAAGTCCAGTAGCTGGACGGTAGCGGCATACGCTTGGCTGGGAGCTCCTGACTCGGCTGGCCCGGGGGAATTTCTTTCATCCATGATACATCTTAGGGTCACCAGTGTGGAAATGTGAAAATGATGAGGCAGAGTTTATCTCACGAGTCAGGTTTATTCACATCTTCCAACATCAGCAAAGCAGAAAGAGAGATCAAACACAGACATTCGTCCTTTATATATCCAGGACCTTCAAAGCTCACAGTCACATTGCATTTAATGACAAGTAACAATGCCTCTCTCCTTAAATCCTATCACATCCTCCTCATAGCCTCTGGCAGACCAGGAAATCCCCCAAGGTCGTCTCTTGCATACCAAAGACTAAATTTTCACATCCTCCTGTTATCTCACAAGAGGCCCAGTCCTTTGTTCTACTCTGAGATGTGAAGCTTAAAGTCATACATATGTGGCCCACAAGATAATGATTTACTGTCAATTAGAAAGATGTAGAATATGAACCAAAGTTTCAGATAGGAGTAAATTTACGCATCTAATTTGCATAGGAGTTGGACTTGGTTGTCAGAGGCTTTTCGAGACGCACACCGTAGGAGCATTTTATGAGCACTGGGAGCTTAACCCCAGTGCCGCTCCTGGCTATGACAACCTTGGAACCAAGTCCAACTCCTAGCCTGCCCGTGTGGTTTAGTCTCTAAGCCCGGCGGAACTGCTTTTACTAATAGGAGAAGGGGCGAGGGCGGATCTCTGGCGCCTTAAAACCAGATGCTTCGGGTAGATGGTGGCTCGTCAACCTGGGAAGGTAGCCCATGTAGGGGAAGGTAAACCCTGATTTCAAACCTCCGCTGCCTTGCGGCACACCCGGTCCCGGGAAAGGCTTCGGGAGTCAACCCTGAGGAAAAATCCAGAGTCGGAGCCCCTAAGGCAGTTCTCTGTTGTGCTCAACATCGTTCTGGCAGCTCCTGAGACGGCGCTGGTGCCAAACTATAGCAGCCCTGCTGTTCCTTTGGATTCATCAGTGACGTGGAGAGGGGGGACATGCTGCATGGGTAACATCTTGTCCTCCATATCTTCCTGCCCAGGCTTGAATCCTACCAACGCCCAACGCTGGAAGGTAGAACACCGGTGCACATCGGCCTGTTCAGCCACAGGCGGTGCTGTTCCAGCAGAGTAGACATTTAGGATTCTCTTCCATGGTTATCATAGACCGACGGAGGCCGACGGAATTTGCATAATGCCGCAGCAGCAATATCGAGTTACATAACTGTCAGTCAAAAGTGGACTTTGGGCATATTTACACAAAGAATGGTTCTGCTTTTTGCCACAGTTTCTTGTTTCGTTTTTTTTTCTTATCTTAACTTTTCTTCTTATCGCTAAAGTATTTGAACCAGAAAATCTGGAGAATGTACACAGTCGATAAAAAACAATTAGACCTACCGCTCGTCGCGTCTTTTTATCCGTCCATTTTCATCATCCACGGTCCTTATTTCGTCTTCTGCCAGGCAATTTTCCTTTCTCTCCCACATCCAGAAAGTCTCACATGAATCTTGTGAATTATCCCAGCTCAATTTCGGTTACAAAGCGCCGCCAAACTGCAGCGACTGATCCAGCAATCCAGCAGTGATTGTTCTCTGTCGTCACGTGCAGCTCCGTCGATGGCAGACAAAACTGGACACAGTCCAGACTGTGTTCTCCTGTCACAAAAGGTAAATATTTCCCTTCATAAGGTAAATAATCTCTTTTTTGAATCATAGTTGGCAAATTCGGGACCAAATCCTTCATTTCAGTCCATCAACAGCGATGGGTAGCGTCCATATTGGATTGTCTTCTTCTTCTTCTTCTACTCTCGGTTTCTCAGAGAAGAAGAATTTCTTCCTCTATGGTGTATTCCGTTTCAGCCATGATTCCTCTAACATGTGTCTGCCACCTTGTGAACAGGCATAATCGGTACAAATCCTCAGTACAGCTGGCCAGTGTTTCTACACATCATGTCACTTGACAGGCGCAGTGCTGCACTGTGCCACTAGGGGCACGCGATCTGTCCATGAAATCTTGCCAGTTAAAAGGTTAAAGAAGTATTAGGAGACTTAGGGGTAGATTTACTAATGTGCTGCGCCATTTCAAAACTCTGTTTTGTTGTTGAAAAAGCTACTGTTGAGATTTACTAAACGGCACAGGGCAAAGTTAACGGTGGAAAGGCGTGGACTATGTTAATTTTGCACCTGGCCGCGTTGCGTATGTATTTATGGGAGCTGTCATGTCAACTCGCAAATTTGAGGGAGGGGAGAATTTAAATTACTGGCACAAGGTGATTTACTAAGGTTTGTGGTTGTCAATCTTCTGCTAAATGTGCCAGGATTTAACGTCCCAATAAAGCTTGTCTTAATTCATCTGAGCCTGATGACAGCGCTCCAGCGAGAACCGAGGGCACTTGACTGAAGAGAGGGAAGCTTCTCCCTGCGCGTAACTTGATTTGGCATGACAGAACAGATTAATATGAACCGAAACGATCTCACAGAGATCGGTGTTGTGCTGAACTGGACATCATCTGGCAAAGGATTTTTAATAATTTCATTTGTTTATATATAGCCTAATAATAATAATAATAATAATAATAATAATAATAATAATAATTCATTTCATTTATAATGCACTGTACATCTTGGGGCAACATCTCTCCACAAATGGGATTAAGAACAAGAATTAAAGCAAACATTAAGTACATACGATGACACACCAGGACATCCCTAGTGAGAACTGGTTCTCAAATATTTTACCTGGTAAAATAAAAGGTCAGATCAATAAAATAAAAAAGCTTTCCTAAACAATGAATTTGTGTCTGTAAAATAGTACAGCCCTTCCTACCTGCAGTGGACAAAAGAAACACGGATCCATATACGTCCCCTGACATTGCAACATTGTAGTAACTCAGCCACAGTGTGTGTGTTTAATTTTATTATGTTCCAGACTTCAGAAAAGATAAAGCCCACATATAGTATTTATGAAAAGTCATGGACTGGGAGACCTGTAGATTTTGTTAAATATTTTCTGTACTTATTTATAATATACCTTGACTTGTTATTTTTATTCCTTATATCCCAGTTTAGTCATTTTTACTGTTGACAGCTATCAGGGATGTTAAGCTTTGCATGGGCGTGCCCTATCAGCTGTCAGTGTGGTTTGCCTCCCTCTCACTTCCTCAGCTGATCCCAATCATGTTTCCTCACCTTCTCCTGCCCGTTCAGGTACCCACACCTGTTGGCAATTATGTTAATGGTTCTGTCCACTATTTAAGGGGCTGCACATTTTTGTTCAGCGCAGCACCCTACTATCAGCTATCACTTTCTGCTTGCCTTATCCACACGTAAGTCATGTTTATTTGTATTACGTGTTATTAATTGTCTCCAGGTTAGTCGGCAATGTTCTCGCCTTAGCTGGGCTATTTTGCATGCCTGTTTTTTTGAGATTTGTCTCCAGGTTTTGCCAGTGATGCTCTCGCCTTAGCCTCGGTTATTTTGCTGCCCACCTATGGGGGCGGCAGTGGCTCAGGAGGTAGAGCAGGTCATCCAATAACTGCATGGTTGGCGGTTCGAATCCCGCTCTCCCCGGATATCCTGCCGTTGTGTCCCTGGGCAAGACACTTTACCCCCAGTTGCTCCTGGTGGGTCTGGAAGCGCCATGTTAGGTAGCATGCCGCCATCAGTGTGTGAATGGGTGGATAGCAGGATCTGTAAAGCGCTTTGGTCATCAAGAGATGAGAATAAAAGTGCTATATAAGTGAATACAATTTACCTGTGTTTCTTTTCCACCACAAGTTTTTTGTTGTTCAATTCTATTCAGTCAATAAATTTGCAAACTCACAGCCGGCATTTGGTGCCTTACTCTCTGCCTTGGAAAGTGTTTATGACAGTCAATAATCAATTTATTCATGAGTAGTCCTTAATTTATACATATTAAACAAAGGATTCTGCCATGTCAAATGAAAATAAAAACTTTGATATATTATGGACAAAAATAAACCATTTTATTGGGGTCTGAGCTTAAACAAAAGGTTAAAAAAGCTTCAAAATCTATATTATGCTCCTCCAAACTGGCTGTGCCTTTGTTGATGACCTGCTTCCTCATCAGGTGTGTCTGTGCACAATTTTACAGTGCTCTTTGGTGGATGAGTGGTCACTATTGAAGTGAAGTGACTGCGTCTGTGTTCAAAATTTTGTGCTGTTAGTAGATCACTGGCAAAAATTGGCCACTCGCTGAGACGCTCTGTGTAATTTGCGGTCTCGCTAATTTGCACTACCTTAGTGAATCTGCCCTTAAGTGTATAGCTGTTGAAGAAACTACTCAGGGAGATGATGACGACACATAACTGATTCCATGAAGGCCTACACTGGAGACTCACATATTAGAGCAACTGCACAGGGCTGAAAATTTTGGTAGAGGAATCGTTTGATTGTTGCACCTGTAGGCCAGTCAGCTTCTTTTTTTATTCCACCCCCCCACACACACACACATTTCACATCCAGTTGAATAATTACACTGAGCAGCAGAGAAAACATTGACTGGTCTTCCATATCACTCACCATAAATATGTATGAAGATATTTGAATAATGGTATTGTGTTTCATCTCAGAGGAATATGGAGGGAATGAAGAACATAAAGTAGGTGAGGAAAACAATAATAAAAAAAATTGTAGTAGGATATTCTGGACTGACAAAAAAATAATGCTCAAAGAGCTCAAAAATCAAGAAGTTTTAGTCTGTAGACAAAAAAACTTCTTATAAAAGGATGTTACAAATCATGGTATTACATTTTAATACTACAAGGTTTCTTATTGATGTCATATGGCAACTACACTGCCATGTGAATGTCATTCTGGTTTGTGGGGTTCCTTAAAGGGGTCATTGACTGAAAAATGGTATTTTTGTAGGTTTTAACCTTCTGAAATGTGTCTATTGTTTGCATGATTATCGAAAAACTATGAAAACACTCACTTCTCTTAAAAACACACAACCTTCATGTCATTTTTCTCGAAATGAAGCCCTTTTAACTCCTCTGGGTTTTTTCCTGTATGTCAAGAAATAGGAAGCCACCAGCTGGTCTATTATTGGCCAGCCTAACTGTCTGTCATGTAAATGGGCAGAGAGCCACAGGCGTTAGTCAGAGCTAACGGTGGTAGCTTGCTAAGCAAGAGCGGTTTATATTGTTCTTTTCTCTAGATTTCAGTTACCCTTATAGAGTTCCATCTTTCCGCCTGGTTCACTAATCCACTGCTAATAATATAACCCTGATCAAAATCTTAAGACAGGGAAAAATTACAGGTATTGGCATTTCGTACTGGTGCATCATAATCAGGCTTCAATGTTTCCTCCAGCCTCCCGGAAACACATCAAGCATGCCTAAACTAGTTTTTGAGGTGATCAGCAGGAATAGTGGGGGTACTCACTACTAAGTCCTTTTTTTGACACTTTTAGTTCTGTTTTTGGGGGCTGTGCTCTTAACCTTTTGACCAACTGATGAACAGCCTATTTCAGTTTAAATACAGTTTAAAAAAAAAAAAAGCCAATCTCTTTTTGGCTCTTTTGTTTGCATTTTGAGGCTCTACACATGGGCAGCTCGGTGGCACAGTGGTTAGCACTGTGGCAGCACAGTAAGAAGGTCATGGGATCGATCCCACCCCCTGACTATCATGGATTCAATCCCACCCCCTGACCATCGGTGACCCTTCTATGGGGAGTTTGCATGTTCTCTCTGTGTCTGTGTGGGTTTCCTTCCGTTTCCTCCCACAGGCCAAAAACATGCAAGCTACGTTAATTGGAGACTCTAAAGTGGCCCTAGGTGTGAATGTGTGTGTGAATGGTGACGGGATTGGCGCCGCACTGTGGCTGCCTCATCCATCCAGGTGGATGCCCTGAATTTCCCTCTGGTATTAATATATACAAAATACAAACAAACAAAAAAAAATACAACCTGGTTGGGATCCACTGGTACAAAATACAAATATTCCTCTGGTTTTAAAAGTTTGATCAGGAGTGTCCATCTTGCATTAGTCTGGCTTATTTTGTTATATTTCCACTGTGATGCTAGATCCAGCTATTTGCATTAGCTTGGCAAGGTAGTCAAACTCATTCTAGCAGCATTCTAGCTTAGCTAAACAGGGAGGTGGTGTCTGACACGCCGACTGGCGTTAGCTTAACTGTCGATGTGGCATGTTTTGATGGCTGTTTTCTATAAATTCTAGCTAGTCAAGAGGGATGGTGGAGTTAAATGTGGTCTGAGACATTTAAAGAGACATGCACTGAAACAGCCATTCTGTAAAAGGCTGCAAAAGGTTATTCACAAATAATAAGATAAGATAAGATAAGATAAGATAAGCCTTTATTAGTCCCACAATGGGGAAATTCCAGGATTGCAACAGCACAGGGATAGCAACACTCAGAGCAATAATCAGAAGGCAAGAGAAAAACAAGAGCAGTGAGTATACATATGTACATATAAATATAAATATATATATATAGACACACAGTGCGGAGCATTGTAGCTAGATGGAATAAATTTATAAATATATAAACACAGTGCGGAGCACTGTAGCTAGATGGAATAAATATGTAAATATATAAACACACACAGTGTGGAGCATTGTTGCTAGATGGGATGAAACAGCACAACCGTCTACTTAGTTATCCTACATGGTATGATTATGTGCCCATACATATTCTCACCCTCCATAGCGACCGGTATTTTCCTAGTTGTATACCGGAGGGGACCATTGAGTAAGTCTATTGCGTCTTTTGCATTCAATACTATTAGGTCGTCACGTTTTTTTTTTGCTATCTCTGCGAGCAGCCCTGCTTAGGTTGTACAGTCTGACAGCCGTAGGTAGGAAGGACCTGCGAAACCTCTCGGTTGTGCACCTAGGGTGATGTAGTCTGCTGCTAAATGAGCTCCTCAGCGTAATGCTGCAATAATTGATATGATTTACATCGTTATAGATATGATTTGAAATTAGATAACATATTTATATTGTAATATTTCTTAGTAAGGAGCTACGTAAATATTTCATGGGGTTTTGAAATTTTGCCACATCTGCATGTGACAAGCTGGGAGCTTTTCACATACTTTTGAATAACAGTTCATTAAAAAAAAATGTGTCCTCAGTTAGTCCTCATCTTTGTGTGCTTTTACTGTTCCGGTTCACAGCAGTTTTTGTGCTAACCTTCAGCATTTTTATGGGCCCAAAATTTTACAGTCAGTGCATCGCATCGTTTTTATCACATACTAAGGGGAAGCTCTTGTTTTCTTTACAAAACACACCAGCTGTAGAGCCGTCTGCATCTATACAAATATATACATGTATGTGTGAAATGGGATGCAAATCTCTAGCAGGAAGGAAAAAAGTGTCAATATCTACAATCAATCAGTCAATCAAACTTTATTCCAGACTCATGGTCCATCAAAATAAAAATAAAAATAGATAAATAAATAAATAAAACAGGACAATTAAAACAGTTAATAAAAACAAGACAATTAAAAAAGTTTAAAAAAACCAATAAGAAACAATTAATAAAAGAAGTACAAAAACAGTACAGACTTTAAAAAGACAACTGCACCAATGCCTTCTAAACTGTGACTGACAGTGAATAGAACTGAGCTTAATGCTAGACATAACCTGAATGATTTCATTTCCAGATACATCAAGCCGACAGATGAATTTATACATAATATTCCTTATTACTGCATGCAGTGTATTTATACATGATGATACAAATAACTCAGAAGCACTGCACCATCGTGGCTTTTTAAGTAAAATTCTTAAAGCATCATTGTAAGCTGATGCTTTAAGAATCGCCCCGAGTACCTCAAGGCCCTGGATGTTGTTGGGCTGTCATGGTTGACACGCCTCTGCAACATTGCGTGGAGGTCGGGGGCAGTGCCTTTGGCATGGCAAACCGGGGTGGTGGTTCCTCTCTTCAAAAAAGGGGACCGGAGGGTGTGCTCCAACTTTAGAGGGATCACACTCCTCAGCCTCCCTGGGAAGGTCTATGCCAAGGTACTGGAGAGGAGAGTCCGGCCGTTGGTCGAACCTCGGATTCAGGAGGAGCAATGTGGTTTTCGTCCTGGCCGTGGCACATCGGACCAGCTCTTTACCCTCTCGAGAATTCTTGAGGGTTCGTGGGAGTTTGCCCAACCAGTTTACATGTGTTTTGTGGACTTGGAGAAGGCATTTGACCGCATCCCTCGTGGATTTTTGTGGGGGGTGCTTCGGGAGTATGGGGTATCGGGCTTGTTGTTACGAGCTATTCGGTCTCTGTACGACCGTTGTGAGAGTTTAGTTCGTATTGCCAACACTCGGTCGGAGTCATTCCCAGTGAGAGTTGGACTCCGCCAGGGCTGCCCTTTGTCACCGGTCCTGTTCATAATTTTTATGGACAGGATTTCTAGGCGCAGCCAGGGAATGGAGGGTGTCATACTTGGTGACCACAGGATCTCATCTCTGTTGTTTGCAGATGATGTTGTCCTGTTGGCTTCATCCAGCAATGACCTACAGCTCTTGCTGGGACGGTTTGCCGCTGAGTGTGAAGCGGCTGGGATGAGAATCAGCACCTCCAAGTCCGAGTCCATGGTCCTCAGCCGGAAAAAGGTGGATTGTCCTCTCCGGGTTGGGGACAGGCTCCTGCCCCAAGTGGAGGAGTTTAAGTATCTTGGGGTCTTGTTCACGAGTGAGGGGAAAATGGAGCGAGAGATCGACAGACGGATTGGAGCAGCATCTGCAGTGATGCGGACGTTGTACCGGTCTGTTGTGGTGAAGAGGGAGCTTAGTTCTAAGGCAAAGCTGTCGATTTACCAGTCAATCTACGTTCCTACTCTCACCTATGGTCACGAGCTTTGGGTAATGACCGAAAGAACGAGATCGCGGATACAAGCGGCTGAAATGAGCTTTCTCCGTAGGATTGCTGGACTCACCCTCAGAGATAGGGTGAGGAGCTCAGTCATCCGGGAGAGGCTCAGAGTAGAACCGCTGCTCCTCCACATTGAAAGGAGTCAGTTGAGGTGGTATGGGCATCTGATTAGGATGCCTCCTGGACGTCTCCCACTTGAGGTGTTTCAGGCACGTCCCACTGGGAGGAGACCCCGGGGCAGACCCAGGACTCGGTGGAGAGACTATGTCTCCCAGCTAGTCTGGGAACGCCTTGGTATCCCCTCTGAAGAGCTGGACGCAGGTGGCTGGGGAGAGGGAAGTCTGGGCTTCTCTGCTTGAACTGCTGCCTCCGCGACCCGGACCTCCGGAAAAGCGGTAGAAGATGGATGGATGGATGGATCATTGTAAGCAACCTGTAATCTCTGCATGCTTTGTTTCCTATAGTTTATCCATAAATGAGCAGTGTATAAAGGTGTACAATAGGTTTTGAAAAGAACCAGCTTCACCTCATCTGAACAAAAGCCAAACCTATGTGCAAGAATATTTGCTTGCATGTAGATTTTGCAGCGTTGTCTGAAAATATCATCATCATCAGTCATTCTATCATTAATAAAATGTCCCAGATATTTAACTTTATCCCTGACAATTAATTCCCTGCCTGCCAAATCAAAGACAGGGAATTTCATTATCAAATCTTCTCTAGTGTGGCAAATCAGCACACAATTCTTATTTGTATTATATTTTATGTCATTTTCATCTCCATAAGCAATACATACTCTTAATAACTCCTGAAGACCAGCACTACTTGGACTGAGAAGAACTAGATCGTCAGCATACATAAAATGATTCACTAACTTATTCCCTATTAAACACCCAGTTTTACAGGCATTCAGTTGCTTTGACAAATCATCCATATAAAGATTAAACAGGATAGGGGACAATATATGCACAATACTGGTCACACAATACCGATGCACTCTACACGAAGGGGCAGCGCAGGCTGTTCCTACTGAGGAGGCTCAGGTCTTTTGGTGTACAAGGGGCGCTGCTGAAGACATTCTACGATACGGTGGTGGCATCAGCCATCACTTTTGGAGTGGTCTGCTGGGGCAGTGGCATTACAGCAGTCGATAGGAAGAGACTGAACAAACTGATCAAGAAAGCTAGCTCTGTCCTCGGGCAGCGCCCTGACCCAGTGGAGGAGATAGGAGAGAGAAGGACGGTGGCTAAACTGTCATCTCTGCTGGAGGCCGAGTCCCACCCTATGCAGGACATTCTGAACGCACTGAGGAGCTCATTTAGCAGCAGACTACATCATCCTAGGTGCGCAACTGAGAGGTTTCGCAGGTCCTTCCTACCTACGGCTGTCAGACTGTATAACCTAAGCAGGGTTGCTCGCAGAGATAGCAAAAAAACAAAAACGTGACAACCTAATAGTATTGAATGCAAAAGACGCAATAGACTTACACAATGGTCCCCTCCAGTATATACAACTAGGACATTATCGGTTGCTACGGAGAGTGACAATATGTATGGGTACATATTCATACTATGTAGGATAACTAAGTTGACGATTATGCTGTTTATTCCATCTTGCTACAATGCTCCGCACTTTGTATATATATTTATATATCTATGTGTATGTATGTATATCCACTGCCCTTATTTATGTCTTCCGTAGCTTCTTAATTATTGCTTTGAGTGTTGCTATCCCTGTGCTGTTGCAATCCTGGAATTTCCCCATTGTGGGACTAATAAAGGCTTATCTTATCTTATCTTATCTTATCTTATACTGCCCTGTCTGACCCCACTGCTCACACCAAATGGGGATGAATGACTCTTCCCCCATTTCACCAGCATCTTCTGATGTGCATACCAGTAAATCAGGATACGTACTAAATACTTGGGAATCCCCCATCAATCATTTTACTAAACAATTTTCTGTGATTAACACAATCAAACGCCTTAGAGGCATCAATAAAACACAAAAAAACTGATGAATTTTGATTTATATGCTTACTTATAATTTCTTTTAAAGCATATATGCACAGATCTGCACGGTGGTGCAGTGGTTTAGCACTGTGGCAGCACAGTTTACCCTCGGCCGGGGGATTGCGGGGATCGTGAGATCGTGGGTTCGATCCCAGCCCCCGACCAACAGTGAGCTGTGTGGAGTTTGCATGTTCTCCCCGTGTTGCGTGGGTTTACTCCGGGATTTCTCTGGTTTCCTCCCGCATACCAAAACATGTAGGCTTAGGGCGCTCGCGCACGCAGCGACCGGCAGCCGGTGGCTTGTCACCAGACTGCAAACCAAATCTACCTACGGGTACAAATAAGTAACAAAAAAAAAGAAAAAAAAAAAGATCTGTTCCATGATGGGGTTTAAATCCAAATTGATGATCAGTAGATTTAATGAATACATTTAATTTTTCAAACAGTATTCTTTCCAGTACTTTAGATATTATATTGGCTATAGCTATGGGCCTGTAATTGTCTAGGCTACACAGCTTGCCAGCTTTATCTTTAATGACTGGTACCAACACAACAGACAATAATGATTCTGGTAACATCCCATGAATCATGAAGCTGGTGAAACAGATTGCAAGAAGAGGAGCAATTCTTGAGCTAGCATATTTAAGATGCTCAGCAGAAATACAGTCTAAACCACTCGCTTTGTTATCTGATAACTCTCTAATGGCTCTGGTCACTGCATAAGTGTCAATCAGGAACGAATCGTCCCTCTCCACTTTCCCTACCTTATAAGTTTCATCCTTAGTCGAAATAAATAATGAATAAAAATGCTGCCGCCATAGATCCACAATATTTTCTATACCTGAAATGCCTTCCAGGGTACAGGGTAAAGATGTTTTACTATTACTAATCCGTCTAAGCTCCTTCCAAAAATCTGTGACATTCTTATCTAACAATTTCTTGGTCAAGGAATTACTTCTCATTAGCTGCTCATTTTTAGAACTATAATGAATAGCATACTTAAACTTTGCATTTGTACATTTCTTCATCTCAAATTCTGGCCCTTGTCTGGGTCTCCCAGCCACCACCCATGCTTTATATGCTTCCCGAGATTCAGAATAAGGCACAGCTATGGCCTCAGTCCAGCCAGGTCTTACATTATGTGTCTTACGTATTTTCCTATAATAAGGCTTACTGTCCTTATACAGGGAGTTAACTAAAGCATCGTACATACTACAAAGGTCTTTCTTATGCTCAACAATGCTACAGTTCACATCGTTGCACACCACAGCATCTCTAGGAAGACATACTTTACTCAAGGATTTACATATCTGTACGGACACAGAAATCAACAGTTTCTTCCTTAGAAAGAGTGTCCCAGTCTAATTTTTCCACCTCATCCTGACTGACATTCTGACAAAGTGCAGGTAGACAGTCAACATTAATTATCATCTCAAACGGTATATGATCAGACATTGTTAACCCATAATAAATACTCATGCCACCCAAAGAGGCATGTGCATCACCAGTGCTGATGCAATGATCTAGCCAGGACGTAGTGTGCCAAGCCTCACTTATATAGGTATAACTATCAGAAGACATTAACACCTTACTTGACAAAATTAAGTTATTTTCGTAACAAAAATGACACATATGTTTTGCAAATAAGGAGTCAATGTCAGATATGTCCGCATTCAAGTCCCCTATAATAAAAATACAAGTATTATAATCTTGCATATAAGAATTAATAAAAGCAAGCTTATTTAAATATTCATCCTCATTCTGTTGACATTCAAAGGGCGTATATACATTAATAATGAGAAATTCCTTATCATTACAATTAAACTGCACACCAATACACCAATCTACACCAAGTCAGACTACTTTTATCAAGGATTCCAGCTTCTTTCTCCAGAGAATAGCCACACCACCAGGTATCCTACCCCTGATAATCCCCTTGCTGAGGTCAGTTGTAGACTCCCCAGCACCATGGAAATCAGGGTTTAGACAGTTCAAACGTTCCAAGTCTTGTTCAGAAAGAAACGCCACCAATGCATTCACGCTTTGTGCTTGTATAGCATAGATGTTGGTTCCTAGAATATCTGTGACTTTGGCAGCAACAGCAGATTCTCATGTCACCAGTGTGTGTGCCACTGAGTCAGCTGATGGATTTGCTTTGAATGGTTACATTGGAGTTCAGAAATCAATTAACAGAAGATGTACATGTTTTCCAAAAGAGTATTTGTTTTTCAGATGCGTTTTGGGCACTCATTAAGCAACTGCAATATCTGTTTTATACAAGAAGCATGTGATTGATTAAAAGAAAAAAAACTTAAAGCAACACTATGCAAGATTTTCACTGTAGAAAAATTATTTTGACAGGACATCAACCTTTTGCCAGGTGAATGTGTGCCAATTTCTGCCATTGTCTGAGTGGGCCCACATTGCCTGCAACAGCTCTGTATGAACACTGGAAAGACTACAACTATGGTGACACAACTTTAGCCACCAGTAACAAAGAACCCTGTGACTGGCTGTTGGAACTGAGGTCATAGTCGCCATAGTTGTAGTCTTTTCAGCGTTCTACCCGGAACAAGAAAGTTAGTGCTGCTTTAAAGGAGTGCAGCGGAATTTTCTGATGGTTATTTGTTTCATTGTTCAGGTCTAAATCACACCAACCTAAATAAAGGAATACCTGTGAATATGTCTACAAACTGTACCTGGTTATATGTAAATGCTGGTATATGAAAATGTAGAACACATAGGCACATCACACATACAAGTCTGCGTGACTGGGGCTTAAAATTGATAAATTCCACAAAATCTATCACTAATGATATGGTAGACTTTGTTAATCCCAAAATTCAAGGGCATCCAGTGAGCTTCATTAGGCAGCCAATCCCTTCACACCAAGGGCCAATTTAGAGCCTCCAATTAACCTAACATATGTTTTTGGAATGCGGGACCCATGACCTTCTTACTGTGAGGCAATAGTGCACACCACTACTCCACCATGGTACTAGGTAGCCACTAGGTATTAAGTTTTATTTTAGCCAAACTGCAACCAAATATGAGAAAAACTGCAGATATTTCTGACATTAACATCTTTGAACCTCATAAGTAACATCACAATAAAAGGTACAGTATACTTTGTCAGACTTGCTATTTCTTGTGCAACCTATTAAACATTATTATTTTTTTTTGATTTTGTATACTTCATTGATCCCCAGAGGGGAAATTGAGGGCACCCACCTGGATGGATGAAGCAGCCACGGTACGGCGCTATCCCTTAACCTTTCACGCACACATTCACACCTAGGGCCACTTTAGAGTCTCCAATTAACCTAACCTGCATGTTTTTGACATGTGGGAGGAAACCGGAGAAATCCCGGGGTAAACCCACGCAGATACGGGGAGAACATGCAAACTCCACACAGATCACTGTTGGTCAGGGGCTGGGATCGAACAAGGGATCCCATGGCCAAGGGTGAGTTGCTGTGCCGGCGCAGTGCTAACCACTGCGCCACCACACCGCATGAGCATGAACTTATGTTGAGTCCTCTGTTTTTCGAAATACATTTGACATTTTGAAAGTCACACTGAAATTGTATCCATGTCTTCAAAACGAGTACTTGAAGAAAGGCACTGCTGTGTGTATGAAAATTCAAAGTTACAGTCACTAACCCAGTAAAAGCACAAGTTCAAGCAAATGCATCACCTACATCCTCTGTGGTATATCTCTTGTGCTCTTTCCAGCTGTGTCATTGACGTTTTAGTGGAGACAGTTCTGGCCAGAGTCTTCTTACCAGTTAATTCAAGAGACTTCACTTCAGTGGTCTTACATCTCTGAGATACAGCCACTTTTAGTCTGGTTTCTCTGAAGAAGAGATAGTTATCAGCCAATATATCCGCAGAGCTGGCAGAGGAATGCTGATAATAGACTTGGATGAAGAGGATGAGTGATAACTGCACAGAAAATGGTTAAGTCTTTCAGTGGGATGGAAGACAAGGATTAGATTGCCTGAAAAGCAGTGACAGTGTGGTGCGTCACGTCTTGTATGTTAGCCACCTCCACATCCACTGCTGCTGGCTTGTAGATGGGTGCTGTAGAGAGCTTTAAAGATGTCTGTGTCTGCAGTGACCTCAGAAACTGAGAGGTGAATGCAGTTCTTCAACACATATTTTCACAGTAAATCTGACAAGGATTATTTGGTTTAGATTTTATGTGTAAAATACTTTATATCAGCACAAAAGAATAGTTGAGATGATCACTATAATGACTGTAAAGTTACAAATCCTCATATTTACTGAACAAAATTAGCCTCTAAATTCCAAAGATAATTTCTATATAATGACCTCAAATCAGTGATAATTTCTTCCCTGATGAAACCACCGTTTTGTGGGTTTTCAAATACATCTTTTAATCAGAAAGCTTCAAAATATGATTGCTCAATCTCATGCTGGGTTATTGCTTGATTATTTCCAATTAGCTTAAGTAGATTGTGTAACATCTAACAAGTGGTGCACAGTAAGATTTACTATTTGATTTTAAAAAAGGGGTATTTATTTAATCTCTGGAACCAACAATGTGATGGTACAACAAACCAGATACTTTCCTGTAATAATGTTTAATATCACAGTGGTTTTCATTAGGGATTCTCCTTGGAAAATTGTGTGTGCAGGTTTAGTCCAGTTAAAGTAATTAAGTAAGTAAGAAAAATTTATTTATATAGCACTTCTCAAAGAGAGAATCACAAAATGCTTCACAATAAAATAAAACACACAATCACAAATACAACAATAAAAGCATTAAAAACAAAAAAGGTAGATGTTACGGGGGCTGAAAAGTTCATAATGGTCAAATTTGACCAAATGTAGTTTATTTTTCAACATAGTCTCCCCTTAAGTCCACACACTTCTTCCATCGGTGTTGCAGCACTTTGATCCCTGCAGTTAAAAAATATACCACATTTAGTCAAATTTCACCACTATGAACTTTTCAGCCTCCCCTCGTGCAGTCAATTTGTTGGATTAATATTATTCATAGGGTACTGTATAGGTAGAAGGAAAAAGAAGAATGCTACATTAAATACAGAACAGCTTTGTGAAGGACCTCCTCGTCCGCTTTTACGCAGCGCACAAAGGAGGGGAAGGATGGATGGATTTACACGCAGGGTTAACACCACAACTCATTTATTGAAGTAAAGACAAACAGTTCCAAAAATGTGAGGACGTACAAAAATACATAGACACTTACAATAGGCGTTCCTGGGCTGGCATCGCCCAACGAACTTATGAGAAGAAGAGATTAAACCACAATAGTGTCCCAGAGCCAACATCGCTCAACGGAAGCAGGAGAATCCACGGCAACAGTGGAAGTGGCTACCCTTCGTGGCACACAGTATACACACGACTATGTGCATCAATGGACAATTCAACGGACCAGCAATGCTTGACTGGCAAACGCCACTTAAGTGCAAGCATTGCTGGCTCCACCAATTGAGTACACTTGGGCGAGGTGCGGGGATGACAATCACTGGAGTAGAATCAGCTGGCTGTCAAAGGAGAGGGGGCGTGGTTGGACCGGCAAGTGTTAGACAATGCCTACATGAAAGTAGGTAAAAGAGGCTGCCTAAAAGCCGCCGGCCAGAATGGTGGCTACAGGCATGGAAAAGAAAAGGACAAAGACATAGCAACAACAAGAACTCAAAAGAAGACACAATACATAAATAACCCGATACCTGAGCCACAGAGAACGGCCAGAACCGAACCTAAGGAAAACACTGGCTCAGTTCATGACAGAGCCACCCCCCACCCCGCCAGGGGTGGATTCTAGACACCCACGGTAACATCCCAAGGAAATGAAGCCCCTACCCCCCATCCCGCAGCAGGAACAACAATGACGAACCCAGGTGGGAGGTAGGGGGAACAGGCAAGGAGGGAACACAGTACACCCCAGCCAGAGCCCACAACTAACCCCCCCCCCCCCCAGTCCAAAGGTGTGGAGGCTCGGAGGGGTTGCCCAGAGTCCCAGGCCCAGCAAACAGTCCAGCGAATTGAGTCCGGTGGCCTGCCGGAAAACACGGGCCATCTGGCCCAGAGACTCAGTCCCTCCGGTGGTCGGCCAGCGTTGTAGAGCCACCAGGACCAGAGGTGGAGCCAGAGGCGGCCTGCCCACCGGGAGGCTCACTGGAGGGTGACCAGACCGTAGGGAGGGAACCCCCACGGAGTCAGACAGGGAGGAGAAGGGGACCACGGCGTCCTTAGGCTGACCTGCAGCACCCTCGGTGGTCCCGGTTTGGGACACAGCAGCACCCGCGGTTGACCCCGACCAGACCAAGCCAATGCTGCACCCTCGTTGGACCCTGACTGGGCCAATGCTGCACCCGTGGTAGCTCCCGATTGGAGCTCTGCAGCACTCGCGGTGGACTCCAGCTGGAGCTCTACAACACCCACGGTGGGCCCTGACTGGGCCAACGATGCACCCTCAGTGGACCCTGACTGGGCCAACGCTGCACCCTTGGTGGTCCCTGACTGGGACAACGTTGCACCCTCGGTGGACCCCGACCGGGCCAATGCTGCAACCGTGTCGGCTCCTGATTGGAGCTCTGCAGCACCCGTGGTGGACTCCGACTGGAGCTCTGCAGCACCCGTAGTGGGCTCCGGCTGGAGCACCGTTGCACCTGAGGTGGTCCCCATTGGGGACCTCATTGCTCCCATGGTGAGCTCCCCAGCAAGGGAGGTAGGACTTTCCATGGCCTCCCACGATGACCCTGGATCCTCGGAGGCCTCAGGTGGAGTTGGCTGCTCTCTGACGACCCTGGCAAGGAGCTCCAAAACTGGAGGGAGAGAGAAAGAAACCGAGTCAGGGTCGCCGGCAGTGGCAGGGCCCGGTAAGGTGAGCCTGGGAGCTGCAGCAAGCTGCCTCTGGCCCTCCTCACCATGAGTCGGGCAGTGTGACTTCAACAAAGGCACAGAAGACATTATGGAGCACACTTGCCTGAACTCGGGCTCCACCGGCATCCAGGACTCCAGCAATTTAGGGTGCGCTGGCTCCGTAGGTCCAGGAGGTGCCGCACCTACGTCGGTCTCCACCGGGGCGGCTGGACTCATGTCGTCGTCGTCTACGGGCACCTCAGGTAGCGGTGGATCCTCTCTGGCAACCCTAGGAAGTAGCTCAGAGAAGACAGGAGAGGAAAGGCAGTTAGGGTTGCCAGCAGCGGTGGAGCCTGGCGAGGGGAGTCTGGATGCAGTTGAGGGCTACACTCAACTCTCCTCCCCAAAAGCCAGGCAAGATCTCTCAAAAACTGACATGAGAATTACAGGAGAGATTATTTGCCAGCACTTGAGCTCCACCGCAGTCCAGAACTCCATCAATCCAATGGACTCCATCAATCTAACGGACTCCAACGCTGGGAGATCCTCTTTCAACCCCTCGCATGGCACAGCAAAGATGTAACAGAGAATTTTCATTGCCTCTGGATGGGTCCAGAGGCTATCCCTATTAATTACCTTCACCGCCGTGTCCCGAGCCCGTCGAGCCTCCTTGGAGGAACAGGGTTCCAGTGTCCACGAAAGGATCTCCTCCAGGAAACACAGCGAGCACAGCTCCCTCCCCAACAACTCAGCCATGGCGCCTGGGAAAACAGGTGAGTGGAAAAAAGAAGAATAGTTCAAAAAGAAAAACAGATGTGTGTGTGCAACCCGCTAAATCCTACGCTGGCTGGTCCATTCTGTCAAGGACCTCCTTGTGCACTTTTATGCAGCACACAGAGGAGGGGAAGGATGGATGGATTTACTCGCAGGGTTCACACCACAACACATTTATTGAAGTATAGACAAACAGTTCTAAAAAGGTGAGAACGTACAAAAATACATTGACACTTACATTAGGCGTTCCTGGGCCGGCATCTCCCAACAAATGCATGAGAAGAAGAGATTAAACCACAATAGCATCCCAGAGCCGACATCGCTCAACGGAAGCAGGAGAATCCATGGCAACAGCGGAAGTGGCTACCCTTCATGGCACACAGTATACACACGACTATGTGCATCAATGGACAATTCAATGGACAAGAACTCAAAAGAAGACACAATACATAAATAACCCGATACCTGAGAAACAGAGAACGGCCAGAACCGAACCTAAGGAAAATACCGGCTCGGTTCATGACAAGCTTTATAGATATGATCTTTCTCTGTCTCTGTCTAGACATAAATGTTGCTGCCCTTAAAGTACTTTGAGAGTCTTTCAGATTCTTTCAGAGTTGGAGATCATCCTCTCTAAAAAGAGCACAAAGTCTTTTTAGTAGCAGGAATTATAGCCCATTTGAGGAGGGTTCCCAAGTGGGATTTTCCCTGACCATAAACATGTACCAGCACAACATTTTCACAAATGTGGTTGACATGCTGTTGTGACCGCAAAAGGGAGCAGCTAGAAGAAGATTTACATTTAACCACAGAGTGGCTGCAGCTGCTATAGCTTTGGTATGTTGTTTAAATGTCGGCTGATGGTTGTCTCCAACTTAGCCGACATCTTGCCACTGTTCAAACAACCTCTAAAAGTTGTATTCCCAATGTAAGCTTTCAGATGTTGGCGTGACGTATATGTGCTGTTGGGATTTTCTGCTCTCCCTGACTTAGATAGATAATATAAGATAAGACAAGATAAGATAAAATAAGCCTTTATTAGTCCCACAATGGAGAAATCCAAGATTACAGCAGCAAAGGGATAGCAGCACTCAGAGCAATAGTTAATAAGATAATAAGAACTGGTTAGCCATAGCAGTAGATGAATATACATATGTACACAGATATACAGTGCAGGAGCAATGCAGCTAGATGGAATAAACAGCAATATGGTTTGTTAAGTTACCCTGCAGAAGATGAATATGTACCCAGACAGTATATTTCACATTTGAATCAACAGTTTTGTTGTACCTTCAGAAATGATTGATATTGTACCAGTTGTATAATGGAGGGGATGATTTATTGTGCAAGGTTGTTACGTTTAGTACATTCAATACAACCTTTATGAGCAGCCCTGGTTAGGTTATAAAGTCCGACAGTCGTGGGTAGGAAGAACCTGCGGAACCTCTCCAACATGCACCTAGGATGGCACAGCCTACCGGTAAATGAGCTACTCGTGCGTTCAGGGTGTCCTGCATGGGACTCGGACTCCAGCAGAGATGACAGCTTAGCCACCATCCTCCTCTCTCCTATCTCCTTCACTGGGTTGAGGCGTCTCCCCAGAACTTTTTTGATCAGTCTGTTCAGTCTCTTCCTGTCGGCTGCCGTGATGCTGCTGCCCCAGCAGACTACTCCAAATGTGATGGCTGATGCCACCACTGAATTGTAGAAGGTCTTCAGGAGTGCTCCTTGCACTTCAAAAGACCTGTATCTCCTCAGGAGGAACAGCCTGTGCTGCCCCTTCTTGTAGAGCGTGTTGGTGTTGTGTGATCAGTCCTGCTTATTGTTCAGGTGAACACCCAGGTACTTGCAAGATGTCACCATCTCAATGTCTGTTCCCTGGATGTTTACTGGTGCTGTGGGGGGGTCTCCTCGCCTGTGGCAGTCCACCACCAGTTCCTTAGTTTTCCTTGCATTGATCTGGAGGCAGTTCTGTTGGCACAAGTCCTGGATAAGTCCTCTGTACTCTGCGTCATCCTCATCAGCGATGAGGCTGACGACTGCAGAGTCGTCAGAGAACTTCTGTAGATGGCAGTGTGGTGTGTTGTGTGAAAAGTCAGCAGTGTAGAGGATGAACAGGAAGGGAGCCAGAACTGTTTCCTGGGGGGTCCCCATACTGCAGATGATGGTATCAGACATACAGTCCTGGGTTCTCACAAACTGTGGTCAGTTTGTAAGGTAGTCCAGGATCCACGATGACAGGTGCTGATCCACCCCTGTGCACAGTAGCTTGTCCCTCAGGATCACTGGTTGGATGGTGTTGAAAGCACTGGAGAAATCAAAGAACATGATCCTCACAGTGCTCCCAGGCTTCTCCAGGTGGGACAGGTAACGATGTAGGAGGAAGCTCACTGCATACTCCACCCTGATACCATGCTGGTAGGTAAACTGAAGTGGACCCATTGCTGGTCCCACCAGGGGGCAAAAGTGGGTGAGGAGCAGCTTCTCCAGGGTTACACAGTGAGAAATCCCAGTTTGGTAGGCAGGCTATTACGAGAGAGGGCTGAAAACTTCATAGTGGTCATATCTGACCAAATGTGGTTTATTTTTCAACGTGGTCTCCCCTTCGGTTCACGCACTTCTTCAATGGGTGTTGCAGCGCTTTGATCCCTGCGATTGAAATAACCTAATAACCAAGAAGTTTTAGTGGCAAACCAAACTAGTAGTGTAAATTCAAGGACCTAGGATTTAGGGCTGGGCAATATACCAAATATATTTGTTGTATTGGTACATTTGACTGCCCGCAATACATAAAATGGTCATATCGCATATATTCAAGTATTTGTCACATTAATATGAGCCACCGCTGCTGAAGTTTGAGTGGAAGTTTAACCTGGCTGCCCCGCCCCCCTGATGCTCACAGAGAAATGTACATTGCGTTCCAAATTATTATGCAAATGATATTTGTCTCTGATTTTCCTAAACAGTCGATGCAAATGACAGTATAATTTTCAAGTCATCAACCATTAGAGCATAATTCAAATTTTATTGAATTGGCATCAAACTGGGGATTCTAAATTGTCCTTAGGTATGACTGTGAGAGTGAATGGTTGTCTGTCTCTCTGTGTTGGCCCTGCAATTGACTGGCGATCTGTCCAGGGCGTACCCTGCCTCTTGGCCAAAGATGCTGGGATAGGCTCCAGCCCCCCCCCCCCCACCGCGACCTGAAAAGGATTAAGCAGAAGAAGATGAATGAATGAATGAATGAATAAACTTCCCAATGATAACTATTTTTTTTTTTGCAAAAATAAAAAAACTCAGAATGCACTGTTCCAAATTATTTTGCACTACAGAGTTTCAAAACATGTTATTGGTTGTAAGGAACTGAAAATGGCCATTTGTTGAATTTGCAGTATTACGAGGTCATATTTACTGAAAGCAAAAGTTATTTCAATCAAAAACATCTTAACAGGCCAAGTTACATGTTAACATAGGACCCCTTTTTTGATATACAGTAACCTTCACAATTCTTGCATCCACTGAACTTGTGAGTTTTTGGAAAGTTTCTGCTTGAATTTCTTTGCAAGATGTCAGAAAAGCCTCCCACAGCTGGTGTTTTGATGTGAACTGCCTCCCACCCTCGTAGATCTTTTGCTTGAGGATGCTCCACAGGTTCTCAAAAGGGTTGATGTCAGGGGAGGATGGGGACCACACCATGAGTTTCTCTCCTTTTATGCCTACAGCAGCCAATGACACAGAGGTACTCTTTACAGCATGAGATGGTGCACTGTCATGCATGAAAATAATTTTTCCACGGAAGGCATGGTTCTTCTTTTTGTACCATGGAAGAAAGTGGTTAGTCAGAAACTCTATATACTTTGCTGAGGTCATTTTCACACCTTCAGGGACCCTAAAGGTTCCTATCAGCTCTCTCCCCATGATTCCGGGCCAAAACATGACTCCGCCACCTCCTTGCTGACGTCAAGCCTTGTTGCGACATGGTGGCCATCCACCAACCATCCACTACTCCATCCATCTGGACCATCCAGGGTTGCACGGCACTCATCAGTAAACAAGACTGTTTGAAAATTAGTCTTCATGTATTGCTTGGTTAGGGGTGGCTGAATAGTAGGTTTATGCACAACTGCAAGCCTCTCAATGATCCTACACCTTGAGGTTTGTGGGACTCCAGAGGCACCAGCAGCTTCAAATACCTGTTTGCCGCTTTGTGTTTTGTCTGCCCCTTGTAGGGCATAAATAAGGCACCAACTGCCAGTAGTGAGTTTGGTTATTTATTAAATAATAAGGAACAAAGGAATGTGCCACAAGGGGCAAAATTTAAACAACTACAATAAGCTCTTGAGGGGGAACAACATGAAATATAAGAATGCCGAAAAACCATGAAAGGTAACTTACGAATAGTAAGAGAGTCCACAGTCCAAAAGTAGAGAGTAGACTGGAATCAGGGATAGGGGATTCCAGCCTGAGTAGGGCGAGGTCACAGCGAGGAATGACCCTTGCTGGCAACCTTAAATAGTACAAATCAAATTAAACCTGCAAGCAGGTGTAACCGGGCCTTCGCCCCCCCACGCGCCCGCGGAACCCGCTGCCCGTCGTCCCTTGGTGGCTCGGAAAATGTGCCGTCATCACTGCAAGGGCTGCATGAATATTAAAGAAAACCATTTGGCGCAGATCTCCCAACTCCTACTCCCAACACCACAGCCCCCCCAACCTGACCCTCACTAAGACCCAAGTGAGGACGGAGCTGAGGAAGATCAAGGCGAGTAAGGCGTCGGGACCGGATGGCATCAGCGCAAAGCTCCTCAAGTCCTGTGCAGACCAGTTGTGTGGGATTGTGGAGTACATCTTGAATCTTAGCCTGAAGCTGGGGAGGGTACCACAGCTGGGGTGGTCATGTCATCGTGACTACTGGTCTTTGTTCAAAATTAGAAACAATTTTGTGCAGTACCTCATGTCAGCAGTAGGTGTGGGTGTGACAGTTTTGTGAATATTAATATACAGACATGTTCAGAGTGGGATCAGTATGATTTGTTCAAAGATTTTTCCAAATCAGGCGAGAATTGTCTGAGCTGTAACTGTCATGTTTTGTTTGGCGAGAAAGCCACTGAAGCACGCCAGTCACCCTGGAAACAGTTCTCTACTATGTACATGTACTATCAATGAGCCCAAGTCATTCCTTCATGTAATTTTGTTAAGCTGGTGAGAGAAATATTAAAAAAACAGTCGTCAGTAATTCTTCCTTTAATCATTAGGGGGCGCTATGCATTTTGTTTATTATTTGTATATAGACGAGTTTGGGGAAGGGAGAATATTGATCGTATAAAATTTGTTGCAAATCGTACAAAGTTTGGCCATTTTACAAGGGTGTAATGTTGTTACCACTAGGAGGCGCTAAAACTTTTGTGGTTTAATATAGGAGTGTTCAGGGTGGGACTATTATCCATTGTCAAAAATATGATGAAAATCAGACAAAGTTTGTCCAAGATACAACTTTTCCGAAATTTCATGGCGAGTAGTCAACCGTTGCCATGTTACCATGGCGACACTTCCCTGTTAGTTTTGTGTTGTCCATCCCTATTGTACTACATGTGACTGTGACCTCAACATATGTTGAAAAATTTAGACCTCCAAGACCTTCCCACCCCTCCCCATAAGCTCATGGATTGAATGGCGAGGAGGGCGTGTCCATGGTAACACGTATGATGTCATACTGACATTGATGTTCAGTTATGATCATGGTTGTGTTCTGATGAATCTCAGAAAATTTCACGTCATTCTGGCCAGCCGTGCATGAGTAATAAATAAAACAGTTTTTAGCAATTCTTTTGTTAACCACTATGTGGCGCTATATCTGTTGTCAGGTATTTTGATGTCATTGCGTTCGGGGTGGGACTATTTTCCTTCATGGAAAGTTTTGTGGACATCGGCCAATTTTTGCCCGAGTTACAGGTGGTTGAAGTTGTAAGGGGAGGAATCAAACTTCGCCATGGCGCCATGGCAACACTTCCTTGTTAGTTATGTGTTTTCCACCCATATTGTACTATATGTGACAGTAACCTAAACCTATGTTCCAAATTTCATGACTCCAGGACGTTCCCACCCCTCCTCATAAGCTCACGGATTGAATGGCGAGGAGGGCGTGTCCATGGTAACATGTTAGATGTCATACTAATGTTGATGTTCAGTTATGATCTTGGCTGTGTTCTGATGAATCTCAGAAAATTTCACATCATTCTGCCCAGCTGCGTGTGAGTAATAAATAAAACAGTTTTCAGCAATTCTTTTGTTAACCACTATGTTGCGCTATATCAGTTGTCAGGTATTTTGATGTCATTGTGTTTGGGGTGGGACTATTTTCTTTCATGGAAAGTTTTGTGGACATCGGACAATTTTTGCCCGAGTTACAGGTGGTTGGATTTGTAAGGGGAGGAGTCAAACTTCGCCATGGCGCCCTGGCCACGCCTTTTGAGATTTTGACTAAATTTATACAATTTTTAATGGCCAATGCCTGTAGATGCCCCCATTTAAAAATGAGCTCAATTGGATCAGGTCCCTATATCGTCGGCCTCCGTCGGTCTATGATGACCATGGAAGAGAATCCTAAACGTCTACTCTGCTGGAACAGCACCGCCTGTGGCTGAACAGGCCGATGCGCGAATGACAGTCCCTGTCACACAGGTCACACTTGTTGGTGGTCTCCGTGCTGCTGGGTCTGTGGCGGTTCTTCCTGCGGGTCCTTTTTTCATCTGCTGCAGCAGTCAGTCTCTCTTCACCCGCCTTGAGCTGTCTGGTCAGGGTGCCTCTCCATTTGGAGCGGTCCGTTGCAAAGTCCTCCCAGCGCTCTGTGTTGATATCCAGGGCCCTCATGTCTCTCTTGCAGACGTCTCTAAAGCGCAGCTGTGGGCGGCCAACGTCTCTCCTGCCAGTTGCCAGTTCTCCATAGAGGACGTCTTTGGGGATTCTGCCATCCTCCATACGGTGAACGTGGCCTAGCCAGCGGAGCCTGCGCTGCCTGAGTAGAGTGAACATGGAGGGAAGGCTGGCGCGGGACAGAACTTCTGTGTTGGGCACTTTGTCCTGCCAGGATATGTCCAGGATGTGGCGAATGCAGCGCAAGTGGAAGGAGTTCAGTCTCTTTTCCTGCCGGGCATATGTTGTCCACGTCTCACTCCCATAGAGCAGTGTGCTGATGACGCAGGCGTTGTACACTGCCATTTTCATCTTGACAGAGAGTTTGGGATTCTCCCACACTCGTGTGGTGAGGCGAGCGAGTGTGAAGGCTGATTTTCCAATCCTCTTGTTGATCTCTGTATCAAGGGAGAGGTTGTTGCTGATCGTGGACCCCAGGTATGTGAACTGATTCACGACCTCCAGCTTGTAGTCATCAATGGTGATGGTTGGTGGTGCTTCCGTGCCTTGCGCCAAGACGTTAGTCTTCTTCAGGCTGATGGTAAGCCCGAAGTCCTTGCATGCCTGTGAGAAGCAGTCCATCAGGGTCTGAAGCTCCTGCTGTGTGTGGGTTGCGACTGCAGCGTCGTCTGCGAACAGCATGTCTCTGATTAGAGCCTCGCGTACTTTGGTTCTGGCTTTCAGGCGGGCGAGGTTGAAAAGCCTGCCGTCAGATCTTGTGTGCAGGTAGATTCCCTCTGTTGCTGTGCTGAAGGCATGCCTCAGGAGCATAGCAAAGAAAATCCCAAAGAGGGTTGGCACAAGTACACAGCCCTGTTTCACTCCGCTGCGTATGTTGAATGGCTCTGAGACGTTGCCATCGTGCTGCACTATCCCCTGCATGTTGGTGTGAAACGATTCGATGAGGCTTTGCAACTTTGGTGGGCATCCTATCTTTGGCAGGATCTTGAAAAGGCCCTCTCTGCTGACCAGATCGAACGCTTTGGTGAGGTCGATGAAGGCGACGTACAGAGGAATGTTCTGTTCTCTGCATTTCTCCTGGAGTTGGCGGATGGAGAATATCATGTCTACCGTCGATCGCTCAGCGCGGAAGCCACACTGAGACTCGGGGTAGACACGTTCGGCAAGCTTCTGTAGACGAACGAGAACAACTCGTGCGTAGACTTTGCCAACAACGCTGAGGAGGGAAATGCCCCTGTAGTTGTTGCAGTTGCTTCTCTCCCCTTTGTTTTTGTAGAGGGTGATGATCTTGGCGTCCCTCATGTCCTGTGGTACGGCACCTTCCTTCCAGCACTGGCAGAGGACGTCATGCAATGGCAGCAGTAGGGCAGTCTTGCAGTGCTTGATCAGGTCAGGGGGTATGCCGTCGTTGCCGGGTGCCTTGCCAGTGGCCAAGCTATCAATGGCCTTACTGAGTTCGTCGATGGTTGGCTCGGCGTCAAGTTCGTCCATGGATGACAGGCAGTCGATGGCATCAAGGGCTGATGGTGTCACGGTGTTCTGTCTAGAGTAGAGGTCGGAGTAGTGTTCCGCCCATCTCTCCATCTGCTTGTTCTTCTCTGTGATCATCTCCCCAGTGGAAGATTTGAGGGGGGCCGTCTTGCTCTGAGCCGGACCAAGTGCTTTCTTGATGCCATCGTACATACCACGGATGTTCCCTGTTATGGCAGCGGTTTGAATGTCTTGGCTGAGCTGAGTCCAGTACTCGTTGGCACAGCGCCGAGCAGTCTGCTGAACTTTGCTTCTCGCAGCCCTGAGAATCTGGAGATTCTTCTCGTTTGGGTACTTCTTGTACTCAGCAAGTGCTGAGCGCTTGGCTTCAATGACGGGGGTCATCTCGGTCAACTTGGCATCAAACCAATCCTGTGACTTCGAGGTCTTCCTCCCAAAGGTAGCCAAGGCTGTGCGGTAGATGGTGTTTCGCAGCTCTTCCCACTTCTGCTTTGCAGATTCTCCTCCTTGTGGTACACCAAGTTCCTTCTCAAAGGTGGAGGCAAACTGCTCAACAAGTTCTGGTTGGGCCATCTTGCTGATGTCAATCCGTGCCTTTCCAGGTTGTCTAGCACGATGGAATTTCTTCAGCTGCAGCTTGACCTTGCAACACACCAATGAATGGTCTGTGTCGCAATCTGCACTCTGGAATGAACGGGTGATTAGCACGTTCTTCAGTGAGGTGCGCCTGGTCAGGATCAAGTCTAGCTGGTGCCAGTGCTTTGAGCGCGGATGTTGCCAGGAAACCTTGTGTTGGGGCTTGGTCTTGAAGAACGAGTTTGTGATGCACAGATCGTGATATGTGCAGAACCCGAGCAGCCGCTGTCCGTTGTCGTTCATTCTGCCCATGCCAAAAGGTCCAAGACAGGAGGGCCAGGAGTCGTGGTCAGCACCCACTCTGGCATTGAAGTCTCCAAGGAGAATGAGTTGTTCAGAGTTGGGGATGATCCTGACAGTTGTTGCGAGATTCTCGTAGAACTCGTCTTTTGCCTCTGGTGTGGCTGTCAGTGTTGGGGCATACACACTGACGAGGGTGACTGGGCCTTGAGTGGTGTTCAGGCGGAGGGTGAGGAGTCGTGCAGAGCCAGTGCTGCCCGGTTCCACCATCTTCAGCAAAGTGTTCTTCACTGCGAAGCCCACTCCGTGTTCCCTGTGTTCGTCACTGCCCTTTCCCTGCCAGTAGAACGTGTAGTCCTTCTCTCTCAGTGTGCCTGCATCAGCTAACCGTGTTTCCTGGAGAGTGGCGATATCCACTCCCAGTCTCTTCAGCTCATTATTGATGACGGCAGTCTTCCTGGTGTCGTTGATGTCCTTGAGGTTAGCAGCGAGTCCTGTCATCATAGTGCGGACGTTCCAAGTTCCCAGTTTTAGAGTTGGTCTCTTTTGTTTTATTGTCTTGCCTGGTGCGAAGGTTCTCAGCCTGCTGTTTGGATTTCTCCTTATCCCCATGCACCCAATGAGGAAAGCAAGCTGTGGCGGGACAACACCTTATTGGCTGGGGGCTGCCAAGCTTGAGGCGGGCGGTAGCTGTCCAGTGAGATCTGATGATCCCTCCCACCGTCGGGAACAACCCCTGGCGCCACGCTCTACGCCAATTGAGCAATGGCTTATAACCGGTAACTGTCATTCCCCGTGTTTTGTCTACGCCAAAGGCGAAGCTGGAGTGTCCTCTCCAGTGATCCGGTGTTCTACCTTCCAGCGTTGGGCGTTGGTAGGATTCAAGCCTGGGCAGGAAGATATGGAGGGCAAGATGTTGCCCATGCAGCATGTCCCCCCTCTCCACGTCACTGATGAATCCAAAGGAACAGCAGGGCTGCTACAGTTTGGCACCAGCGCCGTTGCAGGAGCTGCCAGAACGATGTTGAGCACAACATAGAACTGCCTTAGGGGCTCCGACTCCAGATTTTTCCTCAGGGTTGATTCCCGAAGCCTTTCCCGTGACCGGGTATGCCGCAAGGCAGCAGAGGTTTGAAATCAGGGTTTACCTTCCCCTAGATGGGCTACCTTCCCAGGTTGACGAGCCACCATCTACCCGAAGCATCTGGTTTTAAGGCGCCAGAGATCCGCCCTCGCCCCTTCTCCTATTAGTAAAAGCAGTTCCGCCGGGCTTAGAGACTAAACCACACGGGCAGGCTAGGAGTTGGACTTAGTTGTCAGAGGCTTTTCGAGACGCACGCCATAAGGAGCATTTTATGAGCACTGGGAGCTTAACCCCAGTGCCGCTCCTGGCTATGACAACCTTGGAACCGTTAAAATGCGAGGTGTGACTTTTTTCCAAATTGGAGGTGGGGCGACTTTGAGGCAAGATTACAGCCTTCCTGTTTGCGGTGGGTATGGGCCACAATAATGTTTTTTGCATGTCTTGAGGTGATTCACACCTCACTCAAATTTTATGTGTCTTCGGCAAAGTTTATGGTGTCCAGTCTCCATAGACCTTGTACGTTTGACCCCACCCACAAAAATGAGGGGTGGGGGGGAACATATCTTTTCCAGTTTATTGAATTTTTTGCCGTGTCGGAGGGGTTTGCCAAAAAAAATCACGTTTTGGTTAACGTTCAGAGGGTGAAAAATGCGATCATTTGGGGAGAAAAATAATAATAAACGAAGCAGATACAATAGGGCTTTCGCCGACTGACATTGTCAGTGGCTCAGGCCCTAATAACAAACCGGTGTGGAGAGAAAGTAATTACAGAAGCACAATCAGCTGTGACAGGCCAGGCACAGACTGACAGGTGGAAGTCCTGCAGCGGTGCTGTCAAAATAAAAGCACAGTCGTAAAGACAGATAAATATGACTAAATGCATACACAAGATGAAGGATGATAAACAGGGGACCCGAGCACGGTACAGAACCACACTCGGGATCATGAGACTTTGTAATAGCATTTTAGTAGCAGCTATGAATTTTTCTGGCAGAAACCGTCCTCATTATGCCCTTATCTGCACAAACCTCTGTGTTCTGAATCAGCAACAAATTTCTTCACAGTACGATGATCATGCTTGTTTTCATGAAATATCTAATGCTTTCATACCTTGTCCAAGGCATTGCACTATCTGACACTTTTCGGCAGCAGAGAGATCCTTTTTCTTTCCCATATTGCTTGAAACCTGTGGCATGCTTAATAATGTGGAACATCCTTCTTAAGTAGTTTTCCTTTAATTGGGCTCACCTGACAAACTAATTATGTCAGGTGTCTGAGATTGATATCAGTGATCCAAAGAGCTCTGAGACACAATACCATCCATGACTTTAATTGAAAAACAAAAAATTGAATGTTTATGACACTAAAATCCTATTTACATAATAATTTGGAATGCTGTGTACCAGCTGTACTAGGAATGTGCATTCAGTGAGTAACAGAAGTGAATTGGCCATCTAAAAGTGAACCAAAAATGCTGATGTGGTAGCAGGATGGTACATATGGTGATATAAAATAGGGCTGTGTAATATGACCAAAATTTCTTTTCACCATATAAGTTATTTAAGAACCACACACACACACACACACACACACACACACACACACACACACACACACACACACACACATACATTCCTGTCTGAACACCAGGGTGAGGACCGGTTCTTTTAACCTGGGAAGTGAGGGCCACCCTTTCTGCTACTCTTAAAAATACTTGGC